>CM033037.1:17139934-18372434 GCA_019207045.1 Branchiostoma floridae x Branchiostoma belcheri | reverse complement strand
AAAAAATAAGGTTTCAACTGCATATGCGCCGCGAAATTCATTGTGAATAACATATGAACATACTCAATCCCAGTCTACGTTTAGTTGGTGCCATATTCTTCACCTTTCACGTATTACCAACAATTATTGTACTTGGGCAGTTGACTACGTTTCGATGTATCTTAGACATCTTGCTCTCAGACATTTTCCTAAGATCTTTTGACTGAAGAGCCCCTGTTATGAATATGTAGACGATTTAGGTGGCGCTTTTGTGCTCAGAATCCTGTCCCAAACATGGCTAAATGTGAACCCCCTCTCGCCTCCGCTCATCACTGGGATTAACTTTCTCATACAGATGGCCTCCTTGATCCGCCGAATACTTTTGTTATTCTGGAGCTATCATTCTGACACTTCGTACAGATAATTATGGACAAGCAAGACCACGATAGACGGTAACATTAAATGTCTTCTTTTAGGTTCCCAGCAGTATAAAATAAATCGTCGAGTGTTGTTTTTGTGTCAATTTCAGACGAGGCTGGGAACCTGACAGGAGTCCTCGTCACGTGTCCGTCCGGAATCTCCATCTCCGTCAAATCGCACGACAACTCCCTCAGCTACGCTCTGGGCATGCCGGCAAACATGGCGGGCAAGGTGCAAGGGATTCTGGGAAATGCAAATGGCGACCCCTCCGATGACTTCACCATGCCAGACGGGTCACTGACCGCGGTGTCAAATGTGAACTCTCCTGCTGAATCGGAATTGTTTCCTTTCGGACAAGCTTGTAAGTTTACCAACAAGCTACATCCATGATTTGAAATATATATTCTTTCTCTATATACGTTTGTACTTGTCAACATTACAATTTGTTCACTTTAGCTACATGCAAAAAAATGTGTGTCTGCATTTAATGGAAGTGGTTAAGACCTTGAAAGAAGAGGGTTCACCTTTCAATACTGTGCCCAAGACATATAACAAGAATGCAGTTATAGTTAAGCCACTGCAGCCTAAAAATACGACGGACATATTAATCTTTTATTGATTTTCATTATGTTAAGATGTTTTTGTCTGTCTTTTCTTTAGGGTCACTAAGGAACGTCAGTTCTAATGACGGCGTCGATGTTTCCTTAATGACTCTTTTCACACGGTATCCTTCCGACACATCCGCTACTACCTACGGAGACGATAGTTTCGTCCCCAAGTTCTTTACCACCGATCTGGACTCCCTCTTTGACGGGAACGTGACCCTGAAGGACCAGGCCATTGCAGCATGCGGGGGAGAAGACAAAACTGCCTGTTTACATGACGTTGCCGTCACGGGAATCATCGACATTGGAGTTGCCACGGGACAAGAGTTGATGACTTTTCAGGAAACAAACACTTTGATAGGTAATCCTTGTTATCTTTATTTTGTTTCCCCTTTGTTATGTATGATTTTTTTTCTGTTTTTTGTACATGCAATAAAGCTGTATAGTATTGGGGAACAAGCAAGACCACTGCCTATCTTCATAGCTACCCGCCTCCCAACGATCTGTAGGTCAAGAGACAACTGAAGCTAAGTAGATGGGTTAGATCACTTGTAAAGATATTCAAACATTCTAGCGGTCCAGGGACAATTCATGGACTTACAACTCTCTTGAATATCAAGTCTTTATCAATAGTATATGCCAAATGTTGAAACCGTTGTATAAACACATAGCATTGAATATTGAGTGTTTTTTCAAACTTGACAATAGCTTTTGGATTCTTTGACATATCAGTAATGTATCATTTTTGCCGCTGTAGCCAATAACCCTCCTACGTTGACGGGACCGATTGACATACGTCTACTTGTTGGGGAGACATTTACTACAACACTACAAGCCACCGATGAAGAAACAACCGTTAAGATAACACATAACGGAGTGGGTACCTTGTCTCAGACCGGTAGTCTGCAGGCAACGTTCGTGTGGACGCCAACAAACACGGACAAGGCAACTATCAGTTGGATGGCCTCCGATCGTTTGAACGCAACTGTCACCTTCGTTCCCCAAATTACGGTGAGCAAAAACTATTATAGAATGCATACTATAAAAATATGTTATGATGATATTAACTTAAATCGTTGCCGTTCCTCATTGATGTAGGAAAAAGATATTGAACGGATTCTAGAGTAAATATTGGAGTTACAACATTTTGTTGCATTTCAGGATTTATGTGGAAATGAACGATTACGTCGCGAAGCAGTTACAAAACTCAAGCAATCACAAACAAAAATGTGTAGTTAACGGAAATATCTATTTGCACAGGTTTGCGGATGCGTCAACGGAGGAACGTGCGATTACGACAATGTTGTGGACCGAGACGAAGGTTTCGCCCCTGCTGCATGTTTGTGCCCTAACGGTTGGGGAGGGCCGTTCTGTGAGGTGGACATGGACGGGTGTGATGGGAACCCTTGTTTTCAAGGTAATTGACTCGTCTTAGTCTTCAGAGAACCTGGATTTAAGATTGAAAACGAATTCCAAGTACTTAAAATGACATGCCACCGATGTATGTATGTCCATTTGTGATTTTGCACCAGAAATGGCCATTGTGTTACGTATAAAATTTACAGTCACATGAAAACTTTAACGTCATTTACATCAGTTACATGAGAACTTTAACGTCATTTACGTCCTGCGTCACTGTATAAGTCTCTTACACCAACACGATAATATGCTTTGACACAACGAGCTTCAAGTTTTTGTTCAACTGATGTTTTGCTGACCTTCTGTCACCTTCCACAGGGTAATTCTGACTGGTTTACTTTGCACTGCAACATAGGCGTCGCTGCTCACAGATGCAGTCCCAAACACAAAGTACATATAAATACGTTGTAGCTGTAGCCCGTTTGTCGCCCAATACGGTAACTGTAGGATTAAAAGTATTGTTACCATAACACGAAATGGCTCTAATGATAGACTTATGTTTCTACCCGTGTATGTAGGTGTGACCTGTACGGACCAACCTGCTCCTCTAGCGGCCGGTCAGAAGGGCTACACGTGCGGCCCGTGTGTGAGTGGTCTGGCTGGGAACGGAGAGCAATGTGCAGGTTCGTTACTTCTGCATCTTTTTGTCCAAAAGTAGCTTTTTTAAAAGCAATTTTTTTATCGTTTAAAAGATTCATTAGTCACGTATGTATACAGTTAGAATTTACATTAATCAGTGACTACTTTTTAAAGGTAAGCACACGTACCTCCAAATTTTTCGATGGCTATCAGTCCATCTTGTTCACGGAGTGACCTAGTTCTCGCGAGAGTTGTGAGAACTGGGTCGAGACTTATTACCACCGTTTTCATGGAGTTCTTGTTTTCGGTTTGTTTGCAATGGTGTGTTCAAGAGATATGATATCTACATTTTTTTATCATTTAAAGAGAATCTTTGGATGAATTTGACTCACAGATATAGGTAGTTTAGTGTTTGCCAGCAATATTTGATAATATGCGTATTTTTTTCAAACTACACAGATGTGAACGAATGCCTGTTAGATGTTAACGACACCGCGGCACACCAGTGCGTGAACGCCGAATGTGTCAACACCGCAGGCTCCTACACATGCGTGTGTCTCCAAGGCTTCCACAAGGAGGGCGGCTCTCACGTGTGCTGGGACATCGACGAGTGTCGCCAGCCCACCCAGAATGACTGTGACGATCGCCATGGCTACTGCACCAACACGGATGGCAGTTATACATGTGGCTGCCACCCGGGGTATCAGCTTCAAAGTGACGGGAAAACCTGTGCAGGTAGGTTTAGTGACTGTGTACATTTTTGTACGATTTGTTCGAAGAAAAAATGTTATAATGTGAGCACCGTTGAAACAATCATTCGCTTTCATGAAGAAAGTATATTTAATTTACTGCATTTGTTTTGTCTTGAGGAAATTCGTACTCACTTAGACTTTAGCCAAACCCGTAGGGCCGATATCAATGCAGACTTTAACATTGTCAATATTGAGTCATAACACTAGGAGTAAAAAAAATTGTAGAATGAACTGTAACTCTCGTTGAAGAGATTCATCAGTCACGTATGTACACAGTTAGTAACATATTTTCATCAAGCAGTGACTACTTCTTAAAGGTAAACACACGTACTTCCAAATTTATGATGCCCATCTGTCCACCTTGTTTACCGAGTGACCATGTTCTCGCGAGAGTTGTGAGAACTAGGTCGGGACTAGCGTGCATCCTCACCCCGCCTCCTGTAACTGTAACACTGATATTGATGTCATGTTTTAGACATAGATGAGTGCCTTGACAACAACGGTGGGTGCGACCGAGAGTGCATCAACATAGATGGGGACTACGAATGCGCTTGCGGAACAGCCTACTATCTCCACTCGGATGGAAAAACCTGCCTAGGTATGCGTCAACGTCCACGCGACGTCTGTTTTCCCTTGTTTTCGGTAATCATACGTGTTAAACTCTTTTAGCTAATGGCACAACCCACCGTACGGGGGGCGAATCCGCAGCCCGATGGCATACAGAGTTTTGCCTGCAGGTAAAGTTCTTTGGCGTGTCTGCGTGCTCAAAAATCCGTCAGATTCCCCACGAGTTTGTACGGAGGCGGTACTTACCATTTACGAATCCCAAAAGACTGCCCACGTTTTGGCACGTAGACAGCACGTATTTGCATGTACGGAGGGTTGTGCCCTTAGCTTTGACGGTGATTTCGAATTGTAATTGTATAAGAAAATGTATCAGAAGATATTATATAACGTTTAACATTTAAGGAGAACACTGTTTATGGTCTCTACTGAGGGAGAGCATTCTTCTTTGTAGATCATCTCTTGAATAACAAGATAAACGGGGAATCCTTCTGACTATTCACATCATAAAACTTATCAATTAAACTGTCATTTTTGTTTTATCTCAGAGCTCGACGAATGTGACACAGGAAGTAAGTGCGAACAAATCTGCGACGACCGAGTGGGCTATTACGAGTGCCGTTGTCACCCTCTGTTCAATCTGGCTACAAACGGTAGATACTGTTATGGTAAGTGACAGAGTAAAATTACTATGTATGTCTACTTTGTTCACAAGCGTCTAGACGAGAAAAAAATTAGCTTTGGCAAACAAAGATGCTTTCGTTATGAAATCTAAGTTGTAGACAGATTAAACATATGACTAAGTGTACAAGAAATGCTGTAGCAAACATTAGATTCTTCGTCTTTTTATGTTTTTTCTTTTGTTTTGAAATACTTATTTTGAAGCTGCTTAGTCCGATATACAGCTTGTTTATAGAATTTAACATTGTCTAATCTTCAGCCTTCTGCTCAATAATTTTGTAAATAATCAAATCACATGATTCTACAGCTAACGCCACATGCGGGGAAGGGAACAAGTGCCATCCACAACCAATTGGAGCATGCGCAGTAAACACTACCGGGGCCGAGAATTGCTTCTGTGACCAAGGATACAGACTGCAGCCGGACAATTCGTGTGTTGGTGAGTTTGAGAAATTACTTATGATATAAATTTTCCATTATATTTTTTTTAAATGCGAGTTATATGTACCTCTTCCAACTGTACATGGAGAATTAAAGGCAAGAAAGTTAGGTGTTTTTTACTAGGAACGAGGGGATATATCCTCATACCTGGGATTCTATTGTTACTGTACCAAATAAGCAAAAATTTCTTCACTGCACCTATGGTCTTTTTCATGTATCAGTCCGAGTACTAAAAGAGCAAAAGAATGCAAAGTCCGAATAAGAAGGCTGTAAGAACTTGTGTTTACAGTGGTGAGATATTCCCTTCTTAAAGAGTAACCGTTTCCAGGCCTAAAGTAATGAAATGCTGCAAGCTGAAGGAATATGCTTAATCTGTGTGGTGTAAATTGCCCTTTTCACTGGCGCAAGATCTGTAGCAACGCAAGTTTTGAGCCAAGGACCTTTTGTCTATGGGCCATATACCATACAGTTAAGCCATTTGTCCCAAGAAAATGGTGTTATTTTGTCTTATAGATCTTTCTCTTATAGTATATGGCGATGATGATAATAGATATTGATGAATAGATGCTGTTACTTTCCCTTATAGATATTGATGAATGTGCCGAGGGGACTCACAAATGTGACGTGAACGCCAAGGAATGTCGCAACACTCCCGGAAGTTACGACTGCATCTGCAAAGTAGGGTACAGCCTGTCGACAGCTCACGGCAGACGGCAATGTTACAACATTCACGAATGCGCCGTTAACAACGGGAACTGCAGCCAAATGTGTGTGGACACGGAGGGATCTTTCTACTGCAGATGTCTAGCGGGATACTACCTGGCCTCGGACGGAAAGACGTGTATAAGTAAGGGATTTTTGAATCGTTTTGCCGTGAACAATTTCATCAGGCTGACAAACCACTGAATGATAACCACGTGTCTTATTTTATCGACGTTTCAGTGACCGTATGTCAGCTTCCTTTATGTATACTTAGTCTAGTACTCCAGAGCGTTGGATATCACATTATTAACAACGCATTGTATATTATGGAAATATGTAAATATATGTCTGACAGCAGAGACACCTATGCTGCATTTAATGGAAACGACTCAGAGTTACCAGACATTGATTAAAACGAATGGTTGTATAATCTTCTTTGACTTTTGGTAATTTTCAGATGCTTAGTACTATTTACACCATGACATTTTTTTGGCAATGGACTAAAAATTGATTCGCGCTTCGATGTCATCCATATGATCGAATCAAAATGGCCTGATACTGAAAAATTAAGGTCCCGTGTACGATCCTTATCAACACACGGGGTCTAATTAAGCATTATAATATGCCACAGTGTTCTGGAATATAATCGAATACTATTCTCTTGTTGTTTTCAGATATAGACGAGTGTGCCTCCAACATGACCAATGACTGCAGTACCAATGCCGTCTGCCAGGACGAAGATGGGGGCTACCGCTGTACATGTAACCCTGGTTACGAGGGGGATGGCTCGCTCTGCGGAGGTTTGTTGAAAGAAATACTGACGTAACATTTTTATGATATTAATTAGTTTAATTGCAGCATTTTGTGAAATTAAGTTTACAACATTACATGCCAGTATCATGTAATTTTAATGACGTTTATTTCTGAATACCTTATAATAAAGTACTGCGAAGTTTAATGGATTTCAAATACACCACCGAGTAAGCGAAGCAAACTGCTTGTTAGCTTTACATAGGTACAATATAAACACAGCCAGAGAACAAGCTGTTTAGACTCAACTGAAGATATATCAATTTAGTGATTTAGCATTTGAAAAATGGTCAATATGAAGTAATTATGACCGGTGCATGATCATGGCAAAAGGTATTTTTTTTTATTTGTCAAATAGTACATCATATCACTATTAAGTGATTAATAGCAAGATCTTACGGATTTTGTTTCCAGATATCAATGAATGTGTACGGAATGGTGAAAACGGACAGGGTGGTTGTAAAGTCGGCTGCCGGAATCTGCTTGGATCGTACGTTTGTATTTGCGGCGAAGGATACGTCTTAGCCAATGACAGCGTTTCGTGCGAAGGTGAGCTGCATTTTTAAGTGTTTGTTTGTTTGTTTGTTTATTTCGATCTCCATTAGACTTTAAAAATGCAAAATTTATTCTTCATGGAGTACAACGAGATTCGAATTGCTGTAATATAAAGTGCGTGTACATGTATATTGAACCCTGGTAAATTAACAGGGCATGTACTTTTGAGATACAAAACTATCTACAAGTATTTCACGTATCTTATCATTAGTAAATGATACTAGAACATACAATGTCACTTTAGTATACAAATGTTGCTGTTATATCTTTTAATTCCCTTTTTGTTAATACAAATTTTTGCCAGCATGCAAATGCAAGGGGACTTTGTTTTCCGTATTTTCCTGACACTTATGCGTTTGTAGATCTTCAATTGTAATGACAGAAAAGAGACATGAAGTAATTGGGAACTTTGTTTCACTTTTATTAAGAAAAGGGAGACTTGCGAAAGAGACAGGAAGTTCAGAGTTGAACAGTGAGGGTGCAAGTTTTCATATAAAAAAGTGCCATAATATTTATAATGGATTCCTTTGTCTTTCAGATAAAGACGAGTGCATGGAGTCCCCCTGTGATCACAACTGTATAAACAACATTGGCTCCTACACCTGTTCATGTGATAACGGATACGCCCTGGATAAAGACGGACACACTTGCATAAACACAGGTAAGCATTCGTTACTTCAAAACAAACTGGCAAAGTAAGTATGACCCCAAACAAGTATCAGTACAGTATTGAGGTCACTATTCAAGACAGAAAGAAATCAATTCAAGTTTGACAAGTTGACAAGTTTTATTACAGATGAATGGCATAGCAACAGTGACCGAATTGCGTCGACAATTACATATACATGGTTATATACTTCAACAACAACTATGATAAAATGCGTTCGTAATATTACAGATTTAAATGCAAATACTTTAAAGGGTATTCGCTTCTTCCGAGAGAAGTACAAAAAGAACGAAACATAAAGTTGCCGACATACATGATAATATGGTATCAAACGTCGTATCATTACATTATGTCATGTATTGGAAACAATGTTCTTTCTTAATAATTTTGCCTGAAAAGAACAATAATAGAAACAATAACTTTTCGTAACTAGATGGCTACAGTTGGATTGTATGCTGGTGTAAGTGATAAGGTATTCATGTAGTGACATTTGCCATTCTTTTCAACAGAACCTGTATGTAACCATGGATGTCACGAGCACGGGGAGTTGGTGTATAACGGCACACATGAGTACTGTCAGTGTAAACGTGGCTGGAAGGGCGACGGCAAGACCACGTGCAAAACAGGTGAGGATCTTATGTAAATAAGTACTGTCTAGTGAACCTTTTTGCTGTGCTATATGTTGTGCTTTAACTAGATAACGTGATTTGTGAGCTGTGCGGTGGGAAATTTCGTTGTTTAGCGCGGTGTAATGATTTTCTCTGATGACCGTTTTGTGGAGTGAGCTATTAACCAAATGTATTCCCTTTGATTTTATTTTAGATTCCGCCGCGTTCTCCAATACCTTACAGTTTCACGACCTTGTCTACAATGCCAAGCTGGCCGACTGCAAGACGACAGAGTACCAAAATATGAAGGAGCTAATAGAATTCACGGTCAGTTGCTAAAACTCACATTTTTAAATCACTCCGTGCACGTTTTGTTCATCTTCGAATCGCGGCGCCATTTTGGTGGCTCTCGTTCCAAGAATTATAATATCTTGTACTCGCTAATAGTTAACAATACACTGAGAACGAGATCTGTACCCCGGATGCAGGACAGTATATTGGATATTAAAGACTTAGATAGGGCCTTTTAGCCTCTCAGATGAAAGCTTTTGTCCACAGATATTAATACGCATACATATTCATATACAGCAAAGAACTAGTGATAGATCCTAACAATGTAAAAGAAATAGTTTTAAAAGCGCCAGGCTTGGTGTATGTTTAAACACATGTGTACGTGTTTCCCTAAGATGCAAAACGTCAAACCTTTATCAGTATATGAACAAAATCTTCACAATGGGCATTTTCATTACGACCAACCTTCTTCAACCTTCCAACTTTGTTACAGTTGAGACGTTTGTTTGAGACGCACGTCAACCGGACCATCCGCTCAGCGTTCATGGCCGTGTCCGTGTCGGACCTGAGAAACGGTAGTGTTGTGGCCAACACCATGCTGACCACTGACCCCACCGTACATCTGACCAAAGCTGACATCACGCAAGCCTTCATACAGGGGGCCGGGAACAGTTCTGTCGATCTTCTCGGTTTGAACGTGTCCATCGTCTCAACCAGAGGTAACCTGACTTTAAAAAAATGATATTTTACAATACATGCAATAGTTCTAGTTGTGGGGACACAAAACAGTAACAACAGCACCAAAATGTTCTTGTTTTTCTATCATTTTTAACGTTCTTTCTTTAATTGAGTCATGGACAAAGTCACTTCTGGTACAAATGTGTTTTCTTTGAGATCGACTAGCTTGTGGAAGCTTGGAAATAATATTTTAACTTTTTAAATACAGCTTGCTTCTTTCATTCTTATAACAAGGGCAGTTAGAAATAAGATACATTCTTCTACTGCTTGCATTGCACTGTATTTCTATCTTCTCCTGTTAACAGCAAAGTTCTTTATGAATCATTTGTTTATCGAGATTCAAAATCCGAAGTGCAAATGAAAAACCACGTTATCTTCCATATTTCAGCGTACTGCTACAGAGGATACTGTTTAAACGGAGGATCGTGTTCGATAGAAAATGGTGCCAAGAAATGCAGGTAACTAGTTTGCTCATTTTGCAGCTACTTTATGCGAATTACAGTATGGTCAAACTTGTTTTATTTTAAAACGGATAAAAATTAATGCACGCGCTGATGTCATTCATATAATAGAATCAACATGGTCTAATTTTTACATATTAACTTTCGAATAAGCTTTTTCTGAGAATTTTAAATGATTTTTTACCCTTTATTTTGAATAGTCCTAATGTTTACATTGCTGTATGTATATTTCAGCTGCCCATTTCAGTACACAGGACCTAGATGCGAGACATACCTGCCTGGAGGTAAGAAAACTGAATATCATAAAAATGATGAAAATATCTATGCCCTTATGAAAGATTTCAAAAGTCTTCCAACACAAAGAGATTGGTGACACCGAATTTTCGGCCACAGGGCTGCCAACTTTTTCATTGATAAGATTTTTGCTGAATAGATATAAGTTCTACGGAAAGCATAAGATAGATCCAGTGCAAATTCCGAAAAGGCATTCGAATTCCATGGGTGGATGGAGGTCAATGTCAAATTTTGTCCCCAGGCTCAATAAAACTTGACTGGCTTTGATGTTGATAAATAATTTCCTTCAATTGTGAAAACATCGTGCTCAAAATTAAAACATCTTGACGTTATAAATGAAAAACGTGTCTTGTAGATACAATAGTACTGCAATAAGAGACAATTGAGCCAGCCTCTTGGGTCCAATAAACCTTATAGAGCAACGGACTATCCAGTTACGTTGAGTCCAATGTATTTTTGTTGTATCTTTAAAGATATTAGAACTCATTCATATTTTCAACATAAAACAATCACACGTCTTGATTGTTATAAACAACCGTAAAATGCAACCAACCATAGCATGTTCGAACATTTTTGTGTCAATGTGTATGTACATGTCATATTTCAAACATGTATTTATTTTCGATTTATGTGCAAATAACTTTATTGTTTTATTACCTTAATCACAGTTGTCACCGGTGCAACTGCTACGTTTGCTGTTATATTCCTCATCATGATCGCCCTCATTCTCATTATGAAAAGACGAACTCTTCAGTCTAAGGCTAGACGATACAAGTAAGTATGAACAATATGAATATACCATTTGGCTCGCCCCTGAGTGGTCGCCAAAAATGATTCAACTTTCTCCATAACGTTGTTTTTGAACATAAAGAACACTTCCTGTTAAGTACTCATTGTTGCATAGATTGAGTTTTGTGTGAGTCATTTTGCTATGTATTGAAAATGGTTATTTTGTTCATTTGATATTAATGGCGAAAAACATTGACACAACTCATCTTAAACTTGATAACATTTGTTTCCATTCAGACCATCGTTTTTCAAGTCCAGTCATCGTTGGGTGTCAAGTCCATGGTCAAAAACTGATATTCACCGAGAACACCTATATGATACCCGAGTGACCCGGTTCTTGCCGGGTATACAGAGGACACACCTTTCAGAGAACAGCTCTAGGAGACCATCATCTTTTGTCAGCACACCGATGGACCTAGAGACTTACCAAAAGATCTTCAATTCTAACGTTCGCGTAAGTTTACCCCATTTTTTTTGGGGGGGGGGGGCATTTGAATATAATAAGTGAACCTCTCTAATTTTTTCGTTTTTTTTTTCACGTCTTGCGAATCTACAAATCGGCAGTCTAAAATGGTGCAATAGGATATCTCAATAATTTGATGTTTGTTTTTGCCTTGCTCCAATGTTTTAGACATGCAGAAAAAATTGTTTATTAATACACCCAAACTGTTATTGAATACTGAGATTCATTTTCACAACTACAAATTGTTAACTTCTCGGACAGTCACCGTATTTGGAATAACTTTCGTTTGTGAACGCATCTGTAAGCAGTGATACGTAATACTGCGGCACACTGTGATCCTGTCAGAATTGCCTTGAAGAAGGTGACAGACGGTCACCGAAACATTGGTCGAATAAAGCACTTTATGTGTATGAAGAATGCTTCTTGTTATTCAGTAACTTACCTACCTGATTAAACTGTTAACGGATCTCTTACCCAATACAGTACCGACTTCCACGGCCAATTATCGACCCATACGCCCTACGGTTTTTCCAAGATGACTCGCCCACTGCCATATTTGGGCATGATGGACAGATAGATTCAGCCTTAGCAAGGAGGAGAAGTAGCCCGGATGTTGACGACACTGTAAGCTACGGTTCGGCCAACGCAAAAGTAAGTGATTCGATGTTGGCTTGGCATTTTCAACCATTTCATAAGTCACTGCTAAAATGCCCTATCATGTCTAATGATTTAGTTTCAAAGTTACCGAGAGAAATATATGGGAATAATATTAAACAGGCTAAAGCAATTTAAATATGTTAACCTTTTAGAAATATGCCCCTAGGTAAGATATCTAACGCTAGTTCACATTTGTCCATGGGGTAACTTATAACCGTTGCTAAAAAAAACAGGGTATTGAGGGTATCAAGTCAATGGAACGTACTTTCAAAAACGAATATTTTCGACAATTCGGATTTTGAATCCATTGTACATCGACTCGACATCCCTTCCCTAAATACCCAGATCTTTTTACTTCCGATATAGGTTACCCCCGGTTAAATGTGAACTAGTGTTGCTGTAAACTTAACTATATTGTTTTCAAATCATGGCATAACCAACAGGCATACACATGGACAATTTTTTTTTGACAGAGCAAAAGTACAGAGACTATCGTAAGGTCTATTACAACTACATACAGTACATAAAAACAACACAAGTGTAATACACATGCATTGCCTTCATCTTTTTTGTATGTCTGTTGCTTAGTGCAAAGGCCATACGTCGTATTCAAAGTACATGATTTATAAGATGTCATTGCGTAAAATAATAGATAAAACGAGGCCATACGTCGTATTCAAAGTACATGTTTTTATGAGGAGATGTCATTGCGTAAAATAAAAGGTGAAATGATTGGTGTTTAACAATGTCTTTCGATTCCAGTAAGTTGTTTTTTGAGTTCGCATTTTAACCGGTCCCTTTCCATTTTCCCCAGATACAGTTCCGAACTGCACGTCCAGCGATCAACACCAATGCTGTGTTGCCTATTGAAAGAGGCCCGTCTGATACCATATCTGGAGGGGACGGATGGGTCAGAAGTGATGACGTCATGACGAGGCGATGTAACCCGGATGTGGATGGCGTAGACACCGACAGCAGTGTCCTCATGACTGACAGTGACGGACTCTTCGCCGCTCCACAGCGCCTCCTGGCGACATCCAGCGGATACAACAGGGCACTGCAGTCCATCAGTAGACGTCCAAGCGACCTTTCCGCCGAGTCGCAGACTCTTCGAATGCAGTTCATTCCTGAAGACACAACAACAGAAACAAGCAGTTACGACACGGATGCTTCTACTGTTACTGACACCGACACCGACACTACCGATTCGACCCTTAGTAGGACCGATTCCACCGCTTCTGTGGAGACTGTCGTCCCAGTCAGGCCTCCACTGCAACTCGTGCTCTCACTAAACAAACGATACAGGAAGGATAGTAACTTACGATACAACCAATTCTAGGCATTAGCAAAAAGAAAGCTGCTATCTGGATGTGTTAGTCTCGCCTTTGTGTACCAATCATTAATAGTTACTTGAAGAAAATTCGAAAAAGTGACTGCACCAAATTGTGGAACTCATTTTTTTTCAGATTATGTCCTGAATATGGTTTAATACATGTACAGTTTAAACCTAGCTAAGGAGTTATAAAGCATCAGTTTAGATATGGATCAGTCTTTATATGGCCTCTGCCTGTCAATATTGACCATGGTAAAATACTAGCTATCATCTTTAACCGTATGGTATCGCCAAGGCTCAATGGTATTTAAGCTGCATTGACTTAGTTCTATTGCAACGTCCTTCTCTGTATATCAGCTGTTCTTCCGTACTGCGTTCACCCGAACCTTTCTCGATCTTAGCTGCCAGATGCTAGCTACATATATACTTGAGTTTATTAATCATTTAGTTTAAGTACAGCATAAGTAACAGAAATTGTTACAATATGATTCTAGAAACTTTACTTAACTCCAATCACAAAACAATTTATCGTATAGTCTATTTTATACATAATGCGTAATTGTAGACCATATCGTCGCACAACTTAGCAATGATTTTTTTGCGCAGCCTGCAACAAATCATCGCATAGTACTAATGTTTTCTAATGAAATGTGATAAATATGAACTGAATATTTAACAAAAAGATAAGAAATATAGATTAAACATGTTTAGGTATGTGAAATGACAAGGAAAAACATTCTTCACGCAGACAAAATTTTCTTAGGTATCAAAACTATAAGATGTAATATCTATTGCTAATAGCATGGTAAATAATAATATCATATGCAACATATGTCAATGACCGTGTATAAGTTTTTAAAAGCAATGAGGTATAATTTGAAAATTATATATGTTTATGATAGTCTATGTAAAATAGAGGATGAATGATGATGATGTTGATGTATAATTATATTGTTTGTAGTGCTCTACTTTGTACATAATGAGAAAATCTCAGTAAAGCTTAAGATATTATGAATATATTTTGAAATTATAAAGGAATTACATTAAACTTTATGCATGAAACAAATTTGTAATAAATGAATAGAAAATCCATTTCGGAGTCATTGTGTTGTTTATAGCGTTCTGAGAATACGATATTAAGACATTGCCCACAATGAACGTTAGACTAGGTAATAAGATACACTAAAAAGTAATTACTCATAAGATTTAGTACCTTTTTATAGTAAGTAGTAAGTGAGTTGTACGTACGATCTCTGTGCGATTTACACGTTACCGTATGCAGGCCGTACTTACACGTGTTGCTTACGTACAGTTTCCTTACTTACTCGTATTGGCTGTACAGGGCACACGCGTCGCCCGTTCTGGCCAACATTCTTTTTCATAAGAACGTGTTGACATCGTTTGCAACTTACCCTCATAGAGAAGTAAGTATCAGATTAGCCCCAAACCCGAAAAAATCCCCATAAAGACCCCCCTCTCACGGCTCGGGTTATGTTTGGCCCAATTAGACGACGATTGTTTTAGAATAAGTGGATGCTCCTCTCTATAGCAACATTAAAACCATTCACCAGACCTACTGACTATGAAGATTAAAATTTACAGTGATAAAAATGTTGCTTTCATTGGGTCAGACAACCCCCTATCACACCCTCTTAACTTTAATGGAGATCGGTTTCAACTTTTTGCCTGAAACTTTAGTACCCGGCAATAGTTTGGTGGCAATACTGTTTCTAAGAAGTCTTACGCTGCTTTCAGTTATAAGTGGAACATACCTCTCTAGAATTAGAACTGTTCTAATGGTTGTTCTAATGGTTGTGCATATTGTGTAACTTAAGTGTTCTTAGATGTACAGTGTACTATGCAATATGAATCAGAAACTACAAATAAAATGGTGTATAGTAAAAAAAAAAAAAAAAAAAGGCTGCATAAGACCTTGGAGAGTAACTAGGACTGATAACCCGGATCACTTTACGTCTCCAAAGCTGTTTTTGGCTCTCCATGACCGGCGACGTGTATGTGAGCTGCCCCCCTCCTCCATCAAGTGACGCGGCAGCACTCAGCACTCTCAACAGGAACCCGGGCCGGGCGAAAGGACTGGACTCCACAATGAAGGCCTGAATCCATTCCTGAATTATCCAACTACGGTTTGTGTGCTATATGTCGAGCCGAGGATGTTCTAAGTAGGTGACTTTTTATTGTCTTCTGTTTCGTCTTACATACACTGTCACTATGGAGGCGCTCCTAATCAAATTAGAAGAAATGAAGATTGAGAACTCTACTAACTTTTCCAAGTTAAACGATAAAATGGACTCTATGAAAGCTGACATTGAACGGATGGGTGACACTCTGAATTCGCACGACGAGAACTTTGTAGAGCACAGTCGCCTCATTGCGGAGCTTCAAGCTAGAATTGCTACACTAGAAGCGCGACAGCTGCACGCTGATCAGTATTCGCGCAAAAACTGCCTACGCATCTGGGGACTCCCGGGTAACTGTGAGAATAAAGATCTCCCGGAGAGTTTCTTGAAGTTCGCTACGTCAACTCTGAAAGTCAATGTTGCGGTTGCCGACATCGACAACATTCACTATCTAGGGAAAGGCACTGGCCGACATGTCATAATCAAGTTTGCTACCTTTCTGGCCAAAAGGAAGTGTATGAGGCAAGGCGTGTGTTGAAAGGTGTCAAAAATGAAGCTGGCCAATTCATCTCAATTAGGCCAGATCTGTCTCCGGCTAGCAGAGCTTTATTAGCACAAGCCAGGCAGATGGTGTCTGATGGCAAAGACGGTAAGCCCTTTTCCTCTGTGTGGGTGACAATAGATGGGAAAATATGCGCAACTCAGGGTGATAAACGGCTACACCTGACCGGGCCGCGGGACCTTGATTACGGCGATGCAGACACCGCAGCTGAGGAGAATTCCACACAGCGCAGGAAGACCGCCGCGAAGCGCCTGGCATCTGCGTCACCTGTCGACCGACCGGATACGAAGCGCGTTAATCCGTTTGAACTGTTGGCTGTTGAGGAAACGTTGCCTAAAACTTGCATTGAGAACTAGAACTGCAGCTTTAGTTATGTTCAGACTGTTTTCCCTCTTTTCATTTGTCGTCAACAATTACAACGCTTGACTCTTGTAGTAGGTCTTTATTGACTTTCATATGTCTTTATTGTACGTGACAAACTTGTATTCACGTCTTTATAATTCTATACAACTTATTATGATAAATAAAGCCCCAACATTGAATTTTCTTAGACTTGATTGATGTATTACTTGGTTATTTTTGTGTTTGAAAGATGTATGCTCCTTACAAGAATTTGTGTGGAACTTTGAATTTGAACTGCCTATAGGTTCACGTTCCTCACAATTTTCGTTGTTTTTACTTGTTTGTTTGATCTTCGTTTATCTATTAATTTTTCAATGGTTTATTTTTGTATTTGAAAGGGGTATAGTGACCCTCAACAAGAGTTTTGTGTTGAGCTTTGAACTTGTGCCAGATATAGGTTCTTGATTCGCATAATTTTGTTTTCGTTTATTTAAACATCCTTCATTATTAAGTTTGCAACGGTTTATCGGCTTAAATGAAGTATAGTGAGTAATAAAACGGTTGGATTATCGGAATGACTGGCTCTGACTACGAAATGTCCCGTGACTCCTGTTGTGTATCTTTTGCTTTCATTCATGGCACGTTGTATCTCGTCTTTTTGTGTCCTAAGTTTGATGTAATCATATTGATATTTGTTCTGTCATTATCAATTATGAGAACCCCTTGTTATTTGATTATTTATGTAAACTGTAATCCATTTGTTTTCCGCTTCGCTTTCTGCGGTCGCCTTCCCTTAGTTCATATCTTTAATAGTCTCTTTATCTTCTTTTGGTTTCGATGGCGGTTCAGAAAGTAAGCATTTGTAGTTATAATGTTAACGGCTTAGGCGACCGTAGAAAGCGACATGAAATATTCGCTTGGTTAAAGGATAAACCTTATCAAATCTTTTGTTTACAAGAGACTCATTCAACGGTTAAACAAGAAGAATTTTGGCAGTCGGATTGGGGGGGCCCAGCTTTATTTAATCATGGCCTTAGTAATAGTAGAGGAGTTTTAATTCTATTTAAGAATAATATTTCATACACCATCCACCAGACTCTGAGTGATGACTCAGGGCGGTGGATGGTTTTAGACATAACTCTTGATTCAACTCGTTTTTGTCTGGCCAACATCTACGCCCCTAATACTGACGACCCCGATTTCTTCTTTAACCTTGAAACGACCATACATAACCATATTGCGTCTGATCTACATACCATTATTGTTGGAGATTTTAACACCACTTTGAATTCCGAACTTGACAGAGCTGGGCATCGGTCCTCTGTTTATCACCCGAATAGTCGTAATGCAATTAATTCTATATGCGCCAATTTAGATTTATTGGACATTTTCAGATATAACTACCCTTCAACGGTACGCTATACTTGGAGGCGCAGGCGCCAAGCCAGTAGAATAGATTACTTCTTAATTTCTTTTTCCTTAACTTCTTTTGTTGACAAAGTCGTTATAGAAGACAGCCTGAGATCTGACCACTCCCTCATCGGTTTATCTGTAATTACTTCCAAAATACCTCGGGGTCGGGGTTTTTGGAGAATGAATCAAGATTTCTTGAGTGATAAGACTTTCATAAAGGAAACCTCTGAATTCATCACCGAGTTTTTTCAGTTTAATGTGAATTCAGCTAATCCCCACATTGTGTGGGAATCTTTTAAATGTTCTGTTCGTGGTCATATTATAAAATTTACTTCGTGGAAAAGAAAACAAACTAAGGACAGTGAACTAGCTCTTTCTTGTGAAATAGTCAACCTACAAAAAGACTTAGATACTTGTTTTAATATAGATACCTTTCATAGTTTAAATGATAAAAAACAGCAGCTAGAACTACTTTACCAGGCCAAAGCAAATAATATGATCCGGGGGAAGCGAGCCAAGTGGATGGAACAGGGGGAAAAATGCACAAAACTTTTTATGAACATGATCAGTAGAGGCAATTCTAGGAAAAACATGACTAAATTTGTTACGACAGAGGGATTAATTAAAACGGACCCACAGGAAATCCTAGTGGAACAAGTAAATTTCTTTTCGGCACTTTATTCTTTTAAAGAACCACCTATTTCCTTAGAATGTGATGCTTTTGAATCTTTCTTTCCTAATCCACCCCATGTATCTTTGTCTTTGGAACAACGTAAAAGTTGTGATGGTTTAATTACGGAAAGGGAACTGAGGGATTCAATAGAGTCATTTTCTTCGGGAAGAGCACCCGGATTAGACGGCCTACCTGTGGAATTTTACAAAGTCTTCTTTAATCTTGTAAAAAAACCGATGTTGGATTCGTTTAATTACTCTTATCGGGTAGGTCATTTATCAAATACACAAAAAAACCGGACTCATCTCTCTACTTCTTAAGCAAGACTCCACGGGGCAGGATAAAGACCCTTCTCAAATTAAAAATTGGCGCCCCTTGACATTGTTAAATTGTGATTCACGAATATTGTCCAAATGCATAGCCCTGCGTATGGAACAAATTATTCCACATTTAATATCTTCTGATCAGACGGGTTTCCTACAAGGGAGATGCATCAGTGACAGTATACGTCGAATATTAGAAATTATAGAATATTATGATCGTAATAGCTTACCTGGATTAATTTTCGTAGCAGACTTTGAAAAAGCATTTGATACCATTAGACTTGATTTTATTTTTAAAACCCTTGAATACTTTGGTTTTGGTGCGGGAGTTATCAACTGGATTAGAATTTTATATAAAGACATTTGTAGTATGGTTATAAATTATGGACATATTTCTCATTCTTTCCCCTTGTCCCGTGGAGTCCGCCAGGGTTGCCCTCTTTCTCCATATCTGTTTATTTTAGGAGTGGAAATTTTAGCTATTAAAATTAGAAATAATGTAGAAATTAAAGGACTAACGACTTATGGTGTAGTATCAAAAATTTCTCAGTATGCCGACGATTGTAATTTCCCCCTAGCCCCGAAGCTTGGCTCTCTCTACGCTTTAGTGACCGACTTGGAAAATTTTTCTTCGTTATCAGGTTTAACTCCGAATTTTGACAAGTGTATAATAAAACGTATTGGCTCTCTATGTGGTACAAATTTTTGCCTTCCCTGCCCCTTACCCGTTCAGTGGACTGATGGCCCCATAGATCTCCTGGGTATTCACATTCCAGTACTTTCATCCGACATTATTCGGATTAATTTTGATCGAAAATCAGATCGAAATTTGAAAATTGACAAATTATTATATCCTTGGAAAACAAAGATATTAACACTAAGTCTTATGGGTAAGATTACCTTGATTAATACACTTATTGTAACACAATTCATTTTCTTACTCAGCTCTCTTTCGACCCCTCCACCGGACTTTTTTGACAAATATGAAAAGAAAATATTTGAATTTCTTTGGGGAGGTGGTCCTGAACGTATTAAAAGAAAAACTATTTATAGTGCATATGAACAAGGGGGTCTTAAACTGCGAAATCTGCGTGCCGTGGACCTAACATTAAAAGCCTCATGGGTACCCAAACTTCAACTTAACAAGGAATGGTTTTGTTCCAAATTTTTATTTATGTCCTGTCCGTTGTTTCGAACAAGTTTGTTTCCTTTTGCACAACTTACTTCATGTGACTTTGACAATCTTTTGGGTAAACCAGCACCCATTAGCTCCTTTTTCAAACAAGTTATACAGGCTTGGCTTCGTTTCCAGTTACGACCGCCTGAGGGGGTGGAGGAAATCAAGCAGCAAATTCTTTGTCTCAATTCTAAAATACGTATTGCCGGGAAACCCTTTTTCTCTTCATCTTTTGACACAGCGGGGGTAAGATTTTTGAATGATATTTTAGATTCTGAAAACAAATTGCTTTCTTATACAAACTTCTCGCTAAAATTTGGTAATACCTGTCCGGAATTTCAATATATTCAATTAACTTCAGCGATTCCAGTTTATTGGAAATCGTCTTTAAAACATCCATCTCCAGATTTACGTGTTTGTATGCCCATTTGTAGGGACAGAACTTGGTGTCAGAAGAAGAAGATTAACAAATATTTGTATATCTTTTTTATGAAAGAAACCAATTTGTGTGAACCCTCATATAAAATACAACTTTCCTGGGAAGAATATTTTGATATACCCATACCTTGGAAACAAGTGTACTGCCTACCCTACAAGCTCTCTATAGATACCCACACCAGAATGTTTCAGTATAAATTGCTTTTTAAATTTTTAACTGTTAATAAAACATTGTTCACTTGGAAATTAATAAACTCTCCTAGGTGTAGCCTTTGCAATGAAGAAGAAGAGACGGTCATTCACCTGTTTTGGGACTGTAGAGTTGTTGCTAATTTCTGGTCCAAGGTGGATGAGTGGTTCTTCAATCTTACAAATATTCATTTGCATATTAATGTTTTCAATGTCATCTTTGGTGATTTAAGTGACCGTTGCCCAGCTCTGTCAAATCTTATTATCCTCTTAGCTAAGATTTATATTTTCAAGTATCGACAACAGAAATTAGAATTATCTAGTTTTATTTCATTTGTGTCTTATGTCCATAAATTAGAATGCATCATTGCAAAAAGATTAGACAAAATGCCTAAACACATCGGGAAGTGGGGTAAATTATATGTTGTATTGATTTAAGTTTCCTTTAGCCATTGTTTAATTTATTTTCCGGGGTCCTCATAATTTCTCATTAATTTTTATGGTTCTTATTGTCTACTGGTTTTATGTATCAGTTTTGTTGTCATGCATGTGCGTCACGAATTTTGTTTGTTGTGCCATGATTTTGTTCTCCTTATTTTGAAATGAATAAAAAGAAAGAACTTAAAAAAAAAAAAAAAAACTTTAGTACCCGTGCTATCTGGAAATGCAAAACTTATGTTCGTACCTTTATCATATTTATCAGGATAGCCATCGGAATTTCAGTATATTTCAGCCATAAATTGTTGGATTTTCGAGGGCCTCTTAAGGGAGTTCCAGAACGCCATAACGCAAAATAGCTAGTGAGTTTTTATACTATGTGGCTGTTCATAGTTCCACATATCTATCACATATATAAATTTTCAGTCGATTTGATTGACCCCCATCTTAAGGCCTCTGCCTGGTTTTCTCGGGCAATGACCCTTAAGAGGGCAAGGTTGTTGCTTTGCGCACACAAACAATGGAGACAGTGTATGGCGAGAACAGACAACTACTTTGATCAGTTGGAATGCTGTTACAAATGACACCTCATCAACATAATTGTACAGTCCATCGCACACGATAGATAAAGAAAATTGTACCGGCCCCTCCAGCAAAAAACAGGTTTGCCTTTACAACAAACGGAATCTTAAATGCATACTCCCAACGTAAGCCGCATCATTCGTATTTGTCAGGTAAGACCAAGGGAGTTAGACAAGTGTTGTCTATGGTGAGAACATCTGTGCATTCAATTTTAGACTGAGAGAAACTTACTGTAAATGAATTTATGTTCGTGGAGATTTTATTTTGCGGTAGCGGGAAAAGAAGTTTTCGCGGTGGTTTTAAGTTCGCGGTAGCACCATGGACTGTAGTCTCTTATATACTGTCATAGGAAAATGTTCGCAGTGAAGCGGTCACCGTGAAAACCGCAAACATTAAATCACCGCGAATGTTTCTGCATTTAAATAAGTTCATTCACTATTTATTAAAGATTAAAACCCTTTCCCTCAGTCTACTGAAAATAAGTTACGTGAACTTGCTGTTCTGAAATGATGGCAGGCTGAACTTTTACCATGATGCACTTGGCCGGCAAGTACCTATTTAAAATTGTATGTCTTTCAAACAACCCGCAACTTTGTGGCATGAGTTAAAATGGTTTTTGAAATTGAACATTGTAAATTTTAGACTGCAATATATATATATATATATATATATATATATATATATATATATATATATATATATATATAACTAAGCTTTTCCTCAGCGGACGGAAATATGTTACTTTCAAAACATGAACATTGATAAAGGGGCATAAACAATTGTTTACGTACATAGCAAGTACATCTCTGGACAAGTTGATAACATAAGATAAACAAAACTTTTCTTAATCATAAAATGCGGCCTTTGGCTATGCTGAAAGTTCTTTTTCACACTTCAGCGGCGTACAAGAAACTGGAAAAGCCAGTATTTGCTGATAGGCAAATTCAGCAATTTTCACTTCACTTCCTTATGCAAAAATTGACTGTTCTAAAATTGAATATGAAAAAATGGCACGAACAGACAACTACTCTGATCAGTTGGAATGCCGTCACAAATGAAAAGTGTCACCTCATCAACATAATTGTACAGTCCATCAAACACGCTAAATGAAGAAAATTGTACCGACTCCTCCAGCAAAAAAACAGGTCTGCCTTTACAACAAACGAAATCTTAATTGCATACTCCCAACGCAATTTTAGACTGAGAGAAACGGAACTTACTGTAAATGCATTTAAGTTCGTGGGGATCTTATATCGCGGTAGCGGGAAAAGAACTTTTCGCGGTGGTTTTAAGTTCGCGGTAGCACTATACACTGTGGTCTCTTATAAACTGTCATTGGATTGCCTATTCGAAGGTGCGGACGTTAATTGCAGAGATTCTCTCCTCTCTCCATTGGTTCGGACAGTGGCATTTCAAAATCCCGTGCCGTCTAGGCTTTTTTATGTGAGAGCCACTGGGTGGGAATGCAATTTTTTCTGGATTGTCTATTCGAAGGTGTGGACGTTGCAGAGATTCTCTTCCCTTTCCATTGGTTCGCGGTCGGAAGTTGTCTATCCAGCGGCAAGGTATAAATTGGTGGGGCAGGAGATTTTGTCTACTCATTCTTCCATCCACTTTGTCGTTCGTTAAACGCTAATCAATCGACTACTGCAAGATGTCTGAAGGTGGTAAAGGAGCAGAGGCAAGCGCCGAGGCACAGACCATTTCATCCCAAGCGGATCTCCAGTTCCCGGTTGGTCGCATCCATCGCTTATTGCGACACGGACACTACGCCCAGCGCGTTGGTTCCGGCGCTCCGGTGTTCATGGCGGCCGTGCTTGAGTTCGTGACCACCGAGATCCTCGAGCAGGCTGTTAACGCTGCACGCGACGACAATGAGAAAAGGATCACAACCCGTCACCTTCAACTGGCCGTCCGCAACGACGAGGAGTTGAACAAGCTGATGTCCGGCAACATTATTGAACAGGACTCTGACTCCGACTCCAACTCCGAGCTGATGTCCGGCGCCATTATTGAACAGGACTCCGACTCCGACTCCAACTCCGAGCTTCTGCCTGAGAACACCGACGAGGCCCAATAGATTCCCGACGGAGACCGAAACCCCGGCTATTTTCAGGGCCACCCACATCCTTTCGAAAGACCTGTAACGTATTCTCATCGAACTACATATTACATCCACACTGTTATACACTGCTTCGAAAAAAAATATGTCAGTTAGATCAAGTCTGGAAAACGGTTACGGAAAACTGCTGATCCCTAATACTGTATGTAAAATCTTTATATGATATATTTATATTGTTGTCCAGGCCTTTTCGCATTGTCTCCTGCAGGGCAGTACCAAAAATTTTAACCAATGCACAGATATATTTTTGGTGGTGATGTTTTCCCGTACTATTGTTACATGAGAATTAAAATTCCATCTGAATTCTGCACGTTGTGTGTGTAAAAATCCCACAAGGTGTGAACCAAAATTACACCTGTAATTACTGATTGGCATGAGTAATGGTGGCACCATAGCTTTCTATTATCAACTTAGAATCTGTGCATACGGCAGTTCATGCCAAAGATGTAGACCGTATCTGTTCCTTGTGCCAAGCTAAAACCATCTACTATCTACTATCAAAAACCAAGACGTTTCTAGAAGAAGTCGCCCGCCGAACAAAATCGCAAACTTTTCACACGAAAACATCGTCAGACCCTTGAAGGTTGCCAACCCCGATGTGGCGCTGCAGAAATTGTGAGAACCATGCGACAGGCAGTGTCGGCGCCATTTTGAAAATTTGATTGTTGTTGTTGTTTCGCTTGGGTGGCGGCGAATTCTTGTAATGAGTGTTTAATTCCGAATTGTTCGAAGCTCACAAAAACGCCTTACATATTGCGCTTTGACGCTATGAATTTGACTGTATTTCTGCCTTCAAATTCGTAGGTTTACACCAAATATTTCGTAGTTGTTTGTATTTTTTTCTTCAAATTTTCCGGGACGCCATTTTTGCTGTTGTTGTCTGCACGCTAAGATGACGCGGACATTTTCCAAGTTTTGTGTGACATTGTAGCACAAAGTGAATTTTGTAACTGTTTTGAATATTTTATGGACAAACTTCTAAATCGAAGCGTAGAATAATATTGATAAATACGATTGTGTAATAATGCAGCTAAGTTCAGCTCGTAACAAATTTGTGTTGCTTACGTCAGTATGTGTTCACTGCATTTTGTAAAAGAAATGACGACGAACTTTCCATTTAAATATATGTTTTATTTCTTGAAGAACGACGAACTTCTTGTTCCTGTGTGAATTACTAGTGTAATGGGTGCACGTTTTTGTAAAGGATAAGAGTTATATTGTGAACGTATATAACCAAACTAGAAATCAGTGCCTCGGCATTAGAGGGAGGGGGGATGCCGGGGCTGAATTCGCGTAGTAAAATAAGTCGCTACAATGAAAATTTAGCGCTCTACTAGTGGGCGTTAAAAACGCCAAAATTAAGTTATTGTTATAAAATCAAGAATTACAGTATATACGGCTGAATTCTAACTATCGTATGTTCGAAGCAAGTTATGTTAAGTAAAAAAAAAAAAAAACTTTGTAAACGTTGTTGACATTAAGCAAAAGTCACGTAATTCTTAAAAACAACAACATCGGTTTGGTAACCATATCATTACCCATAATTCCATCCCTGATGCCTACGTCATACAGCCGCCTTGTGCCAGCCAATGGTGCTTGGTGATAGCATGATTGACACCTGTCACGCCATCAAACTGGGCAGGGGGGATTGGTGAAACACCTATACTTAAAACAGGAAGGACGAGGTTTTGGCACACAAACAATGGAGGCATTGTATAACATGAGCAGACGACTACGTTGATCCATCGGAATTTCGTCAAAAATGTCCCGTTATTAACAAATATTGTTTTTTATTCAATTTTACAACTCGGGTGTAGATCAGGTCTCTGCACCCCCCCCCCAAAAAAAAATGAAAATGACACCGACCCTTCCAGTCTTACCGCAGGTCTTTCTTAAACAACAAATGGAATCTTAATTGGATATATATTCTCCAAAAGTTCCCATCAATTATCATACTTTCCGGGGTCGGCAAGTACCTCCACTTGATTACACGGCTTTTATACAGCCATAACTTTAACATGAGCTAAAGTATGTTAAAAAATGTCAGTAATATCAAGAACTTTGCTTTTCATGAAAAACAAAAACTAAAAAAAAAGTTACTTAATCTATTGGAAAAGGGGTACGAAAAACTGCTGATCCGAAATGTGTAACAATCATGAATATTTATATAGTTGTCTAGGCCTTTTAGCAGTTTTTTTTTACTACAGGGCAATATCAAACATTTTTACCTAATGCACGAAGATATTTTGGGTGGTGATGTTTTTCCGTATATTGTAACAATGAAATTCCAACTAAATTCTGCACGTTGTGTGTGCAAAGCAAGTGTTGATAGACTTAAAGGAATTCCACAAGGTGTAAACAAAAATGTCACCTGTAATTACTGATTGGCATGAATAATGGCGGCGCCAGAGCTTTCTATTATCAACTCAGAATCTGTGCCTACGGCAGTAGAGGCCAGGTTGAGAAGATTTGTACCATCTGTTCCTTGCATGTGCCTTTCATATCAAGCTAACACTACCTGTATACGACTGAATTCTAACTATCGTGTGTGCGAAGATAGTTATGTTTTGTGAAAAACTTCGTAGACCGATCGAACAAGTCTTATTTGTTTCAAAACCTTCTTTTAATTCTTCCGTAGACGTTTCGGTGAATAACTGTCACCTTCATCAGTACAAAATGGAACATACTAACATTATCAATTTTTGAACAATTAAAAAGAATGTTGTGAAACGAGGAAGACTTGTTCGATTGATCTACTAAACTGATAAAACTATTTACGGAAAAAATTGTAGAGTTTGTTGATATGCTTAGGTTTGGTAACCATATCATTACCCACAGTTCCATTCCTGATGCCTACGTCATACAATCGCCTTGCATCAGGCAATAGTGCTTGGTGATAGAATGATTGACACCTGTCATGCCATCAAACGAGGCAGGCGGATTGTTGAAACATCATCAATACAATCATGAAACACCTATACATGTACGTTAAAAGACAAAGCGCACACAAACAATCAAGACGTTATATTGCATTGAACAGACAAATGCTTTGATCAATTAGAATACCGTCAAAATGTTGCATGCTCAACATAATTACACAGTATCACATGATGTAGAAAATCGCGACCCCTCCAGCCAGAAAAAGGTCTGCCTTTACAACAAACGGAATCTTAATTGTAGACTCACAATGCAAGCCTCATCAATCGTAATTATCAAGACAGAAAGAGCTCTTCAGGTGTTGTCTACTTTGTGAATATCTGGGCATTTAGTTTGGTTTTAAACTTAAGACTGAGAGAAAGTCAAACAAGTTCATTCAATATTTATAAAATTAAAATAAAGCGGAACTGTACATATACTTAAATGGGAAAATATGAGGTCTTACGCACGCAAACATTGGATACATTGTATAACATGGGCAGACAACTATTTTGATCAATTGGAATACCGTCACCAGGGCTCGAAATCCTTTTTTCTGCACACCTTCACTTGTGCAGGTAACCTGTCAATTACCTGCACCAGACAAATTTTACCTGCACCCACTCTGAACTTAGGAAGAATGGACTATACTAAAATTCTTCAGGAACCATTGTTATTTCTTTCTTTTATACTTTATAGAGGGTAACATTCAATGCTGCTAATAACAACCCACATACACCTACATCATATGATATTATGTATAAAACCCATTACATGGACCAGTGCAGGTTAGGTGCAGGTAGACACCAGAAATATCTGCAAAGCTCCAATTTTACCTGCACTAACCTGCATATGCAGGTGGTATTTCGAGCCCTGCGTCACAAATGCCCCCTCATTAGCATAATTGCGGTGCACAAACATTTAAATGGAAACCATCCATCCACATTTCCACACTCTTGCGTCCGGACCTGAGAAGAAGACGAAAAAGAAGAGCTCCAGAAGGGAGTCCCACTGTGCCCGTCTTGAAGAGATACTCGGTAAGTAGCAATACCTTAGTATCTCAACGACAAGTAGTGTTATGTTTGCAACTGGAATCATTTCTTTCGTCATTTTGTTTAGATATAACGTTCATGCCGTGTGGGGTTTCTGGACATTTGGTCAAAATATATCGCCGTCGTAACATTTTTGCCGCCTTCGTGTTCGATTCGTTAGGAGAGTACCTGGTCTGTACTTAGATGTTGAAAATGGTATTTATTCTTCTATCCTTGTTTACTTTATTCTTGAGGTGGTACACTAAATAAGTCATTTGCTAATCGGTACCGGTTCAATTTGTATGATTGTAGATTTTGTTTACGGAATGAGCAATTTCTGTCCTGAAAGCTGCTCGCTGTGTGAAGCTATCCACAACCCACAGTACATGATATTTGTCCTTCCTTTTTTTTTTTTTGAGGTGACGTCCACTATGTATTTCTGAAAACGTTCAGACTGTACAGTGCAGGCACGTCGCCCGTACTGGTACGTACGGGGGGCCAATCCGCGGCCCGATGGCACACAAAGTTTGGCCTGCATGTTCTACGGCGTTTCTTCGTGCTCCAAAATCCGTCGATTCCCTATACGAGTTCGTACGGAGGCGGTACATACCACTTACGGATTCCAAAAGATTGCCCACGTTTTAGCACGCACGGCGGGTTGTGCCCTTAGCTTTACGGGAACGGACCGGCCCATGCACTACCGCCCCCGGAACGCAACGCTGGGGGTCCCGAATGCCGGCAACCTGCGCCGCCGCATCTGTTCAGTGATGAACGGTGGGCGCGGATGTACACAGCCTCCTTCACTCCTCTGGTACAGAATTACGGCTCTGAATCGAGGATCTTTACTTTGTTGAGCAAATTGCTGCTGTGAGCTGGTCCGTACTAAAGGGGTCGGGGGCTAGTGTAGTCGGCCAAGGGTTTGGGGTGTGTTAAGATTCCGTCGAATTAATGATATTTACTCCCTTTTAAGGTAAATTCAAGTCGGTTTATCCAATTTATCCACCAACTTCTAACGACATCCTTAGCCACACTTGAACTGTGAAAAATAGCGTAAACCTGTGTAAAATAGCGTGAAAAATAGCGTAAACCTGTGTAATGTTATTTGCAAATGTCTATTTGAATCGAGCGTTTTCAAACATGTATAGTTGCAACTTTGGTGCCAACATTCTACCAACTCCTCTTTTATTTTCTTTGGAATCAAACTGTATCGCGCGGTTGTTAGGACGACAAATTATTTACGTTGGGAATATCAGTAGTATTAATCAGTGTTCAAGTGAATAGATTTTATTTTCTTGATTTTGTCTTATTATTTTATTGAGATTCTCCATGTACATAGACAATCGAGGGGATGGCGAAACAGGTGTCAGAAGACGCCTTTTCATTTTTTTGGGCTTCGTTGTTCAGAGTATTCGTCTCCTAGGAGGACTTGCGACCAATGATGTAAGGGTTCCTCCTACCCCTGACTCGTGTGTCATGGCGGATGCTTCATGCCCGAACATGCCCATAAGGTCTGCCACTGCCACAAAGGCCTGCCACTGCCACTAGCCGCTGCTAGGTACTTATTTACATCTGAGTGCAAGTAAGGAAAGGGCAATGGCACAAGATCGGTGGATTCGAACTCATAACCTCTTGGGCCTAAGCCGAATGCGCTGCCAATTGCGCCATTTGGTCTCACTAATTAAAGGGGCGTATTCTCCATTCACTGGCAGCCTTGTCCGACGGGTCCCTAATTAAGCGAAATCCATAGAGATCAGCATAATGATGCAAAGAGAAAAAGACGAGTTTGTTTGCTTCAGAGAAAAAACTGCCAGCGGCTAAAAAGACATCTCCATCTCAAGTATCTCCGTAAAAACGATAAAAGCAACATCCAAACAGTACCTGAAACGGCAGATTTTCACTGTGTACAATTTTACTACAACAAACAGGCACTAGTATTAGGAAGCCACCTTCATGCATCCTTCTACGCAGGGACAAACTGCCTGTCTGGATGTGCCCTAGGCCTGCTCTTCTTTCAACCATCACCCTTAGTTCCTGACCACCCTGCTTATAAATATTAATGAGCTTACCCTTATATATGCGAGACCCGGCTTTTGGAAAGCCTATCCTCTAATTGGCTAACATCTGTATTTTTTTTGGGGGGGGGGGCTCCACAGGAACTAAGTGTGACGGTTAAAAGGGCAGCGTTCATCCAGACAGGTGGTTTGGCTGTTGGATGTCCCTGTATTGGATGATGCCTTCATGAGCGTATTTTGTACAGGCATATATACTATTGCATCTTCTGTAACTTTGAATTTTTTTTCACAATTTTTCCTCAAAGATCACCAGACAGTGCAAAGATGAAGCTGCCAATGTTCATCCTTTTCTTGGGCTGCCTTGTACTTGCCGCGGCCATCACTGAAGAGGAACTGGAAGGCCTGATGGAGGAAGTAGACGACTTGGAGACCGAACTGGAAGGTACGTCTCTAAATTTGTTTTGCATAAACGATTTAATTGATTTGTTTTGTTATACTATTCTTCAAACGAACTGAGAACCTGTAGAGTCGTAGCTTAGAATCACACCATTAAACCACCTTGCCCGCTGTAAATTTCATCTGTGGTCTAATGTGTTTTGTGCCTTCACGCTTTCTCGTAAGTGACGTGTATGTTGTAGACGTATGTTTTCTTGCTCTAGTTTGTTCATCTAAAATTGATATCATTGTTTATAACATATGTGTTTCTTCTTTTGTCCTAAAACAAGAACTGGAGTTTGAAATGGAGAAGCGAGACCAGGATGACGAAGATGAAGACCTGGAGGCTGAGACAGAAGGTACGTTTGAGCCGTGAAGTTTCGACCGTAAAAAAAATCATAAATTTATAACTGGCTTTATGTTCATCTAGCTTGGGTACCGTCCGGAAGGCAGTCGCTATCCGTCAGGAGACCTGCACATTCAAATATTTTGGTGGTGACACCAATTAATGATCGAATCAAGAAATATAGGTTCTAGAGTACTCGGTCGATGCCAACAGGGCCTCCCAAAGAGGGCTTATCCGATGTTAAAACGCCTGTTCGAACGATCGTTTGAACCCATTCCATAATTTGCTCAAATGTGGGGACCAATCTGCAGTGCCTGTGCCCACAATTTGGACGATTCCAGACGTAAACGTGGTCTGGGATCCCTTACGGAACAGAAGCGACTGTATATAGTTCATAATGGACGTCAGAGCTAGAAGCGTCGACTGTATATAGTATATAATGAACGCTGGAGCGAACTACTTTCCGGATGGTACCTAGGCTAATGTTCAGCATATAGTCATTTTTTTTCCGATTTTCATGCCCGTGGATTGCCGTCCATTTTCGATGTTTCATTTTAGGTTGGCATCATTATTTCTTCTATTCCTGATATCCATTCTCTTGTCCAAACAGACTTGCAGGAACTGAACATGATGGAAAAACGTAAAGACATGCATAAGTCGTGCATGGACTCCTGCAAAAAGAAGGGTAAAACACCTAAAAACATGTGCTGGAAAGAATGCAAGAAGTGGAAAGGGATCACGCGAGTTGGTAAATAAATGGATGATGCAGTTTTTTGTTTCATATACCACCAAAGGAATGCACTGTCAGCGTTTCCATAGCCTTCAAACAATGCCAAAAAAATTTTTTTTTTTTGCTTACTCCATGGACAATTCTTAAATGAAGAAATATATTCTTGCAAGAAGAAAATGTAGAAGAAAATTCAAGAAAAACGAGGAACTATACAAATGTTTCTAGAGATTTAAGCAAAATCTTCTTTTTTAATTACAAAGCAAGAAAAATGTTTTTTTGATAACCAGGTACAACTCTTAAGAAATACTAGATTTTTTTTCTTCCTGAAAGTAAGATTCTCTGTTAGGAAGCAAAACAAGATAAACAATTTAAATCATTTTTGGAAATACAAGAAAACAAAATCTCAAATTGTCTCAAAACTTAACAAGAAAAAAATTGCTTGCCCCATGGAGAAGCACATTTTTCGAAGATTTCTTGGGGACAGAATAACTTTCTTCCTAGAAAATTAATTTTCTGTGAAGAAGCAAAATAAGATAAACAAGAAAAAGCATTTTTGGCAGTGAAGATATTCCTCTACCAAGTAATGACAACCCCTGCAGTTGGAAATACACCCTGATAAACCCTTATCATAGTTAATGTGCCCTCTCACTGCACTTGCGTTAAACTTGCGTTACTGCGGGGGTCGTTCACTGCACCACTGATTTCTTATTTTATCGAACATTTAGAACTTATACATTGCGTAACACTTCAAATAGTATGAGTTAGAAGACAAAATACACACAAAGTAAATTCGTTCTTCATCTCTGACATTCGTTAGTATCTTTCAAACCCCGCAGTGACGCAAGCTTGACGCAAGTACAGTAAGAATACACCTGTAGCAGAAAAATCCCTTGAGGGCCAGCCGGGATCGGGTAGCTCAAACAGTTTATTCGGTGGCCCAAGACAGTCAGGCCCGCCGATCTCCTATTCGCGCCCCGGGGAGTTTAAGCCCGATAAGGTCCACCACGATAACTCCTTCGGGATTTAACTCCCAGGAGTGCTAATGTGAGATCGGCGGGCCGACTGCCTAGGCTCCCCGAACAAATCTCGCTAGATACCCGGTCCTGTCTGGCGCCTCCCATTGTAAAAAAATCCTTAAAACACTGATAGATGAATTCCTCTCGGTTGTGTAGAAGACCTTATCATCCTAGAAACACAGATATCGATAGATCTATGGCTTCCATCATTAAAACAAAAAGTCTGAGGTTTTTACCAGACGTATCACAAATCTCTTAAACTGCTCTACCTCTTTTGATCAATCGAATTTTGTTACTAATATCGGCAAGGGTTTTATTTTAGGTATTTTTTTTAAATAACATGAGATAAAGTTAGTTTGAACACAATGTTAGAGGTGTACTTCTGGAAAAGCAATGGAATAGCAACGGATGTTTTAGTATGAAAAGATAATAAAACTGGTGACTGGTTTAAAAACATGATTCTGTGTTGTTATTTTGAAAGCGTTGTTATGTGAGCCAGAAGCCGAGTAGTTTTTTTTTCATTTAACTTAATAGCAGGACTTGTCAAGAAACAGTTTGTTTGTTTATTTGCACAACAACAAAATACATAAGGAATACACACAATAATGTATAAAAACAGGTGCAAGAGTAGGTGTAAACCTTTAACAGTCCACCGCACACGATGAATGAAGACAATTGTACCGACCCCTCCAGCCAAAAAAACAGGTTTGCCATAACAAAAAAAGTTATCTTGAATGCATACTCTTAAAGTAAGCCGCTTCAATTTAATCGTAATTGTCATGTAAGACAAAGGGAGCTCGACAAATGCTGTCTATGGAGCAAACATCTGTGTATTCAAGTTTTGCTTCCAAACTTTCGACTAAGAGGAACTGAACTTAGTTCATTTCATATTTATCTAAGACTAAAACGCTTCCTCTCAATGCAGTGGAAATGTGTTACGTGAACTTGCTGTTCTGAAATGTTGGCTGGTTGGACTGCGTGACATGAGCTAAAAGACGTTTCAAATTTGAAAATTGTAACTTTTAGAATGCAAGATATATAAAGAACTTTGCTTTTTTAATGAAGAAAATCTGTTACTTTCAATCCATTGAAAATGGGACACAAAAAACTGTCTACGTAACGTTACATATGGGGTTTTGCATAAGGATATACATGTATAACACCAAGTCGCACAATGATTGGGAACAGTACCGTATGTCTTATGTTATCAACTTTTGTAGGAATATACACGTCCTACATATTTCCCAAAACAAAAAACATAAAACCTTTTAACCATGTTAGTTGATTCTCACATCGTCCATGTCCAAGGAGTGCTACCATCTCATAGAGATATATCATCATTTGTGTTGGATAGACGTCACCCGAGCCTTGTCTAATTTGTGAAGGGACAGGTTTTCAGCAACAACAAAATATTGATGCTAGGGTGATGTTCAAATTCGGCAAGCTCACATAATACCTGAACTGTTTACACTAGAACCACAAGGACCTTTCATATAGTTTAGTTGGAACGAATTTTAACATATTTTTGATATTTAGTAATTATTTGCGCCACCTTGGCAATACCATGCTAAAAAGCTACATAAAATGAAATAGCGACAAACAGAATCTATTTTAGGTCACCTGTTATTTTCTAAAATATAAGGGCCCGAAACCTTGTGTTAACCGAGGACGGGGCACATGAAAAAAACACGATACTCCTAAACCTTAACGTGTATTTTTAACCCACCAACTCAACTATATCTAACCAAATGTACCATGTTCTGTTTGATTTAATTACTAGTAGCACCTTCACTTTCCATATAGTTTCCGTGTTGTTTATTGTGCTTATTGCGATCTCCATTAGACTTTACAAACTGTAAGTAAAATATTTTCTTCCTGGAGTCCATGATACAAAATTACAGAAAATCAACTAAGAGAACAAGTCAAACATAAATGTCAGTCAGTCAGTCCGAAAACGAAACAGCCTTCTTTAATTTCACTTTCATACGACCATGCTATTAGATCTGTAGGTTTGAAATTTTGGCGCATCCCCGTCTTGTATCGGTCTCGAAAGGGAATGTCCCCCCTGGTATAACCCTGACAGTCCGATGTAACTCAGTGCGTCGAGTAGCTACATATACCTATACCTACACGATAGAAGAAATACCTATCTATTCACAACTTCTGGCAACATATGTTCCTCATTCGGTGTCCATGCACTCACTACCACTGCGGACATTTCTTTTGCTTTCATTATAAATGTAGTAGTCCCCGAGGCACGTTGCGTTTTGTTAAAGGAGTCCCAAATTCCAGAAGAGTGTGTAATTTTTCAATAGATTATGTATCAATTAACCGATTTTTTTTTCATATTCACTTGTGGTGAAATGCGCAACGTATGTTTGTACAACAATATGACAGTCACTAAACCAATGCAGACCCTACCCATGTATTTCCTATACGTATAGGTACTAGGTACTTCCTTCATCATGCGTATTTTCGGCATAAATGATGGGCGAAGTATGAATATGCATTTTTAGTTCCTAAAATTGATATCTGTCAGAAAATAACACTCTCTTTTGAAGTTTTGGACTCCTTTAACATAATGGCCAGCAAAGTGATTTCGGACATCAACAGGAATGTTTTTCTTGTCCCTGACGTCAACTCCAATTGGGTTTGATTTTGTCGTATTTCAGTTATTGATCAGAAACTGAGACTCCAAAGTAGTAAAACTTTTCCTTGTTCTTCCGCCGCATGTCTCGGCTACCATGTATGCATCAGTTAGCTGATCAACATTGATAATATTGTTTTAAAAATTGTTTTAAAATTGTTTAAACCGCTGGTCTCTGAGGCTACTGAAATTGTATACGTATATACAAACCTTTCAAAATACGTATGGCTTCTGCTATTGTATGAAGAACTACCAGTTGATTCGAAGCTGTCCTTAATTGTCAACCAAATTTGTAATTACGGTTGACGAATGGGTCCTTCATATGTCTTCCTTGAGGTAAAATGTAAAACAAAGGAGAAAATGACCACTGACACTACCAGTCATATCACTAATAAAAGAAAATCTCTAAAACCTCTTTTGATCAATCGAATTTTCGAACTAATATCGGCAGGGGGGTTGTTTTAGGTAATCTTTTGTATAACATGAGATAAAGTTAGTTTGAAATTTATATTGTATTATTTGTATTATTGTATTAACAAACCTTTCAAAATACGTATGGCCCCTGCCGTTGGATAACGAGCCACTAGTTTACTCGAAGCTGTCCATAATTTGTCAACTTACTCTGTAACTACTGTAGACGGTAAAACAAAGGAGAAAATTACCACTGACACTCCTAGACCTACGGTAGCTCAGCCTTCAGAATAAACGGAATGTTAATTGCTATCTGAAAGGCGTTTTAATTAATCCTATCCATCAGTTTGTGAAAACAAGGTAAAATTTGTCAGCTGTTGTCATTTTATGATTATCTTAGACTCCAGAATTTGTTATAGAATGATTTGCGTTCAAGCAAATAGTTACAGGGGCGAACTAGCAAATTGAGTTTCTCAAGTAACACAGGTGTTTACCACGGGTGAGCAATCACGAGGACATGGCGTGATCTACACGTGAAAGGTTTTTACACAGGGGAATAGAGTAGTAGTCTACAGGTGTTTACCACGGGTGAGCAATCACGAGGACAAGGCGTGAACAACACGTGAAAGGAAGATACGAAAAGGATTTGGTAGTAGTCTGTTCATGTTAGTTTGCTCAGCTTTGAAAAGTAAGAAACTCACAATATATTTCTGTTTGAAAGTATTTTATTTAGCAACGTTATGTTTACGGATCAAAAGTGTCACCTAAAATTATTGCCATATATAAGAGCAATTATCTGAAACGATACAAGATTCATCCTTATTTATCAATAGCGACACCTAGCAATGCCAAAAAGAACCACAACAACAGTTCGAAGACAGGCGCCGCCCTATGAAAAGCATGTACTATCCCAAATGTGCTCTATCCCAAAAGCGCTTTTAGGATAGAAGCACTTCTGGGATAGGCCTGTATCCTAAATGTGCTTCTATTCTAAAAGCTCCCGAAGGCAGAGCGCATCCTAGATATCCCAGACGCGCTACTTTGTCGCCGTCAGTCATGGTGATTGACAGGACCACAAGCGGCAATTGTTTCCATATTTGGTTTGACCTCGCGAGACGTCGCGACAGTCTACTTGCGAGAGTTGCGCGAATTCCACCATTTAGAGTCATTTATTCAAGACATCTTGTTTCTGAATGTGATGATATATATCTGCAACAGTCCTTTTAGTTAGTGATGAAATTTCTCAAAGCCCTGTCGTACTGTATAGTAGCTTTCATTTCTCCTTCATGGATATGAAAAGAAAAGATGACAAATCTTCTAATGAAAGTTATATTTATTGCAAGTTAATGCCCAGAGGTAATTATACACTGCTGAATACAATATGTATACAGTGTACACAGATAATGGGACATTTATCAAACTTAATTCCATGCAGATTAAACACTATTTTGTCCTTTTGATTCTCACTATATGATGTTGCATGGAGGACACAGAAAGCAATTCTCAATAGTGCATCCCAAGATGTACTACAAAATGTACCATATAAAATGTATTACGAAATGTACCATAATAAAACATGATGACAGTCAGTGAAAACGTCCAGCTGCTTATTGATCAATTCCCCAAGCTATTCAGTTCCCAGGTTGTATTCTATCGCAAAATCGCTTCTGGAATAGAAGCAGATGTTCGTCTAACAAGAATAGTAGATTGTCGTCTATCATGAAAAGCGCTTCTGGGATAAAATGTGCTTCTATCCTAAAAGCGCTTCTAGGATATCCAGAATACGTCGCAAGTGAAGAAGCACATTCTGGATATCCTAGAAGCGCTTTTGGGATAGAAGCACATTTGGAATAGATCTGCATCCAAAATCTGCTTCTATCCTAAAAGCGCTTCTCGGATATCTAGAACACGTCGCAAGCGAAGAAGCGCATTCTGGACATCCTGAGTGCGCCCCTGTCGAAGGCGGCCAACATCTGTCTTCTCCTGTGCAGGGTGACTATGTTAATGGTTTACTGAATTTCAGCTTCTGGTTTTGTTTCGAACTATCGAACCGGAGATAGCGATACTACCTCGGTGTGTGGGGTCCATGCAGTCAACACGTCGCGAGAAAATGGCAGCGGTCGCTTCTGGCGATTGTTTACACCAAAGTTTCCATATTTAGTTCGACCTCGCGACACCTGCCGTAATCTACGTGATGGAAATCCACAGTTTATAAAGCAAGCGCTGGACCTAGAGTTTACGTAATCATGTGAGGGTTAGATCGTGCCACGGAGTCCCCATAAATGATTTGGTTTGTGCAAACTACGTTGATTTGGTGTAAGTATATGCGATCTTCTATCACAATCAAACCCGGAAGTGACCTCGTGGGAGAACAAAGATGGCGGCCTCAGGTTGACTACGAAAAATCACATACAATCTCCGCCTCCTAAGATATTAAGCTCCTCCCACAAGTGCACGTTCTGGATAAACACGCCGGCTTATCCTGAATGCGCTCCGACAGAAGCGCTTTCAGGATATCCAGAATGCGCTCCTCGCTTGCGACGCGTTCTGAATATCCCAGAAGCGCTTTTAGGATAGAAGCACATTTTGGATGCCGGTCTATCCTAAAGGCGCTTCTATCCTAGAAGCGCTTTTAGGATAGACGACAATCTAGGACGTGACAGGGTTTTTGGATTGTATGTCTACCATACAGATTATCTCAATTTTCTCACACGTTATCTTCTTTCTGTCAGTGATATATCGATGTCCGTTTTAGTATAACTATTGCTACCTGCTAATTGTAGACAGTACACTGAGTAGGACATAGCTGTTTAGTAGGATACGGTTGACGCATGAAGTTTGTAGATAAAGTTACTTGAAAAGTTACGTCGATGAAGGTTAGACATCCTGGTAATAAGATACGCCAAAAAGTAGTTACTCAAGCAACTAGATGTGGTTTTAAAAGATATAAAAGATATAAAGGGTACAAAAGATCAGTTGTTTCCAGATCACTTCAGTGTCACTGACGAAGGATAGTGGATATTATCCGAAACGTTTGACCGTTTCCAAAACAATATACAGTTGCTTGAGTAACTACTTTTTGGCGTACTTGAAAAGTTGTTCTTTTAGAAAGGTCTTTGTCATGTTTAGGTTAGTTCACATAAGAAAGGGGGAGGGCTATCTATTCTTGTCTTGCTGTATTCAACTTGCACTATTTGGCAAATTCATTTCAGATGGATTTCTTGAACAACAACGATATTTTGACCTAAAAGATTCACAATTCAAAACGGTCGCCACATTTCAAGAAACACTTCCAAGTTAAACTATCTAATAGAGTGTATACACTGGTCAGGGACGTGCATGCAACGTGGCCGGGAGCTATCTCGTTTATATTCAGCTGTTAGCGGAACGCTTGTGGTAGCAGAACACAGTTTTCGGTCTTTTTGGATTTTTATAGTTTAGGGCCACAAGGTGACTGGCTTCGACGCGGAAAAAATATAGTGGAGTGCACTTAAGAAATAGCAAAATCGAATATGGTCGATTTCAGGGTACAAGCCACAAAATATTAAAAAGAAAACAAAATCCTGTCTTTGTATCAGCTTCTCACACCCACTTTGAAACGCCGCTCTGCGGAGGTCAAATAACTGCAGCCGGCTCACACTAGAAGGGTGGTTGCGTAATGGGGCGTATTCATACACGAAATAGTAAACCTTCACAATCCAAATCATGCCGTCTCAGGCTTGACACCTTCCGTGACCTCGCAGCACAGGTTATATCTGGCTATCTCTCAAGTAAGGTTTTTTACCTCTCCTTCAACAAGTTTATCCGTACTACTTTATGTACCTGCGTCATGGACCCAGGGGGTCGTCCATAAATACTGTGTTCTGCTACCTTGTAGGGTGACCCGAGGCCAGATAAACCATCATTTGGATTTATCGTCAATACCAAAACAATGACGTTAAGCGTTATTTTGCGCTGGGTACACTTACAGCTTATTCTTTTGGTACATCTTACAATATGTGTGGAGTAAACAAGAACCTTTTTGAACAAAATAATCCTTAATTAGAAGGAGCATCGTGTTATTATAGATTTGTTCAAGATTTAACGTTACGTAAAAATTTTAACGCCTGTCTAAGAGAAAGAAAACATCAAGGAAAAAAAAAACATTAACAAATATTTAGGCCACACATCTTGGTTTATTAACTGCAAGAAAACATTGACAACGCTACATTTGTAAACAGCAGAAACGTATACATATTTCTTTAATGTTGTTCATATGAATTTAACTATTCTATTCCAATACAGAGACACCAGAAATATTGGTTTTATCAGAAGAATTATAGTGAAGACGAAAATTGCTGAAGCTATGTGATGTTACAATAAGCATTTTACAGGCAAGACTGACAAACTGCATTAATTGAATATTATGAAAGAGGGCGCTATTTCATCAAGCTTGTCACGTCATGCAGTATTAGCACTCAGGTAGTTTAGATGCAGGCGTCATCATCCATGGTCACATAAAGTTAGCCGGGTTGTACATGTACATGTTGTTTTTTTGTTGAAAATTTAAAGTAAACACGCCAAACAAAAAAAAGTTATAATTTTGTGTTTTGCACATGTATGATTGGATAATAGTTTTGAAGATTTTAATATGGGGAATAAATTGGCTGTTACATCTTTTAACCTTTCTGCTAACCTATGGGCCGTGCTTCAATGACAATGACTAATCTAGCCACTTTCGCAGCCATCCTGATCAGATGGCATCAAGTATTTAGTGTAAATGCCGTACGGATTCAACAGGTCATGGGCCATCTTCATTATCTCTTCAGGAAGCGTGCGTTTGCGGCCAATGATCCAAGCGTACTGCTCTTTGCGGTCACCCATACTCTTGCAGGAGTACACCACGGCGTAGTTGTCGTAGTCGGTATCCAACACAAGGTATTCGCCCTCTTGTTGAACTGAGGACAAGTGGAATAGAATAAAATTATGATAAAGTACAAGGACGAGGTAATCTCCTTTCTTTACAAATGAAAGAATATTCCGTCTTTTTTAATTCATCGAATTCCCTCCCAACAATATGCACTAAAGCATACATATACACACGTACAAACAAAGACACATATATGTATCTGTACAATCAAGAACAAACACAAACACACACACACACACACACACACACACATATAAAACATACAAACACCGGCAGGCATGTACACACACACACAAAATCATACGCATGTACAAACAAAAAACACAGACCTTCACACCTTCAGTTGATTTCACTCACTCACTCACACACACACACACACACACACACACACACACACAAACACTCACACACACACAGGGACAAAAACATACGGACACACACACATACAGAGAAACACACACATAGGACATAGAAACACATACAGGGACACATACACACATGCAGGGAAACACACACATTCGGACGGACACACACACACACACATACAGGGACACATATGGACACACAAACACATACGGACACACACATACGGACACACAAATACATGGACACACACATACGGACACAATGTCACACACACAGACAGATCCAGGGACACATACGGACGCGCACACACATACAGGGACACACAGATAAAGGGACACACACACACAGTGACACACGGAGACACACACACACACATACAGTGAAGCACACACATACAGACAGACAATCTAACACACACAAGCTAACCGGAACAGGACATATGCTAGGAAGAAAGGACGTCGTCTTATCAATAAGTAAATAGATGACGATTGTAAGAAAGTCTAAATTACAATGGACTTGAAATAATGAAACCAATTGACGTCAAAAAAGTCTACATTCCAATTGACAAAACAACTTACTTTTTGGGAAGGTGACGTTCAGTCTACCTTCGGCTTGTTGGTCATCGACTACAAGCATTTCACCTTGGATTTCCAGGTCTTTTCCACTTTCTCTGTCTTTTCGACTTTCCCTAAAAGAAAATGTTGTTTGTATTAGATTATCGCCTATATAACGCATGGTGCAAATGAGAAGTCTTTTTAGGCGTTGTCGAACTATCAGCTATCTATCTATCTAATAGTATCTTTACATATCTATCTATCTATCCCTCTATATAGGTATCTTACTACGTATCTATCTATCTATATCTATATATCTATATATCTATGTCTATTTATATATTCACCGACAGTGAACAGAGCCTCTGTCCGAACGAAAAGGACTGTTGTGATACATATCTATTTTCTATCCAAATATCTCTCTATATCTATCTATCTACCTATCTATCTATCTATCTATCTATCTATCTATCTATCTATCTATCTATCTATCTATCAATCTATCTATCTATCTATCTATATATCTATCTATCTGCCTATCATCTCTCTCTTTCTCTCTGTCTCTCTCTCTCTCTATATATATAGAGATAGATAGATAGATAGATAGATAGATGGATGGAGAGATAGATAGATATAGATATGGATGGATAGATATAGATTCTTATGGATACATATAAGATTCGAACATTGAAGGGATTGAAGTATGCGCCTACTTACATGACATCAACTTTGCCGTCGGTCATTGGGCCGTAGGTGGCTTTGTTGCACCTCCCAAATTCGAACGGATTAGGAACTCGCTCGATTTCATACCAATCTCCAAGGTACTGCAAAGGGATAAAATGTAAAGAACATTACAAAATTAGCACATAATATCGTTTTGTAATTTTTTAAAACTTTTCCTAACAACCTACAGAGCAAGAATATTGTTTCATATATGCTACAGAGCAATATTTGGGGAGATGAGAAAATCCTACTGTGCACGATGACCTCTGCCCCCTCTAAGTACTGTGTGGTTAACACGCAGATTAAACCACCAGTTAGGACAGAAAATGGCTACTGTTATGAAATCTATATCCCTTGCATAAGTCAGCGGCGCTTAAGCCACTAGTCATCTTTCAAAGCTTGGTCATTCTGTTGCAGGTATGGAAGGCACTGCATAGATTTTTATTACCCCCGTTACCAATGCCTGGTATCCCAGTTTTGTACTACTCATAACCTCAATGAAAAGCGGCTTGCGGACCGATTTGAGCTTTTCATGAATAAATGAAGGTTCAAACAAACAAACAAACAAGCAAAGAAACGGTAGTTACTACAAAGCCTTGCCTAACGGAGGTAAGAAAAATAACCTCACCCCATCCAGCTTGAAGTTTTGCACAACTTCCACTGGGGGGCACTCTCCACGAGATGCGAGCTGTGCGTCGGTGGTAGCTATAAAAGCCAGGATTGCCAAGATGATTTGGATCATCCTTCTTTTGTCTGATTCGCTTCTGTCACCTGAAAAAGGAAAAAAAATTTCTTTGGTCGATGACTTAGATAATTAAAAGGTTATATCTGCAAAATGATGTTAGATTTTTGGCCAATCTGAAAAAAAAATAAAGTTTTGATTATTTAAAATCATAAATTTTAATTTTTTGTGGTCGGCTTCACATATGATATGAATTGAGAGAAGCATTATCGATTTAGGTTAGATTTATGGATAAAAATTTTGTTCTGCACAAATCTGCAGTAAAAAAAAACAGCAAAAAAAAACTGTTTGAAATGTGATCCAATAGTTAGAAGAGGATTAAGTCACAATTCTCCCAGGAAGAGCTGCAAGACAAGCAAACGCATGGTTGTTGCGCACTTGGGATCGCTGTTCTTCTTTGTTTGCACTGCATACCAGGTATACACCCATGGCGTAACACACCATGTTTTTACTTAAAAGTACTACAAGCTGTATATCCGTACCTTTACTTTTTTAGTGTGATCAAGAACGTTGTATAATATATAAAGTCCTTAATGTGGTGGGGTCAGCACAGCACAGGACTCCCATTCAACGTTCTATCAGGGGGATGCCAATAACCGCAGCCAGGTACTCGTTTTCAACTAAGTAATGAAATAGCGAAACTCGCCCACAGCGTCGGAGCGTTTCAGAGAACCTGAACCCATGACCTCTGGGCTACATACTACCGCTGCACTACGTGACGCAACGCCACATTCGCTACACATTTTGTGACAAGGTTTTCCCAAGCTACTGGGCTGTGGGAAAATGACATGCAGAATGTTTCTTTTTTTAATGTGACGCAGTGCCAAATAGGCCCCCATGAACAAAATATGCTCGAAACATGTAAAGTCCGCACGATACCATCTTCCTCATACCCCTTCTGTTTGTATGTGGTTCTTGGTCCTCTCAGACTCCCAGTCCGTACGGTACTGCTATGCTTGGACACCGACCACCCCCCACCCTTCCTGCCGGCCACATATGCCACTCCTTTGGCCGTACATGAATCCGGCTACATCCCCGTGCAACCGAGTAGATATCCACTATCCAAAATGCTCTGTTCCCAACTTGTCCAACCAGCCATTTTTCCGCCAAAACGCCGTCCAAAAAGGCAAATTTTCCGTTCAAAACCCGTCAACACTACGAATGTGCCGCCCAGACACCACATCCACCCCCACCCCCACCCACACCCCCCTTCCCCGCACGCCTATGTCTTCTCTCAGCAGATCAGATCATGTCCCTGCACGTGCGACCGTTTTGGCTCAAACCTTGTCCGTTAACGGCCAGTACTCCGCCTATGCAAGTTACCATCGCGCTTCTGTATGTCCCCACATGGTATTCAGCCCGAAGAAAGCGTACATGTCGTAACAGGACATATATATGTTACTCACCTCTATAGACGTATATCTCGAGTTGTCTCGATGTTCAGTCTCAAACTGGTGTAGGAGAAGGGGGATAGTGTTACTCGTACATTTGGCACATTCGATTCTGTCCTGCATGGTAGGGGTGTTTTTCACCCTTTTCATCGCCTAAAGTACTTCATATTGTTATGAGAACAACATATTATTAAACGCTATCTCACAGGCCTAATTTCCTTCAATGTATATCTATTTGTGGGCCGTTGTATGTACAGTTTAGACGAAAACATTTTTTTCTTCTTCAAGAAAAATGGTTGGTTCCTAATCAGAATTCACATGTCACAAAATGTGAGTACCTAGTATCTGTGACCTGTTGGTGGAAGGGTATGACGACATCGTATGGTCAGTAAATCCTTGTGAGAAATTATCTAGTGTTGGTACGCATCTCTACAAGGGATAATGCAAGAGTCTGAAGACTATTCGTAACTACTGCGGCAAGTGTACGATTTTTTTTTGGGGGGGGGGGGGGGGAGTTTCAATTGCATTCGCACTGATTGGAAAATACTTGACCTCTACACATATGGCCCTGTATGTGATGTCGTATCCTTACCTTACACAACGTCGACAACATCGAGAAAGTTTATACTACCGCCTTTATTGTCACTAAAGAAACCAATTTACAATATTTTCAGTACAAGATAATTCACCATTTCCTACCTACAAACAGCTGGTTAAAAAAAACAAATCTAGTAAAAACCGACCGATGCAATAACTGTAAGGAAAAACATACCATAGTACATTTATTTGTGTACTGCAAAGAGGTTAAAATTTTTTGGAAGCAATTCTGTCTTTGGTGGAGGAGCTACGAAAACCAAGATATAGTGCTGGATGAAAATTTGATTGTGTATGGTGTATGCTGTAATCGTACTGCCAGTGCCACACTTATATATTATATTCTCTTGGCGAAATACTGTATATACCTATGTTATGTGAAAAACATGAAACCAAACTTTGCGCATTTTAAGAACAGGGTAAATAATAGTATAGAAATAGCCTTGTAAGGTGATACAGTCTGATCACAACTACTTTTATGTATTATTATGTTATCTGATTGTTATGTGAATGTATTGTTATGTAAATGTTAATAAAGTTTGAAAAAAAAAAAAAAAAAAAAAAAAAAAAAAAATCCTTACCTTACACACTTGATACAAGAGAACTGTAGTGTTGGCACTGAATTTAAAAAAAAATCGTACAGTAATACCACCCTCCCCCTTTCCACTAGGACTGCGCTCTCCATGCGACCTAAAATTTGACATATAGATCAACGAATTGTATAGAAAGAAATAATCTTTTTACGCTTTGTACGTTTTGTTGTCTTCTTGGTCACACTTTAAATCTCGTACGATATACCTAGTATGAACGTAAAGCTTACACATATCCTCTGTAGGTCGCAGTCAGAGCGTAGGGCGATCGCCGTCTAGTGGAAATCGGGCCTTATACCCCTGTCACATTTGGTCAAAATCGATCGGATGACGATTCTGCGGCAGTCGCCCGAGCCTTGCTTATAATAATAACTTAATTGCACAATAATTGTTCAAGGTACAAAGTATATGTTATATGTAACAGAGACGGTTTTCAGGTGAAAAATACGCGCAACCCTCTGTCGATCTTAAATATGGCCGACCTTCCATCGATACGCCCGAAGACCGTGGATAATGTGACAGGGGTATAACTAAAATTCATTAAAGATAGTTTTGCGATGATCGCATCTGTTAAGCCCCGTTTACAAATCAAGAATTTAGCTCGGCCGAGTTGTCAGCGAGCTCTAAATTACAAGGAGGCATAACCATGATGCCGACGAAGAAACTCTGCCATTTGTTCGTAGGCATCAGGGTCATGCCTCCTCGTAATTTAGAGCTCGCTGACAACTCGGCCGAGCTAAATTCTTGATTTGTAAACGGGGCTTTAGGGCCAAGATCTAGTTGGTGGAATTTTCATAATGCCATTTTACTTTAAAGAAGATCATTTTGGAGGAAAATTGGCCACGTGTTGGTGATAGTGACCGTCCCAAACAGGCTTAGCCCAGTGCGAAAACACTTATCGAAACTGGTATGGTTATGAATGTAGGCTAAAGGGGCCTTCTCACTGCACTTGCGGCAAGCATGCGTCACTGCGGGGTTCGTTCACTACGTCACTGTTTTGTTATTTTCTCCGATTTTTTTTATAATCAAGATTTTGCGTAATGCGTAAAAGTATGACTTAGAAGACGACAAAATACACAAAAAGGAAGAAAATTTGTTCTTAATGTCTAAAATTCGTTGGGTATCTTTCGAACCCCGCAGTGACGCAAGTGCAGTGAGAGGACATACACCTTAAGGCATCAAAATTTGTATTATAAAGAGCCATATTCACGCCGCCTCTGTTTAACTTTTAGTTTCTCTACTGTCTAATACTGATTTCACCCTTTTCATTCCGTAGGCGCATCGGGTTGCTACCCACATTGTCAAGGGGAAGGTATTGGGAGGAAAATTCCATCTCTCTCCCTCCACCGCCTTCCACATCCCCAACCAAAGCCAGGTACCGATTAAACCCCAGCAGGAGTGAGGAAAGTCGCGTACAGTGTTAGTCTCAAGAGATCTACATTGGTGGCACGTCAGGGGATTGGACCCAGGACGGTCCCACCACCGGTCCTCTGGATTCTGGACCAAATGCCATATATCCCCTTTCCGCTAGGACGGCGCTTTCTCCGCGCTCTCTCTGCGACCTACAATTCGACATATCCCTCAACGAATTATTTAAAAATTAATCTATTTACACTTTCTGTGTTTTGTTATCTTCGCAGTAACACCTCAACATTTTATATGATATACCCAGTGTGAAAGTGAAGGTTACACCTGTCCTATTTAGGTCGCAGTGAGAGCGAATCATGGTTGCCGTCTAGTGGAAAGAGGGCCTTGCACATATCCTACTTAGGTCGCAGTGAAAGCGCAGAGCGATCGCCGTCTAGTGGAAAGGGGGCCTCAATATTTCTAAGCCAACATGACCCCATGTTGGCAAAATAAGACACAAAACAAAAGCTAGTGTTCTTAAACTTTTTTTCAAAAGTAATAGAAATACTTTGGTTCGATGTATACTCGTTTTTAGGTTGTAGGAGGTACGTAGGCTTTATACACGTTTCGAATGTAGATTTATTGATGGAATCCTCTGAAGAATGCGCGAGGACGCAAAGAAAAACCAGCAAAACACTGCTAAACAACAAGGCTAAACATGCAGTTCATTTTTCTAAGGCTTAATTTGTCATATGTATACCTATAATAGTAAGCATGTAATGCCATTTTAACACATTCGTTGCTTTTAATGCCATTCTTGTTCAGAGAGGGAAACAAGCGTTTTCCGGATCCCCCCCCCCCCCCTCAACGCACTTGGGGCACCGTTGCGGCACTGTTTTGTTATTTTCGCAATTTTTTTATTAGATATTGCGTATCCGTAAACGTAATACTTAAAAGACAAAAAATACCCAAAACGAAACAAAATTCGTTCTTTATCTTTGAAATTCGTTGAGTCATCTAAGAACCCCCGTAGTGCCACATCGGTACCCCAAGTGCAGTGAGAGTCCACCCTTACGCTGGAGGGTTGATAGTTTAGCGAGCATAAAATTCTGATTGACCAGGGATGCCGTTGGGACATTTTTGCGCGGGCGCATGTCATCCATAGAATTAAGTCTGTGTGGCCTATCTGTTATGTAGCTGTGTACCCGCGTCCGGACACAAAGATATAATATGGGAATGACATGTTATACTGTATGTGGGAAGACAGTCCCCACATTTTCCCACACGCTGTACCCAGTAACAATGAAACAGGTAGATATCTGGGCCATGTCAATTATTTATCATAACATGCATTGGCATAATACCGGTCATAAGCCTTATACCGGTCGATTAAAAATAGTGGAACTTAAAGAGATCTACACATGCAACAATAGTTATTTCTGAGGTATGCACACTTCAGACATCTAGGTGTCCAATACATAATTTACAAAGCATCGATAACAATGCATTCGAAGACAACAAGGCCAAAAGTTTTCAGGTCATTTTCGGGGCAGGCGAGCTCGTCGTGGGACAAACACACTGCCACGTTCATCGCCAGATTTGTAGATAATAACCACATGTGCTCACGGCACAAGACGAGCATGATTCAATGGCAATCTTGAATTTCTTTTGGTGACCTACAACTCGTGTAAAAGTGTGAGGAACCGTTGCATTATCGCCCGGATCTACGGCTGAATGGGTCAAATTGAACGTACGCCGCCATTTTCCCGCCATTTTTAATGCTACGGCCAGCAGTAAAGTTTTACGTCATAGCGGTTGTGACGGACCAAAACTAAGTGAAAATTCTTGTCAGTATACGCCCATTTTCTCATGACTTTTTGTATGCTCATGCAGATTTTTGATTTGTGCAACTACTAACAGGAAAGAAAGGAACAACAGAGGATGAATAAAGGTACATAGCGGCAGTTAATTGTGCCGTGTTTCGTTCGACCGGTATAGTGCACCCCCTTCCAACCACGCGCCCGTTCTCCGTGCAATTCCGCGGTGTGTTCCAATTACGATATTATGTTTTTAGCAGGACCAGAGAGACAAAATAATTTACACAGAAGAAGTGGCAAAGGTAAGCTGTAACAGCAACATGTAACTGGAGAAAATGATGCGTTGATCATTTGCCAAATTAGCATTGCTTGAGAAATTACAATAAACCGACCGGTATTATGCCAATGGATGTTACATCATTATTGTAATATTCTTTGAACCTTTTACAAAGCCGTCGCCATTTCCTGCATTTTCTGGGCTAAATTTGAAGGTTAGACAAGCCAACTCAAGGCTACAGAGTACAGTTTTCGGCATACGGGGATTCCTATAGTTAAGGACCACAAGGTAACTGACAGCGACTGACATAAAACTATACCAGGGTGCATTTCTGAAGCGCGACAAACTTATATGTTGAAGTCGAGGATATAACCTTCAAAATAACTGAAAAGCAAAAAAAAAAAGTTGTCGTTTTTTTTTTAAATTTGGCGCAATCTTTGAAATGGGGTCATGCGGGGACATGCGGAACTGCAGTCGACTCACCGAGGCAGGCAGCTCTAAAGGTCACGCGCATTTATACAACAAATGAAAAAACATCATAAACTGACACAATACACATACCACCTGAAAGTTGACTCCTTATACTACCATATAGCAAAGCCAATACCCCGCTGTCTTTCATGTTACAGTGTTTACAGGCGCTTTCAGATTTCGGCCGCACTGCTTTTTACCCCTACGTCATTGACTCTGGGGGTTGCGGATAAATACTGTACTCTGCGGCCTCAAGCGTAAACTGAACAGCACACGTCCGAAAGGACAACACACGCCTCATGGGAGGGTTAAAAAAGAGGCGTAACTGTTGTTCTAAAGGGTTGCATGCACGAATTTTATGAGCACTCAGTCATTGGTTGGTTGGTGTTCTGCACTAAGACGACAAACTCACTACGTATACTCATAAGAACGTTAACTTAGTTAAGTTGTGTCATATAAATGCTGAGAAACAGTCTTTGTACTTTGTCTCTTTTTAGTATAAATTCCAACTGACTTAGCCTAGGGGCAGACGTAGTTACTTTTGACCAAACCCGTTGGGTAGGACGCCAGGCGTGGTAATACATTACCGAGACTGAGACACGGTTGTCCTCGAGTACTACGTCATAATATACCACCTTTTTAATTGAGAAAATATCATTTTGGAAAATAAGCGAGAATTAATGAGGTAAAGAACAACACAAACACCCCCTTAAATACATTTTAAACTCTTTGCTGTCCTCTGCGCAGGGTGTTACTTTTTTACCGCGGATGTATACTGCGCAATGTAGAATGTGATCAGCAGCCCCTCCCGGTGTGAGTGGAATTTTTATTTTCTACAAACTAAACGTTATTATAAAGTGTGGGTCACATGCATTACGAGTTTTTAGTTGACTACGTCTTTTTTTTACTACTTTTGGTTTAGAAATAAATATCTATCTATCCAAAGATATCTATCTAAAGTGTATTTTCTACTTATTTCCCTGTTTAAACCCAAAGAAGTTATTAGATATAGTTTAGACCTTAATTCAGGAGTAAATTTACTTTTGACAACAAAGTTCTTGACTAGAAGCAGACAGTTACATTCAATCATTTTATTGTTTAAGATAACCTTGGGTATATATATGCTACATTGAAGAAAATCATAACGTTAGGCCTCGTGCAAAATTTATAATTTTGTCTCCAGCTAACTTAGTTTACTGTTTTTTGATCGGAATCTTTGGTTTAAAGTTACAATAGATACATATTACAATACTCCTATTTTACAGAATCAACATTTAAAGAAACAGTGGAGTGATTTTTTTTCATGCTTACTCATCATTGAATGCCACCAAATTGTATTCATTTTATGTCATATCAAGTTTAAAAAGCAACAGCAGTCCTTTTACTGTTTTAATTGATATCTTCAACACTTACATAACTCAAAGAACATGATATGAGAAATGAAACTCGCATGATTATAACTTATTAGAATGGAACATCTACGAATATATTTGTCAGGTTAGAGACTTCTATCTTATAGAATCACTGTTTATAAGTAACAATATATATATATATATATATATATATATATATTTATATAGAGCATTGCACAGCAAAGTCATCAAAGTACAAGGAGACGTATGTCGAAGTCGTTGCAGGCGCGTTCTTCATTCACATTCCAGGCGCAGGAAAATTCCTTTGCGACAAAAAAATTATTCTATGATTGTCCCTCCGCGTTTTAAGCAGGTCTCTGGTGTTCTTTAGTTAAACCAACCGAAATTACGTCACTGCTTACGTCATACCTCCATTGGTCACGTGCCTGGGGTAATATGGTCTATTACGATGAAGAAGGCTTCGTGTTCGAAAACTGTCTCATTCGCCATTCTTTTATTCTCATCATACAACTGGGTAAAATCCGTCTAACTTCACTAATAAGAGTCCATATCATTGTAATTTTGTGCTTTTACTGCTATACTTTACCATAAATTAATGGAAAGGCCTATCCGTCACCACAGTCTGTATTAGACACTTACTAAACACTTAAAAAGGTGTAACAAGACCTTGTATTTCAACATTCAACATTCATTCATTTAACATAGTTGTTAACAAACATTCTTATTCTAGAACCCATTCCCACTTTCTATCCTGCTCCTCGAAAATATGCCTCATTCACATTGCTCTTGTTAAAGAAACATGTCAACTTTTCAACGAAACTCTGGAACTCTACAGCATCATACAACTGTGTGAATGCTCCGGAAGTCCGTCTAACCTTACTATTAGAGTTCATATCATTGTAATTTTACTGGTTCCCTTTACTTTATAAGGGGCATTGTATGGCCTAGGTATGGCCTCTCCATCACTACTGTATGTATTAAACATATAATAAAAACATTATCCAGATCAAAACAGGTCGTTGTTGTATTCAAAATAGTTGTTTGCAAATGTTCTTATTGAAGAACCCATTTCAACTTCCCATCTGGGCCAAGGTGAAAGGACGGAGCATTGTGTGGTATCATGACAATATGTTTCTTGCTCCCCTTTGCCCCTTTGCTGCCTTGTGTCCCAGTTTGCTTAGTCGGGCCTGTGTGTCTCTTTCCTTCTTTTACTGACCCAGGCTTGCCTGTTCTTCCCATGGGGCCAATTGGCCCTCTTAGTCCCTCCTCTCCTGGTTGCCCTGGGGGGCCGGCAGCCCCAGGGGACCGGGAAGCCCTGCAATTCCCCGAGGGCCAGCTGCCCCCCTGGGCCCCCTCTCTCCTGGTAACCCAGGAGGCCCAACAGACCCAGCCTTTCCCATGGGACCAATGCGCCCTACAGGTCCCTTCCTTCCTGGAGCTCCAGAAGGCCCCACAGGCCCAGTTTTACCCGCCATCCCCACAGGGCCAGCAGGTCCTATTGGTCCCCTCTCCCCCGGAGCTCCAGGAGGCCCGGCAGATCCAGCTACCCCTGCCTTCCCTATGGGACCCGGCGGTCCTCTCGATCCCTTCCCTCCAAGAGGACCTGGTAACCCGGCAGGCCCAGGCTGGCCATCCTTCCCCCCATGACCAATTGGCCCCCTTAGTCCATCCTTTCCTGGAAGTCCAGGTAGCCCAGGAGGTCCGGTCGACACATTGCCGGTTGGTCCAATAGGACCCTTCTCTCCAGGAGGTCCAGGTGGCCCGGAGGGTCCAGTCTTTCCTGGAAGTCCGGGAGGCCCAGGAAGCCCTGGTAGATTGCGTGATTACATTAGGTAAGGTCACGCTGGTTTGTTATACAAATATCATCCTGTGCGAACCCCACGACGAATTGCGTGTGGATGAGGAGCAATTTTTGCCCAAAAACGTTGCCTTTACTATGAAATCTAAATGGTCAACGGTTAAGCAAATGACCAAACATGCAAAGTAATACCTAATAACATGTTACTCTTTTTTTCTTTCGTGTCATCTTTGACCATGATCTTAACGTTGGCCTTGTATAAACATGACGTGGATATTCTATGACATTAGTATATGTTTTGCGATTATCATGTTTTAGACCTACGGCAAATATTTGCTCATTCTTCTGCTGTTTTATACGATTTACAGTATGGTTGTCCTGAAAGTGAAAAGGACAGTTGTTTATTTCATCAAATGCAAATGGACTTATCGGACAAACAACTGTTCTTTTAACTTTTGGGGCAATACTCAATAATTAATTACATGGATACAGTAAAAGAAATGTCGTAATCTTGTTCTGATCTGCAAAGTGTTACATTGCAACCATCGGTATACAGATATAATGACAATTTTAAAAAAGACTTACGTTTCAGTTCGGTAATTTGCAGCTCAGTCTGTGCAGTATGCTTGTGAAAATCCTTAGACAGAGTGATCACTTGAACTGCATTAAATGGAAAATATAAATGGATTAATGAATTGCTGAACATGCAGATTTGATCAGATAACATGTCACCGAATTCTACTTTGCTGAAGTCATTGCTTATTATTCGTTACATACACACGAACACACACACACGCACGCACACACACACACACACCAGGCATATGCTAAAAAGAGTGTAACCAAGCCTTCTAAACAATGTCTTGAAGGCAACGTAAGCAATATTAAAGAGTTAACAATGGAAATATTCTGCATGAGGCATTCTGTATGATATTGCGCTACATCCCACATTAACATTTTTTTTTTCATATCAGCGAGCATTGAACATAAACAAGCCATACAAGAATACCCTAAATTTTAGAAGCCAGAAAAATAGGCATTTGTCCAATCATTTTCCTGCCTTCTCGCGGCATCGAACGTTTTCTCGTTGAATGTTAGTATGGAACAGAACAAAGTTATTTCATTTCATTACGTAGAAAAGTGCCTAAAGTTTGAATTTGATAAGTTCTATAGCCCTGCGCCAGACTGATATTGCTTAGGTCACCTTTGAAAACCTCGGTCACTTTAAGGCCTGTGACAATTTCGGTCGAACATGAAATTCGAACCACCGCGTGACCTCAGGTAACCCCGCCGGGCCGGAGCGTTTTTAGAACGGTCCAATATCAGTACCTAATGTTACATTGCGAAAACATGAACTTACGATGTATGGGTCACACTAACTACTTTTTTAAGACTTATTAATGTTGAGTGTTAAAGATATTGATCTAGTATTTATCAAATATCGACATAACTAGAATCGATTAACAAAAGGGCACCCCCGCGAAAGCTGCAAGTGGTACAGTCCGAACATGCGTTCCGACCCCCCGGAGTGTGGGGTGGCGGGAAAACAGCGAGGCGCTCATACTTCAAGGAAACAGCAAAATAATGCTATAAATCGATATTTCTAGCCCAAAATGATTGTATGGCAGTTGACTGATGCCTTATAAAGCTAACTGCTTGCGAAATTTCGCAATGATACAACAGCGATTTAACAGATACAGACATAAACAAGAGTTCGTAGACCTCAGGCCTGCATGAAATGCATTTGGTGTCTGTAGACCTATTGTTTATCTTTTTTTTTCCTTTTCGTCCGTGGTTGCGTGGTTGGAAAAGTGAGATTTTTACCGTGTTGGTTATGCACCATGCAAAAGTCTAAAATTCCATTTTCGGAATGTGTAAGTTTGGGCATGGATGAACATAACTTATTTTGGATTTCTTAAGCATGTAAGCAACCACAGTACCTTGAAGTTGTTGAGACGACTTTTCCTACCTTTTTTTGCCTCAGATGGTCCATGTAGTTATTCTGTCACATATGATATATTCAGTACAAATAGAAAATATCTTCCTATTTCAATGTACTGACATAATGGAGCTGCTAAATCTCCTTAGTGTGGCAATGGTATTCATTAAATATTTATTTCTGGGGTGTTATATCACTTGAAACTGGAAAGTTATTTGCATAATTTGACCAATTATTTTTTTTACAGTAGTTCCATAGACAATATGAAAAGTGGTAGCCCCCATCCAGCAACAACAGTTAGTCCCCAGGGTGGTATGATATTTTTATTCAACCCATCCAACTAAAACCTAAATTTCTAAGTACCTAAGCCAAATTTAACAGCAGAACTTGCTATTCAAAATGTCCTTGTCAATCCCATTCATAAATGGCAAGCTGCTGGCAACTTTAAAAAGTTCAGAAAGCTGTTGTAGTCAGAGCAGTGCTGTCTCCAGCTTTAAATTTATTTCCGTCCCTAACATTGGGGTGGGGGGGATCGGGCCGAAGGCCCGACGCGAGCGCCGCAGGCGCTCGCCAAACTAGGGGGGTCCGGGGGCATGCTCCCCCGGGAAAATTTGAAAATTCAAACCCTCTAAAACGCTATTTCACGTATTTTCAGAGGCAAAATTTCATTTGGTAAAGTAGGACTACCGACACCCCACGATCTGCCCGCCCCTTGGTCGGCATTTCGCTGACGAAATATGTTGTTCGTTAAGCAGTGTTGCGGTTACACTCTGAACTTTGCATGATACTTTTTCGTCGTCATTTTCACGTATTTCTTGATAATTTGTGGATAGCTCGGGGGCTGGATAACGCCGCGGGTGTTTGCATTATTGGCCGAGGTCCATTGACGCATTTCAGCTTGTAAGATATCGTAAGATCGTATTGAAAGGAATGTGCATTTCTCGATAAAATTAAACACCTTTCTGCTCGTCGTCCAGCACCGTCCAAAGGGTACAGATTTGCAGATCGGTGGAAAATTGCCAACAGTGATCATGTTCACAGCGCTGGGTAAGAATACCGTCGCGGGCTACTCCCGTATAATTTTAGTGGAAGATCGGCAAAAAATATACAAGATTGATTCCTGATATTTTCCCGTGAAAACAGATTTACATTCCCACGAAAATTATGTATGTAAGCTGTAACAGCAGTGAGTTGGAAAACGCGGCTAGACGTGTTGTTACCATGGTAGCAGCATCGGCGGCAGCCTTTTGAAGTAGCGCCTGTGACAGGGCGTGCGTCATAATTCTACAAATTCAATCAACTTCCCACCAATCACAGGCAGCAGCGGCGCGGACAAAGCGGTAACATCATGTCAATCACGATGAAACGCGGAACTTTACGAACACGGCGCTGCGAACTCGGTCCCTACTCCAAGCAAAAACGTGCTTTTGAAGATAAATGGCGCAAGAATCGGCCGTGGCTTCGTCACATCGTAGACGTAGACGGTGAGAATATGGTGTTTGCCATCTGTTTACAGTTTGCACCAGGGGGAAAACCTCCTTTGTTGATGGTTGTAGAACTATGGAGATCACCAGTGTGGCGGTTTACTGAGGCCTCCGACAAACACGCGACGGCCGAGATAATTTCTGAACTGCCGTGTCAGGTTCATAATGAGTCAGAGTGAACACCCAGCAAACATTCCCCCAAATCAATGAGTAGTTGCTTAGAGGGGGAAAACAATTTCACCACATTTTTGCAGTGACAAAATGCAACAAACGATACCAAATTTAAAACAGAACAGCCTCTACCACTTAACCCTTCCCGTACTATAGATTAAGCAGGCCAAAAAATCAAGCGAATATGACTATCCCCAAACTACAACCTGCATACAATACGAAAATGGCATCCCTCAAGCTCTATACATTTCTCCTTCACTTCAGAAAGTTGTATCTTCCTGCTGATTGCCAAACAGGGTAAAAGAACTTGTACCAGGACTTTAAACTCAGTACTACACAGCTCTCAAAACACCACAAAGACTTAACTTAAGAAGCAAACTCAAATTGTACCTTACCAAATTGGTTAGGTACAATTTGTAGTACGTCATCTGGCAGGAGACACTGTTGATACAAAGTAACCTGATACATTGAAGGTGGCCCAGGCCAGATGATGGTTCTACACCCAAGCGTCATCTGTTTTTACAACCAAGCAAATGTTGGGGGGATGCCCCAACCACACAAAAACAGGGTCAACCTACAGTATCAAGTTCAAGCGCTAGGAGGCCAAAAATCAAACCTGACCACCAGGACAGCAGCACCAATTCATGTAGCAAATAACAACACAGTGGCACCTTGCGTTCCGGAGATACAGCGCACGCGCCGTGCCCGCACAAAAGGTAACCTGGAATGTCAAGTTCAACCACCAAGGGCGCCAAAATCAAATTTAGGAATTATTCAGCCACCGTCGACACATGTGCCAAATATCATCGCGCCCGCACCAACCGTTCAGAAAATATAACTCCGGAAATACCCCACCCGGACACAAAATTTGACCTGCCGTGTCAAGTTCAAACGCGACTAGGCCCAAAGCCAATCCTAGGCAACAGGCAACAACTCCCCACCCATGCACCAAAAATCGTCGCAATGGCGCGTATCGTTCGGGACACACAGCGCCAAAAGTGCCCAAAAAACACAAAAAATGCCACCTTCAATGTCAAGGTCAAGCACCAGGAGGTTCAAAATCACACCTGAGTGTCAAGTTACCACCCCCAACCCACGTACCAAAAATCGTCGTGCTCGCACCATCCGTTCACGAGAGACAGCGCCCTACATCCCCAGCTACCAAAAATTCCCACGCCCATCAAAACCATACCTGCATACATGCAGGTAAACATTTATATTTTACCATCGGTTAACGTTACGTACAGTGAAACATACTTTGGCGCAGTTCTTGTATGGTAAGTAGTGTTTCGTCGGCCCATGCCAACATCAGGGCACCAGTTTTATTACGAGTTTTGTGCAGATTTAGGTTCATTAAGCCTTAGACCTTCAGAAATCAAGTGGGCCTTCTTCTTGCAATATCTTTGATTTCCGTGGCTGCATTGATATTTTTACGAAAAATTGTCAAAAAATTCTGTTTTTGCCCCCAAATGGAGCCTTACCGATGTAAAGCGGCAAAAGGCCCGGTCACATTAAATATCACAGAGATATAATCTATTACTCCAGAAAATATGGCTCAGTTAGACAGTCATTTCATGGTGGGCACAGACCCATTTTAATAACCAGACCCATTTTTGTACCAAAAATATGATTCTTTTACCCAAAATTTTAATGATCCGCAATTTGTGGTCGATCATATTTTGAATACGCGTGAGTTACGTCAACTGGCCAAATTTTGTTAAAAACAGATAGTTACATCAAAAGGTACGGGCATACAACTGCTCGACTGGACAATTCACAGGTGTCACAGGCCTTAAATTGCCTGAGACCGGAATTATGGCTGCTAATGGCACAGTGTATATTTATATAGTACAATAGAAACTAGACCCAATTGCAAGTGACTTTCTGGTGGAGAAGAATCTTTAAGATTGAAATATGGGTTAGTACTTTTTCCATACCTTCATTCCGTGTATTTTAAGATGCGTTCCAATGGGCAGCCCTAACACCGACATATGCCCCATAAACAGCGATAGCTGTGAACAGCTGACAACACGACGTGGACAAAACACGCAAATCACGCAACATCTGCTTGACAGTGTCCAATTACCACAAGGCCTAGATAACACAGACTTAGACCAATACCCCGAAAGATATACATTTTGCAAACGAAACATAGAGATATAGGTGCGAACACTCAACACATAGACCGTTTACAACACTTTGTCGACGGAGGTTAGCCTCCAGTCACAAAGTAATTACCTGCAAGTAATGGTACCATTATGACGTTGACCACGGTGAAAAAGAGGCCGGTGGCTTTAAGGATCTTCTTGCAGAGGTGAATAAATTTTGTCTTCTTGTTAGCGCCTGTCCTGTAGGCATAGTCTGATCGTTGGAAAAGGAAAAAAAAATATTCTAAAATGTATACATATCATTTAAAAAGGCTGGGTGATACGAACTCGTCTCGCAATCAATGTGTCAAATAAGCCTGTAATTAGAAAAAAATGGCCGCGGAGGCTGATTCGTCCGGTTACTTCTTTCTGCCATTTTTAGGATGGGTGATCATATTGACATACACATGGCTCGTGTGTCCTTATTGGGTGGAAGAGGTCAAGCTAAAGACGACAATATCGACAACCGTTACTTCTGACGTCATGGCCAATACGCAGAACCCAGACCAGATGCATGAATTAGAAATAAATTGAATCCTCGGTGTGGTCGATGAGTTGATAACATGGAATATCCTGGTAAACCGATCAATATTACAGTTAGGCTAGGCATAAACACCCTGGCACTTTTGATCAATTGATGACGTCATGGCGGTACTCTACTGACGTCATTTGTCCGCTTGAAGATCACGCGTCCCGAGAGACTGGATCTTCAATTGTTTGGAAGAATGCAGTTTTTCAGCACGTGAAATTTTGCATTGATGTTAAGTTTAGCTAGCTACATATTATACTTATTTTCAAATCGCTTCCCGTAACATTAAGAATATCAATCTATAATCGTAGCCAGTCACGAGAAAAAAAAATCAAATCCGAGCATAAAAAATAGAGGTACTAGTGTCTGGAAAGCTGCTTACCTCCTCTGGAGACATACAGAGAGTTTGGTATGTTCGCAGCGGCGTCAGCAACTGACCTCAAAGCAGTCTGATGACCCTCCTGCGAAGGCGTCGTGCCTGAAAATGTATTATCAATATAACAATTGAATGTAAGTTCATCTGTGACAGTAGTCAACATTATGTTCTAATTATTAAGACTTTATATCCTTACACAAAATAAAGCGCTTATCAACAACAAGCTTTCGATCAGTCCTCTGATCCTTCTCAAGTTGAAATGACCAAATACCTAAGTCACACATCCGGAACGACTGCCAATCACCTTTGACCCTTTACTGACGTCACACTTCCGTTCCGGAAGTGTGACTTAGATATTGGGTCATTTCAACTTGAGAAGGATCAGAGGATTGATCGAAAGCTTGTTGGTAAGCGCTTTACATTGTGTACGGATATAAAGTCTTAATACTAGTAATTGTAACATAATATTGATGTAATTTGTAAGGTTATCTGCAAGGTAAGATGAAGTCTGGGGGCTTTACGCCAGCTTTCTTCCATGGATCCATGGATCAATGGACGGACCTGTTAACCCAACCCTTCCAAAGCCCCTTCCAAAGGCCCTTCTTTCCTTGCCGAGTTTTATGGCTTAGTTAGACAATGGTACATTCCAGGCGAGTATTAAAACGCTCTTCTAGACGCATGTTACTGTATGTGGTCCAGCGTAATAAATCTACGCTTTAAGTCACCATGTTTATATAAATATATATCACAAATTGCATCAGAGGGAACTTAGTTTGTAATAAAAAATAATGCATATTCATTGTGGGTCAAAAAGTTTTACAAAACCTGTTTAATGTGCCAATAATTCATCTGACATAAATTATGATAATGAGGGGGGAGGGGGGCGACATGTGGAACTCGGGATTTTTAAGCGTAGAATCTAGTCTAACTTACCAAAATAACATAAAATACGCGGCAAGGCACAGCTTTTTTAAAAAGATTTCTTGTTTTAGACGGCGCAATAATATCACGGAGTAAACCAACTCACTTTCTCCATGCTGATAATTGGTTCTACCGAATACCCATGACAAATTGTATGCCATTATATATTCTTAGTAAAAAGTAACCACATGCCATCTAAGTTATGGGGAAAATGTTGTGTTCCCAATTGATAGACCGACCTTAGCTTTGTGTGTGTGTGTGTGGTGGAGGGGGGGTTGTCTACGAGTGGCAAACGGTATAAAATGTGCAATCTAAAATTTAAATGGCAAAGGTCATAACAGTAAACCCGTATCTAAAACTGTGTTAAAACATAGGGTTTTGATTTGATGTACGGACATGTAGAGATCATTAAATTTTGTTGTCTTTGTTCCCTCAAATTGCTTTATTGTGTAGGTACAATTTATGGAGAATGCAACACGTATTACCCGAGGTACGAGCCCGACCGCGGGAAGGATCGCCCGAAGGCCGGAGGTGATCCGACCCGCGGGAGGGCTGAGACCGAGGGTGATGCGGAATACACCGTGTTGTATTTTATTTATGTCATACCCACCTGAGAAAACCCCTGTTTTGATGCGAAATGCGCCAAAAGTTGAACAGATTTGTTGCCCTCGAAAAAAAAGTAATGTTCCAATGTCCGAATCAGGTATTCGAACTTTCGATGGCGCCGTAATCGGCCACTCGAAACAGTTCGATTTATTCGAATGGAGCCCGTGTGATAAGCCCGGGCCGTACGAAAAGTTATCATCCGGTCCAGAACACCCGTATCGAACGTTTTCGCGTCACAGGTATGACATAAAGAAAAGGATCACCCGATCCGGAACACCTGTATCTAACGTTTTCGCGGCCCAGGTATGACATAAATAACTTTATCATTACAATGGTATGATAAAAGTACAAGTACCTAATGAGTTTCAATCTTACATTGCTGTATTTGTTAAATAATTTTGGACAAAATTTTGAAAAAAGAAATAATAGAATCTCTTACTACCGTCGATCCTTTTTCAGGGTCATGATCGAAAAACGCAATATTAATTAATTAAATTTTCGCTGCGCTGACTTCTGTGATATTTTTAGCATCATTATGCACTTTTCTAACCGTACAATACGTCATCTTACAAAACATGTGACTAAAAATAAGCAAATACCTGCTAAGAACGAGATAAGCTGTAAGAAAAAGTCCAAAACGACGGAGGGGAATACGCGGCTTACACTTACTGTTTGACCACAGAAAGAACAGCTACATTAAAGTGTTAAAGGCATATTTTCTCCCAGAGGAAACGGTTATTTTCCTAAAGACCACATCTATATGTACAAAAAGCAACTAAATTTATACAAAAAAATAATAATCACAGATATATGAGCAAAAAAAGGAACCAGTTATAATCCAGTAACTAAGTGTTGCCCCTTCATGCAGACACATCGGGTGTGATGCATGATTGGAATAATGCCCTAACTATTGGTTCCTGTGGACAATTGCTGAAGTTCCCGGTCAATTTTGGGGTCAAATAGGTAGAGGAATTAAGTTGCTAAGGATGGCACATTATGATCAAATATTCACAAACATGCCGCAAACATTGTTTTTTAGATCGGACTATAATTTCCAAAGAGAGCCCCATTCTTGGAAAATAAAGTTAAATAAAGCCTATAAATTGTCAAGAAAGTATCCAGAAATACATTGTAATCTAAGTACAAGTAATTTAAGCTCAACTAGATATTTCTTAAGAGCGCCCCAGTTGAAATGTGCCCAATGGTTGTTGCGAAAATGATAGGTTCCACTTTGCTGTACTTTATCTGGAGTGTACTCGAGGGATTAATGCTTTATAATCCAACTCTTGCCTTGTCCAAGTTCAATGTCAAGAGGTCGCTACATGTAATTTTGGGATTCAGAGAAATGTAACTGACAGAGACAGACACCCTCCTCTGGAGTACAGAGGCTTTAATTACAGTATGGCTTTAATTACCAAAATAATTGTGGATCGTAATAAACTTAACTGAGTTCATATACTATTACAGCTAGAATGAAATTATAGATACTACCAATGTGGCTTCTAAACCATCGTCATTTTGAGTCGAGAGCCCGTAGAAGAAAGAGTCAAACATGCTACCTTGTGTGTCGCTAGTCTGGGGCCGCTGCTGCTGCCCTTCCGACATTATGCCACCTGTCAGGACTCTGGACAGCGAAAAACACGCCTTACGCCAGCCACGGTGTTTGTCAACTGAAGCGACGCTTGACGCCCAGGTAGAAATCAAATTCGGTGATTTCAGACAAACGGTTAAATAGACTTGTGTACAAGTAATAAGTATTTGGTAGTAAGTAGTCTACAGAGCTGAAAATCAAATGGATGTAAACAACAATATTGATATTTTTCAAAGTCGGTGAACATGATTTGAAAACGTAATTATTTTGGCCGACATGAAATAATTATGTGCTCGCAAGTAGAATAATTTTGTTGGAAAATGAATGCAATACACTTATTTGTATAAATTCGTATACCTCTTTCTTGTAAACAATCTTGATAATTGTTTCAGGAACGTCCATCTATGTGCCAAATTTTATTTTATTTCAAGGAAATTTTTGTAAATGTTTTATTTTGATTTGCATCAAACTTTGCTATAATGAAAAGTGAAGAGTCCTGAATTTCTTGGTGGCCTGACGATTGTTTAATATTTAATCCAGACAGACAAGAGTGAAACCGTGAAAATGATAATTATAGGTCGCTATCAAAACATCATGTCGAGCAGTTTATCCGTTCTTCTTAATGACGACAAAAGTTCCCTTAATATGCTTTTACCTCATTATCATTTTAAATGTAGAAAGCTTTCTTTAAGAAAAATGATTAAGAAAAAAGAAATCAAGAAACTACAGGAAACTTTGTTTTAAAATTAAAAGATATTTTGTGAAGAATTTGTGTCTGAAATTCTAACACAAGATTTTGATACACATATCCTTGTTTGTTCGGAAATTTAAAAAAAAGTATAGCATACATCATAATTTGTTAACGATAAGAAATATAGAATTTATTTTTATTATGTGAAAAATAATATTTTATAGGAAACAAATCTTACATCGAAAAACATGATCAGAAGTTTTCTTGACCCATTAACGCACAATTTTAAAAAAAATCTAGGACACAGAATCATTCTCTCCCGTTACACAGGTGAGAACAGCATTTAAGACGTTTTGTACAACATAATAAATAAGGTTGCGGACATTTCAAAAACAGTGAATGGTATATTAAAAATAATGTTAGAGCTATGAATTATCACAAGCAATCATGTTTGCAGCGTGAAATTCACATTGTGATTCATGATGTCATCATATTTTCTAATGAGTCTGGTCAGACAGAAAAACAACACTCGGACTGACAGCGGGGACTTTTTTTCCGGGCTTGGCTTATGCCAGTATTTTAGTCTGAAATATCCATTAGTTGCCTTTTTATGTACCAGACTACCTAATGGAAAGAATTATTCCCTTTAAAAGAAGTTTTGTAAAACGAAAAAGATGCAGACGGTGAATGAGAAACAAGTCGAAGCTGTGCCACGCCTTAAAAACACGGACTGTGAGCCAGAACCTGTTGACTGTATCGGGACTCGTGCCAAGGCGCCCCTCTCTTTGAACACTAGCCAAAATTGCAACCGGACTGTAATGGTGGGGGAAGACGCTCCCATGTCACACCTGTACGGAAACACTACAGATCACAATGAATCCGCTATTATCAATGGACAAAGAGAAGGTCAAGAAGTAGCTCAAGGACGTTCCAAGAATGTTTCACGCATCTATGGAGACACGAAAGGCGATACGACCGGGGCAATGCCATCGATTTACGTATGTGGAGATTCTCCAGATCTCGGAGATTCGTCACTGCTCTACGAGAACTCAGAGCAAACAAAATCTGATGATGGTAAGAAGTCCGAGTCTGCACTGTACCAGACATGTATTCCACTCAAAGAAGATGATATCGAAGTGGACGAAACTGTAGTGAATTTTTCCCCTATCCCTGAATCTACTCCAAATCAACCGGCAGGTGCGTGCTCAATTTATTTGAGAAATTGAAATGATCGAAGTTATAGGTGGTGTGCAGGGGGGGGGGGGGTGGGGGTGGGTGGGGGTGTTACTGCGCCACAACCGGTAGATTTCTAGCAAGGACACACCCTCTGAGTCGATTCTTTCACATGCAAAACAGTCAATTACCACTGATCTGGTGGCACGCGAGGGAGGGAGATGAATATGATATATCACGCCTGTTGTCTGTTGTTAAGCTTCATTTAGATAGTTTGCTTACCTCAGTTTTTCAAACGCCTGGATTGGCTAATATACCATGGCTGCTCTGTAACAGTAATTTAGTGTATCTAGCTATTCTCGAATTGTTGGTCAACGTTGCATTTAAATGACGTCCGTTGCAATAAATTTCCTGACAGACCGTCATGTTGGCAAACTATTCCAAATGATATGATTCTTATAAATAGAATTACTTTTTTGAAATATACTAATCAGGTTTGAAATAAGAGATATGGATATTGTAAACTTGTTGACACCTATATTTGTCTATTTATAAACACCCTTCTTCGATGCACCAAAACGCTGCATTCAGAGAAAATGTCGTTGTTATTGTCACTGCTTTGACCTACACTTATTGCGTGCTTTGAATATATCGACTTAGCCACAAAGGACTCCTGCAAATGTGATTTCTTTATTGGAAACATTTGAGTGTATTACGCAAGCGCGTACTAAATATCTGAATTCCTGTGTGTTTTTCGACTGGCTGTAAATAAAAAGCTAAAAGTACATTTGACCCTATCTAATCAAGGTCATCATAAATGCTTTGCCAACGTAGCGGGCTATTTGAACATGTTTCCATGTGATTCATTCTGGATTATTATACTAAAATAGCAAAAAAAGATAGGGACGACCCTAAGGATTTCACTAACGATACCAACGAAGCGTTATACTGTCCACGTAACAGCTATACTCAATTAGGAAATAATCATATAATGATAACAAAGTGCATAATGATGAAGTTAGTTTGGTGCAAAAATGCATTGAGTACGATTTGTAAAGGCATGCCTTGAAAATTGTACATTTTGCTTGGGTCCAAATGGACCCCATTTGAAATGGAAACAAACAATATTTTTTATTAACATACGTCATGAGAGTATGTACGTAGCATTTTCAAGAAATGCCCTATAATCAGTGACAATACAAAGCACTATTTTACTACCTGTTCTAGACATGCTATTTTTCTCGAAATAAATGTCAATTATAAGTCGATTACGATAGACATCCAGGTAATAAGATAAGCAAGCAATATTCCTTAGTCAACTGGATGGAATTTTGAATCTTTCAGAGAATTCAGACTAATTTGTATTTCATTGAACTTCGATCTTGAGTTGTTTTAACTTTTTAAAGTAATTAGAGTAGCAACTACGATTTGTTTTAAAAATTAACTAGAGTTCGGCGACCTCATACCTCCATGAATATCTAAAGCTTTTGTTAATTTCATTCAAATGACTTAACATAAACATGATTTATGCATGGTGTTGTTCATCATTGAATAACGTACGGTACACATGTCACAAGTAAAATTCCCAATTCAGATCATCAATCATTAAGTTATTTGCAATTTTTGCATAAATTATACAAATAAATTCCTTATTTGCATATTCGATATCTTCATAGATTTTGAGGCACAACTACATAGTATGAAGCCTTTTATCAATATCCTCCAAATTACAAATCGTTGGAGTCATTACGTTCCCAGCATTCGTTTTTTTTTCTAAATTAGAAGGTAAGTGGCGAGAAAAAGAAGGGTGAATTGTGATCAGACAATTTGACCCGCACACCTCGGGCTGAAGATCAATTGTCCACTTTTTTTTTTCGTTATCCCTTAGCTAACGTTACTGTGTGTCGCATGCAACGTAATGATCACAATAATTTGAATTTTGGTGCACATTGTTATAAGACTTTATACATGTACGTGGGGTTATCAATAAATCCTCAGTTTTACCGAGAAATAATAAGCACAGCTCAGATTCTGAAGCATATATCAAGTATAGCGTCTTATATAAATTTGTACCAAAATTCAAATTATTGTGATCATTACGTTGCAGGCGATACCCAGTAATGTTAGGCAAGGGAGAAGGAAAAAACGTGGACATTTGACTTGACCTGAGTGAGCAGGTCAATTTGCGCTGCTGGAAGTCAGACACCCAATTCTTTTTGCTTGAAATAGGAAGAGAATTATTATCAAACATTTTGACAATGTCTTTTGTTAATTTGCGGCATGGGAAACTCGACCCACACATGTTTGATCACAATTCACACCACTTTTTTTCTCGCCACTTACCTTCTAATTTGGAAAAAAAACGAATGCCGGGAAAGTAACGACTGCAATGATTTGAAATTTGGTGGATATTGATAAAAGGATCCATACTATGAAGTTGTGCCTCAAAATCTGAGTTGTGCTTGTTATTTCTGGGTCAGGCCGAGAACTTATTGATCACCCCTCGTATAAAGTTCTGCTATTGCTGATTCAAATTGAAAACCCTATTATATGTCATGCAAGTACCTTGGTGGGATATTCAAAGATCCTAAAAAATGTTGATATATCTTTATCTTAAAACTTAAACTTATTTTTTTAAGTATTTGAATGAAATTAACAGAGAGATTCTAAACATGAGATAAAAAGATATTCTAAATATGTTCTAGAAACAACTTGCAAGAACGAAACAGACAATGCTGCTACCGATGGACAAGAAGGAAGATCAATTGTCAAGCGAGATGCAGTGAAGAGAAAGGGAGTGAAAAAATCCTGCATGCGGTATATCGCCACAAGGGGCAACAGCAAATGAAGTTAACTGTTTGCTTGTTAAATCATTTCTGAATACTTTTTATTATGATTATCATTGTTATCATAAGATAATATTGATTTATATAAGTGTTACCGTGTTACATATTCAGTATTATCTCAATGCTTCTATGTTGCTAATGATGCTGATGTTGACTCTTTATTTTTTGTCAGGATCCATGACAATGCTCTGTATCTATTATAATCTATTATCAAATAGCCAGATGGAGTTGGCCAATCAGAGGCCTCCATTTCCCATGGGTTATCAGGCAGTAACCTCAAAAGTGGTCGGTTATTCCAATAACCGACCACTTTTTGGACCGCACCATTATACAGGGGACAGTCATGAATTTTTTTTGTACTGTTGTTTGTGTGTAAACCATGCATAACTGTCAAAAATATTATGATTGATTGGTTATGTTAATTAGGGCTCCACATGGGGAATATAGGGATACTTCAAAAGGAATTATGCTGATTTTACACATTTTCATTATGGCTTTCTAACGTGATTAAGCCGGTACCTTCCTAAATCACTTCATATATACGTACTTTGTCGTGCCCAAGTGAAAAGGCTCTGCATGGGGGTACCAGGACTCCACTTAATACATGTAGTTTGTATTGCAAATAAGCCACATGTTGATGCTGATATGCTATCTCACAAACAGATGATTAGTTAAAATTATTACTTAAATGATGATGAAATAATTTAATGTTTGTATTATATATAGACACTATTGTACAATATATATATATTGCAAATTTATTTTTATGTAATTTATTAAAGTGTTTATTTGTTATAAATGAATTTGTGTGAAATAACTGTCAGTTGGATAGGCTATATGATAATAACGTTAATGCCCCGCCTTATCCTCGGTGTATATGGTGAGATAATCCCTGGTCAGGTGCGATAACCACCTCATAAACCACCTCGTTCGCTACGCTCACTCGGTGGTTTATTCGGTGGTTATCGCACCTGACCAGGGATTATCTCACCATATACACCTCGGGCCGGGGCATTAACCCTTTATTATTACCTTTGCCAGAATAGCCATTCTGGCAAAGGTTATAATTTTGGTCCGGTTGTGTGCTTTCCCCCCGTTTGTGAGCAGCATAACTCCAGAAGACTGCGACGGATGCGGCTGGGATATTTGGTGGGTGGGTAGGGGTCTGGAGAAAGAAGGGGGAGTTCGATAATGGGCCCCCTAGCGGCTTGCTAAGGTACTGCAACGGACCCTGCATGCTTGATATCTCGCGTATTGGACTTGCTGCGGTCGTGATTTTTGAGTGGTAGGGACCCCTTAAAGCAGAGAGTGACTGCTGCGAGTTTGGGCCCCCTAGCGGCTTTCCTGGAAGTGCAGGCGCCGGTCTAATTGCAAAATTTTGTCCGTGGACAGCATAACTCGAGAAGACTTCGACGGACGCTGATGATATTTGGTGGGTGGGTAGGGGTCTGGAAAACGGAGGTCAAGTTCGATGATGGGCCCCCTAGCGGCTTCCCTTGGTACTGCAGCGCAACTTCCGGGCGTGTTTTCTCATCTTCTAAACATGGTTTGGTCACGAATTTTGGGTGTTAGGTAGCTCTTGTGCTCAGGAGTTAGTGACATAAGTTTGGGCTCCCTAGCAGCTAGTTTAGGGATAGCAGGGGCATTCTTGTCAAAACTTCTGAAGCATTACAACCCCCCAGCCTGGTTTGGTTGATTCCAGCTGCAGCTGTGCCTGACAGTTGACGGGTTCCCGAGGCCCACGGGTCAGGCTCCCTGACCCCACATATCAGTTTCCAGACTGGCGCCGGACCATACCAACCAGTTAGCAAAATAGGTAGGATTTGTTGGTGAAAGGACTTTTCCATAACTCCAGAAGGGAACAACGGATTTTTACCTTTGCCAGAATGGCTAAGGTTATGTTTTGGGCGTGTTTGTGTGTCTGTGTGTGTGTGTGTGTGTGTAAACAGCATAATTCAAGAAGCCTTGGATGGATCCTGATGATATTTGGTGGGTGGGTAGGGGTCGGGAAAACGAAGGTCAAGTTCGATAATGGGCCCCCTAGCGGCTTGCTAAGGTACTGCAGGGGAAACCCAATTTTTTATATCTCGTGTTCTGGACATGCTGTGGTCATGATTTTTGAGTGGTAGATAGCCCTCGGAGCAGAGAGTTAGTGCTGTGAGTTTGGGCCCCCTAACCTTGGAACTGCAGGCGCCGGTTTCCTTTCAAACTTTGGACGAGAATATAAATAACTCTACAACGTGGTGACGGATCTTCATGATTTTTGGTATGCAGTAGTCTCTACCAGACTCCGAATCGCTGGAAAAATCGTAGAAATGGAACAAATAGAGGGGTAAGCCGGCCAGAGGAATATAACCGACCAGGGAACAGCACGCGATCCTGGGATCGCGAGCTGTTCCCTGGCCGGTTATATTCCTCTCTATTTGTTCCATTTCTACGATTTTCCAGCGATCCGGAGTCTGGTAGAGACTAGGTATGTAGATAGAATGAGTGTTAACTTACATAATGGGATACTAATTATGCAAACCAACAGCTAATTTGCATAATTAATTAGGAAAGTTTATGAATCCACTGCATTCCATGATAGGACTTTTAAACTTGTCACATATGTAGCTGTGAAAGAGAGAAATGTCAATACATATTAATCATGCAAATGATGACGTTATTTGCATAATTAATGAGAAAATATGAACGTGTTGAGGGATCATCATGATTTTTGGCATGTAAATAGCCTAAGTGAAGACTTATATAATGTGATATTTATTATGCAAATTAACAGCTAATTTGCAGAACTGATTAGGAAAAGTTCATAAATCAACAGCATTCCATTATAGTAATTTCAAAGTTGTCACATATGTAACTGAGAAAGAGGTAAGAAAGTAAGAGGTGTATCTAAAGACTTGAAAAGAGAATAACTCAAGAATGGATCAAAGGATCAACATGGTTTTTGGTATGCTGATATCAAGTAATTGTAATTTGGGATCTAATTTGCATAATCAATGCCGAAATTTTATAAACCAACTCCAAGCATATAATCTTGAAATGAAATGAGTAACGCATTTGTCTACAGACATGATTCTACATAACAAACATGGTTTATTTGGCAAAGGTATGTGTTCGTGGAACTCTAATTACCATTATTTTTTGGAAAGGCTATGCAAGATTAAAAGGGTGGGAAAACGCATGTCATTACATCTCAGCTAGTTTCTGAATATTGGTGTTCTATTCGATGTAATATGTGGGGTATGTGTAAATATTGTAGTTCTTAACCCTATTCAGACCTGGCTTTTTTGGTCATCCCTGGACGGGGGGGGGGTGCTTTTGAAGCCCTCCACTTCTAAGTCCTCTAACTCTTGAACGACGTGCTGTAGGGCCACCAAATTTTCAGGACATGATATCGACATAATATCTGACGAGTATTTGACGTTTGACGTTACGTTAACGTAAGATGACGTAATTATGACGTCATCAATTTGATTTGATTGACCGGACCCATGAAAAAAGGGTATTCTCAGATAACTTCAAGTTATACTACAAAAATGTAACAACAAGTGCAGATAACAGAATAATAATATTTATTACGACTTGTATTCCCAATAGCAACATCGATGACGTCATAATGACGTCATAAAATGACGTCATGCAAATCTAAGATACGAGTTAGGCTCCGCCATATTATAGCCGCCACCTTGAATTTTTAAAATTACTTTTTTTTGCAACAAGTAAGCACAAAGGGCAATGGAAATAGACTAAATTAATTCATTTAGATGGTTTTTTATGAAAAAATACCAAGTAGTTACAAATTTTAAGGGGTAATTAGCTTGTTATTCTTGATCTGGCCATACGGTCCGCCATCTTGGATTTTGGGCTGATGGCGTCATGAAATTAGCATAATTTATGCATATATAATTATGAAAGATATGCTAAATAATATAAGATTTTATTTATGTAACAAAATAGCAGTAATATAGCAAATAAATGTGAAAAATACATTGTTAGAACCAATAATAGTGATTTTTGGCAAAACTGCCTGTCAGAAAACGGTTGCCATGGCAACACGACAAAATGGAAAATTTGTCAAACTTCGTAAAATTGTTGCCAACAGTATTTTAGGAAAATTCACCAAAGGCGTTCTGGCGTTATAGGACATCGAAGTTGGCGCAGGCCTCAAAAGCCCCCCCCCCCCCCCCCCCCTGTACACTAAAACACATCCAGTAACTTTCTAGCGAGAACAGGTCAACGACAATTACTACGGTGTGAATAGCCCAAATGAGTGGCGGGCCATTCTCACCCTGTCTATCATGCAAATGTCATAAACACACACCAAGCTACGTACAGCAGGCACTGTGCAGGAGTTCACACAAGCAGTTCATCTATATAACCTCCCTGTTCTATTTATAACGGTTTAAAAAGTTTACTTAATGACCAAAAGGTGAAGAGACTAGAGAGATCTTACGACTTGAGATTTTTGAAATGATGGACCTGCAACAATTTTTGTTTCGTATTATCACGCGCTCCGCCACTTCAGTTGTATTAGCACACCGATACACATTGTAATGTATCGTGCCGTAGTGGATTAACGAGTAGACTTTTTAAACTTATGGTCTCGGGTTCGAATCCAAGTTGGTGTACTTTTTTTCGATAATGTATATTTCACTATCACTTATACGGTCGTTCATATTGAAATTTTGCTTTTGTAAGGGTTTGCTTCTTGTGTTCATTTCATAATAACCTTCTTGATACTATCTATTTGCGCTATCACAGTGTGTATTCATTGAAATATATTGAAGTGATAGTGGTAGTTTATTGTCGAAACATTAACGTTACAGATTTGGCGGTGTGGTTTACAAACATGTCTTCGCAACTCGTCTGTGGAAGGAAACAAATGGAAGAGAGACCTTGCAGACAATCCTAGTTAAATGGGCACAATATACAGTCTTCATACATACCTTGTAACGTTAGTTGTATTTCGAAGATTAAACGTAAAATAACCATGGTACGCAGTTCTAACTCAATACAAGGTAAAAATGCGACTTTACTGCATTATGAAAAATAGCGTTCGACTCCAAATAGCTAGCAAACTATGAAAAGAAAGCTCGACGAAAATCGTTAATCAACAGACAATAGGTGTGAACTATTCATCCATCCCTGCCGTGTCACTAGATCAGTACGTGGTAATTGGGTACTTTGCATGTGAAGGAATCGTGTCCTCGCTAGAAATCTACTGGTTGTGTTTTAGTAACGAGCCCCCCCCCCCCCCCCCCCCGTCTGAATAGGGTTAAACGTTATTTGAAATTATTCAAATTGTAAACTGGGAGTCAAAAATGCATTGTTCTTTGTGTAATCATAACGTCATGAGTTTAATATCTTGCTTATCTATCCGCTGCCAGTCTGCATGTTATAGAGTCTGTGATTTATTCGTACAATAAATCGTTTCATATAGAATTTGAATACAACATTCTTGTCGATGTAGATTTCAGAAATAAAAGCCTGCTTCTCGGACTGATTGAGTCATGGTTTGAACAAAGTTTTGTAATTTGATGCAACTCAGCTCATTTTGATAACCATGTATAGTCCTCATACATAAAAGGCCATAAGTAATATTTAACAAAAACAAACGAATGGTACTTAAATTTGATCTATGTCTGCATGTTTTAAGTGAGGTCAATTCAATTTGAAAAACAAAAGAAAAACTCAAGTTGTTTACAAAAATGTTTTTCCTCATTAGGCACAATTGAAGTTGAGGAGGAGCATCACTATGAAGACATAGACGCTCTAAGAACAAAAATAAAAGAGGGAAATGTTAACAGCAACCCAAGAAAAGAAAGAACAGAAAGTGAATCATCAGTCAACGACGTGGCACAAGGGCCAGCAGTGGCAGGTACGTAAAGCCGTCATATTGTAAAATTAAAGGAAGATTTGGACAATACATAAAATAGATTATCCTGCCATTTCTTTACATAGTTAGCTAGGTCTACCCTTTAGCATTGAATACCAAGGCTCAGTGAGAGAAGTTGCAATATCAGGGCATCATACAAACATTTTTACAAACTGTGATCTTCCTACATGGACCTCCATGCATGCTTAATAAGGAAATATGCCCACATATGCATACACCCTGTCTTGTGTGCCTGACTGCACAGTGGGGTGTTTGATGACAGTCTAACCATAGTTTTTGTAAAACGTAATCTTTGCAAAATTTATTGCAGTTTTGAAGGGAATGTAACCTCAGCTTATTGCTATCCTGCAAAATAGACTAAGTGCATGATTATATCCTATTCTGATGTGAGTTTAAAAAATGAGTTTAGCCAGTCTCAAGTGTGATTATCTGATAACCCCACCCTCTAGGGTGCCTACTGGAGGCCTGGAAGTTGTTGTTTATAGCCAGGAGGGTCTAGTTCTGTTGGTCCTTCAAAGAATCACGTAGTATACTTTTAATGCAATGTGAACTATTATTAGGTAAGAGTAATAACAAGTAAAGTAAATGGGTTAACTCCTCAGTTCTACCTCACTCCGCTTATGGCTTGTAAATGCCATTGAAGTTTTTGCATATTTTGAATGCTAATGTTGTATCTATTTCTATCATCTTGGGAATGGTTTCCAGGTGTCGACGATGAGCGTTCCTGTCTTACAAGGATGTTCCCAACTGTCTTTTCTCGAATGATCTGTGTCCTAGTCATCGTTGCTGTGGTCATGTGTTTGGTGGCGTTGACAGTGGTTATCATTAATACGATGACCATCTCTAAAAGCCAGGTCCTTATGACTACAACAACGGTATAACACTTTATCAAATATGCAATAAAAAGTGAAATGCTGGCCAAATGAAGTCCATTGCATGTTGCAAGTTTACAAGGCGAAAGGGCTACCTCCTTTATTCTTACATCTCATCAGAAGAAGTCAATTCTCAAGAACGCTAATTGAACTTTAGGTAGATTCCTTGTGAAAACTAGTCCGTAATATTTTTGCATTACCTATTCTTTCAATTTCCTGCCACGTGTAATTATGTGGTAAGGTGCGAGTTATGATATTTTTCCTTTAATGACGAAACTGAATCTATAAACAATAGAACACAATGGAGACAAAACGTTTTAAATTATACATTTTGGTAGGCTAAGCCTCTATAATGTATAAATGTTTCATCACTTGGTTATAGTGACCTCTTGGTGCTACCGTTTGATATACCATTTCATTGATTAACTAGGGTATGTGGCGACTGGTTTAGATACATAATGTTTAAATAAACAATAGTTTGTAAAAGTTTCACCTCCTTGGTTGATCTACATTGTATAACTCGGTGTTCCGGTGTTTCTTTTTTCAAGGATACGGTCCTCACAACCCAATCACCACAAACCTCGAATCTTCCTGGCATGATGACGTTGTTTGCTGAAGTGATGACGTCATCTGCTGACGTCACTCTAGCCACTGAGATTCTGACGGAGTCTCCTAGCACCATGCCAACATTAGGGGGCATCCTTGCTGTAAGGGTCATGTCAATAATAAACTGGTATTCAAGGACTGGTGTTACGTGGAAGTAGTGCATGACACAGAAGATTTCGTCGGTTTTTTATACTTTAGATAAAATGGAAGTTCTTTTGTCGGCTATGTGACAGTACAGTAAATTTCCTCAATTCAGAGTGGTAAAGAAAAAAATATATTCAATACAGTCTACGATAAACCAACTCTCACTAATCCAACATCTCCCTATATTTTACCTAAGAGCAAGAACAATTTGAATTCATTGGATTGGAGTAGAATTTTATATGACTATATGTACAATGGAGCCATAATGTAGGTTAATGTCTTGGTTCTTCGATTATAACATGTGTATTCTTCAAACCCTAAAATTTTGTTTGACTTACATAATTGTGTGTGATAGATGTATTCGAACGCTTATTGCACTATGTCAGTCCATTTTGTTTCACGAAAATCGTAGGGCATGTCATGATAACTTCAGATTGCTGTTACTTCAAAGTTCCTTCAAGCAATGACTGTTTCTAAAGGTAAGGTACATACCTCCAAATTTACCCCACTGACAGTCCATCTTCTCGCGAGATGGAGGCTAGGTCATTCTCCGTGAACAAGATGGACTGTCAGCCGTCAAAAATTGGAGATATGTACTTTTAAGTTACCTTTAAAAACAGTCATTGCTTGAAGAAAATTTGGAGTAACTGTATTCATACGTCATTAATGAACATTTTAAACGATATTCAGATTACTAATTTTGAAGCTTGATAATAATTTTCCTGCAGCTCTAGAAAACTACACTGACTGTGCCGAGATCTACGACGGAGCATACAAAACAAGTGATGTTTACCTCATCATCTTACAGAACAACACAGATGTGGATGTCTACTGTGACATGGACACTGACGGTGAGGTTTAATGCTAAAAGTTAAATCTAAAAAGTGCCATTTTGAATTCAAATTTATGCCTGTCTTATCCAAATAGATGGTAATTGGCGGTTAAACTCTTTATTGTTGGACCGGTTCAGAAAAATAGACATAAAATCAGAGGACATAATTTTGGACCGATGATCAGATTATACAGCCAGGCGATCACGTGTTTTGGAGCTTACAGGCCGATAAAAAAAATAACAAGAGCGAAGCAGAGCAGAGTTGATAGCCCTTTTTACCAATTTTCTAAAGTCAAAATTGGTCTAAAACAGAGGTCTGTTGTTTCCATGAAGATAGGAGTTGAAGTCGAATGTTCCACCAAATAGAATCATTTGTGCCAAAATTGAGCATTGTTTTTTAGTATCTGACACATTTAAAATTGTTTGCACCGATAATCAGATCCAGGTTCAGGTCCAGACCTGGACCTCATCTACTGGAACTGGACCGTACCTGTACCCGAATTTGCCGCAACGTTACCCACCCCTAGTCTCCTTGAATGCAATTTTAGACCAAATCGTATAGTTCGTGGACTTGCCAATCTCACCCCGACCAATCGAATGGGGATGTCCCCCACAAATGTGCACACTCCTCTAGTCAATGGGACACCCATCGACTTTCAACGGGATACTCCTCTTGAAATGGGGATGTCCTTCCCTTTATAAGGGGATGCTCCTCCGAAATTGGTATGTTTACCGGGCATATGGGGCGTCCCTCCGTCATCCCCGCCGGCCCGTGGAATCGGCCACTGACCCGACAAATTGCTTCCTAGTTCATCTAAATCACAACATCCGGAAGACTCACGTGGCCGCTGCTCCAGCGATAAGTCTTAGCTCTCAAGGTAAGCATGTTTTTGTACCGAAAATTGACGCATGTTGGAAATTAGGCTGCCCGCCCGACGGAACATCGCTTGTTTCAAGTGTTTAATGGCCTCCATGGCTGGACGCGTCCTCCGAGCTCCTGCATTTGCAGCCAAAATAACAGCTTTACCGCTTGTTTGTCGAAACGTATATTATGCCCACCTCCCCACCACACGTGCTTCACACGTTTTTATGCAATAGGGACCTATTATAAATGATCATGCGATTGTCTACATCTTATAGGCACTGTACATTATAACCAAGGACACTGTAATTAACAATGCATGCTTGGCTGATCATGACTCTCTTGAGTTCAGTGTAGACCAGTATACTGCTCAACTTTCTTATACTTTTCTTGCCATGATGAAACAAGTCATTCAGTTCAGTTCAGTTTAAGTCATGCTTGGTTAAAAAAATCACAAAGGATTCAATGTAGCAATTTGTCAAGGATTGGCTTAATCTATCAATCAAGTAATGAAGTAACTTTTATTAGCCGTCCTAAAAGATATAACGTTAGAACCCAAAATTTGTAGATAACTTACTGTTAAGCAGTTTGCACTGTTCAAACAATATGTGTCCTTTCTTGTTCTTGAGCAGTGTTAGTATGCAGTGTCAACTATGTCCGGTCGACCCAAGAAAACCAGAAGGCATTTGGTGCTTGCTCTCGGCAAGAAGGGAAAGAGGGATCGAGAGCGGAAGGGACCAGGTCATGGGTAAATATCGGTGCTTTTACACAACAGACTTAGTTATTTTGATTGTTATAGCCAGAGTGTGGTGGAGACATATTTGAGAAAATCCTGCATGTCTGAAATGCTCATAGCTCATAGTATCAATAATGCTGTATCATTTCGTCCTATAATGGATAAGGATTTTTTACTGCTATGTGTTGTGAATTAATTGTCTGTTTGTTGTCAATCAACAGCTTTAAAGAAAGTGATGTGCCACCGACAAAGAGACCAAGTGTCAGCAGCACCAGGTACACCATCTCCATCTCATGTCTACTGTCAGTCATGGTACTGATACATGTTCTGATTGGGTTGTAGATGTGAATCAAGTCAAAAAGTAGTCTCTGTTACATTGTCTAGATATCTGATATACTGCTGAGACATATTGCTACATTGACATGCTTATCTGACTACTATTTCTTCTACTAGGTCGGAAGAGGAGAGTGGAGATGCTGACAGGGCAGAGGCTTCGACTCTGTTGTCTGGCCCAGCATTCCTAGGGTGAGTTTTTTGTGACATTCTGTACAGTCCATTTCAGCCCAATAGTAGTACCAGCAAATGGTGTTCATCAAGCATATTACATGTATGTCATGAGGCCATGTGATGTGATGCTAAACTTTTTTGACTACTATTTTTTCTAGGTCTGAACAGGATAGTGAAGCTACTGCGAGTATCGAAGAGGAGACTGAAGCTGCTGACAGGGCAGAGGCTACAAGGTGAGTTATTTTGTGATGGTGAGCTTTGAAAGACAAAGGTACCTTCTTGTCAAAGGATTCAATGTCTATCGTCAGCTGCAGGATTGCTAATAGTTAATTAGTTGTAAGTGTAGTCTTTTTAACCTCTGTTCTGTGACTGTTTTTTATGGGCCATGGGCCTGAATCAAACAAATAAACATTTACGTAATCTGTATCTATATAGCCGGTATAACCGTCCTTCGGCGTAACACACCAGCTTCAATTCCAAACGACAACCACCTGAAAGCACATCATTTCATATTTCATAAAGAGATATCGACAAAAATCTGTGACACATTGGTCTTCATTATTTTTTTGACCTCGTGAAGCATATCATCCCACCTTGTAAAAGAAAAAGTTGTGCTATATTGGTCTTGTCTTCTTAAAAACATCTTATTTTTCTATCACTCAAAATCAGGCTCTCTATGACTCCGAACGATAACCACTTGACAGCATTTCATTCCATATTGTAAAAAGCACAGGCTTATAGAAGACATAACGGCAAAAAGCTGGGACAGATTGGTCTCCATTGCAAATTCATTAAACATGCGAAACATCATAATAATCTGTGTACGGCTTATGGTATGCAAGCCATGTAAGGAGCGCAGTCATTCCCGGCTATGTGAAAAGACCGTTCCCTAAAATCATTAATCCAGAAAACAAAGAATGCCTCAACAAAGAAAAATAACAGCTAGAATATTCTACAATGACCACTGTATGGACATCACCCCTGAGGTTTAGCCAAAAATCAATTCCCAAGGGAATGCATTCGTGGAATTTTCAAAATTCTTTCGAAGCGATCTTAATACTGTAGAAAATGCCTCTGCCCCTGAGGCGTCGCAAAAAAACGAAAAAAAAATGCCAAATAAACATAAAAAAACATTTTGGTTCACACAGTTTCAGGAACCTGATATTTTAAGATTCATTAATTTTTTCGCGGTCAAATATAAACATGTTGATCTCCTGCTGCTTCCTTTCCGAGACTAAGTCCGAGATTAATTGAAATGATGCTTCCTAACGTTTCCGAAACAAACAAGGTGATTCAATATAATAATTCTTTAATTAGTGACTCTTGAAACCACACGTACCTTCTAACGTGTTTTACGTGTTTTTAAGAGTCACTGATTGAAGAATTATTCTATTGACTTATTTATACTTGACTGATTATGAACCTATTCAATGTACTAATGTGATATTGAAACAAATACTAAACTCTGGGCAGAAAGTAATTCACATTTCACGTTCATAATAAACTGTATAGATAAATTTCATTTAAAGATGAAAAACGGCGCGCAATGTTCAGCCGTGTCGATAAAGCACATTTTTTACCATACTGTTAATCGTATAAAGCAGCGGTAAAATAAGCCAATATATGCAGTATATTGATGAAATAGAATTCCGTATAATTAACAGTAATGTCATAGAATGCCAACGTCAATTTCAAGTTCATACATTAATATTTAACAGTGAAGAGACATATAGATAAATAATCTAATGTTCAGTATACCATACTATCTGTGTTCAGTCAATGAATAATGATTGCATAAAAATGCATTGTTTTCAGTCTCTTGCTTGCGTTTTAGGGGTTTCAAAGAATGGTCAGATAATTGATTCAACACTACGTTGCTTTAAAAGTAGAAGTTACTCCTTTGTATGTACAGTTGATTTCAATTGCGAACTTAACCCAATTCCCTACAATGTAGCAACTTCATTACTTTGGAAAGCGAGTCCCCTTGTAGGGTGATAATGTCTTATAAATCGCTTGACCATTTCTATTGGTGTTAATAGTTTGACGGTGTTGAAATTAAAGTTTGCTAATCTCTAAGTAAATCTTACATGCATTACGCCATATTCTTTTGTGTGCTGATATCAAGATGTTACTATTTAGAAGTTGCTAATGTCATGAATAAATAACAATTGGGCCTGAGGAAAATAATGTTATGTTTACGGCTTCGGTTCTGAAATAAATAGGGCCAGAAGTTTCATAGATTCTATTTTTCCTTTTTTTTTTCTAGCCGAAGTGATCCAGTAGGTACACTTTAGCACTGTAAACCTGTTGAGCATCGTGCACTGCTGCTTTTAACATTAAATTGAACGGATGTACATTGCATTGTACGCAGCTAACATTTTATAAACCGAACAAAGAAATGCAAGGCTTATCACACATTCCTTTATAGACTGTTGAAACTCTGCGTCTTGCAATAGAGTGTAAAAAACGGGAAATCTATCTAAAATTTATTACTCAAATGTCAAATGCAAGGATATAATGGAATATCATTTTGGTTCATGCCAGCGGCCAACCGAAAAAAAGTCAACGGTCAGTAGATTTTCCTTCTTGAACTAGTTTAACTGAAATATCCAACCAAAAATGGAACTCGAATAAACTCTCGACTGAACAGCACCAGTCTTTGTCAAGGAACGAACAATCCACCGCTTCCGTGACGTCGCGTTATGCAGATAGAACACGTGACTCAGTTAGCAGTGGATCATAAGTTGCAGGAAATCTATGTTTTGCTGGCGTCGGTTGGGTAACATAAAACACAACATTTTTTTCCTAGGCCCAAGCAGAGGCTTTGATGTGCCAAGTTCGCAGTCCTATTCCATTGTTCAGAAGTATACTACATTTTTATGAATGATAAATAATTTGTATTAATTATAGCTCTCCCTTACAAAACTTATTAATGAACTACAAATATTTGAGTTTGACATTTTCCATCGCTTCGCTACTTTTGTATATACGAAAACAGAATGTTTTGATTTTTTGAACGCAATTTATTATTCATTCTATCACTTGAAAAATATGCTTAAGCCAAAGAAATTTATTTCGAGACATCTTCAAATAATTTTATAACAATAGGACATTGTAAAAACAAACAATGGTTTAATTCAATTTTCTCTAGTTTTGACTTTGCAAAGGCAATGATTTGAGTGAATGGGTTTTTTGATAGGCTTGTTTTGCATCGAGTTGCCACTGCGAGAGTCCAGTCTTACAAAGAGAGAACCACTCTTGGGTAGCCACTTTTCACTGTTCAAAGTATTTTTGCTAAAGAAATCCAAAAAACTGTCCAAATTGGAATCAGTGGATGATATAGCATGTATGGGTTATATGTGTGGAAGAGCCCATACGTGCAGAGTTGGGGTTAAATAGGGAAAATATATTTCATACAGTATTGTCTTTTCGATAGAATGCTTGGTATAAACTATCTGAGATATTCTGATGTTGGCCAGGCGCGACTTTGCGACAGTTCGTGGTGAAGATGGATGAAATACACTGCATTCTCTCATAAACATTACCTTTTTGTTACACACGCTACTTGTGTACAACAATATTTTCTGACAAAATCAATTTTTTATTAACATTAGACTGCTTGCAATTAATTAAATTAAGCATGTTAGTTAATAAAGCACTTCATATTCTGGGCTAAGTGTTCTTCAAGCTAACTTCTTTATGTGTAGTCTTACTTTAATTTCTCTTTTGTCTCTAGATTTCACACATGATTTGAAGAGTAACTTGCACTTGGTAAACTTTCTCAGCCTGGCCACCACCGATGTGCACTGTATGGGTGCCTGTAGCATACTGAAGGGCATAGTTTATATTATCTGCTCTTTATATAGTTTTACCGGCCCCTTTAAATGACACAATGTGCAATTTTGATGCCGTTAATAGAGAAATTTGCTGGCCCGATTTTTAAACGACTTGTTTCAATTTTCTTGGGCAACAATATCATGTTAATAAATAAATGTAGACAAAGACTTTTGAAATGCTCAAGGACGCATGGTAATTTTTTTCCATTGTGATCTTCGTATGTTTTATCTTATTCCATGCTACTTTGAGTATGCCAATCTACCAGTTTTCAAACTCGATTCAGCTTACGCAAATAACATTTTGGGATTTGTTATAAAGGTGCCACTGTGTAAGTGAGCATTCCCGGGATGGATTTTCTAATTTCAATTTTTTTTCCTGGACCAATTATGCAAGTCCTTTTTTTCACCATTTTGAATTGATCCATTTTACATGGAATTGTCACCGGAAAAAGTCCATTGTAGCCTAGGGGGGCAATTTTCTTCAAAGTTAAGTTTTGACTGATCTGATCATTGGGTGCAATTCTAAATAGTTTTGCGGCTCCCATTCCAGCATCTCACAATTAGTTAGAAGCTCATACATTCCAATTACTAACCAGTCTACCAAAAGCATCCAGTCGGTTTTAATTTTTTTGCTTCTTACAAATGTAAGGATATTTCCACAAACAGCTTATGTCATTCCATTTACCTCTTGTCCCCCAGCCCGATGAAAAGAAGATTCCTCTTTTCTGTAAAAAAAAAACGTTGCATGTGAAAATACTGTTAATTTTACTTCAACGCTTTGTCATTTATATAGTCTATATGGTATCTTCGAGGAATATATATCATATCATCAATTATTGAAATTTCGTAAAACCCAACTGGACGTGATGCGCTTCACTGAATGTATGTAATTGTTATTGGTTCGAAATAGCAATATCTTACTGATTTAAAAATCACTTAAAGGAAACCTATATTGAAAATCGAAACGCCTACTATACCATGGTAAATTCATACCTAAAAGTAAAGTTCGCACGCACTTGTGCTTGCTTTACATAATTCTTTCATCTTTTTGAGCAGCCTCATTTTTTGAAACTTGCGTCGTGCTGACTGTTACCCATCTGATGATTGAATTGTGTGACGTCAGCGATCTAAATTTCCCACCCAATATGACAAGTCCTTCATAATCTGGCTTTCCTGTGGGTGGATTTCGATGAATTTTCCGACGAGGGCTGATTGAATCAAGTTGTTGTTTCTATGGACAATTATTTTATTGAAAAATAAGTTTTTGACTATGATGCAAAGAAATGTACCTGGTGCTGTACTGATGTTTAGATCTGGAGATCTAACTACTACTTGTAATAGAAAAAAGCGAACACCGACCCGAGAGTATATCATAACGCAGTTCTCTCTGCCGTTTCTGTTGTTGGGTTCACCAGGGGCCCAGTTTGTATATGTAACTGGAGACGAATCCTGCCACATCCAGGCCCCACCTTCTCTATGTAGTCCAATCCACACATGTTTTGGACCTGCATGATAATAATAATGATAATAATAATAGTTATGATAATAATAATAATTATTAATATAATAATGATAATAATAATAACAACAACAACAACAACAGCAATAATGATAATAATAATAATAATGATGATGATGATGATGATAATGATGATGATGGTGATGATGATGATAATAATAATAATAATAGTACTAATCATCTTTTTTGCTTGTTTGCATGCCCGAAGTCTAAATGCGAAAATGGCCGCAATTGGTCTAATGGATGAAGTTTTAGCTAGATTAATAGAAAACGATCTAATATATCATGTAAAAATATATCATAGGAAACATCATAATACTATAGTTAATCGCTACATCTGATATTCTATCTTTTTGAAAAACACACAGAGATATATTCATAAACTGATCAACCCTATCCAAAAAGGGCTTGAGCCAACTTTTACATCGTATAACTCTCAAAGGGCTTTTGCTAGGACAAACGATCTTGGTGAATTTTCCTAGAATATTATTGTCAACAGTCTACAAGAAATCAGTAGATGCGCCTTATCCATGCACCCATACTCGCTATTGCCACATAAGCTTGTCAAACTTGGACGCTGAAATAATCCGATGAGCTCCTCCTATTAGCTTTTGAAATGAAATGCGTATGGGCGGTTCTGCGCATTACATTACGTGAATGTCTACCAAATGACGAAATCAGAGGTACTAGGGATAGAACACCCATTGTTGATGCAATCATATAAAGAAGGCTAAGTTGTTTCGAGTATGTACTGATGAGACCACCAAATATACTGGTACATAAAGTCTACAGCCAGGAGTTTCAAAATCAAAGACCACGCGAAAGACCTCCTAGGCGTTTGAAAGGACATATACTAGTAATACACATAACTGAATCTTAACTCTAAAGTACATGCGCCAATTTTGATGTCGTATAGCTCCCAAACGGCTTGTGCTAGGACAACGAAACTTTGTGACTCTTCCAACAATATTGTTGGTAACACTTTGCAACAAATAGATTAAGTTTACATTATTTCATGTTGCCAAAGCAACGGGTTTCTTAAAAGCATATTTTACGAAATTTTAAACAATGGGGTTTAAAGATTTTCTTGCTGAACTACACTTGCATTCATTTATCTTTCATATAATACACATCTTTATGTGGCATTCATGATCAGATATTAATAATGTATGCTACTGTTTTGGCGTAAAATCCAAGATGGCTGACAATCAATATTTTGATATAAAGTATAATTAGCTTTTTATCACTCGAATTCATCACTACTTGGTATTTTCTTACAAAACACATTCATGTGGACATTTTTTATCGGTTTCCATTGGGGTTTAGCGCCATATATTGGAAAAGGTGTCTCTTAGGGCATTTAAGATTTATACTCCAAGATGGCGAATTCAAAGTGATTGCTGAAATACATATGATGTCATTGTATGACGTCATTTTAATGTTGTTGTGGTGGCCTTTAATAACAGAAGTCTTAAAAGACTTAAATATTAATAAGAAGCCCTTTATGGTTAACATTTTGTGAGCTGTATTTAGGCACCATGTGGATTCCCCATTTCGGCAAAAACACCAAGTATTGACGTCATATTACGTCATAATGATCTTAAAATATCAGGACTGCCAAAAAAGCTCAGTCTGGATAGTGTTGAGGTTGTGAAATCTAGAGCACAAGGAGATTTTCGACTGAGAGGAGCAAGGGGTCAGTACATTAGGTAGATAGTAGCCGCGCGCGCTTACTTTCCCTTGAGCCTAGAATGCAGTTCTAAGGACGCCGAAGTAATTGTAGCAGCATTTCTTCTTCTCAACTCAGCAACATCAAGCATAGGTAAGCTTTACTATCTGGCACAATAGGCGAAGCAGGGGTTACAAAGTGTGCTTGGGTCATGGACTGATGAAATTGACTTAGCAGTTGATAAGTAAAAATATGCTTTGAAAGATTTTAGTATTATTTATCACCAAATTTGCTGGGGATGATGTACTAGCAGAGTTTTATATTTTCAGTAATTTTAGTATCGTTATCGTAAGTATGACGCCATAATACACTTTTTGGGGCTAAATAGTTTAAATAGGAAATTTCGGTTATACTTAAAGGTATGAAACAAAAAAAAATAACATTAATACTAATATGTAATTGATACTCAAGTTTGTGAAGTCTTAATTATTGCCTACAAATTTGATGTTAATTAGTGGCGAGTTTAAGCATATTTTTACAAATTATAAATGACGAAAAGTAGCTGTTTATTAACTACCATTAAAAATGATAATTAATAGTTCAAACCAGTGAGAGAAAGGCAATCAGCGTCTCGACCAATGATGGTTTAGCTGCATGTCCGCCAAATCTTTGCAGTTTTTATTTAGCATTTCACGGCTTGAGAGAGGTGGGCTGGCGTGCAATGGAGTATGGCATCGGTCCATTGCCATTGAGCGCTCCCGGACAATTCTCCATTTTAACCCCAAAGAGGTGTCAAAACCTCCTTAGTCATTCTCGGCTCTCCAATATTAATAGCCAACTGTTAAGTAAATTAATTTAGGCAACAACGTAAGGAGTTACAAATTAGAAATATGGAAACCCGAACATGTGACGTGCATGCAGCCACTCTCTTTTATTGGTCGAACCAATAATAGCCGGTCTCTCATTGGTTGAACAGCTAATTATGACAGACAGTCAGGATGAGTCTATTACAGTTTCGTCCTTAGATGTTGCACATTAATAAATCGAACTGATTTTCACATGGAAAAATAATTACCTACCATGTTTGATGAGATCTTTAATGAAGTAGTTCTCTTCACTGCTTCCGATAAAGGCCAGAACTGCACCTTGCTCTCTACACTTTGAGTCTGCCGTAGACCAGGTGGCTGTGCTTGTCACAAACTTGTAGCAGTAGTTGCTGTTTTCTTTCCAACCCCTTTGGCATGTGGCTGTAACAAACAACACGTATACGTAGGTGTAAAGAAAAAAAGTTCTTACTGGGAGACCAATGTGCAGATACTAGCACATTGGCGCACCAAATTCGTAGTTTGTTTTTGGCACACGATTAGACATGTTAGCCGAAGAGGCTCGGTGGGCGTCACTCCACTGTCAGGGAAAGTCGTGTAAAGTGCCTTTACGAAGCACACAGTCGGGCCACGGTGGGCCTTTTGATTCCGAGCCGAATGCTCTACCAGTTACGCAACGCCAACGTCACGCAGGTGTAAAGAACTGGTGGGGAATGTCAATATTGGTGTGGATTCATCTCCTGACAATATTTGGCGATTTCCTTTATTTGTATCCCCGTTGAAATACCTGGTGGATTTGGCCTCTTGTTAGAGCCATTTGCGGAACTATAGGGTCTATTTTGGTTAATACTTGATTTTTTTTAGATGATACTTTAAGAAGGGGTTGATAGTAAACTCGCAAACAGTAAACACGCGTGAAATGAACTCACCTTGCTGACAGTTTTGTCCAGAGCATTCAGGTAAGAAGGTAAAACTGTATTGACGATCTTTGTTTGTAAATGTCTTTGCAGTGGTTGACAAGGTCACAGCAGTGGGTGGCAAGGTCACAGTGGTGGTTGACAAGGTCACAGCAGTGGGTGGCAAGGTCACAGTGGTGGTTGACAAGGTCACAGCAGTGGGTGGGAAGGTCACAGTGGTGGTTGGCAAGGTCACAGCAGTGGGTGGCAAGGTCACAGCAGTTGGCGGCAAGGTCACAATTATGGTTGGCAAGGCCATTGTGGTTCCAATGTAAGTTGGAGATTGTTTTGCCCTTAATCCCGATGGATAGGTTGGGAATGTTGACTTGTTTTCTCCATAGGATGTATGTAACCATGGAATGCCTGATTTTGTCAGGTTCGACGTAACCACCATACCAACCCTGCTCTTTAATCCATGTACCTGCTATAAATAGAGTACACTCATAATAAGAAAGCATATGCATAACAGAAAATCGATCATCATGTAATCATGTAATTCTTAGCCATGGCTCTGATATTTATTTAAGTTCAAGAAGACTAGATACTTGTTTAGTTATCTTATCTAACAAAGATCAAGTTTACCCCTAAGAAACGTTTATTTAATGCCAAGGGAGTTGAAAAAATGTTAACGAAATGGAACACAACATTATACCATAGCACATAACCTTATTAAAAAATCAAAAGGAAATTACACATATATAACGAATAATGATATAATACAGCAGGGCGTCAAATCAAAATTATAACCTAGTAATCAAGATGATTTATAAGGCCCACCTTCCATCCAGGTACGAGATAAGATGCAAGTATTGCCAGTACAACAGCTGTAGTTATCACTAGAAGTCCGAAACCCAGAGTGAGCCGACATGCTTTATTGGATTTCGCCTTGGTCCACATTTCTAAATAAATACAAAGGCGTCGATTCATACGTTGATGCCAAAGAATGATATAATATTACTGATGGATTGAAAAGACGTTACAATCCTAGTATAGTATGTTTTCGCAACTAACCAGCTACTGATAATTCTTTATCAATCAATTAACGTACTATTCATTCTACCTTAGTTGTCTCTTCTTCGAGCTGTAACATCAAAGAAGTGTTTACTTGTCTTGTAGTCCTCTGGATCCAGAAAGATAACACTTAAGCAATCATCATATAAGACTTAGCTGAGGAGTAACAAAGATGACTATTTGTGAGCGTTTAATGCTAATTTAGGTGTGGGTGGATTCAACATTCCATTTTATGTACGTACCTCTTGCCATGTGACCGAAGCTAACGTCCTCAGGTTGCTTGGATTCATACGGATCCGCTGATTGGTCGCTATTGTCAGAGCATGACTCCGCTTGAACCGGTTGAACGACCACCACGTGGTCGTCCACACGGAGGTATGAACGAAACTTAGGTCCATCTTTACCAAGCTCTAAATACGTGTGGGGGTCAGGAATGACTGGGGCAGCGGCATGATGGTCACCAGAGGCGGCACCATCAGGGACAGAAACCGTCTCATCACTGGTGGATGTCTCAGATTTTTGTTGGTCTATTTCCATGTCGACCGCTGACAAGGGAGGGAAATATTGATTAATGAACTTTTAATTTCTTACGGATAATGTTAATATATTCAACCCTATATAGACGGGTGCCCGCAACAATTTTGACTGAAATGCCGAACAACATGCTCTAAGACAACCAAACCTGGCGACTATTCCCAAGATATTGATGACCACAATTCTACGTTACAACTGTTTTTGATCATTTTTCTTGTTGACATGGCAATGCATATTCTAGCAAATTAACCAACTTCTGTTAAAACATTTGGGCTTGCTTAAATTGCTAGACTGCATTTGGTTTTCTATATCATTAACATTGTATGTAATATCATATTTCATTTATAATTAAATAATCATAATTCATGCTAATTTGATGACGTCGTATGAGTCAAAATCCAAGCTGGCGGACAAGGTCATTAGCGCAGGTAAAATCAAGTTATTCTTACTCAAATTCCGTCAATATCTTTTTTTACGAAACACATTTGTAAGAACGTTTTAGTCCATTCCTATTTGGCTTTGGGTTTACATGTAGAAAAACCTAATTTAGAAAATGCAAGTCTGCCGATCAAAGATAGCGGACATATGACGTCATATTGGCGTCAGTGCCGTCGTCATTGGAAACAAAAGACTTGTTAGACTTGACGATCAATATAATACCCTAAATAGTCATGTCTTTGTTTAATGAATTTAAGTACAACGGAAATTCGACGGTTTTAGTCCTATAATATCGCATAATGACGTCATACACTACGTCATATTACGTCATAATGATACCAAAAGTGCAAAAAATATGAAACTGTACTAGTACATCATCCCCTGCCATTTTGGTGATCGTTTTTCAGCCTTTTTAAAATTACGAGGCGGGGGCCAAAAGAGCCCAAATCCTGGACCCACGAGTCCCATCAAAACCCTGTTCGGATTGGGTTAAGTTCCTGTTTCATAATCGTCATCATACTGTTAGCTAAACATAAACCACATGTGAAATGTGGTTTGATTTAATGAAGTACATTGACGTACCTCTCGCCTTTTGACCAAATCTGACGTCCTTCTGCTTGGATTCGTACGGATCGTCTGGTTGGTCGTTGCTCTTATAGCATGACGCTATATCCGAGGGAACGACCACAACGTTGCCATCCGCATGGAGGTATGAACGAAATGTAGCACCATTTTCACCTAGCTCCAAGTACGTGTGAGGATCAGGACTGATCAGAACGTGGTCATCCACACGGAGGTATGAACGAAGCGTAGGTCCGTCTTCACCGAGCTCCAAATACGTGTGAGGGTCAGAACTGGCTGGAGCAGTGGCAGGGTGGTCACCAGAGGCGGCACCATCGGGGGCACTAGCCGTCTCGTCACTGGTGGATGTCTCCGATTTTTCTTGATCTTTTTCCATATCTGCTTTTAACAAATAGAAATCAACTCTTAATCTGACTCCTAAATAAAAATTCATGACATCTCACAACGAAACAACATACTGTAAATGCATTTAAGTTCGCAGGGATTTAATTTCGCGGTAGCGGGGAAAATGACTTTTCGCGGTGGATTTAAGTTCGCGGTAACACCATCGACTGCAGTCTAATACCTTAATAGAAAAATCTTCGAGGTGGATTTAAGTTCGCGGTGAAGTGGTCGCCGCGAAAACCGTGAATATTAATCCACCGTGAACATTTCTGCATTTACAGTATTTATAACATCACTCCGACTGATGTAAGGGCCTTGTAAGGACACTGATAAAAGCGTCGAAGTGTTCTTTTATATTGTTTTCAGAGGCGGTTTTTAAACGCTTTATTTCTTATCTCACTTTATAGTATTTTCATTATAGTATGCTTACAAAACGTAAGATAATATGTTTGCAAGGCGGTGCAGAACAGAACTATCCACGCAATTAAGAAACACAGTGTTAATGAATGAAAGTTATTTTTTTGTTCAATTTTTTTTCCTTCAACAGGATGGTCTCCATCTGATGTTTATCTGTACCTAACTCGTAAACATCAGGACTATAAAAGAGCCACTAAGTCCACCCCGGATTAAAGACATAAATAGCTTGTTAAAACATTAGCACAATGAATATTCGCATTATGGACACGAGGAGAGGCCTGTCATCATCGACTTCGTCCATATTGGAGACGATCGGTTCGATCATTGTCGGTCACATTGTAAAGCGGGTGAAGCAACGTTAACACTGTCAGTGAAAAGACATACTCATCCCTGTCAACCATGTATCCAGTCTATTGTTTCTTGGCTGTTTCATAATGTAGGTTACTTAGTATTGAAACAGGCAGAGACCTTGATGCTGCTAAACAAACTATTCCTGTGTTGGGTTAGTACAGAGTACAGAGACGTGTGCTCAACTTTCAGTCCAGTGGAAGAATAGGTCATATTACTTCAGGCGTCAGTTCTATTAGAGCACGTCCTATTCAATATTCATGTTGGGCTATACTAAGATAGGCTCTCTTCGGGGCAGATGCAGATTTCTGTAACCAGAGGTAATCTTTCCCACGCGGTAAGACTTTTATGAGGTAAGATTTTAATGGTATATCCACGACAGATTGAATACCACTTTACCACCCTGTGTGGGTTGCACCCAGATCTCGGGAGATAATTTAGTACATTCCCTCCCGATAGATATGCTTCGGTATCAATTAGAGAAATAAATTCATATAGACAAACAAAAATACCTTCTGTCAGTATGAGCAGTCGAAGTGTTTAGTCCTAGCTGTCCGTTACCAAGATAAATATCAGGGGTGTTCGCTGCCTTACAAAAACACCAGCGCTGTGACCATACTAATCCCAAATGGACGCATGCAGCCATCTACGTAATACTATTTGGTCAAAGGGTGTGCGTCAAAATCCTTGAGCGAATACCTTTGAAGTTTTAAGATATGAGTGTTTTTTTCATGCATATGCAAATTCATGAATAGGCGTCACCATTTGTATGATTGGCAGACAAAATGCCAAACCAGCCCATCATGCGTGAGTCAGTTGCATTTATATTCCCTTATGGGGGGGGGGGGGGGGGGTCGAACGTTATCTAATTTGATTCCATAAAATTCCAAGAGAAAATGTTGTGTTTCTTGTAACCAGGCTGACACTATAATAAGATGTTTCAAGTGTATATTTTGTGATGTACTTCACACATACACTGTTTCTAGCTCTTGGATCATTTTTGCTGTAGCGAAACGGTTCAGAGCGTCCCGATTTCGCCGTGTGCGTTAACGTTGAAAAGGCGTGTCACACAAAAACTAATCATGGCGGAGTATCTCTAGTTAGCTAATATCTAAAAAGTGTTCCAAAGACCAGATATTTGGTGCGTGAGAGATACATCTGAAGATGAGTCATAATCATTTTCTAGTGTATTCATATCAAATACCGCTTCGTATACAAACACCCTGAAGAAATTATTTCTTTGGCAGATACATTTCCAAAGCAGTTGCTCATAACTTGCATAAGCTAACGAAATAAAAACGCCAGAAAAATACATTACGTAACCGGAAAGCTTATAAATATGCTCTGGCACGTGTTCGTGGTAGACTCGTTAACTTCAAACATCAGTTGAGTAGACATTCTCGGTCGGTTAAACAGTCTTAGATTAAAACAAAACAGAGCTGCGTTTGATCTGTTTGCTGTTATTGTAGAAGCCTACATGATAAGTCTGATTTCAAGTCTTTGTTATGAGCCGGCAAATGTGTAATTTCATATCTCTAAACGCTGGTCTGTTTTTGATACTTTAATAAAGGTTAGGCTGAGGTGAGGTAAGGTGAGAGACTATCGGTAAACAATTTTCAAATGCAAATATACTGAATAAGATTTAGATATCTTCTTCCCGAAGTTTCGAGTGACATACAACTTTCTTTAACGTCACCAAACGCATCTCTCTTAGAATATTAGTATGCAATCCAAAAAACAATTTTGGAAGAAAAAAAGATATCCAGATTACTAAATTAGGAATTGAAGTGACAAAACATGGTATCACAGCCAACAAGTTTTTTATTAGTGATACTACCTTCATTGGATACACAAAGTGACACTAGTGTAGCAGAATGGTATAACTCACCAAATTGACAGCTACATTTTTTTCCATATCGAGCTAAAATTCATATGGGCGCTGATGTCATGCACAGCCATTAATTTGACTTTCTGTTTCTTAATGAATGAAATGGCAGGTAAATATGGATACATCAATTGATTCAGTTTTCTTTCTTACATTTCTACTCTACAAATCTGTCGACAACACGTACAATATAAATATATGTATATATATATATATATATATATATATATATATATACAAATTGAGAATAGAAATATGCCTCATAATGATTAGCTTCCCATTGTCACTTGGATCAGATGCCCATCATTTACAACAATTTTACCATTGCATTTCCTCAACTTGGATGATGATGTTGTCGTCTCTCTAACCACATGATTCGTCGGTTTCTGGTCTCATTTGATATATTCCTCTATCTTATCTCTCTCCCTGTGCTTCTTGGATACTCCATATTTATTGATACTCCGGATCCTGTCTTGCTTAGTTAACATGTCACATGTTTTCGAAAACAAGAGCTTCTGAAAAAAGCTAGTCTTTCGCTTACTTATATTGTGTAGGTAAAATTGTTTGGCATAGTTTGGTCAAGCGTGGGTGCCAAGTCTGCAACGTTGGCAGCTCTGGCACAGTTTGGTCAAGTGCTAGGTTATATAACTGTTTAGTAAGGTAGTGGTTCTCACAGAGTATATTTTACTTGAACTGTATAATAACACAACTGCATGAATGATGTTAACTTTATTCGGATTGTTTCGCTGTTAAGAACGGCTCTGTTACAGTACAACAGGGTTTTATGAAAGTGCACTGTAGTAATCAAATTTATCAGTAGATGTGTCCTGAATTTCTGCAAGAACAAACAAAGTATTGTCACCATAAACAACTGAACATAAAATATTAACATGGCATATACAGTAATGGAAATATTTTTTTTAATGGCAAGATCATGTGAAAGGTAGATATTTTAAACTAAAACAGGTCCGTGGTATGTTTAATGGAACGTTTCGTTTCTTTTAGTAACGCAATTATGCTTTTACTTGACGGAGTCGTGACGTCACGCGTCAGACTCACTCCGTCGAGCTCGGTCAGAATCTTCCCTTTCGAAATTATAAATTAAATGTGGGTAATTCTATTTTCAACGCATCCGAGGGCTACTATTTTGCTGAAAGAAGTTTGTTACACGAAAATAGCCTGAAATTTCTTAGAGTAAGAAATTTCCGAATACGCCCCCCTCCCACACCATGTCAGATGCGGCGCACGCATCTTACACAATTCTAGATTTTGTAGCGGTGATTTTCCATAAAACAAAGTAAATGACATGTCAAACTGTTCTCTACAATGTCTGTTTTATTATAACCAAACAGCGAACATGTTAGTTTATAAATTGTATACAATCTTACGAAGAAATCCTCACCGTTCACATCCGTCTCTGCAAATTCCTGCTTATAAGCCATACAGAAACCAAGCAGCACATTCATGGTAGGCCGATACGTATGTCATAACGTTACATACCGTCGAATCTGCAGGGTAGAATATCTCGCTAGCACGATATGGCATGGACCGCAAACCAAGCAGCACATTCATGGTAGGCCGATACGTATGTCATAACGTTACATACCGTCGAATCTACAGGGTAGAATATCTCGCTAGCACGGTATGGCATGGTCGACCCGGACGGACGGACGGACGGACAGACGGACAGAAATCTAATATCGGTCTGATTGCCTTTCGCCGCGGAAGCGCGGCGAAAGACAAAAATCAAATTCTCTTAGCCTAACGGCAAGAATCAAGAGCTGAGCGTTTAATGTAATGGTTCGATGTTTAACAAAATAATTGCAGATTTGGTGTAAACGTTTATGTTTGAATCTTACTATTATTGCTACAGAACGGTCATAGTGTAGTGGTATTTGTATCATTGTTAAACATCCACCCTCATTAGGGGTGGGTACCGGTACAGAAAATTCAAGTCCAGGTCCGGTGTCAGGTCCTGAACCTGGACCTGATTCAGTATGTGAGAACTTTTGAACGGGCGATCCTCAAAACAATTGTTCATTTCGCTACAAAGAAATCAGTTTTGTGGAGTATTCGACTCCCACTGGCGTCTTAAAATCGTACAAGGCTAACTGCCTCTGTACTATTGACTGTAAAACTCGGTATGAATGATTATAGACTCAGTCTGTTATATTTCGCTCTTGTTATTTTCCTCCACCGGTAATAAAGCCCTATGGCCCTAAATGTGTGATTATATAATCTGTTCCATTTCCAATAGGTCCAACATCCGGTACACCGATTTTTTCAGGTCAGGTTTTTCTGGACCGGTCCAATCAGAAAAAAATCTGTTTTGTATCGGTACGTTGTACCGGTACCCAGCCCTGACCCTCATCCAACACGTTTGTCTCACGCTAATATGTCCATATAGTTTCCAAACATCTTTTTCTCATAAATAAGCACCTTTCAGATGTTTATTTTGTGATCACTATGAACATACTGTTTCATGAATCGTTGTGGAATATTTGATAAGTTATTGTGTAATAATCTATTAGCATTATTATGATTTGTTTAGAAAATTAGGAGATACCACACAGTTTACTCTAAAAATCTGCAATACTCACTTGATAGGACTCTACTGATAAGACACAAAGATTGTTGAAATAAGGGTATTCCGACATTATTTGTGTTTTATCATCAAGAAAGAAGAAGAAATATATTGATACAATATTGATGTTACAATACGACTATAACATGAAGAGGAATTATGTTATTTTTACTAGATCATGTTCTTATGTCTTGATCAAGTGTCATAGCCTGCCATGTAGACATGTCGTATTAGCCACACGGTGATTTATATCATTCACCTGGACGGGACACTTTTCACATCCCCGTCTTGTCTTTGCTGTCTTTACATTTTCAGTTTGGACCCCACCGAATCAGACACAATGTTTTGAGTATAGCTTTTACATCGATTTAGAAATCTTTGTAAAAAACATGTAAGAAGCTGTAAGACATGTATACAAACAGATCGATAAAGGAATTTGGTCCAAATATGTTGCTGGGGTCTAAACTAAGCACAAACGGTTGGTTATTATCATTTTATGAATAATATTATATACAGTAATGGATACTACTCACTAAGCAGAGGTCGGTGGAAAAATCGCGACCTTTTCCTTCCATCCTTTTTTTATCGACCGACCTTTCCACCAACTGGTTAAAAAACGGATGAAACGAAAATGTCATGATTTTTTCACCAACCTCTGCTTAGTGAGTAGTATCCATTACAGTATATAACACTCTACTACTTCTTACACTGTCCATCACAAAAAATGGTGTTAGTTTCATGACTATTTAACAAAAAGAATGTATCAACTTGAAATCTCGTCTGTGTGGCAGGAGTTGATTCTGAATGAAATTAGAATACAACACAATAAGTTTTTCTAACTTTTCAGCATTCACTTAGTCTGTGTCTGGGAATGGGCAATCAACTGCTTTTGTGACGTGAAGTTATGTAGATAGTACAAGTTAGCAGTTGATTATAATTTGCAGAAATGTTCATCGGAACTTCACAACCATATCTTTACAGAGACGGAGGGCTCCATAGCCTTTCTTCAACTTATGATCCACTGCTCACCGCGTCACACATACTATCTACATAACGTTACGTCACAAAGAATTGGATTGTCCATTCCATGACAAAAACTCGAGTTGATCAGTAAAAAATTAGGTAAGTCCCTTATCCACATGGTCTTTTTAGCGAATGCCCACAAACGCCCACTCTAGAGAAGTCCGCGCTGCACGAATCTCATTTTTTTTTTGCTTGGAATATGTCCACGTTGTGCTCCCATGTATTAATCCTGAGTTTCAAGTCAATCCATTGACCCGAAGTGACATAAATCAAGGTATTCGATTCTCGATAGTCTTTTTAGCGAACGCCCAGCAAAATATCTTTTTAGCGAATGCCCACTATATCCACAAAAATATCGGCCGTCGCGCAACGACACCTAAACCTACCGCCACAAACATGTTCAAGATGGTGTGCCATTGATGTGTACGGAGTTTCCGTGCTTTACAAGCATTTTAAGTCCCTGTTTTTGGTCAAAATGTACGGCGTCGATACTACCATACATTAACTATAGCAATTCAAAATGGCGGGCACTAGTCATGTGACCTCCTTGCGGGACTGTTCTATAAGTATCGCGGGAGGGACTGTTGTAGCATAGCTAATCATACAACCATTTTAGAGTGAATTCTGAACAAGATTTTCATTTCATAGTGCTATCATCTGACTGATATTTACATTGTGGTCCTTTTTTCTGCGCTATTATTACCCAGGTTTAAGGAACTTAGTGCAAATATGGATATTGATTCACCTCAGTGCCCAATTAATGTACAAAAGGCTCAGACACATTAGTGTTATAAACCTGACTAGGGGCAGGTAACCAATACTAGAAAAACATAGCTATTTATTATAAACAATACTATTTACATTATAATAATAACTCTTCATCAAACTGGAGTTTTCTTATCTTTATTTATCACATTGTTACAATGAGGATTTGATTAGATGAGTATCTGTTACAGTGTGTACAAACTTATTTCAACTACAAAAATGTATTTCATTTCACTTCCTAAATATTTTTAAAGTATTGGAAGAAGTTGACACATAAACAATATTAATTGCATTATTTGTGTGCAGTAAAATGTGACCACATGCTATCAATGGCCTAATAAAATGTTGGAAAATGGCACAAGCGGGCTTCTCTTCTGAGTACAGAAAGGAAATGTTTTATAACATTTAGTTATGACGTAGAAAGTTTCAATTGTAAAATGTACCTTTTTTAACATTTAAAAACAAATTGTTTTTTTTTCTCTTCTTAATAAATGACAACAATACAGGTAAGTGAGGTGTGTTTCCTTTTATAACAGGCCATGTAAGACGCCGTACAGGTAAGTAAGGTGTGTTTCCTTTTATAGCAGACCAGGTAAGACACCGTACAGGTGAGTAAGGTGTGTTTCCTTGACTACAGACTAGGTAAGACGCCGTACAGGTGAATAACGTGTATTTCCTTTGATTAAAGACCAGGTAAGACACCGTACAGGTGGGTAAGGTGTGTTTCCTTGACTAGAGACTAGGTAAGACACCGTACAGGTAAGTATCGTGTATTTCCTTTGATTACAGACTAGGTAAGACACCGTACAGGTGAGTAACGTGTATTTCCTTTCATTACAGACCAAATCAATGACGTCAAACTGTTCATTGGTTCATCTCTTTAGATTCATGTAGTTTGATCATGTGGCGGTAAAATGGTACCCGGTGGAATTATAAGAGTTGATACCAGATTTTTGTGAGCATGTTGGGAGGATAACAAGGAGTTTTCTTTTACCTACCATTCGAGGTGATCCTTGTAATGAAGTTGTTCTCCTGCCTGCTTCTGATTGAAGCCAGAAATGCATTTTTTTGTTTACACTTTGAGGCCGCAGTATACCAGGAAACAGCGTCTGTCACAACTTTGTAGCAGTGGTTCTTGCATTCATTCCAGCCGTGTTGGCATCGTTTGGCTGTAATAAAGACATACGTCTAGACAGTTAACATCAAATGTACGAGTTCTCTACCTTACATAGGACTTTGGTGCACAACCCCAGTTTGGGGTCACTAAACTTTGCGCATGATACTAGATTTGCTACGTAGAAATCCTAGCATTGGAAGCAGGCTCTTGTGTTTAAATGGTTTCCATTTTCCTCATCATCGGCAATATCGAAGAAAAATTGACAATTGTTGTGAAGCCGGCCATAGAGGCAATAAAAATCGTTCGAAGAGGAATAAGCTGTTCAAAACAAAGTGTATAAACAATGTCTATGCATCCCTGTAATTAAAGGAGCTCTGAACTTCAAACGTTAAAGGGTAAGTTATTTATGATAGATAATGTACCAATAAATTCTTAATAACAACACATTTGAATGATTTTCTATGAGTATATAGACACTTCTTTCGAATATTGTGAAATAAAGTAGGGACGGCAAGCGTACAAAGATATTTTCATAACATGTCAAAGAACACATAACAAAATGAGTTTTTCTAGTCGGCCCTGAAATTAGTTTTGTAACATGCTATGTTTAGGAAGATAAAAAAAAAGCACCACCCTCTAGAGGTCACAACCTGCCGTAAGTGCAACTGCGTGTTTTCTACGTCTAAACATGGAAGAATATTTCGTACATTGTAAGCACGCACGGTATTGTAAAGCTAAGGGCACAACCCGCCGTACGTGCAAATACGTGCTGTATACGTGCCAAAACGTGGACAAACCTTCTCCTAAGTTTTTACGAAGATTGGTACAATGCTGTGAAAACTATAAAGAAAGTCTGGGTTCAGTCCGTCTGGGGTCCAAACGGACCCCAGAAAAAATGTGAAGTTTTTAAAACAAACTTTTGAGACTAACTCCTTAAGAGCAAATGTCTGTAAGGATCAAACAATGGTGGCAAAGGTCAAAAAATAGATTTGGCTCATATTTTGCACAGTGATAGTACTTGGTCCACAACCCCTCAAAATAGCTTTCTTTTAGATCAAAACTCCTTGTTGCCATGGTAACGGGCAAACAAAGATTTCTTGCCATTTTCCCCAATTTTCGCATCTCAAAAACAAAGAAATTAGCATATTTTACGGCACTGTCTCGGCAACACCTTTAAACCTGTCCCCTCCAGCCTTTCTGGCACCTGCAGATGTATCCGCCATCTTTGTTTACACATCGTCCATGTTGGCAAGGCTTCTTTCTGCACTCATTAAAGACATCTGTGCGAAATAATCCCGTCATTGAAACATGTCTTGAGCTACATCGAATCAATTTGTTGCTTCTCAGTTCTCACATTAAAAAGAAATCACGATGCTAAACTGAGAAACAATTGTAAAACAGACAGGAAAAAGGAAAGTGCGTACCTTGATTTATTCATGTTTTCAATATTCATTGTTCCGGGAGAAAAATGTTACTGTTTTCTAAAAAAAATCAGCACATGGAAGCGAAAACCCTATGTTTCACTCATTAAGACAGAAAAAAATTAAATACATCGTCTACTTTAAAAAAAAAAAGACTCACCATGCTGACAGTTCCGTCCAGTCCATCCAGGTGAGCATGTACATTTCTGCATCTGCATAAGTTACCCCCAAATGACCCCGCGAGGGGCAAAAGTAGGGGGGGGGGGAGCTGAGGCTCCCGGGTTAGGGCGGGCAGGCCGCCTGCCTGGCACGGAAGTGCTCAACGTTGGGAGCGCTTACAACCGTGCCAGGCAGGGCATTCCACTCGGGAATTGTGCGTGGGAAAAAAGAATGTTTGTAGATATCGGTGCGTGCAAATATGTGTTGATATTTGAAGTCGTGACTACCCCGGGTGCGCCCTTGGGCAGGCTTCAGAATATTGCTGGCGTCTATGTTAATATTATTGTTGACTACTTTATAGAAAAAGGTGAGGCGGGCGTTCCTCCTCCTTTCGGAGAGAGGGCGCCACTGCAGGTCTGAAAGCATTTGTGTCACGCTGCTAGTCTGCCGGTAGTCATTTAGGGTCACTCGGGCTGCCCTGCGCTGGACGGCCTCCACCGCCTGTATCCCTTTGTTGGTGTACGGGTCCCAGACGATGGCACTATATTCCAAGTGAGGCCGTACCAGCGCTTTGTAACAAGTGGCCTTGACCCTAGATGGACAATGGGTCAAGTTGCGCCGAATGACTCCTAGGACCTTACCAGCTTTACTAGTGGCGTGGTTGATATGGGTGTCCCACCGCAAATCGTCGGACAGTTGTACTCCAAGATAGGGGTGGGACTTAACACCGGTAAGGGCTTCTCCACAGAGGGAGTACTGAGTTATGATGGGGTGCTTTTTACGGGTGATATGGAGGATGTGACATTTAGAGGGGTTGAACGACATGAGCCAACGATTTTGCCATTCTGTTAGCGCATCGAGGTCAGACTGCAGCCCTTGTGCGTCAGAAGGCTTGCTGATAGTTCGATAAATCAAGCAATCGTCAGCAAACAGTCGAACATGTGAGTCTACGGAATCGGGTAGGTCATTAATGTAGAGCAGGAATAGCAGAGGGCCTAACACAGTACCCTGCGGAACTCCAGAGGTGACCTTGACAGCTTTAGATGTTCCACCGTCAAAGACAACCTTCTGGGTTCTCTCCGTAAGGAAGGCCCTAAGCCCATTTGTATCCACCATTTCTGTTCACACAGCGTCCATGTTGGCATGGATTTTTGGCACCTTTGCTTGATTATAAAAAGTAATATTTTGGTATTCCGAAGGTCAGGCACACTGAATTTATTTCATTGATGACATTCTTTAGACACAGCAAAAGCAATTGAAGCATGTAAAATAAAGAAAAGGGATATGGGCAAGGGAGAAAATATGCTTGTCTATAGTATTAACACAGAGAACAAGGACAAAATACTAGTTCACCTTTATCCGCGTGGTAACCTATATCCGTTCATTGAATCGATATCACTAAATAAAGGGAATCAAGTTAACAAACAAAATATTTTCAAAATATTGCAACTATTTTCAAAATATTGCTTGCACTGATCGTCGACTTCACATCCCTTGATACCCTGTTTTCAAAATCAAAGGATAAAGGTTACCCCTCGGACAAATGTGAACTAGCTCACAAACAAATTCACCCCGATACAATAAAACATTAGACTCCGTTGCAGTCTTCGGAACTGGCCTGGTTTCTTTTTTTTTGGGGGGGGGGGGCGTCCGGACGGGGCAAAGACTCTCTATCACGACAAACTCCCTGTCACAGCAAACTTCCTTCCTCGGCAAACTCCCTTTCTAGGCACAAGAGAACATAGCCAACGTTAAAATTCGCGAACAAACCCCCCCCCCCCAAGGAAACCAGCCCGTTCCGAAGACTGCAACGGAGTCTAATAGAACAAGGTCAAACCTGTAATCCTGTACACTTCGGACGCATATGACCAGCCTTCTCCATCATCTGGACAAGTTGTGGAAGGTCCGTACTTCTTGTAGATCTTGTGTCCATCAGCAGAGCCGAAACACTGCCCGCCATTCTGGACGGCAAAAACTGTACAACCACGAGTGAGTGCAACCTGGTGGCACTTTTCTATCGGGTTGCAACGTTTCCAGTAGGAGCCATCAAGTCGTGTATCCGTCCCCTCGAGTTTCGGAATGGCGCGGTTACGCCTGTCCTTCCAACAACCGAGGCCGGTATACCCACAGCTTTTGCTCCCTAGTGAGGAATTGTAATTTATGAGTAGATCTACACTGCTTTATTCTTTGGAAGAAGAGTTTGCCTTGGTGTTGAAGACAATACAATAAACATTTTGGCAAGGGCTTTCGATATATCCATTGATATCTGTCTTATAAAGAAAGGAATTTCATAGTCATCAACTCTGCTTTTATCATCTGAATGCAGGCATTATAGAGTCATTCTGCTACCAAATAAGATGAATCAATTTGGATTCTTGGAGTGGAAAGGAAACACTTCAGAGTTAATCTTGAATAGAAATATTCAAAATCGTCACACAAAATCATGATACTGATCAATTCACCTCACTGACAGTCCTGTCCAGTCGATCAAGATGAGTAAGAGCATTTGTATCCGCCATTTTTGTTTTTACAGAATCCATGTTTGCATGGGGTTCCGGTGCACTTATGTATGTCTATATGGAATTAGAAATCAAAACTCGTGGAAATTTTCACTAATTGTAAAATTAGCCAATGTAACGAGTCTTCTACAAAGCTAAAGATAGATTTGACCTTTAAGCGAGTACGCAAATCAACTCACCTTGCTGACAGTTCCGCCCAGTCCATCCATGCCAGCAGATACATCTGTATCCACCATCTTTGTTCACACAGTATCCATTTTGACATGGCTTGCTAGCACACTCAGTTTAGTCTATAGTAAATAGGAATTCTATTATGTAACAGATTGCAAACTCCAGGTAAAACATCGAAATTCAGGTCAGGGCCTAACCCTAACTAAAGGACTAACCTTAACCCATACCCTAACCCTAAACCATACCCTAAACTATACCCTAACCCTAACCCTAACCCCCTTGGAGCTACAAAACGGATGCTGGCGAGAGAATGAAACAAATTTTGACCGGTAAAAAAATGTTACCTTTATCAAAAAATCTGGTGAAGTTGTCAGTAAGGTTGAACAAACGTCTAAACACACATATTATGGTCTACCGAAAGAAAGAGTCTTTAACTTTATTTTGCAAACTTTGTCACTCTTTGACATTAGCGTACGTTTCGGTTTCCAATATTTCTTTGTAAGCTACGGCATGTAGAGCCGTTTTGAGTGATTAACAGTAACAATATAATTGAAAACCGAACCTCGATACACGCATGGATGCCATATCAATATATGATCAAATCAACATGGCTCTAACAACTCATACGGGTATATCAAAATTGCTTACCACTGGTTGATGGAGATGCGCGGGTTGTTGGTGATGAAGTAATAGCATTTTGTGGCAAGGTCACAGCGGTTAATGGCAGGGCCATGGCGGTTGATGACAAGGTACCAGTGTTTGGTGTCAATGTCATAGTGGTTAGTGACAAAGTCACAGAGATTGGTGTCAAGGTCATGGCGGTTGGTGGAAAAGTCATGGCGGTGAATGCCAATGTCACTGTGGTTGGTTGCAAGGTCATGGTGGTGGATGGCAAGGTCACAGTGGTTGCTGGCAAGGTCACAGTGGTTGCTGGCAAGGTCACAGTGGTTGGTGGCAAGGTCATAGCGATGGATGGTAATGTCACAGTGGTTGGTGGCAAGGTCATTGCGGTGGATGGCAAGGTCACAGTGGTTGGTAACAAGGTCATTGCGGTGGATGGCAAAGTCCCCGTGGTTGGTGGCAAGGTCATTGCGGTGAATGGCCAGGTCACATTGGTTGGTGGCAAGGTCCTTGCGGTGGATGTCATGGTGACAGTGGTTGGTGGCAAGGTGACAGTGGTTGATGGCAAGGTCACAGTGGCTAGTGGCAAGGTCAGAGTGTTTGGTGGCAAGGTCACAGTGGTTGGTGGCCAAGTCATGGCAGTGGAGGGCAAGGTCCTAGTAGCTGGTGGCAAGGTCACAGTGGATGTCACATCGGTTCCAATTGTAGTTAGGGATTGGGTTGCCATTTGTCCAGATGAAGACGATTGTAATGCCGACTTGTTTTCCTCGTCTGATATATTTAACCAAGGGATACTTGATATATTCAGGATCGCCCCTTCCTCCACGTGGACCTGACTGACCGATTCTTGTAACTAATACAAAATAGTATAGACGAATACCTTTCAAAGAAGACAGCAATGTGATGATAGAAAAAGCGAACATTGACTGATTACTCAACACATCAATCATTCTACGTTCAAGAAATGGGTGATACATTTAACTGTACGGAGGAGGATTTGTAAATATTGCCCCTCAAATTTTGTTGAAGACGAAACCCATTTCATCGCTAATTCTTCATGATGATACAAGAAACCGATTATTTTCCAGTGTGTTCAAAATTCACACTATACTTTCACACTGCAGTGACAATGAAATCTACAATAAAATGAAATGAAGCATATTATGGTAGAAGTGGGTAAACTCGGTCTCCATTGTCACAAAAATATTAGGTAAAAACTATCATAACTAGCACCATGTAAAGTTTAGTTTAAAGTATGTAGCCATTAATGCCATTGTACTCTTCATTGTTACAGGTAATGTTTTATTGGTACTCGCAACACACCTGTGAGAATGTAGTTGCAATAAACTTGTTATTAAATGACCCACCTTACACGTTTGCCAGAGAAAAGGGGCCAGTATTGCCAGACCAGCAGATGACGCAATCACAAGGAATACTAAAGCCAGTATGAGCCGACAGACTTTACTGGATTTCGCCTTTGTCCACATTTCTGAAATGAGAAGAGATGTGACGATTCAATACTTTACACAAAATCCCAGCTGGATCCTAATACGTTTCCAATTTTTTGCATATTTTGCTTAAAACAAACAGCAACTGATAATTTGTTATTTACTGATTAATTGACTCTAAATGTGTTCTTATCAGTGTATTAACGATTTATTTCTAAGAAACCCTTTATGTCGAGGTGACAAAATCAATACAAATAGTAAAACATTTATACTTTTGTAGCAACCCTCAGGACTGTCAAAAGCAGCAGTTATGAGCACAATATCTTTATTATAGATACAATAAATACGATGAATCGATTTTAAGGTTTAAAGAACATCTTTCTTTGTCTCCCCGCCAGGCTTTATTTATAGGTTTGCGATAGCAAAATGGGCGCCGCCATTTTGTTTTGCGATGTATGACCGGAAGGGTAGCGCCATTTTGGATTTGACGGATCAGTGTGTTGTATGAAGTGGTGTGATGGGATGGCTAGGAAATGTGAACTTGTGCTCTTGTCGGAAACGGCAGGACGGCAAGAGCCACAAGCATGAAGGGTTAATGTGTTGTATGAAGGGATTGGTGGGATGGCTAGGAAATGTGATCTTGTGCTCTTTTTGGAAATTTTTTTCTATTCATTTGATACCCTGAGATCAAGACATATTAGCAACAGCAACCGATCTACATGCCACCAACACGTACTTAACTGGGTAGTACCAAAGGTAACGCTAAATACAGGTGAATATGTCAATTGGGGATTTTGTATTTTCCAAGGTTTTTAGATTATTGTCACCGTGTTTCCGAAAAGGTCATGTGTAAAATATGAATATGCATTCAATGCTGTGCATTCACAAACCTCTTGTCCTGTAACCAAAGCTGACATCTTCAGGTTGCTTGTATGCGTACGGGTCCTCTGGTTGGTCGTTGCTCTCAGAGCATGACTCCGCCGTATCCGGGGGAACGACCACCATGTGGTCCTGGCCATCCACACGGATGTATGAACGAAACGTAGCCCCATCTTTATTAAGCTCCAGATACGTGTGAGGTTCAGGACTGACCGAGGCAGCGGCATGGTGGTCACCAGAGGCGGCACCATCGGGGACAGTAGCTGTCTTGTCACTGGCGGATGTCTCGGATTTTTGTTTTTCTGCCATGTCTGCTTCAAACCAATTTCAACAAAAAGTAGATTCTTACTCTCCTAAATACAAATCCATGTCATCTCACATTCTGTTACTAGTGAATAGTGAAACAACATGATATAACCATATTTGCAAGATCAATCAGTCTGATGAAAGGGTCGAAGTCTTCTCTCAAAATTGCTTTCGAGATGGTTTTCAAACGCCTTACTCCTTCTATCCTTGCCTTGTAATACTTCAATGTAGCATGTTTTTTAGGGCCGCGGTCACAGAGGCCGTGCGCTCGCTATAGGGTCGCTAACATAACCATTTTGGAGGACAATCATCCATGTTTCCAGCAAAATTCAACTGTCTTGGCACACAAATGGCAGTGTTAGATCCATGTCCGTGGTCGGTTCTTTCACAGCCTGTCTTAAAAATAATCATAATCGTACGGTCATTGTAAGACCTATGTGACCGTGCCCTAACCCAAACAAAAGATACCTGTACAGGGCTTGAAGAATGAAGTTAGGAAAACTGAATTGTAATATTTTTCGAATTTCTTTAGTTCAACACCTTGATGATTTTGTATAACGGTACCTGCCATGAATGGGAGTGAGTTCATTTTAACTAACTCGCATATGTAGTCTAATGACGTTATTTTAGAATCGCAGCTTAGACAACACCCATGCACCTCACCAGACTGATTAGTTTTTGCAGTACGTGCAAGTCTGTTTTCCGCTAGGGTGCAAATGTACCCCGAGAGAAGCTTTATAAACAATTATAAATACATGGCTGTATGCTATATGTTAGTTCATAATTTCATATAAACATTAATCAGAAATCAAATATTTCTGACACTAAAATACTTTAAAAACATATCGTCTTGGTACGAAAGTACCCCAGGTGTGCATACGCGGCTAATTCAAGCAATTTGTAAAAAAAGACATTGCAAAAAATACAGAGAAAGGCAATGGCCAAGTAGATCTGTAGGTGGCAAAATCAGCATCCAAATCGCTAAACAATATACCTAAACAGAACTACCTTTTGTCGGCTTGCTCTCGTATCGACAGTAAACGTGTTTAGTTGGCAGAACGAAAAATGATGTCAGTGCGAATTCGTTGTACACAAGACTTATCCCCAAACTAATGCACAAATGCAAAACCTGTCTACCAGCTAAATACATTATTTGACGCAATGCGAAATCATGGAGCCAATGCCATTCCGCTCCAAGTGAATGTTGTTTAGAATGACATGCATAGTCATTTTGGGGGCGTTGTGATTTGAATGATTGGCAGCAACAAAGCCTATCACGCATGCGTCAATGCCCTTCGTATCAAATTTTTGGGGTCACAATCAATGAAAATTATTCTGGGTATTTGCTAAGACACTTGGGAAACTGTTACTAGTATTCCCTGTAGATCGGTACTAGTAATTTGGGTCGACTGCTGAGAAGGTAAGTTATTTTTCAACCTGACCCTGGGTGTTAAAATCCAAGCAGGTCTGTCTAATGTATGTATTTAAGCTTTCAATAGTTAATTATTCAAATTTGGAGTAGACATCGTACATTGTTCAGTTATTGTAGAAATATTTTTATTCCTATAAATATCTACTCTATGCCTATTGACGCTTTTCTCTTTCTTTGTTAACATACATGTCACATGTTTGAATTAATATCATTGAACGCAGCGTTTTTTTCAATGATGGGCCCTCCCAAAGTGGTTCAAGCAGCACGTATCACCGGAGTCCTACTTCAGCATAACCTGAAATGGACTGAACACGTGACCACGATCGTCACCAAAGGGACTTGAATAAAACACGGACTGGACATAAGTGACCTCATACTCGTCTACATCGGTTTCGTGTGGCCTCTTCTTGAGTACGCCTGTGCTATCTGGCTCTACAGACTTATTAGGGATTTATCATCGAAAGTCGAACGCGTCCAGAAGAGGGCATTGTGGATTATACTTGTACGTTAGTTACGAGAGTACACTGGATACTCCGGGTCTTTGTCAGCTGGACTCCAGATGGGACAGACTATGTCTACGGTTTGCGAAAACTCTCGCCAACTCTGAAAAATTCAGTAATTGGCTTCCGTCTAGACGGCGGAATACTTATAAAAGGACACTAAGAAACAACGAATAATTCTCTCACTTCCAATGTATAACTGCTCGTTTCGTTAACTGTGCATTACCATACTATGTAAAGCTCCTCAACCAGGACTGTTAATTTGTGTACAAAAGTTAATGTTTGTGTGATAGCTAATCAATTGTTGTAAACAATTTAATGTTATTTCGTCACTCTTTTTTAACTAGGTCAAGTTACAGGTTAGGAAATGCTGACTGTAAAAAAAACGACAATTCAGCCTTTTTGTATATGTGCTGCAAGGGTTTTTAATGTCAATAATGTCAATATCATTAAAACATTTTCCTCTCTCATTCCGTTTTGGCCATAAGCACCTTCCAGATATTTCTTTTTGTGATCACTATGAATATACTGTTTCATTAATCTATGTATTTGCTAATATTTGGTTTTAGTTATTTATGTGGATTATAATGATTTATTAAGAAAAGTAGGAAAACCCACAGTTAACTCTAAAAATTTGTAACATTCCCTTGATAAAACTTTATTGATAAGACATAAAGATTGTTGACATTAGTATACTTCAACAATCTTTGTGTCTTCTCAGTTTGGTAAAAAACACAAGGAATATATTGATGTTCTAATACACGAAGCAGAACTATGTTCTTATAATTACGTGTCAAAGTTGATTATGTGTCATAGCCTGCCACCTAGACATCTCATATCAGCCTCACGTTAACGTACACAATTCACCCGGACCTGAGACTTGCAATTGGCGCATCCCCGTCTTGCTTCACACCGCACCATCGCACGTGTGGGGGTTCTTTAACGTGCCTGGGGTGTGGCTCTCCCCAGACACGGGACCTCTATTTAACGTCCTATCCGAGGGACGGCCCTAGCCGAAGCTAGGTACTCATTTTAACCTGAGTAAAGTGAGGAAAGTCGTGTAAAGTGCCTTTACCAAGGGCACAATATCGGTGACACGGCAGCCGGATTCAAACCCGCAACCTCTCGGTTACGAGCCGAACATGCTGCCGCTGCGCCACGCGGTCTGTTTGGTAAGTGATTCTGAAGAAAGTTGAACGGCATTTTCCAACACAACAAGTTTCCCAACTAATCAGCCTTAAGTTAACCTTTGTCTGGGAAGGGAAAACCACCGTTTTTTTAATGTGACGAATATGTAGATAGTACACGTTAGCAGTGGATTATAAGCTGCACAATGTTCATCAGAGATTTACATAAATCTCTGTACATAGACGGAGGGCGTCATAGTCTTTCTGCAACTAATGCTCCACTGCTCACCGAGTCACGCTTGCTTGTACATAACGTGACGTCACAGAAGCAGTGAATCGTTATTTCCTTGACAGAAAGTTGAGTTGATCAGTAAAAAAATGAAGTCCAGTTTCTTGTGTTAATAGAATAGCATGTATTGTAAACTTGTTGATAAACAATGACTCTCCTTGAACGAAGGCTAATTGTTCTGTTTTGTTCTAGTTTTGATTTGTATGTGTTTCGGTGATACTGTCTCAATGTACCAAAGTGAGGTTGGATTTCAAAATCTCTTACATCTACCCAGGTTGGTGATTTACGCCTGAATGCAATCCAAGTAAGTTTATGCTCCCAAACCCACTTATAACATAAGTAAGGAGAGTTCTAACACCTGGTACCTCCATGAAATATGATTTTTTTTCAAATTACTTGCTTTATCTTGGGTTATTAGTTATGTAGATAAAGCTTCAACCTGGCCAACTCAAAGGTGAACTTCACAGATTATTTTCTAACAGCATTGCCATGGCAACCTTTCAAGACAATCCTGGGCCCTACTACTTAACCATTGGCTGCCAGGTAGGTGATTTTATTAGGTGTTACAAAGGTTGCCTTCATGTTCATCACAAGAGCGGAGGCATTCTTCTATCAGTTAAGCCCCCTTCACACGAGAGCACGAATGAGCCGGAATGCCGTCGGAATAAAAATTATTTTCTATTCGTGGCAATTCTTGGCAACTCGTACTGTATTCTAAACATTCTTACTGCATTCCAGATATTCGTCCCCGTTCATTTGGCTGGCTCGAAAGTTTTTCACATGTCAAAAACCGTCACATGTCAAAAACTGTCGAGATGGATTCGAAGTGGAGAAATATCGAATGGCATTCATAGTGGATTCTAAGTGTATTCTAACTATTCTAACTGCAGTCTGACCGCATTCTACGGCATTCCAACATTATTCGAAACATTCGAATCTCATTCGATGGAGAACCGAAATGGCAAGCCACCTCGAATCCTGCCAGAATGTGGCCGAAAGAATACCTCGAATGCATTGAGAATGCCTAGAATACACTACGAATTCACAAGAATAGAAAAGGATTTTCATTCTGACGGCATTCTGGCTCATTCCTTCTCGTGTGAAGGGGATTTGAGGCCCATTTGGAATACCCACTCGTAATGGCACCGAATGTGGCACGAATTTTGTAAATACTTCATTCCGGCTGGTTCTGCTTGATTCCTGCTGATTCGATTTCAGTGTGAAGGCCCTATTAAATGTTGACACTTAAATAAACTACACAATCTTGTGGAATCAACTTACTAATTCTATTGTACATTGTATACTGTTGAATGAAGGGCTTTTTAGAGACACACTAGAATGTGTAAGAGGAGCAATAATTACTGTAGGAAGCTGAAACTAGGAACTTTATAAAACGACGATCGTACATGGCACAATGCATGGCAATAAAACTTATCGTCCTAATTTCTGAAACAACTATTAAACATAGTCCAATATATAGGAATAAAACCTAAACCAGCGATTCCGATGGCTATTGTCTGTGCTAATTGCCCCCAGCTAGTCCTGGGCTGGCATCCCTGGGGTCTTGGGGACTTCCAGTGTATTGACATGAAGTAACCAACCCTCAAGTAAACAAACTGTCTTCGTTTAAAAAAAAAAAGGTGTAAACATTTTAATAACATATCAAATCTGCCACAACCTGCTAATGCATGCTAAAGCTCAAAGGCTCACTAGGTCTACCCCCGTACCAAGCATAATCCCAATCCATCCAGAGATTCTTAAGATTTTTGTCCGGAAACACAAATGAAAATCACAAAAGTCAGCGGCCTTACAGGGCCACAGCAAACAGCTAGGCGACCAAAATGTACACCACTTAAAGTTTTATGTAAAACTCTTGGTATTCACGACAAAAAAACAAACAAAAAACAACACCTATAGAGCAATCAGCGTCAAGGACATTTAAACTTTCTCTTACTGCAATACTAAGGTCAATCAACAGGTGCTCAAAGCCGTCCTAAATCGTCCAAATTACCCCACCTACCCACCTGTTGTAGTGAGGAAAGTGAGGAAAGTCGTGTAAAGTGCCTTTACCAAGGGCACAATATCGGTGACACGGCAGCCGGATTCAAACCCGCAACCTCTCGGTTACGAGCCGAACATGCTGCCGCTGCGCCACGCGGTCTGTTTGGTAAGTGATTCTGAAGAAAGTTGAACGGCATTTTCCAACACAACAAGTTTCCCAACTAATCAGCCTTAAGTTAACCTTTGTCTGGGAAGGGAAAACCACCGTTTTTTTAATGTGACGAATATGTAGATAGTACACGTTAGCAGTGGATTATAAGCTGCACAATGTTCATCAGAGATTTACATAAATCTCTGTACATAGACGGAGGGCGTCATAGTCTTTCTGCAACTAATGCTCCACTGCTCACCGAGTCACGCTTGCTTGTACATAACGTGACGTCACAGAAGCAGTGAATCGTTATTTCCTTGACAGAAAGTTGAGTTGATCAGTAAAAAAATGAAGTCCAGTTTCTTGTGTTAATAGAATAGCATGTATTGTAAACTTGTTGATAAACAATGACTCTCCTTGAACGAAGGCTAATTGTTCTGTTTTGTTCTAGTTTTGATTTGTATGTGTTTCGGTGATACTGTCTCAATGTACCAAAGTGAGGTTGGATTTCAAAATCTCTTACATCTACCCAGGTTGGTGATTTACGCCTGAATGCAATCCAAGTAAGTTTATGCTCCCAAACCCACTTATAACATAAGTAAGGAGAGTTCTAACACCTGGTACCTCCATGAAATATGATTTTTTTTCAAATTACTTGCTTTATCTTGGGTTATTAGTTATGTAGATAAAGCTTCAACCTGGCCAACTCAAAGGTGAACTTCACAGATTATTTTCTAACAGCATTGCCATGGCAACCTTTCAAGACAATCCTGGGCCCTACTACTTAACCATTGGCTGCCAGGTAGGTGATTTTATTAGGTGTTACAAAGGTTGCCTTCATGTTCATCACAAGAGCGGAGGCATTCTTCTATTAGTTAAGCCCCCTTCACACGAGAGCACGAATGAGCCGGAATGCCGTCGGAATAAAAATTATTTTCTATTCGTGGCAATTCTTGGCAACTCGTACTGTATTCTAAACATTCTTACTGCATTCCAGATATTCGTCCCCGTTCATTTGGCTGGCTCGAAAGTTTTTCACATGTCAAAAACCGTCACATGTCAAAAACTGTCGAGATGGATTCGAAGTGGAGAAATATCGAATGGCATTCATAGTGGATTCTAAGTGTATTCCAACTATTCTAACTGCAGTCTGACCGCATTCTACGGCATTCCAACATTATTCGAAACATTCGAATCTCATTCGATGGAGAACCGAAATGGCAAGCCACCTCGAATCCTGCCAGAATGTGGCCGAAAGAATACCTCGAATGCATTGAGAATGCCTAGAATACACTACGAATTCACAAGAATAGAAAAGGATTTTCATTCTGACGGCATTCTGGCTCATTCCTTCTCGTGTGAAGGGGATTTGAGGCCCATTTGGAATACCCACTCGTAATGGCACCGAATGTGGCACGAATTTTGTAAATACTTCATTCCGGCTGGTTCTGCTTGATTCCTGCTGATTCGATTTCAGTGTGAAGGCCCTATTAAATGTTGACACTTAAATAAACTACACAATCTTGTGGAATCAACTTACTAATTCTATTGTACATTGTATACTGTTGAATGAAGGGCTTTTTAGAGACACACTAGAATGTGTAAGAGGAGCAATAATTACTGTAGGAAGCTGAAACTAGGAACTTTATAAAACGACGATCGTACATGGCACAATGCATGGCAATAAAACTTATCGTCCTAATTTCTGAAACAACTATTAAACATAGTCCAATATATAGGAATAAAACCTAAACCAGCGATTCCGATGGCTATTGTCTGTGCTAATTGCCCCCAGCTAGTCCTGGGCTGGCATCCCTGGGGTCTTGGGGACTTCCAGTGTATTGACATGAAGTAACCAACCCTCAAGTAAACAAACTGTCTTCGTTTAAAAAAAAAAAAAGGTGTAAACATTTTAATAACATATCAAATCTGCCACAACCTGCTAATGCATGCTAAAGCTCAAAGGCTCACTAGGTCTACCCCCGTACCAAACATAATCCCAATCCATCCAGAGATTCTTAAGATTTTTGTCCGGAAACACAAATGAAAATCACAAAAGTCAGCGGCCTTACAGGGCCACAGCAAACAGCTAGGCGACCAAAATGTACACCACTTAAAGTTTTATGTAAAACTCTTGGTATTCACGACAAAAAAACAAACAAAAAACAACACCTATAGAGCAATCAGCGTCAAGGACATTTAAACTTTCTCTTACTGCAGTACTAAGGTCAATCAACAGGTGCTCAAAGCCGTCCTAAATCGTCCAAATTACCCCACCTACCCACCTGTTAAATAGCATGACAATCGATCCAGCGGATACTAAAAAACAGTACCACCATTTTTCAAGGAGGTAATAAGTTCATACCTCTCTCTCTTACCAAACGGAATACCTCATAAAACAATAGGATCGGATTTTTGTGGCTTCTTACAAATGTAAGAATACCCTTTGTAGCAGGCACCGTTATTCCACTTTTCTTTTCTCTTCCTAGGCGCTCCCCAGAAAATGTCGTCCTGTAGAAAATAAAATGTATATAGCATAAGGTATAAGAAATGACCATTTTTCAGCACCGACGTCCTGATAGTCATCTTAGAGCCTGCTAATGGGTAAATATACATAAAACTGTTTTATTAAAGATAAATACTTTTTTAAGTTTAGAAATTTTGTCTCAAAATGTAATTACTATTTGATGATTTGGATTTTATTGATTCGAGCATTCAAAATGACAGTCCAGCAGTTAACTCGATATACATGTAGTTACCTGAATTGCACTGTTCAACAAAGTAATACAACTCGGACTAAAACAATAACAGACGACTAAAACAAAGACAGCTCTAAAATATAACATGTCTACAATTCGTTGAAAAACTGCTATAGTATTTGTTATTTAAAATTGGTGCTTAACTGCTACATCCATCAGTTCTATCAATATACATCAATCTTTCTTTCCCTTTAGAATGTGTATGTCTAACGATGGAATAAAAATATATTTTAGGCTTTAAAATGCTTTACGTTCTGAGTAATTCTGCGAAGTTTTAGGTTGTAGGGGACTGGGCATGAGCCTCCACAACAGATCATATAAGTTAATCATTCAAATTTCTTCTGTTACAAGTTTACGTATAGTTGTATTTCGCAGATAATTTTTGCATTTTGCAAATTATGTTCTCGTTGGCCTACAAGAACCCTAAGTCAACAGTCAAGAGAAGGTAGCTACAGTGGTATGGGCATGTGACTCGCCACAACAACTTGGCTAAGACCATCCTACAGGGCACTGTGGAATGAGGGCGACGCCGTGGGCGTCAGAGGAAAACCTTGCAAGACAACATCAGAGCTTGGGCATCCCTCAACCTGCAAGAGAGACATCTTCATGGCATCCCTGTCCCCCCAACGACCTGGGGATCAAGGGACTAGGTAGGTAGGTAGGTAGGTTCAGGTCTATGTTTTTTTCATATGTATAGTGGTGACACTAATATAGGTTTGTCAACTACAGAATCCACAGTGCACCAGTATTACGTCTGCCATGTCTTGTCTGAGAAATTGAATAAAAAAAAATAAAAAAATGTAAAGCCTACCGGGAAAGATGATCTACATTGATTGTTTGTACATGTTAATGTTTGAAATATTGAGTGTAGCAGCAGAGTAGCGATGTTGACAACTTGACATTGACTTTACTTGGCGGTAGAAATTATAAAAAACAGGAATATTCTGATAACCCCCTAAATACCCTCAAGATAAGTTACAGCTAGGTCTAATACAGCATGTCGAGAACAATCATTGGACAAACTTCACATGGGTAGATGTCGCTAAATACTGCGTGGATCTTAAGATTACCTTTCCAATACGTTTCTAAATACTTTTAATCCATGCTTCTGCCTGCGTGTTAAAGTTACGTGAAGGAGAACATCACATTGTTGAATATAGATTATGCAAATGAGGATGATACTTGTCTTATTCATGACAAACACACATAATACATCAGACAAAAAAAACTTAGAATCATTTGGAGAAGGTTACAGTCATTTAACTCTAGTTTTCAAAATGTAGTCTGCTGAAACATTCTTTAAAACATCAAATTTGTTGTTTTTCCATTGGCGGATGACAGTGAACAGCTATTTTATTATTAGATGAGCTTGCATTGCAAATTTGTCAAGTAGATCATCAATAAGTAAAATGCAAACAAATTAATCAGGTGTTGTATGTACCGATGTGTACTGCTGTTTTGGAATGGAAGGAAATACTGCAAATGCAAAAACTTTGGCGGTAATTTAATGTTTTTCCATGGCAGAAAGAGACTACAGTGAATGGTGCTACCGTGAACTTAAAATCACCGCGACATCACTTTTTTCTCGCTACCGCGAAATTAAATCCTGTCAATTGCGCGAACTTAAATGCATTCACCTTAGACAAAATGTGAACGCAGTCCTCTCCGTGGGCCCAGTAGTTGTTAGGCTCATCAGGGGCCCAGTTCCTATATGTGACTGGTGCCCCATCAATCCACTTCCATGACCTGCCAAGTCTACGAAGTCCGATCCACACCCGCATAGGACCTACAGATGTCACAGGGTAGTGTAGGTTAATTCTGACCATTGGAAATCATTAAATCATTGAACATTAAAACATTGAGAAGAGGTACCGCTACTCTTGAAGGTCAATCAGTAAATGGAATATGCTATAATGATATTTTAGTTACTGTATTATTCTTATTCTAAACGCTCATAACTCCATTGGGTACCACAATACCTCGAAATCAAATTTTTATGTTTAAGAGGCTTTATCAATATTGTCGTAAACATCTTAACATCTTAAGTGAATAAAACATAGGATTACTGCTGCTGCATTGGTTGATCTTTTTAAATTCATTTTGTTTATTCTAATGTGGCTGTAATATGACACCAGTTAGAGTTAATGTTAGATCACTGTGGACATTTTTGGAATAGTATCATTGATGATAAGTTTTCTTTTACATACCTTTTGAGATAAGACTTGTAATGAAGTAGTTCTCCAGACTGCTTCCGATTGAGGCCAGAAATGCACCTTCTTTTTTACACCTTGAGGATGCCGTAGACCAGGAAACAGTGTCTCTCACAAACTTGTAGCAGTAGTTGGTGTAATCCTCCCAGCCTTTTTGACATCGTTTGGCTGTGAAAAAGTACATGTAAGTGTAGTAAAATATACAAGTCAGGGGCTTCAATAATAGCAATATGGTGCAAAAGTCCAATTTTGGGTCACCTACGCATGATACTAAATCTGCCACGTGGAAAACCTAGCCTAACAAGCAGGCTATTCTACGGGTGCACTGTGCCCTGGTGGGCACTGTGTTTATCAATAAATGGTTTCCATTTTCATCAACATCGGCAATATTAGGGAAAATAGAAACGCAACCGCGCTCACGGCCAGGTGTGGCGTGCAGACCTCGAATTTGCACCTTTAGCAACCGTGCGAGTGACGTGCGTTGAGACGTACTCCCTCCTGGCTCTTGCCAGTTCTTCCCCACGTTTTCAGAAAAATAAACGTGGCAGAAGTGGCCTCCCAAAAAATTTACGGACAAAACACGTACGGCCGGTTGTGTCCTAAAGGTGCACTCTCACTGCACTTGCGTCAAGCTTACGTCACTGTGGGGTTCGTTCACTGCGTCACTGGTTTGTTATTTTTATCTCCATGAAATGTCATGGAGGTTATAGTTTCAGTAGCTTTTGTCTGTGTGTGTCTGTAAGTAAACAAGATAACTCAAGAACGGCTGGGTGGTTTGGTTTCATACTTGGTGTGTTGGTGGGCTGTGATGGAAGCTGGAAATAATTAGATTTTGGGCCCCCTAGTGGCTTCCCTTGGTACTTTCGGTTTTGCTATCTCGTGTTCTGAACATGCCATGGTCACGATTTTTAAGTACTAGATAGCTCTTGTGCTCAGAAATAATTGACATAAGTTTGGGTCCCCTAGCGGCTAGTTTTGAAATAGCAGGGACATTTTTTGTCAAAAACTTCTGAAGATGATAACTCAAGAAGGGAACAACGGATTTTTATGATTTTTGGTATGTAGGTACCTTTTACAATGCTGTACAAAATAAAATACTAATTATGCAAAATAGGAGCACAATTACATAATTAATGAGAATATTCTATCACAGCAGTTTTTTCTATGTATCTCTTGTCTCGGATGTGATATGTTCTTGACATTTCGGTGGTAGGTAGCTTTCAGTGTCATGAAAATGTGGGGCAAGTTTCATCTAATTTTGGAACTGCAGGGGCGTTTTTGTCAATATATGCCAAAGAGGATAACTGCAAAAAGTATTGATGGATTGGCATCATATTAGGCATGCGGGTACTTTAGGCAAAGATGTACATAATGATATACATGTCATGCAAATGAGGTCTTGATTTGCATAATTAATGAGGAAATTGTATAATTCCATTGTTATCAATAACTGGACTTCATTAAACGTAACACATGTTAATTATGATAGGTGAAATATAAGCAGATACTAAATATGGTAATGAGGAACTTATTTGCATAATTAATGTAAAAATTGCAAAACCACTTTGTGATTAATGATGGAAATTTTATTATTGTGACATGTGTACGTTAGTTAATGATGATGAACAACACCATGCAAAAATTATGTTTTCCTATTTTTTATAATCTAGATATTGCGTAATACGTAAAAGCATGACTTAGACGAAGACAAAATACACAAAAAGTCAGACATTTCGTTCTTTTTTTCTGAAATGCGTTGAGTATCTTTTGAACCCTTTTGAACCAAAAAAAAATGCCCTGATCAACATGTAAACAATTACTTGAGCTATATGGGATGGCGGACAGGGAGTAGCACCCCTGCCCTTGAGAAGCTAGGCTCTCACCCACCCATGCATCCCACACACAAACATAACGAACAAAAGCAAAAAGTGACCACCCAACTTAAACCAAAAGACCCGTGTCCTAATCCGTGTCCGGAGTCTTCAATCACATGAAGTTGGACGAGTATATGGAAGAAAAAGAAGAAGAAGAAGAACCCCTCAGAGACGCAAGTTTGACAGTACAGTGCAAGTACAGTACATTCAGCTATTACGTCCCTACTTCATTGTCGCCTTACCAGCGCAGACTGGTACGTCACAAGACTCCCATCTCGAGCCGGGATCCATGGTGTAACACCAAACTCCTCCCGGTTCCCCGTCAGGGTTCCGGCAGTAGTTCTCCTCCAGTCCTGATGACGGATGACTAGCAGGTGCCTTGCGGTGCCGATGTGGTGTCTGACTGTCCCAACGCTGACAGGTCTTGCCTGTCTTGGTCACAGATATGTTTCCGCGATAGGACGCCCCAAGTCCCGCCTTCAGCTGGCATGATTCTGGTAGATGGAAAAGATAGTTAGGACACAGCAAGTAAATATTATGGATGACATCCGAGCGCTCATTAATTTGCGCCTGATTTCAGAAAATAAAACAATGCTATGCTTGTATTTTTTTGTTTCAATTAAAGCCCTGTACGACAATGGACGAAGTATATTTAATGTCCCCTTGTGACATGTACGAAAACAATTTTGGATGAATTCTGTTTAACCCTATTCAGACCGGGCTTTTTTGGTCATCCCTGGACCGGGGGGGGGGGGCTTTTGAGGCCCTCCACTTCTAAGTCCTATAACTCTTAAACGACGTGCCGTAAGGCCACCAAATTTTTAGGACATGATGTCAACATAATATCTGACAAGTATGTGACGTTTGACGTTACGTTGACGTAAGATGACGTAATTATGACGTCATCAATTTGATTACATTGGTCAAACCCATGAAAAAAGGGTATTTTATTTATTTATTTATTTATTTATTGATCTTTAGGGTAGTCCCTTCAGTTAACGTAGTAACTGATTTCCAAGGGAGCCCTATATACATGTTCGCACATGTTCGCACAACGACGGGTTATACCGCCCCTTACGGGGTGACACACCCGTCCGGGTGAATGATGTAGATCACCATGTGGCTGATACGAGACAGAGGTCGCCAGGCCTCCATCCGGGTGATTTGAAGTGAATCACCAACTTCCGACAGAAGGATTTGCACCAACGCACACCGCACCATCGCACGTGTGGGGGTTCTTTAACGTGCATGGGGTATGGCTCTCCCCATACACGGGACCTCCATTTAACGTCCTATCCGAGGGATGACTCATTTTTCACTTGAGTTAAGTGAGGAAAGTCGTGTAAAGTGCCTTTCCCAAGGGCACAAGACCGGCAACACGGCAGGCGGATTCGAACCGGCGACCTCTCGGTCACGGGCCGAATACACTACCACTGTGCTACGCGGCCCCATGAAGGTATTCTCAGAAAACTTCAAGTTCTGCTACAAAAATGTAACAACAAGTGCATATAACAGAATAATAATGTTTATTACGACTTGCGTTGCCAATAGCAACACCAATGATGTCAATATGACGTCATAAAATGACGTCATGCACATCTAAGATACGAGTTGGGCTCCGCCATATTATATCCACCACCTTGAATTTTTAAAAATACTTTTTTTGCAACAAATAATCACAAAGAACAATGGAAATAGACTAAATTCATTCATTTAGATGGTTTTTGATGAAAAAAATACCAGGTAGTTACAAATTTTAAGGGAATATTAGGTTGTTATTCTTGATCTGGCCATTCGGTCCGCCATCTTGGATTTTGGGCTGATGACGTCATCAAATTAGCATAATTTATGTATATATAATTATGAAAGATATGCTGAATAATATAAGATTTTATTTATGTAACAAAATCACAGTAATATAGCAAATAAATGTGAAAAATACATAGTTAGAACCAAAAATAGTGATTTTTGGCAAAACTGCCTGTCAACAAACGGTTGCCATGGCAACAAGAAAAAAAGGAAAATTTGTCAAACTTCGTAAACTCATAGGGTTAAGTCACTTTGAAGACCCCCAGCAAAGTAGGCGTTGGCTCCCCTAGCAACACATAGCAACGACCTTTGACCCCAGGTTTGCCAAATTTCCCCCATTGTTCGATAATAGCCCCCATCCCCACCTAGTGTGAAAACATCCCGGGAGGGGTGCCACCTGGCCAGGTGAGAAGTTACCTGGCACCCTGTAGGGTGGGGGTAACGTTTGACAATACTGTCTGGGAAGGCAAGCAGGGTGTGTATTGGATGTTGTGTTTCCAGTTTGTTAGAAATAGTCTGAATGCCACTGTTGGAATTATGCTGTCATCATGAGTATGAATAACCTTGCAAATGGATACAGTGCAGATTAAATCATTCGTTTCCCACCAACTATACGCTGGAACCAATTTCGACATGATTTTGACTCACTAAAACAAGAACCAAATGAATGACCACCCCCCCTCCCCCCAAGTCTTACTAGGGCTATTAGCTTTTGCATAGATTGAGTTCAATGTTGTAGGAACATGATACATAAAGTTTCAGCTAATGTACCAGGTCGGGTCCACCAGATGAAGAAATTGTTTCAAACCGAAATCTTCGGAACCTTTCAAGAAAGTATCACTTCTGTTACTTCTGTTGTTATCCACCAGACTTACTAAATGTATTTACAAGATTCTTGGGTGCTACTGTTTCATCTACATTTTTTTTAAATCTACAATAAGAAAACATGCTAGTCTTTCAACTTCTGAAGTCAAGATTAATACCAAACAACTTGACCATGTTTCCCCCTAGAAACAAGGGTGTTGATTATTCTAACCTCATTACTTTTAAACAAGTGATATTACATGAAGTATCATAATTTATTATGTCTATAGCCAGGCATACTATGTTCAAAAAAATACTGTTAGGTTAAGAACTGTACATTGCTTAAATGAGAAGGACATTCAACATTACTACAATCTGAAGCTATGTAGTTGAATAATTAACAAATCAGACAAATAGATAGTAGTATATGCATCAGTAATCTATCTCAATTTTGCTTTTGAATACAATGTGTATTTACAAATATAACTGTTACTTAAATTTGTTCCCTATTTCATACTGTTCCTTTCTCCCACATTGTTATATACCTGTAATTTGAATTGTCCTTAGAACACCTAGCCCTGTACAATATGAGCAATCATCAACGACTATGCTAATACATGCAGAACATTTGTAAGGAGTGAAGAATAATTGTTTGACAGTCACAGTCATTATTTTGTCACTAAATCAGACAGATTTTGATTAAGACCAAATGTGGTTACTACCCAGGGTCAGTTTCTTCTCAGCCATTAGTGCATTTACTGTTTCTTGGATAGACAGGTGACATTGTTTCAATCCAACTTTCTTGGAATTCTGCTTCTGCTATATAATTGTGTCTTTGATACTTTAATGCTTGAAAGTTTGTTTATCATTGATCAACAGAACCCAAGCTGTCTGTCTGGCTTGGCAGGTAAAGGTGTGAAAGCTGTGAGCTCGCCCATTGTTCTCCTCAGGTAGACTAGTACCCTGCTGTCAGGCACTAAGTCAACAAATTAATTGGCCATATTGTTCCTCAATCCAAACAAAGAGATGACATTTCATGCTTGGAATGGCCAAAAGTTGCAATTTTGTCATCTTATCTTTTCCTTAAAGGCGCAACCATATGCAATATTCTTATTTGTCGCAAAAGACATGCAGGGTAAGTAGACAAGTTGCACTTTAATGTTCAGGGGGTCCCGTGGTTGTGCATATTTCCACTTCCCTGTCAGGCTGCCATGAATATTTCACATAAGCCATGTTTGAAAATATTTTGAGCATATTAAAGAATATCTGTATTATAATCAAACTAGTGGGGCTGGGACCACCTGAACATTATAGAGTGCTCTTTGCTGAAAACATACATACCACATTTGTGTCAAAAAGATGATCTGGGGTGTTGCGCCGAGGGCTTACTGGTGATAAAATCAAGCTGTGCTTATTATATTCATATTTTAATATCAGTGAGTCTTTTGTGAAATCCATATGGTCTGAACATATGCTATGGGTCTGTAGTTCCACCTCCTGTTGAAAATTTTGAAAAATACCAAACCAGTAACTTTCTACAGCTCATCAAAGTTGGTGGGTCAGTTAATTAGCTAAAGGGGTGAAAAGTGTCTTAACTCACTGAGAAATTGTTGCTAACACTATTTTAGGAAAACTCACCAAATTTGGTGGCTCTAGCGTAAGCCGTTCTGGCGTTATAGGACATCGAAGTTAGCGCGGGCCTCAAAAGCCCCCCCCCCCCGTCTGAATAGGGTTAATACTTTGTGAAGAAATGACAGATTCGCATGATAATCAACGTGTTATAATTAATTATCATCAACATGGCAGCCGCGTCAGACGTTCCTAATGCCTGAACATTCCAGCGAATACCCGGAACTTCTTCCCTAAAACGAGCAAACAAAGACCTTAGAGGCTTTTCTCAACGGAAAGGATGTTTGAATAGCGCTCTTGCCAACCTAGTATGGCAAGAGTTTGATTTATCAGATCGTTCCAATAGTCTCGAAGAAGATGGGTCGTTGATGGTAATGGAATGCCTGTTCGAACGAGCGCTTGAACCAGCCAATCAGAAATATCTGCGAATATGCAAATGCCGATCGTTCCAATGGTATCGAACACCAGACGTGTTGGCAGTAAGCATACCTCTGGGAGCGACCGAAGCACAACACGGCTGGATTCCTGTATAAGAATAGTCAGCCTCCATAGAACACTGTCGCCAACCCAAAACGTTTGCAGCATTGCAGTCGTATTTGCATCATTTTAACATATATGTTTTGTTGTTGCGTCGAAGGGCCTAGTAGCCAAAAGAACGACCGAACATAATTACAGAATTTAAACAACTCACCCAGATCACAGTTCTGTCCGCTCCACCCTTTGTAGCATATGCAGATGTATCCGCCATCTTTGTTTACACAGCGTCCTTGTCGGCAAGGGTTCTTAGTGCACTCATTGACATCTGTGAAAAATATTTTGATACATATCTTGAGCTACATAGCCCTAATTAATTAATTATTAAATAATTATTGTTTTTTTGTGGTTTATTTTATCTACAACGTCCCGATGAGCTAAATTTATCAAAAACATCAAGCATGTAATGAACAAATCTCTGAGCAACATCTGGGTGAGTACATGAATATCATCGGCCATCTTTATTTGTCCACAAAGCTACGATATTCTCATTGCTTTCATATTGTCTATAAAGAATTAAGATTTAGTGTAGAGGATTTTACCGGAAAGGTTGGATGCAGGGCTGTACAAGATCGAGACGGTTGGTTGCAATGTTACAGTGGTTGGTAGCAAGGTGACAGCGGGCGGCAGAAAGGTCACATGGGTTGGTTTCAAGGTCATGGTGGTTGGTGGCAAGGTCACAAAGGTCGGGGGTAATGTCATGGCGGTGGGTGGTAAGGTCACAGTGCACGTGGTTGGTGGCAAGGTCACAGTGGTTGGTTTCAAGGTCACAGTAGTTGGCAGTAAGGTCATAGTGGTAACTATTGTAGTTAGGGATCCAGAAGAGGGCGATTGTAATACCGACTTGTTTTCCTTGTTTGATATATTCTGGATCGCTCCTGCCACCACGAGGACCTGGCTTGTTGATCCATGTACCTAATACAAAGTTGAACAGACTAATATCTTTCAAAGAAGGCAGCAGGCACATGATAAAAAACGACCATTACCTGACTACTCAACTCTTAGCAATGATCCTAGCAATGATCCGTCGACACGTTCTCGACTTATTTAAGTCCAAAGTTTGAAAGGAAACCGGCAACTGCAGTTCCAAAAAGCCGCTAGGGGGCCCAAATTCTTTGCAATTACTCTATGCACATAAAAGCTATCTACAAATCAAAAATCAGGAACACAGCAAGCCACTAGGGGACCATTATCGAACTTGACCTTTCTTTTTGTGACCCTACCTAACAATCAAATATCATTGATATCAATCAACAACATCTAGAGTTATCTTGTTCACAGCCAAATGCAGTTACGTACAAAGCTCGCTGCCGATCAGTATGAAAACGCAAGGTATATACCATTTTAGAACTTGACATTCCCTTCCACAACCGCTACACACCTACCATATATCATCAAGATCCATTCACAATTTTCTGAGTTACATGCCTTTGACCTACATATAGACCCAAAAATTCCTGGCCTAACCGTTTCCATAACATTCTGCAATTCTGGCGAAGGTAATGAAGTCTAAACCATCAAAAATAGCAACATGTATAGTATAGATTGTTACTATATGTAACATTATTTCTTGCCATGAATGCCATTTTCTTCATTGTTACATGTTTTTCTTGTACTTGCCGAGAGCCAACTGGCATGTATTGGCAATAAACTTATTATTAAATGACCCACCTTACACCTTTGCCAGACAAAAGGGGCCAGTATTGCCAGTGCAGCAGCTGACGTTATCACCAGGAATACCAAAGCCAGTGTGAGCCGACAGACTGCACTGGATTTTGCCTTTGTCCACATTTCTGAAATAAGTAGAAATGTGACGATTCAATACACAGAATCTCAACTGGATCAAAATACGATTGCAAATAAATTAAGAAGACGTTGCCACTTTTGCATATTTTGTTTTAAAACAAACAGCAACTTATAATTTGTTTTTCCTTGATTTTTTTATTTTCTGAGAAAGATGTAGACATAATATTTTTGAAAAAAAAAAATCAATGCAAATAGTATAGTACAACATATATACTGCTGTGCCCACCCTCAGTATAGTCAAACATCGCAGTTATATGCTCACCATTCTAATGACAGCAACAACAACAAAAACGATAAATCTTTTTTTACACAATAGCTTTGGCGAACTCCCTTTGTCTACCCGACAGGCTGTAATATCAAAGGATTGTTTTCTATTCATTTGGTACTAAATCAAGAAATATTAGCACATCAACAGATCTGTTAGCCGCCAACACATACAACTTAACTAAGGAGTACCCAAGGTAAGCTGATACACGTGTGACTATGACGTGCATTTAAGAGTTTGTATTTTAAATCAGGTCGCGTGTGCAACAATAATTTACATCCAATCCCATACATTTACCAACCTCTTGCCCTGTAAGGAAATGTGACGTCCTCTGTTTTTTTGTATGTGTATGGGTCCTCTGGTTGGTCGTTTCTCTCAGAGGATGACTCCGCCGTATCCGGTAGAACGACCACCTCGTGGTCATCCACACCAGAGGCGGCACCTTCGGGGACAGCAGCCGTCTCGTCACTGGTGGAGGGCTCAGATTTCCGTTTGTCTTTTTCCGCCATTTCTGCTTTTAACCAAAAAAAAGTCGATTTTTCTTTTAATTCTTAAAAAAACTATTTATTCATGCAACAAAAAAAGCTACAAAGAGAAACCACGGATACAACGGATCCTGATTGAAATCAAAAATTATGTGATACAAAAGAATCAATGAAACTAAAGCAAGAAAAGGAACAATAGATAGATAAAGAACAAAATATAATTATCTAAAGTTGCTGATTATTATAACCAAGAAAATCATGTTACAATTACAAATAGAATCATAATTGAGCTATTATTCTTTCTGTTACTATGATTCAGAAGTCGATTCTCACTCTTCTACATATAAAATACATGTCATCTCACATTCTACTAACAGTGCTTAGTGAGACAATACGTTTGAAATATAAATCGGACTAATGAAAGCGTCGAGATGTCCTTTCAAGATTGTTTTCGAGACGGTTTTCAAAGCTTTAATCCTTCTTTACTTAACTTGCAATATTTCCTGTGGCATGCATATGATTACTAAACCAAACATAACACAATTGCGTAGGACCTGATAAATAGAGTAAGAAAAACTGAATTGTAATTTTTTTTTCAAATTTCCTTACTTCAACAGATTGACCTTTACCTGATGTTCATTTGTAAGTAACTCGCAAATAACATGATTCTAATAACGGTTGTTTTGAGAGTCGCATCTTTGATCACACCCATGCGCCTCGCCAGACTGATTAGTTTTCGCAGTACGTAAAATCTGTTTTCCGTTGGATTGCAAATGTACCCAGATGAAACTTATAGATGCATAAACTGTATGCTGTATTTTGGTTCATAAATACCTAAGGGTTATTAAATGTGAAACGTTTACGACAATGAATTTTTTTTCTTCAATATATACAGTCTTGGTAACAATTTATACTAAGTATACATATAAGGTTAAATTCAGTGACAAATTTGAAAAAAAAAGACGAGATTGCAATAAGACATCGCAGAAAAAAAAAGAAATATGGTAGCTAATAAGATCTATATCGGTAAAGTCAGTATTCAAAGAGCTAAACAATATCCAATTTGATCCCAAGATCTGCATGCGGTCAAAAATAAGAATAAGGCTAAAATGTGCTTGCCATGTTAGTTTTGCATACATTCTGTCCTGTTTAGTGCTAACCTCAAACTTGGGGGTTCCAGGACATTAATGAATTTGTGCAAGATAAAGATAGAAGTCGCCGGTTTAACCTTCCAAGGTGGACACTTCTACGTACTATTTACAAGGTCATGAGGAGGGGCCCAGGGTTACCGACTACGTCCGTCTTGAAGACAATGGGTACGATCATGTTTCAAATAACCCTTTTCTCTGGATCGATCTGCTTGGAGACTGATTATGCGTTGAGATTTTCACCAAAGTGTCCCTGCAGTTCACTAGCAAGCTGCTAGGGGATAAAAAAAATCCGTTTTTCCTTACATCAAAATATCAGCTAAAATTAGTCCTGACCATCGTCTCCCAAACAAGTTCTTGAGTTATGTTTCCTTTAGAAACAAAGTCATACAGACAAAGACTAAACAAAACATATCTAATAGTATGTAAGGAGAACTACCTTCTGTCGTCTTGCTCTCGTGTCGACAGTAGACGTGTTTAATCGGCACAGCGAAAATAAATGTCAATGGACGGTACGAAGTCATTGCAGATTGATATGCATAGTCATTTTAAACAGTTGTGATTTGTATGATAACCAGCAACACAGCGTCAGTGCCCTTCATATTCATTTTCGGGGGGTCACAACCAGGGTACTTGCTAAGTCCTAGGGAAACTGTCGTGTCCTCAGATCGGTACTAGTCTAGTAATTTGATTCGACCGCTGAGCGGATAAGTTAAATATAAGACCTAATACCTGAGTGATAAGATTTAAGCAGACTTTTTCACAAATCTGTCTATGTGTTTAAGCTTTGAATAGTTATTATTAACTTTTACTGTAAACATCGTACTTTGTTCAGTTTAGAAAATATCATTGGTCTTATATTGCTAAACAATATATTTCTGTATAATTACACAGTGATGTCAGAATTACAAGTGACATGGTGGGTACCATTCTCATTTTATTTATCTTGAATCCCTTTGGTTGGTGTAACGGTACAATCATTAGACTCAGAACCAACAGGTCCCAATTTGGATATTCGTCTTTAACTGACATCGTGCCTTCAGGAAAAGTACTTTATGCAGTATACCCACTATGACGGGGGAATAAACCCCGCTAAGACTCACGGACAATCTGTCACAACTATGCCAAAAGCAAACACGGGATTTGGTGTGCTATAGATGTCATGTTCTGCGCATTTGTCACAAATAGTCAGAATCCTTTATTACGTATTGATATGAAATATTGCTTCGCATTCCAACAATAAGATAGAATTGTCGCTTTGGCAAATACACTGCGAAGCATGCGCAATGAAAGGCAGTTGCCCATAAGTTAGAAAATGATAACTTTACACACAAAAAAGGACTTACATAACCTGCAAGGTATGCTCTGACTCGTGATTCACTGTAGACTCGTTAAATTTCAAATAACGCAACGCAGCTGAGTCAACATTCCGGGTAGGTCAGCAATGCTTTGATTTAAACAGAACACAGCTGTGTTTGATCTGATCGCCGTTATAATTGCTCTAGCTCATGATTATACTTATTTGTGTCTTGTGATTCATGTGGCTGGCAAAGAAGAAAATTTAATACTTTATACGGTCGTCTGTTAGAATAATACCTGAATGGCATATTCCCATTTCCCTCTCCATCTGGAAGTGTAAATGTGCACAACATCAATAACATTACACCGCATAATCTATGCCACAAAGGCAACATCACCAATCCAAAATCATGACATTTCCTGAAATCAAACTCAAAAACATTCAGTTCCCCTGTAGTTAGGGGCGGTATAACCCTGCCATGTGTAAGCACGTCGAGCGATGATGATGCAGTACCGTACAAAGCTGATTGAAGGTGCATTATCAAATATTATTTCCACGTACTAAATTTACTTTTTTTCTGGTTGATATGCATTACTATCAATATTTACTTACAGCTTCTGTACAGACAAATATATTAGTTTTAACCCTATCTAGATCGGGCTTACTTGGGGTTCGGGGTGTCCGATTTGCTGACACAATACCTCCCCGTATATTCCCTCCACGACATATGGAACATTCCCGGCATAAACCCTGACCGCGATAAAAAAACCCCACGAATATGCTCCTCCCCGAACAAATTACGCAAAGCCCGCAAAATGTCAGCGAAGGAAGCTACATTTGCCTTCAAAAGTTGTTTACTGATAGTCTTACCTCCATAAACATATCGTAAAACAGATGATAATTGGCCTCTCTTCGTGGCCATATTAACAATTATACAAAAATAGCTGTCGTAATATATCGTTGTCTGGGACAAATAAAGTGATAAATAAGGAAACTCCCCAGTAGGGGTTTAGCGCCAAACAGGACGGACCTCAGATTACAGCTGCACACTGCCGAAAATGATTTTTGCTTGTTTTGCTTACCCCATGGACAATTCTTATATAAAGAAAAAAAAATTGCAAGAAGAAAATGCAGAATAAAATTCAAGCAAAACAAGAAACTACAAAAAAACTTAATTTTCACGCGAAGAACAATTTTCTTATTCTTCTTTGGAGAAGAAAATTTTTCTGAAAGATTTTCACACCTAAGAATTTTCTGGAACTATAAACATGTGGATTTCTTGCCCAGGGCAAGAACAATAAGGAAGTGCTCCCCCGGTGAATTGAATAGTGGATTGACCCCCATAATCACATAAAATCATAAACATCCCAGACTGTCTACCAGCTAGTAACATTGGTCAGAGACAGATTAGCATATTGCTGGTCACAGATTTAAATACTGGATTGGTTCAAAGTACTGGTTTTCATAGGAAAATTATCATATCATACAGAATGACCCAAAGTAAGTAACAAAGTTACATAATGCAAGGTTTCAATCAGATAAGATCATGTGATAATAAGATAATACTATCGGCAGTTCCTGGGAAAACAACTTTCTTCAAATTTCAAATCAGCCTTGTAAAAATTGTATCAAAGCGCATCTTTATTTCGAACATGAAAATATTTTCCTCACACGTTATAGCTCTAATGAGTTGTGTTTGTATAAACATGACTTGTAATTAATGACATGACTATCTAGTTATGCTGTTCATTCGCATACATACATTCACACATACGCGCATACATACAAAAACCGCCGATAACACAACCTTCTTTACAAAGGTAATTAGAAGAATAAGTACAATCAAGATAACTGATGCATCAACATAAACGTCTTTGTTCTGTTTGAACCAAGGTATTGTTAACCTGGCCGGTCAACAAGACGACCAAACGCTCATGTCGACCCTTACGGGATTCCGATCTTCGCTGTTTCGGGCAATGGCTTACTTCCCACGATTGGACCGAAGTGTTCTCCGCCCGCACTGCAGTGTAGAAGTTTCGGGCATTATACGCCACCCTTCAAGCCCAACTAAATTACTTATTTCCATTAAAATACATTCACATTCACCACCAGGACAAACATTGGATCACACCTGCTATCAAAACCCTGATTCACCAACGTCAACAGGCCTTTGCTAATGATGACGTTAAGTCCAGGAAACAGCTCAGAAACAAAGTTCAGCGTGTGATCTCGACCGCCAAAGCAACATACTTCAACAAGAAGATTAAAGACTTTAAGAAAGAAGACCCTGCTCGGTGGTACCAACAAATCAAAACCACGGCTAACTCAAGAAGAGCGGAACCTGTCATCCACACCAGTGACGTAGCGCCCAGTGACACCGTGGGGATAGCAAATGCAATTAACAACTCGTTATCCTCTGTGACTACCTCTCTGCCGCCACTAGAACCATCAACGTTTCCTTCCTACCTTCCATCCCTCTTGCCTCCGGTTGTGCAACCTTGGGAGGTTTACCGGAAGCTACAGAGTGTCAAAACTCGAAATGCAGCCGGACCTGATCTGATCTCAGGTAAAATCATTAAGTAATTTGCATATGAACTGAGCCGCCCATTGTCAGACATTCTTAACACATCGCTCAGCCAAGGCATGGTACCGGAAGAGTGGAAATCAGCTGTTGTAGTCCCCATCCCAAAGACAAAGCCTCCGACCATCGGTGAACTCCGTCCTATTTCCTTGACATCTTTGCCGTTGAGCAAAGTCGCAGAGAGTTTCTTTGCACAGTGGGCTCTATCTGATATCCTTCTCCAACTCGACCCATAGCAATTTGGGTGCTTAAAAGGCAGATCAACAACACACTGTCTTTTGGACCTTACCAACGATATCTTCAAGGCTACTGACGAGACAGGTATACTGTGCTCCTTAGTATCAACAGATTTTAGTAAAGCGTTTGATCGCGTGAACCACAACGTTGCCATTCAACGTCTGATCGACCTAGGCTTGAGACCCTCGCTTACATCCTGGATAGTCTACTTTCTCAGAAACAGACAACAGGCAGTTCGGTACCATGGTGCGCTTTCCGAGAACATCACCGTTACCTGTGGCCTACCTCAAGGTTCTCTCCTCGGACCATTGGTATTTGTAGTCAACATCAACAGTGCCACAACCCTAGGCCGCATCTAGGCGGTGGAAGTTTGTTGACGACCTCAACTTCCTAGAAGTCAGAAATCCGACTGTAGTGTCAACGAAGCTCCAAGAAGACCTTTCGGATCTGGAGAACTGGTCCCGTGAAAGCGACATGGTGTTACACCCTCGCAAATGCAAAGTCCTTCACATCCAGTTTAGTAAGACGTCGTTCGTGCCACCACCACTCATGATAAGTAACATTGAACTTCAACATGTGAGAGTCATGAAGATTTTGGGTCTTCACCTCCAAGAAGACTTGAAATGGAATACGCACGTTGACTCCATGTGCAAGAAGTCATGCCAACGTCTGTACTTACTCTTTAAACTGAAGCACTTCTGCGTTCCTGCTGATGATCTAGTTACGGTTTACACCTGTTATATCCACCCGATTCTGGAGTATGCGTCGCCCGTTTGGCACTCCGGACTATCCAAAACTCTCAGCAACAAAATCGAGAACGTCCAACGCCGAGCACTTCGAATCATCTTGGGCACCAACTACACATCCTACTCCAAAGCATGTATTCGGCTGGGCCTACCTACATTCAAGTCACGTCGTGAACAATTGAAGTTAACTGTCCATCACATTCGAAGTCAAATTCGTTGTATTTAAGCCAAATTTGTCACTGTTAATCTACTGTGTGCAATATATGTAAATACTATGTGCAATATTCGCTAACGTGCAATATTCGCTGATGTACGAACATCATTTTTAATAACTGTCTTCGATTTTAATAAATGTAACACGACAGTGCAATTCAGGGCCATGGCCCTGCCATTCTGTACCGTGTAATGTGATGAAGAAGAAATAAACCATACTATGTAACCTACCGAGAATGTTGCCTCAGCTGTATTGTGCTATTTGAAGTTAAACCAGTATATCATGAGCACAAATAACAGCATACCTTGCCGATTACGCCAGGCCTTTTATTGAGCTATTATTTTCTTGTTTATGGGCCATGACAGACATCTCAGTGCACATGCTTTACCACGTATTTGCAAAAGCAATGATTTCATAGTGTAGATGAAATACGAAGTCATACTGTTTGCGAATACATGCAAAAAAGAATTATTGCTGTTGGTAGCAAATGCGCAAGTGTAGGAATCTATCACGCACCAAACACGTGACTTTTTTGACACTGTAGACAAATTAATAGCCGATAGGCTTGTTTGACATTACTCAACCGTTATGGGGTATGTCATTTTTGTGCTTTTCTCAGGGGTATACGTAAAATGTGTAGTGTGGGAAAACGAGGAAATATTTGTTCTGAGCCTAACGCTCTAACAATTGTGCAACTCCAAAATGAGCAAAGAATCACAGTTTAGCAATATGACTATTAATGCGCCATGACACGGTTAATCTTAACATTATATTGTGAGTATATAGATTTACGAGGGCAATAATATTTCTTAACTAGAAAAAAAGATTGATGTTTACTACACATTTATCATCTACTACTAAAAAACCAAACATGATATCAACAGTAAGGAATTAAAAAATGACGTTTTCCCCATTTGCTTGTGTCGTCTTGTGATTATTTAGAAAGACCAGTTGAACATACTTTCACGTAACCCAACTGTAAGTGCCCAACTCTACATGCGGGGAAGGACCCAAAATTGAATATTTATACACTGACGCATGCGTCCTAGTCTGTCAGTAACAGTTATTTTTTTTTACCAACCAAACAAATCACGACTCCCCGAGCTAACTATGCATGTTATTCTAAACAGCATTTTCTTGTAACGTGTATGTCATTGGCTCACTGACTTTGCATTGCGCCGTTTGTGTCACCAAATAATACCATGTAGATGTCAGGTTTAGCATTTTCATCACATTCAAAATTAGTCTGGTGTTGTTATAAGGCAACGAATCAAAAACACTCTGACATTTATTTTCCTTGCGGACATCTTAACGCTTTGGCTGTCGACAGAAGGAGCTACTAGCTAAAGGTATTTCTGTTTGCGTTTCTATCTCAAATACAACGCATCGTTTTTCTTTATCTCCTATCTGATTCATCAGGGTAATAAAATAAGCCGAATCCCCGAGGTCTGCATGCAGTAAAACACGGAGGAACATATCATTTACAATAATAGTATTCTTGGCCGCCTCCGTATCATGATGTGACCGACCATGGTTAAAATTCTATTAATTAAACAATAGAGGGTACTAAAAAAATGTACTAATTTGACAATAGAGGATAATAAAAAAACCTCCATACAATCAAGTGGAGCTAAACGTGGGTGTCACTCTCTTTTAAAAATTACAAAGAAATCTTTTATGCATTTACCTATATTAGCATTATCATAGTTGTTGGATCTTTACCATCTTAACACTGCATAAATTCCTTTATATATTCCAGAACACATGCTATAATTCCACACTTTACAATAAAGTAGTCAACGGGTACTTATTACGGGTGTTTATTATTTTTGTAGCTCTAATGTAAATAGTAGACTAGGAAAACTATATATTTTTGGAAAGCTCTCAAGTTGAACTCAGCATTAAAAGTAGAATTAATATTTTGCCATCTATCTGAGGACATCAACTGTCATAAAAATTACTCAGACACATTTGCAAAAGTCCTGAAAAAAAGAGTTTCAAAAAAGGGGCAGAGCTGGCCAGGGGCAAAAATGCTTGTCAATTATGATAAAACTCTACAGAAATACGCAACAATATGTATACAATGCAATTATGCTGTTACAATAACTAAAAACTAAATCTGAAAGCATAATTTTACATATGGTCCGTGTTTATATACAAACTTTCAGCCCACAACAAATGAGCCCCCCTCCCCACCCCCTATACTAATGCCTATTCCAGTGATAAGAAAATGCTGGGAAATGATAGCCAATTATTATCTGGCTTCTCCTTCTATCAGTGAGTGAAATTATGTCATTGAAATAAAGAAATAGGCATCAATGTATCAAGGAAAGTTCCTTTAGTCCTGACCTATCATATTATCAAAGTTATTATCACATGATCTTATCTAATTGAAACCTTGCAAGCATTATGTAACTTTGTTACCGTACTTACTTTGGGTCATTCTCAGTATTATTTGATAATGTTCTTATGAAAACCAGTACAGAATATTTGAATCAGTGACCAGTAATATGCTAATCAGTCTCTGACCATTGTTTCTAGCTGGTAGACAGTCTGGGATGTTTATGAGTTTATGTGGTTATGTTGGTCAATCCACCATTAAACTGCTGGACAAGTCATAGTGGGAGCACTTCCTTATTGTTCTTACCCTGGGCAGGAAATCCCCAGGTTTAAGATATAGATAGTCAAATCTACTTCTGGTGTGTGGTGTGTAGTATCTTAGAACATGAAGTATTTAGACATAGAAATTCGAATAACATATTGTTATTGTTATTATTAACATATCATCGATGCGAATCTGTATTACATTTTATGCTTCATTGGCCATTATATATTCATCAAAGATCGGAAATTTTTGGCAATCTTGCAGATTTACTTAGTCATCGTGTAAACCTAAATAATATGTCAGACAATGCAAAATTATATTTTACATGTATTCTCAGAGGTTCCGCATTGTTACCTTCTGTGTACAACTTTAAAACGATGCAACTCACGCAAACTTACATTGAGGATACTAAGCGCTTCTAGCTCTACATGACTGTAGCAGTCAAATAGATATAGAAGTCCCAACTCTACTTTTGTTAATTCTCTTTTTCATTTTTTTTTAATTCTCTTTTTCATATGTACTCAATTAGGTTAATTGATACTACTATATGTCTTGGGGTGGAGGGAAATGGCGCACAGTTATGATGACATAAGTTACCTAATTTCATTAATTCATTTGTATTTTGTTATGTGGCGCTGTTAAAATAAGTCGTTAAACTTGAGTGCAGCGCCACATTGTCCTTGTTATGTGTTTGAAAAAAAAACAAACTTATCATACATTGGGCATTCAATGACGAAGTGAAAATTAAGTGTAGTTTGATTAGGTGACAATTGTATGTAGATTGCCTTTCTTTTTCCGGACTACAGGCCTATTAGATATTGTTTAGCCCTTTGAATAAGCGCTTTTGTCAACGATAAAGCTTCTTGTAAATTACATCTGCCTGCTCTATTTCTTGTCATGTCATCTTGCCTTCCAAGTCTAATGTTCCAAATTTGTCAATGAACTAACACTCAGCTGAGTATTAGTATGTTTGGTGCCATTCTTTGTTTATTTCTGATGACTTTGGGATATTCATCAACTAACACAGAGAGGACGCTTTATGGGCTTCTACAAGCTTATAATGGAATTTTGTTCGGATAAATCTTGCCTTTCTTCTTCATGCGTAAGACAGCAACAAATGTTATTTTTACTAAATTGTTTGCTAGGTACATAGGCCTGGTTCCAGCTGCGACAACCTCTTATATAATATATATATATATATATATATATATATATATATATATATATATATATATATATATATATATATGGTAGTTGATAGGCATTTTGACGAAAATTGCTTAGAAAGCAACGTAAGTACAAGCTAAAGTGACCATCCATTGTTAAAACTCAATCCCTCCCGTTTGAAAAAAAAAGCAGTTCTTTAAAAGCTCTTGAATGAACACCTCAATTATTTTGTTAGTCAGTCAATGATTCTGAGCATTCTTTTTTTCAATTCTTGTTGATAGAATGTGAGATAACATGAATTTGTAATAAGAGTCAATTTCTGTTGCTAAAGATTAGGAATGGCAGACAAATACCAACAAAAATCTGAGTCCCCTACCAGTGACGAGACGGCTGCTGTCCCCGATGGTGCCGCCTCTGGTGACCACCACGATGCTGCCTCGGTCAGTTCTGACCCTCACACGTATCTGGAGCTTAATAAAGATGGGGCTACGTTTCGTTCATACCTGCGTGTGGATGACCACGTGATGGTCGTTCCTCCGGAAACTCCTGAGTCGTGCTCTGTGAGCAACGACCAACGAGAGGATCCGTACGAAAACAAGCAACCCGAGGACGTCAGCATTGGTCACAATGTAATAGGTAAGTCAATGTACCTTGTCGAATCTTATTTTACTCGTGGTTTATGTTTTACTCGCAGTTGATGAAGATAATGAAATATGAACATAAAAATTATATTTGAAATACAAACACCAAAATAGCCAGCTGCATCAGCTTACATTTTCTACTTCACTGACTTGAGTCGTACTTACTTGTTGCGTACAGATGTAAAGGTAAAGGGAGATCTGGATTTGAAGTAACAAATAAATAGAAAGCACATATTTGATATTACAGGTTGTTGTCAATTCAGCCAAAGTTATATTTGTAAAACTTTAGAAACGACGTGCCATTTTCTTTGTTCTGGCATTTAGTAAATGCCATGATCTTAACTGCAATGTTTGGCGGTCCTGTGGGTAGCTAGTTGCTCCATATATGTTATGCCACTTGTATGAATGTTTTACTTCTGACTATACAGTGTGCCCCATTGAAACACCATTTATTAACAAACTGATACAAATTAAGGTTGATCAATCAATCAATAGATAAATAAAAATGAGCTGCCTTTTATTAAACAGAACATGCAAACATGGTAACGTCTTCTAAATTGATAATTGCATTTTTGTTCATTAAAATTTTGCAGCATCTAAATTAATCGTGTCCTTTTTATTCGTTTTAGAACGTGCCACAGAAATGTGGAATATAGCAAAATCCAGCAAAGTTTGTCAGCTCACACTGGTTTTCGGACTACTGGCGATAGTTTCAGCTGCAATACTGTTTCCAATACTCGTAGCCGGTGGTAAGGTATGTCATTTAATCTTCTTTGACTTAGAAAAAAAATCAGTGTCATTGCTAATAGTTTAATGATTTGAAATTTTTTTTAGTTTTCAGTTTTCTAACTGATTCCTTCTTTAACAGGTCTGTGTCTGTCGTGTTTATAGGAGATGGCAGGGGCGAAGTTGAATACATCGGGTATTCTATGGTTGGGGGCAACACAACTATCAAAGTCATTGCTAATAGTTGAATAATTAGAAAAATAAGTTTTAAGTTTTTTAACGGTTCCCTTCTTTGAAAGGTCTGTAGCTATTATGTTTATAGGACATGGCAGGGACGAAGCTGAATACATCAGGTATTTTATGGTTGGGGGCAACGCAACTATCAAAGTCATTGCTAATAGTTGAATGATTAGAAAAATAATTTTTCATATTTTTAGTGGTTCCCTTCTTTGAATGGTCTGTTTCTATTATGTTTATAGGAGATGACAGGGACGAAGCTGAATACATCATGTATTCTATGGTTGGGGGCAACACAACTATCAAAGTCATTGCTAATAGTTGAATGATTAGAAAAAAAAAGTTTTCAGTTTTCTAGGTGCTCTTTTCTTTGAAATGTCTGTGTCTATTATATTTATAGGAGATGACAGGGACGAACCTGAATACATCAGGTATTCCGTGGATGGGGACAACAAAATTATTAACTACGATTGGAACAGCTGTGACCTTGCCTTCCCTCATTGTGACCTTGCAACCCACCATGACCTTGTCACCTACCAATGTGACCTTGATAACGAATGCAACAGGCAAGTAAAGTTCATGAAAAAACTAGCTGTGTGAATGGGTGATTCTGGATTTTTTTTAAAACGTATTCATCTATTTGTTTAAATATCTATATGAATGTTGCTCATCAAGATGATGTAGTTAAAGTAACATTAATTAAGCACCTACATGTTGTCTTATGATGGCGGATACCAAAATTTACCTGCTTGCTTGGATGGACTGGGCTCCTTCTTCAGCTACTTTTTTAGTAAACAAATTGACTTTTTTGTTTAAAAATGTCTCTTGGGGACCAAACCTATACTTCTTGTTTTTTGACCTATCTTTTTTTTTTTTTTTTGCAGTTGCAGTTGCAATACCATTAAAAGCCGAATTTCACCTTTTTTTCCTGACTCCTACCCACATTCCAGAATATCATAATATATATTAATGGTCCATTCCCATCTTTTTGGGGTTATACTGGTAACAGGCGAATGCAAAAATACCAAACTTTGAACAATAAAAAATATAATTCATTGAACCTCAATCCCGTTTTAGTGGACGGAATGGACAAAAAAATTATTTAAACTCCTACAATAAGCTTCTATAGGTTATATACAACTCTATACACATATGTGTTGTTTGTTACAATGAAAGGATGCCAAATTGGCTGGGAGGAATACAACAGCCACTGCTACAGCCTTGTGAAAAGCGCTGTCACTTGGTATACGGCGGTATCAAGGTGTCGACAGGAAGGTGCAGTTCTGACATCCATCATGGGACGTCAGGAGAACATCTTCATTACAGGTCAATTCTCCAAAGGTAGGTAATGCCTGATGATTTGTTTACATGGATAGCCTGAAAATCCCAAAACTGATGCAAGTGTGCGAATAAAAAAATTTCATTATGAAAAATACGTGATCTGGAAGGTTGAACAAATGACCGACATTGAGCATTAACACTATCTAGACCGGTGTGACAGCGATCTCGCCCCCCCCCCCGTGATCTCGCCCCCCCCCCGCCCTCCACGGCTAGTGATCTCGCCCCCCTACCTCGCCCCCCTTTAGCGATTTTGCCCCCCCCCCAAAAAAAACGGGTTTACATGACATTTTAGAAGTTGATTGGTATAAATTACAAAATGCAGTTTCAGAATGATATAAGTACACGAGTTTCATACATAACCCCATTCATAGTATCAATATTAACGTAATTACATGGTAATAAGATAGCTGAACTTGTGTCAGACAAGGAGGGTTGGGTCCCTTGTATTCCCATTATTGCATATACCTGAGTCTTGACATAAGATGTATTTCATTGTATTCACCTGTCCTCAAGCAACCTATATATCTCCAATATGAAGTCTCTACCATGAAGTGACCACAAAATAACTATGTAATGTCTTTATTAATTATGCAAATATTAGGTATTAATTAGAATAACGAACATTTTGGTATATGCCCCTGGCCAAGGGATATCTTCACGTCCAACATGACTGTTTTTTCTAGTATTTAGGAACTGATGCATTTACCCGTACCGTGTTTCTGGTACTTTACCAGTGTTTGTGTAGCATTTAGCAACAGCTATATCAACTTGCGCGTAGAAAGTGTTTATAATGAGAAACTATTATTCACGTGTGTTTTTGTTAGTGCTTTGGAAATGTTTCCAGAACAAGAAAGAAAACACTGTGACAAATTGAAAATATATAGCTGACGTATTCCGTACCATAGACGGTACGGTGTTGATTTATACGTTCGCAGTAGCACTGTTTTTATGCCACCTCAGCTGCAAAAGTTGTCTTTTTCATTTCAATGTTATGTTTGCACCGAACAATATAGTATCGACTTTCGAGGTATGACATCTTACGGTACGTATATAAGGTGCCATATAGGTACCAGGTAACACACCATATACGTTACTCCCCAGGTGCAGTATAGTACCAGGTAGCGCACCTGTAATATGTAGTTACCAGCTGCTCTTGGGGGGGGGGGGGCGAAAACGCTAAAGGGGGGGCGAAAACGCTAGTGATCTCGCCCCCCGGGCTGTCAAACTGGGCTTTTTTGGCATACCTGGGATGGGGGCGGGGGCTCTTTTGAACCACCCTTCGTAATTTCAAAACGGCTTGGGTTACGATCACCAAATTTCGAGGAATGATGTGCTAGTAAAGTCTTATATTTTCTGTAATTTTTGTTTGACTATGACGTAATATGCCATAATTATGACGTCATAATGCAATATTTTGGGCTAGAATCGTCTAAATATTACATTTCAGCTATACTTACAGGTATTAAACAAAACGATGACTGTAAAGGTTACATTATTGGTGTCTAAGTCTGCAAAGTCTTTTGTTGCCAATCACGACGACACTGACGGCTATATGGCGTCAGAAAATGATGTCATTTGTCCGACATCTTGGATCAACAAGCTTGAATTTTCTAAAATACGATTTTTGCCACATATAACCCCAAAACGCAATAAACCTGAACTAAAAAGGTTCAAGTAATTGTGTTTTGTAAGAAAATAAAATATTTTGACGGTTTTTGACCCATTACGCCATCAAATTAGCATAAATTATGAATATTTAATTAGACTTGTAACTTAAAATTACACAGGATGTTAATGATATAGATAAAAAAGTTTGGTCTTGCAATAAAACCTTGAAATCCAATAATTCAAACTGAAATTAGTAAATTTGTTAAAATATGCAGAAACCCGTTGCCATGGCAACAGGAAAAAACACAAACCAAATTTTTTTTAGTAGAATTGTTGCCAACAATATTTTAGGAAAAGTCACCAAGTTTCGGAGTCCTAGCATACGTCGTTCGGCAGTAATACGACGTCAAATTTTTCGCAAGCACTTTTAGCCCCCCCAAATAAGGCTCTCATTTTCATAAAACATATTACTTGATCATGTCCTCCACCAAATAACAGACGCACGCAATCTATGTAACACTACTTACTCTCGGCTACTTACTCTCGGCATTCAGGCCTTCTCGAGTTATTTTGGTCTTCTACAAACAAACAAACATACATACATCAATACAAATGCTACCGAAAAATTATCAACCTTCTCGGCGAATTTAAAGAAAAAGCCATCTATTCAAACGGGTATCTGTAAGCTTAAAGATCCTTCCTGAAGAGTTTTAGATTATCCCTGAATTAAATCGACATCCGTTCTCCAGACCTTATCTTTTCGTTTACCTTTTAATGGTGACATAATTAAGCGATAAAATAATTAAATTAATCACAAACCCGTGCAATGTATAGGTCCCAATCGGGCGTGGATCGGACTTCATAAAATTGACAAGTCTTGGAAGTGGATTGGAGGGGCACCAGTCACCTATAGGAAATGGTCCCCTGGTGAGCCCAACAACTACCGCAACCGAGAAAATTGCGTTTTCATTACCCTCAACGTGAGTATCCTCTTTTATTCCATTAAAAAACATTAACTTTAGTCCCTAAACATCAGTACAGCACACAATGTATTTGTTTGCGATGTACTTCTCACTTATATAGTCATTGATGAAATAACCGTTCTCGGATAATTGAAAACAACAATTAATAGCTTAACAATAGATATAGTGTTCTCTAAGTCATTTGAGACTGTAAAATTACAATGTGGACTTCGGTACTGAAATAAAACTTTTTTTCATTTATATTTACACAGTATAGATTGTTAAGGGCGAGGAAGAGAAGAGGAACGTGGAATGATATACGGTGTAACGCAAAATATCCTTTTATTTGTAAGAAACTAAAATAACTCTATTCCAGTAGATTATTAGGCATCCTGGTTAACCCTCAAACCACCGTAGCTTTTCCTGACTAATCTTACCGTATGGGGTTGAAACTAACAAATAACGTTTTGTACAAATACATTTTTGTGACTCTTTTTTGTGATTTGTATACGTGTATAGTTTCATTTATCTACTTGGGACAGTTTGACATGATTAGATGGAAATAATTCCAGGTCATTATCATGATTTAAGCAAAAGATCATAAGGACCACATTTTGCACTAACCCTATGCAGACCGTTGAGGAGGTTTTTGATGCCGTGCTAACTAAAATGTCGCATAGCTCCTGAACGGCTTACGATAGGGCCAATAAACTTGGTATGTTTCAAAAAAATGTTAATAGAAAACATTCTAGGGAAATTAAGTAAGTAAGTAAATTTTTCATGTTTTAATGGCGACGGAATTCTGACAAATTCATTACAAAATTCGCTAATCTAGATTTAAACAATACGGTTTTAGTGGTTGTTGGCAACCAACACTTTCATATGACATGTTGTAAAATTCAATGTAAGTTTCATGATTCAATATTTATGATTTAGTTTAATTTGATGACGTCATCGTAAAAAAAGGAATTGGATCCACCTATTCTATATCCCTGCAGTTTATTTCTGAGTTTACTTTTGACAATATTCAGAGGTTGCTTTCATTAAGCATTGATAAAGATTTTTTTGTATAAAGTATTGTCCAAGGCTCTATTTTAAAGGAAACAAAATAATTCTATACATTGTAAATGATAATATGCGGAAATTGTATAGGAATAGCCCGTATAAACACCCTCTGGCTTTGCAGGCACGCAGAAACTGGCAATATTACAAATGATGTGCTGCCATACCTTATCTTTCCTTATCTAGCTGTAAGAGTGGTTCAGAGCTACCTGATAATCTACATACTTTTAGAGAGCACATGATGGCAACGAACTCCTCCGTATAGTGTAAAGTTCTAGGGAAAAACGATTTTTTTTTGTACTTGAAAGCATGACTATTTATTTCGTTTTTGGGGGGGCTGGTATAACATATGTAGTAGTCAGTAAGTCTTAAACTTTATTTGTCATTTTGTACAGTATTTATTGTCAGGAGATTTTGCAGTAGCATTGTCCATTTATGGGTTTGTGTTTTCATGCACACCATGTGCGTTTTTGTCTCTATAAGATAATGCTTGATAACAACGATGTAAGGTACCAGTTTTAGTCCGATCTGGTACATGAAGATCCAGACTATCAGTCCTTATTTGAGAAATTGAAATGTAGAAATGGTCTAAGTGTTGTACATCTGAATGTCCGCAGCCTACTTCCCAAGCTTGATGAATTAAGAACTATGAGGTTAGATAACCCTATTGATGTATTGGCTTTGACTTAAACATGGTTGGAAAGCAGTATTGATGATTCTAAAGTGCAAATACAAAACTACACACTGTACAGAAAGGACAGGAATCGTCACGGTGGAGATGTGCCGTAGATGTGGCGTGTTATGTAGCTAATTTGATTCAGCATAAATTAATTCCTGAAATTACTCTTTTGGATATTGAAAGTGTTTGGGTACAAGTGAAACACACTGTCGGTAAACCAATCATGATTGGCACAGTATACCGCCCACCAAATTCCAAATCTGATTTCTTTGAAACCCTTGAAACACCTATGACTAAGGCCACGGAAACGTCTGACGAACTGTACCTACTTGGAGATCTTAACTATGATGTAGTCACACAGAGTTTTTGTAAGAAAATAGACACCATTTGTAATACTTTCCAAGCAAAACAACTCATAGATGGGCCACCCCGTCTTACGGAAAACTCTTCTACCTGTATAGACCTCATTATAGGCTCGTTCTCATTTAAATGTCGAAATGCTGTCGCCTGACTTTACGGCTTGATATGGAGAAAATTATAGACAACGTCACTGATTCCTTCATTTTTCCATAACCCCTGTAATGTTTTACAAAAGATGCACAACAACATTCGTATTGGTTGATGGCTTAGACGGTTATTATAGCCACGAGTCGGATTTCACACCCTGAAAAATGGCTGTCGCCTGAGAAGAAACGAAGAATTCAAATAGTAGCCAAAAATGTAACAAATCAGTTCCCAGAATAATTGTTCGGCAGGTGAAACCCACTACCAAGGCCCTCTGACCGATCACGTCAGATCGCTCCTGTCACTGATTTTGGAGGCTGTGTGAGGTGGTTTATGCCTGTCGCCAGATTCTGTAACAAACGTTACCACCACGAGTACGATGGTTGCCACGGTTTTATTATCCACGTATAAGACTAGAAATGACCATTTTTGTGACGCTGTACCGTTTTTCTGGCTTCCTAAGGAAACAAGAAAGGGTTGGTGACTGTTATTTGTATCCCACCTTGCTTAACAAAATGTTCTACAGAAATGACTGTAACAAACGTTACCATTGTTCGATGCTGTCTAAGCTTTCTATTTGACCTGGTGTAAAAAAGCTGCCCACTTTTCAAATGTTCCTTGGGACATCCACTTATACCCAAATGATGTAGTCAATAAGGTAAGTCCTTTAGAAGAAAACAGGGTAAAGTTTACTGTTGTAACAAACGTTACCGGTAACGTCTGTTACCTGCCCTGTAATGTATTACCAATGGGACCGAAAATAATAAGTTGCCATTTTTTGGCTATGATTAAAAGAGGAATTTTCCTAAACAACCAGGTAGCTTTCACTGAAAATAAAGCCGATTTATTTTTCGACCCAAAAAATGCCATTTTCGACATTTCAATGAGAACGAGTGTATAGCAAAAGTTCCCGAGAAGGTATTTGAATGTGGTGTGCAGTCCATCGGTATTAGCGATCACAGCTTTACCTACGCAGTACGGAAGGCCAAGCAACCACGGGGAACTCCAAGAACGACGAGAGTCAGATCATACCGAAAATTCAACGAAGCTGCATTTCAAGAAGAGCTGTAGGGTGCTCCATGGTCCGAAGTATAAAAAAATGTTCAAATGCCAATGATGCACTGTGTTGTTTTCAAACAATATTGACTAATATATGTGACAAGTATGCTCCCTGGATAACTGTAAGAATCAAAGGCCATGAGCCACCAAGGATGACACAAGAGTACTTAGGTATGGCTCGTGATAGAGACTTTCATTTCAGTAAGGCCAAAAAAAAAAAAAAAAACTCCCTCATATGTGGGAAACAGCCAAGAGACTAAGGAATAAATGTAATAACATGGCGCAGTATCTGAAGAAGCAATATTACCACAATGAAATCAAAGACAAAGCTAAAGACAGTAAAGGTCTCTGGACGACGCTAAAAACCCTTTTGCCCGGCCAAACCAGACAGCTACCACTGAAAATGTCTCGAAACAGAATGAAGAAAACATTGCCAATAGATTTAATGCGTTTTCACATCTATAGGTACTAAACTAGCCGCAGATTTCACAAGTGTATATACACCAATCGCAGGACCACCACGGTTCTCCTTCAAGTTCACAAAGCACTGGGCTAGATGGGGTTAGCAGCCGACTCATTCGACATGCTGCACCTGCTATTCCTGGTCCCTTAACCTACATATACAATCTGTCTCTCTCTAATGGCGAAGTACCCAGGGAATGGAAATGGGCTAAATTGATTCCATTGTTTAAAGGTGGCGACAAAGATGACTGTTGTGACTACCGACCCATTTCTGTACTCCGATCATTCATGAAGACATTCGAAAAAGCTGTCCATGCCCAGATAGACATCTTTCTGAATGGACATAACATACTTAACAAATTCCAGTCAGGTTTCAGACCAGCTCATTCTACTACAACAACATTGATCCATGCCAATGGCACTATTTTCGACAACATGGAGAAGGGACTTTTCACCGGTGCCGTCTTTCTTGATTTAAAGAAGGCTTTCGACACCGTATGTCACACTATCCTTCTCGACAAGTTAAGAATAAGTGGGTTCCAAGATACTGAACTGGCATGGTTCCGGTCCTACTTAGATGGTAGAAAGCTAACTACTGTTGTAAATGGGGTGGCAAGTGAGTCCATGGTAATTTCTGTTGGGGTTCCCCAAGGTACGTACTGGGGCCATTGTTGTTTATCCTCTATATTAATGACATGCCTGACATATTGCAACATGGGGAGGTATGTCTATATGCAGACGACACCGCACTGTTCTATGCATCGAATTCAATCAGTGACCTAAACGAAGCACTGAATGAAGATCTCCGCAACATAGACGTATGGCTACACTCAAACAAACTGACTTTAAATGTGAAAAAGTGTAAGGCTATGTTATTTGGCTTGGGAACAAGCTGCGTCTAGGTACTGGTAAAATGACGGTAACTCTTTCTGGCACATGTTTGGAGGTCGTTTCCAGCTTTAAATATCTCGGTGTCTGGTTTGACTCGTGCCTAACGTGGCAAGATCATATAGATAAATTATGCAAGGGTGTATCGGCCAGACTAGGTGTGTTACGGCGTCTTACGCCAGCTTTGCCAAAACGTACCCTTGAAATGTTATTCAATTGTATGGTCCTTCCCAAACTGGATTACTGCGATGTTGTGTGGGGTAAGCACTGAACTCTCCAGTCTACACTGGAAAACTCTGGAAACTAGAAGAAATGAACACCTGTTGCACACAGTCTACAAGTCTGTTAACCACCTACTACCAGAATATCTCAATGTATTCCATATGGTATCTGAGACTCACAGTTACCCTACTCGTCATAGTTTAAGCCAATCAATGCAGCTGCGACAAGTTCACTTATAATGTGGAAGGCGTAAGTTTAGCCACAGGGGCGTTTGTCAGTGGAATCACCTTCCAATAACTTTAAAAACGACTCCTAACATTGCAGCATTTAAGCGTATGATGAAACTGAGAGCTGACCTCACGACCGGAATGATTATGGATAACGGTCTTTTGTGTACATTGTTTGTATGTTATGTATGGTTGATATGACATGTACTTTGTGTAATTCAGGGCCCCACTGTAAAGCAGTGACTTACTTACACTAAGTTGGGTCACCCTTGCTAAAAAAAAACAGAATAGAAAATAAATAAAAAAATAAATGCTTACGGAAATGTTTATCAAATACTGAATAAAGAGACTCTATTTACACAACCATTATTTCATTCTCACCGACGTATCGTTGACCGTTTGTCACCTTCTTCAGGGCAATTCTGACTTGTTCACATTGTACTGCAGGACAGGTGTCGCTGCTCACAGTTCATATGCGGGCATAAAACGTATCATTTCACTGTTAACCCTCGAACCACCGTGTCTTTTTTGCGACGTAGATTACCGTAGGGGGTCAAAACTGACCCCATATCCTTTTTATACAAATGCAGTTTTTTGTGTGACTCTTTTTGTGATTTGTATAGTTTCATTAGTCTATGTTGGACAGTTTGACATGATTAGGTGAGAAAAAAATCAAATTCATTATCATAATTTATGCCAAATATCTTGAGGACCATAGTTTGCACTGATGCTATTTAGACCGGGTAGGGGTTTTTATAAGCCCCCACAAACTTCTATGTTGCATAGCCCCTGAATGGCTTACACCAGTGCCACCGAATTTGATCCTTTACAGGAAATGTTGATAGCAAACATTTAAATTAGATAAAGTAAGTTCATCATATTGCATGTTGCCATGGCAACGGAATTCTGACAAGAATATGTATTACGAAATTTTCTAATTTTGGCTTAAACATTCAAGTTTTAAGATTTTCTTGGCAAACCACACTGTCTTGTTCATGACATCTTATTAAATTCAACTTAAATTTCTTAATTCAATATTCATAATCTATGCTAATTCAATGACGTCATCAGTCAAAATTGATGATGTCATGACTTCGTCATATAACGTGATAATGTCAAAAGGTGTTACCATAATTTTGTTCTACATGTAAATCATTCTTTGAAAAATTCGTAATCATATGATAAGTTGTTTAGGTGTGGGTCTCAAAAATTTTTTTAAACAATGCTGGGGTCAGTTTTGACCCCACAGGACCATGCATTAACTTTCTAGGATAACTTAATCAACAATAATCGGTAAAAACGTATGAGACGTTATAAGACAAATACACAAGTAAACTCATGGGAGTATATTTGTTTTCGACTAGAAATGCGATAATGGCACATATTAACATACGCCTGGGGTCAGTTTTGACCCCATACGGTGGTTTGAGCCTTAAAGAAGACATGGGTGCATTGGTTTGGTAATTAAAATGTTGGTACAGTCAAACCTGTATTAGGGGCCACCTCTACAGAGGGGCCACCTGTCCATAGTGGCCACTTTTTGTTGGTCCCTTGGGTATTTTATCTACAAGTTGCCACCTCTATACAGAGGCCACCTGTCTATAGTGGCCACATTTGTCCGGTCCCTTGAGTGGCCACTATAGACAGGTTTGACTGTAGTTTCATAAGATCTCAAATGATCCAATAGCGATATGTTACGGTTATGAAGAAAAACTCAAAGCATACGGGGCGATATGTAATTCTTTCGAGATTTTATCAAGAACTGCACTCATACCCAGTATTCATACCGCTCATTCAGGCTCTTTCGAGCTACACACATGCAGTTCATTTGCATGCTTACATTCACATAAACACTGCCGATAATACTACCTTCTTTACGAAGGTAATAGCACGAATCATTACAATCAAGAAAGCTGATGCATTAACATAAACAGCTCTGTTCTGTTTGGATCTAGACATTGTTGACCTACCAAGATACCAGCATACCTCGACGATTACTTCAGGATTTTTATAGAGCTATTATTTTCTAGATTATAGGCAACTGCCTTGACAGACATCTTAGTGCGCATGCTTTGCCATGTAGTCAATGTAAAGTATGCCTTTAAAATTGTAATAACTTTTTAAACAATGTTTAATAATGAAGCTTGTAAACACCAACACAATTCAGGCTAAATTGCCTGCAAAGTGGTGATTTTAATAAAGTTCATGTATGTGCCCAAACAATGATTTCATCATGCAGTTTAAATACGGAGTCATATTTGAATGGATACAGGCAAAGAAAGAATAATTGATATTGGTATGAAATGCGCAGATATTGGCACCTATCACGCACAAAACACATGATTTTTCCACACTGAAGACAAATTAATAACCGAGAGTCTTGGGTCGCTATACTCAGTCGTCATGGGGTATGTCATTTTTCGTGCTTTTCCACACGGGTTTACGTAAATATTGTAGTGTGGTAAAACGCGGAAATATTGGTTCTAAGTCTAACTCTCTAACAGTTCTGTCACTCCAAAATGATTAAAGAATTACAGTTTAGCAATGCAAGTATAATGCATAACGACATGGTTAGTCCTGACATTATATTGTGATTATACATTTAGAGATTTTATGAGGGCGATAGTAGTTCTGAACTGAAAAAAAATATATGGTGTCTATTACACATTTTGACATCTACTATAAAAAATAGACATAATATCAACAGTGTGGGATACAAAACAGATGTTTGTTTGTGTCGATCTTGTGAATAGAATCACGCCGTTCTTTTCCTTCACCCAACGTAATTGCCTAACTCTTCGTGCAAAAAAGAACCCAGAAATGAATATTTAGACACTGACGCTTGCGTGATAGTCTGTCGGTAACATTCTGTTCCTTTTTTTCTACAAACCTGACAAATCACGATTCCCTTAGCTGATTATGAATGTTAATCTGAACAGTACTTACGTGTATGTCATAAGCTCACTGATTTCGCTTTGCGTCGTTTGTGTAACCAAATAAAACCATGCAAATGTCAGGTTTTGCATTTTTCATCACATTTGGAATAAGTCTGGTGTTTTTATAAGGCAGCGAATCAAATATATATGCATGTAGACACAGAAAATATTTTTCTTGCGAACGGGTAGGACTCAACGCTTTTACAAGTGTCGACACGGGGGCTACTGACTGAAGGTATTTCTGTTTGCTTTTCTATCGCAAATTCAACGCATCGTATTTCTTCATTTCCCAGGGATGCATATGGGGAAGCAGTATCTACGAGATGTGCATGCAGTCAAACAGGGAGGACCATTTAATTTTTCAACCTTTTCGTATCATTATGCAGACGACAATGGCTAAATCTTTTGTCTGCAAGACGAAAAATACCGCTGATGAAGATGATTATTATTACTACTAACAGCAATGTGAATTTTCGTTATGTTAATGTTTTACAACCGATTCATATATTTTTCTATGGAACAAATTTAGGCACACATTTTTTTACAGTGGAATGTAATGACTAAACTGGGCGGAGAGAAATTAACACTTAAAACACAAGCGTTATTATTGACACGACAAAAATACAGTAACATTTGTATGGTCAACTGTGAACTACAATAAAAAGAATACAACATAGATTTTTAAATTTTATTATTAAACAATATAGGATTATAAAATTCTAGTATTCAACACAATACTGTAACAAGAAAACCTCCATACAATCAGGTAGGGCAAGACATGGCTGTCGCTATCTTTTCAAATTAAAAAACAACCTTATTTTATGTATTCACCTAAGTATCTAAGCATCATGGTAGCTGTTGGATCTAAATATTTAGTCAAATCTACATCTGGGATCTAGTATCTTAAAATCTGTAGTATAGATTTATAGAAATGTGGATAACTTGTCGCGTAGCATATAAAACATAGGGCATCCCATGTGGAAGTTAAATTGTAGTTTGATTAGGTGACAACTGTATGTAGGTTGCCTTTCCTCTAATTTGCGGATTGCAGGCCTGATAGATATCGTGTAACCCCTTGGATACAACTTTTGCCAACGATAAAGCTACTTGTTTATTACATCTGTGTAGGTTATTTCTTGTCATGTCATCTTGTCATCCAAGTCTAATGTTTCAAATTCGTCATCGAACTAACACTCAACTGAGTTTTAGCATTTTCAAAAAACACCTGCACGTCTAATAGCTTTCATTATAAAATTGTGTACATTTTGCCTAACCCCCTAATGCGTATGACAGCAACGAATGTTTTTTTGCTGTTGTTATTTTACATACTGCAAAAACTAATTAGTCTAGCTCGGTGCATAGGTTTGGTCTCAGCTGCAACTCTTAAAACAACCACTTACATTTAGATGGAGAGGATATCAATTATATTCTTAACCTTATTCAGACCGAGGGGGGGGGGTAGATGACCGCGCAAACTTTAATGTCTCATAACGGTTGAAAAGCTTATGCAAGACCCACCAAATACGGCTTCTATTATAGAATCTATTCGTCACAATTTAGGAAGTTAAAATTTTCGTTTTTCCGTGTTGTTATGGCAACCAGTGGTTATCAGGCATTTTGACGAAAATTTCTAAAAAAAGGACAGTGAAAAGGGAAGTAACCATCCCTTCTTACCACTTAAAAGCATCCCTCCCGTTTAAAAAACAGCTATTTCAAATATTTTAACCCTCATCCGACCGTTACATTTTTACGACGAATCTGACCGTATGGGGTCATTTTTGACCCCATTTTGTTTTGCTCATAGACATATTTTTGCTGGCTTATTTTGACATTCCTATGTATTTACTGTTTCACTAATCTATGAAAAATATTTTGACAAGTTTTGGCGTCTGGAGTTATTACCCATTAGCATAATTTATGCAGAAAATGAGGAGAAACGACATTTGCTCTGAAAATCTACCATACTCAACTTACTTAAACAATGCTTTGTCTTATCAATTTCTAAACAATAATTGTGATGATGCAATAATACTGATAGCATAATAATGTTATTTAACAAGAAAAAATACAATATTTGTGAAAAGTAACAAATTTACTACTTAATTATGCACCATATTCCGCCATCTAAACACATACATACAATAACTCTTGTCTATTTTCCCGCAAAGATCTTTCTTGTAGGTTCCTTCTGCACATTCTGTCTATATATTGTTTTTTTATTAATTAGAAACATTTTCACTTTCATTAGCATAGGTAATTAGTGCGTTTTATCATAATTTATGCAGAATGTCGAAAAACTGTGTTTTACACTAAAATACTAAATTTCTTTCAAAATATTCGGTGTTTACTCATCTAAGCAACTATAACTTGTTGCTGTAATAGCAAAGATGAGGAATGCCTGTTATCTTATTGAAATGTCTTGATATTTATGTAATTAATGATTCATAATTGGCTGGGGTCATTTTTGACCCCACCGAACAAGACACAAACTTTCAAGTATAGCTTATACAATAATGGGCAAAACTCGGTGAAAAATTGGTAGATGTTGTAAGACATGTATACGAACAAATTCATGGAAGGATTTTTTTCTCTGATTAAAAATGTTGCTATGGCAGATTAAAATATACGCCTGGGGTCAAAAATGACCCCATACGGTCGGATGAGGGTTAAAGTAACACCTCAATGATTTTATCATTCAAAATGACCCTAAGTATTATTGTTTTATTCTAGTTCATAGAATGTAAGATGGCATGAATTTGTATTAAGAGTTGATTTCTATTGTTAAGGAGCAGAAATGGCAGACAAAGACCAAGGAAAACCTGAGTCCTATACCAGTGACGATATGGCTACTGTACCCGATGGTGCCGCCTCTGGTTACCACCATGCCGCTGCCTCGGTCAGTTCTGGCCCTCACACGTATTTGGAGCTAGGTGAAGATGGGATTACATTCCGTTCATACATCCGTGTGGATGGTAACGTGGTGGTCAATCCTGATCCTCACACGTACTTGGAGCTTGGTGAAGACGGTGCTAGGTTTCGTTCATACTTCCGTGTGGATGACCACGTGGTGGTCGTTCCTCCAGATATGGCGGAGCCATGCTCTGAGGCTAACGACCAACCAGCGGATCCGTACGAACGGAAACAATCCGAGGACGTCAGTTTTTGTCACAAGGCAAGAGGTACGTCAATACACTTTATTGAAATTTACACGTGGCTCATGCTTAGCTCAAAGATTACGATGATGAAACATGAACTTTAAAAGTTAAGCTAGCTGTATCAGTTTACGTTTTCTACTCCCCATGATTTCGTACATAATATTTGTTGCACATGGATGTAAAAGGTGTTACTAATATGTTAAAGATTGGTTGGGCGGCAACAAATTCAGGTTGTTGTTGATGTAGCCAATGTTGTTTATGTGAAACATAAGAAACGACCATAATGTTATGGCTGTTATTAACTATCATGTTTACGTTTTACAGACCTGTTGGTAGTTGATCCACATAAGTAATACCATTTGTATGGATGTGTAGTTATGACAATACAATGGGCTGTTTTTATTATTTATTTAAGAGAACATACAAAGATGGCAACCACGTGCACTTCTAAATTGATCAGTCATTATGCTTCTTTCCATTGAATGTTTGTAACATATTAATAAATCGTTACGTTTCTATTCATTTTAGAACGTGCCACAGAAATGTGGACTATGGCGAAATCCAGCAAAGTTTGTCAGCTCACACTGAGTCTCGGAATACTGGCGATAGTTTCAGCTGCAATACTGGTGACATGTCTAAAGTCCAGTGCTAAGGTGTGTCATTTAACCCTCATCCGACCGTTACATTTTTACGACGAATCTGACCGTATGGGGTCATTTTTGACCCCATTTTGTTTTGCTCATAGACATATTTCTGCTGGCTTATTTTGTCATTTCTATGTATTTACTGTTTCACTAACCTATGAAAAATATTTTGACAAGTTTTTGTGTCAGTAGTTATTACTCATTATCATAATTTATGCAGAAAATGAGGAAAACCCACATTTGCTCTGAAAATCTACCATACTAAACTTACTTAAACAATGTTTTGTTTGATCAATTTCTAAACAATAATTGTGGTGATGCAATAATGCTGATAGCATAATAATGTTATTTAACAAGAAAAAATACAATATTTGTGAAAAGTAACGAATTTATTACTTAATTATGCACCATATTCCGCCATCTAAACACATACATACAATAACTCTTGTCTATTTTCCCGCAAAGATCTTTCTTGTAGGTTCCTTCTGCACATTCTGTCCATATATTGTTTTTTAATTAATTAGAAACATTTTCACTTTCATTAGCATAGGTAATTAGTGCGTATTATCATAATTTATGCAGAATGTCGAAAAACTGTGTTTTACACTAAAATACTAAATTTCTTTCAAAATATTCTGTGTTTACTCATCTAAGCAACTATAACCTGTTGCTGCAATAGCAATAATGAGGAATGCCTTTTATTTTATTGAAATATCTTGATATTTATGTAATTAATGATTCATAATTGGCTGGGGTCATTTTTGACCCCACCGAACAAGACACAAACTTTCAAGTATAGCTTATATAATAATGGGCAAAACTCGGCGAAAAATTGGTAGATGTTGTAAGACATGTATACAAGCAAATTCATGGAAGGAATTTTTTCTCTGATGAAAAATGTTGCTGTGGCAGATTAAAATATACGCCTGGGGTAAAAAATGACCCCATACGGTCGGATGAGGGTTAATCTTCTTGACGTTATAAAGAAATATCAGAGTCATTGCTAATAGCTGAATGATTAGAAAATAATTTTTCAGTTTTTTTTTAGTGGTTACCTTCTTTGAAAGGTCTGTGTTTATCATATTTATAGGAGATGACATGGACGAAGCTGAATACATCAGGTATTCTGTGGCTGGGGGAAACACAATTATCAACTACGGTTGGAACTGCTGTGACCTTGCCTCCCATCATTGTGACCTTGCAACCTACGAATGCAACTGGCAAGTAAAGACCATGAAAAAACTTGTTGTGTGAATGAATTATTCTGGATGTTTTTAAAAACTTATTCATCTATTTGTTTGAATATCTATATGAATGTTGCTCATTGAGATGATTTAGTTAAAGCAACATTTATCAAGCACCTACTCGTTTTCTCATTATGGTGGGAACAAAACGTACCTGCCCGCTTGAATGGACTGGGCCCTTTTTGAGCTTTTCGAACTTGTTGTTAAAAATATCTCTAGGGGCCCTAAACCTACACTACTTTTATTGTCTTAGAACTACAACCACAGCATTTACTGAATAAGGGCGAACATTAAAAGCTGCAGTACTTGTGAAAGACACCAGAAGACAAATTATCGACTTTACCCTTTGTTTTACTACCCCTAACCACCTATCAAATATCATGATGATTCAGCCGCATCTTTCAAGGCTATGCTTGTAACAGACAGACGAATGAACCTTCTCACACTAGTTACCACGTACGTACCGGCAAGAGGAACTCTGGGTAGTATGTCAAAGTTTAAGGCCCCCAGAAAATCAACAATCCGCCATTTTGCAGGCGCCATTACGTCCCGGACATCGTTACACAAATGAAACAATGGTAGAGACGTCAGCGACTGTTGACGTCTGAGGGTCTTTAACTTTGACATATTACCCAGAGTTCCTAACACCTGCGTCTACTTGGTAACTAGTGTGAGAAGGCTTATACACAAACTTTACAGTCAACTGTCAAGCGATAAAGATATAAGTCATTAAAGCACAATCCCGTTATAGTGGACAGAGTGAACAAGACAGCTGATACATCAAACTCCTAGAGCAAGCTTGTGTTTACATTTGGTGCATACAGCTCGTTATAGGTACATGTTGTTGCTGCAGTCAAACGATGCGAAGGTGGCTGGGAGGAATACAGCGATTACTGCTACAAGTTTGTGAGAAGATCTGCCACCTGGGCTATGGCAGAACTAAGTTGTCAACAACAAAGTGCAAGTTTGGCCTCTATAATGAACAGTCAGGAAAACGGCTTCATTTCACATCTCTTATCAAATGGTAGGTAAATGTAAAAATAAAAATTATCATCATCATTCATTAATACGTGTCTCAGTAAGCTAAGATGCATCCTGTTGACAGCTTGAAACATCTGGATGTCTAGAATAACAGTCTTATCCATGAGTCAACCCTATCCTGATGATGGGGCGTCAGTTCGTTTCTTACGCAGCAGCTCTCCAGCACATCGGCATTGAGCGCCTTCCAAGACAGAACCTCTATACTGACTTTTACGTCAGAGTTGAATGGTTTCCTCGTTTCTCACATGGCTCCCCCCTACCCATGGACAACAGCATGTCAGGCAACTCCGCAACTCTGCGCAATACCAACAAGACTGGCAATAAAAATGCATTATTGCCATGACGACGATTGAGGGTACAACAACACAGCTCAAATCAGAAATAGACTGGAACTTACCTATTGCACTATCCCTGGCACAATAATATACTAGCCCACTTGTAACATAAACCTACAGCCAGCAGAAATGTACTATCCCAGGTACAGCACAATGGTCTGCCAGTGACCTTAACCTACAGCTGAGCACTACAGATTGAAGTACTTCCTGTCTGCATGTGGCGTATGGCTTAAACAAGCTCTAGAAAAGAAAATGTATCCTTCATAACATAACATAACATAACAACCAAGACAACGTGATCCATTGTGCAGAGTCCCCTGTCTAGTTTCAAAGGACAAATTCCTCCAGGGAGCAAGTATGACCTACATTCCACCATTGCATACCAGAGATACATCTGGAACAGATTTGGGGGGAGGGCTTGCATACCCAGCATACTGCATTCCTGTGGAAATGCCTGTGCAATTCCTAGAATTTTTGCAGACTGAATGCAATATATACCACTTGACGACTCCCATGAGGCGTCGTCAAAAAGCTACTGGGACTAAATGCTACCTAACCAGCGCTATTCCAGCAATGATCAAATCATTGAACGAAGTATACGTATATACTCCACCAAGACAATCTGTTTTAGCTAATGTTGTAGGACAAGTCAATAAGTTTTAGCATGATCAGACTTTTAATGTGTATAGTTTTAATCTTAATCGAATTTTCCTTTTAGACATTGTACTTGTATCTACAATATTTCTTCATTAATGTGATATTCATGCAACACGTCGTATTTTATTGTTTATGTTACAATGTTCTTGTGAGCAGAAATAAGGTAGCGGTACACAATGTAAACGAGCCTGATAATTCGGATTTCGAACCGCAAGTTGGCTGTCAGACAAATAAACCATCTCTCTCTCTCTCTCTAGAGGGGGGGGGGGGGGGGGGGCTTAAAGTGCCTGCGCCAACTTTGACGCCGTATAACCATAGAACTGCCAAACTTGGTGACTTTTCCTTGTTCCCCGGGCCCCAGGAATCCCCCCCCCCCCCCCAAAGAAAAAAGCCTGGTCCCGAAAGGGTTAAATTGGTATAAGTCGCCCATGACGTTGGATGACGGTATCCGTCTTTTTATCCCCTACATGTAGGTTTACGTATACGATTGGATAAGCGTACTAATCCAATATCAATCACTACCCTGTAGGTGCTAAAAGGGCGTGGATTGGACTTAACAGAATTGAACAATCTTGGAAGTGGATTGGAGGGTCACCAGTCACCTATACAAACTGGGCTCCTGGTCAGCCTACATATAAGTCGCGGGGGCGTATGGAGCGTTGCGTTAGTATTTACCTCAAGGTGGGTGTTCTATTTTTTTTTCTATTACAGAACAGTCTTGGAATTTTGTTTGCAATGCCTGGGTGACAATCAATCAAGGCAATGTCGGATTATGCTGGCCATCCAGTAACATAGTTTACGACAAATAAACCAATGTAGAATGACGTTACAGTTACGTTATAATACTAAAATTACAGAAAATAGTGTACTCTACGAGTACATCATTCTCAGTAAATTTGTTGGTCGTAATCCAAATCGTTTTGAAAGTACGGGAGAATTAACAAAAGCTTGGTCTAGATAGGGGGTGTATTTCTTTTTCCTTTTAATCAAGTATCCTAAAGGATCTAGGTACTTAGATTAAACAGTTTTTTTTTTACCTTCCCTACAGACAACTAGGTTTGGTGGACCCTTGAAGCCCTTTAGGAGAAGAGGAGCGTGGAATGACAATGAGTGCCGCTTAAAATTTTCTTACATTTGTAAGAAACTGAAAATCTGATCCTAGAAGATTTTTGAGGTATCTTGGTTCATAACCGGGAAGTATGAGCTTAAGGCCATAAAGAGTGGTGGTTGAAGTGTTTTAGGGGTGTTTTTGATGTTATAGAATTACCATTTAATAAGGCATGGGCCTTGATTTTCTCTAAGCATTACCTTATGGCATAAATGTAATTTTTGCAAGTAGTATGGCGTCATGATGACGTCATTGAGAACTATAAGGCCATGCATATTCAGATGAAAAAGCTATAAAAGTGTACCCTGGCATGTAATTCGACGATTGTTATTAATACTTTACAGAAATGTGGATAAAAGATTTAGCGATTTAAAAAGGCCTCTGCGTGGATTTTATCATATCTTGTAATGTTGATTTTTTTTGTGAATTTTTTTCATTGAATTTTCGTTACCCCTTACACTACCAACAATCGGGAGCACTTAATAGCACCCTTTTGAGGTGGCTGCACGAGAAATTCTACCTTACAGGGTTAATACTAAAATAAGATCCATTTGGCTGGTTTCGATTATTTTTTTTTCTGGGATATCGCTCTGAAAAGTATATTATTGTCACAATAGTCAGGCAATCCACTTTAATGGGACGTAATAAGACCGAAAATGATATTTTTGAGGTCAGATTTGTATTCGGTGTGTGCCAAAACCTCTGTGTACAAGTTTTTTTTTTTGTACTTTCAAGGATAGGAAACCTATAGGCTCGTTTCCATTTACATGTCGAAATACTGTCGCCTGACTTTACGCCTTAGTATGGAGCAGATCATAGACAACATCACAGGTTCCTTCATTTTTACACAACCCCTGTAATGTTTTACACAAGATGCACAGTAACATTCGTATTGGTTAATGGCTTAGAAGATTACTATCGCCACGGGTGGGATTTGAAACCCTAAAAAATGGCTGTCGCCTGGGAAGAAACGAAGAATTCAAATAGTAGGCAAAAATGTAACAATTAAATTCCCAGAATGATTGTTCGATAGGTGAAACCAGCTGACCAGGCCCTTTGACCGATCACGTCAGATCACTACTGTCACTTTTCTTGGAGGCTGTGTAAGGTTGTTTATGCCTGTCGCCAGATCCGGTAACGAACGTTATCTCCATGAGTACGATTACTACCACGATTATATTATCCACGTATAAGACTAGAAATGGCCGCTTTTGTGACGCTTTACAGTTTTTCTGACGTTCTAAAGAAACAAGAAAGGGTTGTTGACTGTCATTTGTATCCCACCTTGCTTAACAAAGTGTTGTACAGAAATGACTGTAACAAAAGTTACCATTGTTCGATGCTGTTCAAGCATTCTATTTCACCTGTTGTAAAAAAGCTGCCCACTTTTTAAATGCTCCTAGGGGCTTCTAGTTATACCTAAATGATGTATTCAATAAGGTGAGTCCTTTCTAAGAAAACAGGATAAAGTCTATTGTTGTAACAAACGTTATCGGTAACGTTTGTCACGTGCCCTGTAATGCATTACCAATGGGACAGAAAATAATAAGTTGCCATTTTCTGGCTATGGTCAAAAGAGTAATTTTTCCAAACAACCAGGTAGTTTTCACTGAAAATAAAGCCGATTTATTTTTCGACCAAAAAAATGCAATTTTCGACATTTCAATGAGAACGAGTGTATAGTGTATTTGTTGCATATTCAATTAGCCGACGTTGATTTTATTACCCCAGGAAGTCAATTATTATCAATCAATAATCAATTATAACTCAGAAATTTAAGGATCAATGTGAAAATATCTTTTTGCATAGAATTTTTTTTTTTTAATTTCGGAAGTGAAGAAGTAAATATCGCTTCCTCCGGTTGGAAAACGAATCAGCAAAAGTTGGTCTGCACCTTAATGCCAAGAAAGCAAAACTGAAGGCATACAATCAGGTACTTTCCATTGTAATCAGAACTAAGAGTGGAGACCTAGTGAAAGTGGTCAATAACTTTAAGTACCTAGGCTCCAACATGGAGAGCACAGAAAGGACTTTGAAGTAAGGAAGCCTGGATCAGCTGTCATAACCTAAGGGAAATCTGGATGTCTGTGCTGTCACGAAAAATCAAACTGAAACTCTTCATTGCAACTGTAGAATCCATCATATCATACGGTAGAGAAACATTGACACTTACCAAATCTACGACGAAAAGTAAAGTTGATGCTACACAAACATGCTCCGAATGTGCCTGAATATCATCTGGGAGCAGAAACTTACAAATGAGAAACTATATCAAGACTTGCCATTAGTCACTGAGAAATTAAGGATAAGAAGAATTAAATTGGCAGCTCATTGCGTCAGGTATCCAGACATCGTTGCCTCTAAGTTTGTACTCCAACAAAAGGGAAAAGAAGCCGAGGAAGACCAAAGCTGACCTTCATAGACAAACTGAAACAAGACACCAACCTTGCCGATGTGAAGGAAATTAAGCCCCTGATGGAGGCTAGGGAGAGTTGGAGAGCACTTTCAAGCCTTGTTCGAGCTGTAGCTCGGCCAAAGTAAATGATTAAAGAAAGTAAGATGTAAAATCTCTCAATATTTCCTTGCGAACGAATTCAATAATACGTCTTGTTTTTTGGTCATCTTTAACCCTCATCCGACCGTATGGGGTCATTTTTGACCCCAGGCGTATATTTTAATCTGCCACAGCAACATTTTTCATCAGAGAAAAAATTCCTTCCATGAATTTGTTTGTATACATGTCTTACAACATCTACCAAATTTTCGCCGAGTTTTGCCCATTATTGTATAAGCTATACTTGAAAGTTTGTGTCTTGTTCGGTGGGGTCAAAAATGACCCCAGCCAATTATGAATCATTAATTATATAAATATCAAGATATTTCAATAAGATAAAAGGCATTCCTCATTATTGCTATTGCAGCAACAGGTTATAGTTGCTTAGATGAGTAAACACCGAATATTTTGAAAGAAATTTAGTATTTTAGTGTAAAACACAGTTTTTCGACATTCTGCATAAATTATGATAATACGCACTAATTACCTATGCTAATGAAAGTGAAAATGTTTCTAATTAATTAAAAAACAATATATGGACAGAATGTGCAGAATGAACCTACAAGAAAGATCTTTGCGGGAAAATAGACAAGAGTTATTGTATGCATGAGTTTAGATGGCGGAATATGGTGCATAATTAAGTAATAAATTCGTTACTTTTCACAAATATTGTATTTTTTCTTGTTAAATAACATTATTATGCTATCAGCATTACTGCATCACCACAATTATTGTTTAGAAATTGATAAAACAAAACATTGTTAAAGTAAGTTTAGTATGGTAGATTTTCAGAGCAAATGTGGGTTTTCCTCATTTTCTGCATAAATTATGATAATGAGTAATAACTACTGACACCAAAACTTGTCAAAATATTTTTCATAGATTAGTGAAACAGTAAATACATAGAAATGACAAAATAAGCCAGCAGAAATATGTCTATGAGCAAAACAAAATGGGGTCAAAAATGACCCCATACGGTCAGATTCGTCGTAAAAATGTAACGGTCGGATGAGGGTTAAGAATTACATTTCAAGAATAATGTTACTTCAGAAAATGATGTAAGAAACAACTCATTAAGAAAAGCATTGTTATCTCGTATAAGTTTTTTTCTGAAATTAAGACTGAAATTTCATCTTGTCTAACATTATTCTGGGTATAAGAAGAAATATTTCTTGTACTGTAGATCCAAATCCATGTGCAGTGCCAAACACGGTAAACAGTTCAAGTAACACATAGAATAGCATGCTCGGTTTTATTAGGTAACAATTGTATGTTGCTAGTTGCCATTCTAATTACTGATTGGATGCGGATCTCGACGGGGTGGGGTGGATGTTGTTGAGCCCTTTTGGATACTGCCCTTTCCCCCACATTAGGATATATTTTAACTCAACGCTATATTATAGCATTTCGAGTGTCATAAATGTTCCAACATACTACTAATTGCATTTAAGTTATCAGGGATTTAATTTCACGGTAGCAGGAAAAACCAGAATTGACCCCATAAATTAATGCGCATGTGCCTGACTCGTATGTGAAGGTCTCAAAACATTTCTTTGCTACCTAAGATGTAAATCACGACTCCTAAAGCTTTATATAAATAACAATATGAATCTAAACAACATTTACTTGGAACGAGTATGTAATTGGCTGAATCATTTTGCATTGCGTCACTTTAGTCAACAAATAAATGTAGTTTTACTGCAGTCTTTGTACTTTGTAATCTGAATTTTGGAATTGGTCTGGTATTTATAAGGCAAGAAATGCCCGCTTTTACTAGTGGAGAGCCATGGCTCAACACGCTGACTCTGGACACGAGAGCATGCTGAATGAAGGTACAATTTTCTTTATTCTCCCGTACTACAACGCATCATCTTTTTTTTAATCTAAAAGTTGCAAATGTAGTACCAGCTAAGTGGTATCCCCGAAGGTAGCATGCGTAGTTCAGTGGTTTGCGGCCCAGACTCTAGAACTAGAAGCCGTGAGTTCGATTTCGGCTGTTTCGCTCACTCGACATACCCGCTACTGGAAAGAAACCGATGCAGCCCTCAGGAAGTTACGCTGTGGTGTGCCGTTCAAATTATTGTACTTGTAAAAACAGCTAGGGGAACTTTCCCGGTACAGCGAACTTGTAACTAATGTATTTAGCGCATGTCCTTTGTCTCACGACGAGATACGCCTCTTCTGTGAGCTTAACCCTATTCAGACCGGGCTTTTTTGGTCATCCATGGACCGGGGGGGGGGGGGCTTTTGAGGCCCTCCACTTTGAAGTCCTATAACTCTAAAACGACGTGCCGTAGGGCCACTAAATTTTTATGACATGATATCGAAATAATATCTGACAAGTGTTTGACGTTTGACGTTACGTTGACGTAAGATGACGTAATAATGACGTCATCAATTTGATTATATTGGCCGGACCCATGAAAAAAGGGTATTCTCAGAAAACTTCAATTTTTTTTACAAAAATGTAACAACAAGTGCAGATAACAGAATAATAATGTTTATTACGACTTGCGTTGCCAAAAGCAACATCAATGACGTCAATATGAGGTCATAAAATGACGTCATACACATCTAAGATACCAGTTGGACTCCGCCATATTATATCCATCACCTTGAATTTTTAAAAATACTTTTTTTGCAACAAATAATCACAAAGGGCAATGGAAATAGACTAAATACATTCATTTAGATGGTTTTTGATGAAAAAATACCAGGTAGTTATAAATTTTAAGGGATAATTAGCTCGTTATTCTTGATCTGGCCATACGGTCCACCATCTTGGATTTTGGGCTGATGACGTCATCAAATTAGCATAATTCATGCATATATAATTATGAAAGATATGCTAGATAATATAAGATTTTATTTATGTAACAAAATAGCAGTAATATAGCAAATAAATGTGAAAAATACATTGTTAGAACCAAAAATAGTGATTTTTGGCAAAACAGCCTGTCAACAAACGGTCGCCATGGCAACACGAAAATATGGAAAATTTGTCAAACTTCTTTAAATTGTTGCCAACAATATTTTAGGAAAACTCACCAAATTTGGTGGCCCTAGCGTAAGCCGTTCTGGTGTTATAGGACATCAAAGTAGGCGCGGGCCTCAAAAGCCCCCCCCCCCCCCCCGTCTGAATAGGGTTAAACTGCATTGAGATCGGTTTTCCATTTTCTCGGTTTTCCATCTACTTGCACTAAAACATTTCTGTTGCAACATTTGCGTCATCCATCAGGTGACACTATAAAGGTCCTCCAGACGACTCTATTGCTAATGACAGACAGGAGGTCTCCATCTCGGAGGCCAACATCCTCAAGTGACACTTACACGGCAAACATTGTTGACTGCATCTCTAAATGTTGTATGAGTATTCAGCCCTATGGGTACAGCCTCTCTCCCGATAGATCTGCTTGGAGATTACACCTTTCTGCGTTTTTTCCTTACGATATCTTCTTACAATCTAAAGGTCTTGAACTAACCCTAGACTCATCTTTACGCCTGAGGTACATCTGTATGGGTGTCATGTTGTAGAGCATGATAGCGTTTCATGATTGTCTCATTACCGACATATCTTAGGTAGCAAACATTGAGCACGCGGATTCATACATTTATAATCCCTTTTCAATTTTTTTTTCTGTGAACCCAGCGAAAGAACGCAACAGATGTTTGTTTTCCTACGCACTGCTAAAAATGATTAGTCTGGAGATGTCGCTTAGGCCGCTGAACTCACAAATTACACGGTGTCGCGGATAGTAAATTAATATTCGTCTTAGGGAATGGAAGCAGCTTCAGCACCTAAGAATCCTAATATTTGCTATTGCGGTGTCTTATTTAATGTACTTCTTATTCTCTCCGTCTGGTCTTAAAGTACCTGTGCTGTGTCAGCTTCTGCTGATGGTTGTGAAAACTGGTACTCTAACCCCACAGGTGTTGTGAGAGGCTGGTGCTTGTTCTGCTCTAGGATGGTAGGTGATCTTGCCTTTGCTGGCACTTCTTTCACAGTAGGGTTCGGCATAGAGGTAGCATGGAGTATGTGCATGATCCATGTTGACTGATGAGGTGTCATTCGGTTATCGGTTACAGGTCTGGGGCATGGCACGTTGTTGGTAAAGACACTGTGTATGCATGGCGTCAATTGTGTTGTGGATGGAGAATAGTTCGAGGTGGATCCATCGGGAAGTTGAATCTGACGTTTACTGAAGTTGATGATCAAACTGTTGGATTCCAAGAAAGTAGTTCCGGCTACAATAGGTTCGGCGAGGTCGTCAACCACGAAAGCCTCAGTTTTAGCATCAGCCGCAGGAAGGAGTCGAAAGGAGCTTTGGTCTTTAACAGTTATGACACTGGATACCTGACCTCTAATTTTGTTCTTATCTGGTTAGACCTGAAGATGGTTTTTTCTATAGAATTATAAGAGATTTTAAAACCTGGATAAGGTCTCATTTTGTTATGTGCTGTGAGGTTTTTAAGTTTGTAATAACACAGGTACAAAAACTGGTAACCATTACCTTTTAGTATTTATCATTAGGTAGATGGGAGGAGGGCTCTTTATTTGTTTTGAAATACAAATGATGAGCCCCCCTCCATTTACCAATTCTGGGAAATTTCAAATCTACTTATAAGAAGGAATAAAACGTTTGAAATGTCTTATGTAACCCTATTCAGGTCGCATAACGCCTAAAAGTGTAACTTAGAGCCCTCAAATTGTAAATAATTTTTCTATACTGGGGCAGAAACAAGTTTGGAAAGTTTTCCTTTTTCCTGCTGCCATGGCAACCGGTTGTTAACGTATTAGTGACTAAAATTGATCCCTGATTTTGGTTCTAACAATGTATCTTAAATATTTTATTGCTATCTTACTGCAATTTTATCAAGCGAATAAATCGAATGGAATTAAGCATATATTTCAATAGGCATGGTTAATGCTAATGCAGTGATGTCATATGCCAAAATTCACGATAGCAGACCATTTCATCAGATCAAGTATAACTAGCTTACTAGTATAACTACCAGTTGTTACATCATCATAAAAGTTCAAATGTATTTTGTGACTGTTTGCTAACAAAATAGGTTTTTAGAAATTCATTTTGGAAGACGCCAACTGTTATCTTGAATATGTACAATGTCATTTTCGGACGTCATTGGAACGTCATTGCTTTTAAAACAGACATTAGACATTAATATTCTGTAATCTAAATTTTGTTCCGAGCGTGCTACATGCCTTGAAGTTTTGTGGAAATACTTTTTTGCATGATTCCAATCACAAATATGTCTAAATGACGTCATATTTCGTAACAATGCCGTCCAATTTTTTACAACAATTTATTTTTTCTTTCTGTTCACTTGATTTTCGTAAAATTTGGTGTACATATGATAAGCAGTTATTGGAGTTCCTTTGTAGTGCCTCAACCCTAGATGACACCACACCCGCCCAACATTGACCAAAAAGCCAGTCTGAAGAGAGTTACGCGTTCTTGAAATAACGTTTCGATGATTTTATTAGCCGTTAACTTAAATTGAAACTTTGTTTCGATTGGAAGGTACAGAAATGGAGGAAAAGGACAAACGAAAATCTGGGACACCTCCAAGTGACGAGACGGCAACTGTCGCCGATGGTACCGCCTCTGGTGACCACAATGCCGCTGCATCGGCCAGTCCTGACCCTCACACGTATCTGGAACTTGGTGAAGATGGACCTACGTTCCGTTCATACCTCCGTGTGGATGACCACGTGGTGGTCTTTCCACCGCTTCAAGCGGAGCCAAGCTCTGAAAACAGCGACAACAACGACCAACCAGAGGATCCATATAAACCCAAGCAACCAAAAGACGTCAGCTTTGGTCACAGGGCAAGAGGTATGTCAATGTACTTCATTTAATGAGAGCTCTATCTCATTTTACAGTTGATATATGTTTAGGAAACACTTAGATGACGCTGATAAAAAAATGAGAAAATTTGAAATTATATAAAATCCCGATCCCAAGTAGAAAAAATTATTGAGTCAGCTTACCTTTGCTACTACTTGCCCTCAATTCAGGCGTGCACATTAGTTGGGCATAAATCTGTAGCTGTCGCTAATATGTCTGGATTTCAGGGTACAAACAGAAAGAAAGAAAACTGGGTGGCTTTTGAGGCCCGAACCTTATTCATGTCGCATACCACCTAAGCGCTTACAACCAAACTTTGTTAATCTGCATAAATATAAACTGGCCACTACACTATAATAGTTAGGAAAGTTCATAATTTTTCCGGTTTCTGACAGGCATATCTAAAAAAATGGCTAATTTCGGTTTTAGAAATGTAGTTTTTAGGTTCACTTTGTAAATGACTTGGTATATCATTCGATGTTACTCGCGATTTCTTATATAAACCAATTGAATTTTCATAATTTATGCTATTTTTGTGACTTCCTTGGTCAAAAGACCCAATATGGCGGACCATTTCTTCAGCTCAAGTGTAATCAAGTGCACCTGAAATTAGTCAATAGCGTCTAGTTGTACGGATCCCATCTAGTAGCTTAGATGTATATGACGTGGTTTGGGGATACATTTGTATTCTGCTATTTCTTTCTGATAAATTTTCAGAACAACCTTGAATTAGTTTTCCTGGAATTTGTATGGTCCCAGTCAATAAAATCACATCAATGACATCAAATTTGTTCCAAGTATCTAGTCTATGTGTACATTATTCTTCGAAAAGGTAGTGGTAATACGTTAAGTAGTTTAGGAGTTACTGGGAGCTGGCCTTATTATAACACCCTTCCTCTCTTGCCATGATACCCCCAAAAGGCAAATCTTAATAGGGCTAAGATGATTATTAATCAGTTGTTGGTTAGTTTTAACGCATATAATGCAAGACTGGTAGCAAGTTCTAAATTCTATTTGCATCAATTGAAATAAGTAGGATGTAAATCAATAATAACGTTCTTATCAATTTCAAAACCCGCCACAGAAAAGTGGACTCAGGCAAAATCCAGTAAAATCTGCCGTCTTGCACTGGGTTTCGGAATCCTGGCTATTACGGCAGCTGTTGTACTACCAATACTGATACCTCGTCTCGTACCTGGGTGGAAGGTGTGTCATTTAATGGATCTTGATAACTGAATTATGACTTTCGCTTTGATGCTATGCTTCTGTATATATGCTATGCCAAGTTAGTCATTTATATGGTATAGTTAATGAATTATTTCATTATCTGTGCTTTACCATTTTGCTACAGCTGTATTCTGGGCAACCTTAGAAACCGACAAATTTGGCTGAAGCGGCGACCCTGGTCTTTTTAAGATTGAATAAATGAATGAATCTCCATGAACTTCGAAAAAAATCTCAGAGTCATTCCTAAGTGTTGAATAATGAATAGTGTTCAGGTATCTGCTGCCTTCATGAATTCAATAAATGTTGTCTGTTCTTTTCGAAGGAGTTTCATGGACCAGAGAATCAGATCCTCATGGTTGTAAAGGCAAACCTAAATACATCAGGTATTCCATTGTTAACTACATCCTTTGGAGTACACAAGTCCACATTCCCATCTTCTTCATCGGGACCAATGGCAAAGCAATCCCCAACTACCATTGAAACCGCAATTAAAACCACTATGACCTTGCCACCCACCACTATGACCTTGCCACCTACCGATGTGACCTTGCCACCCACTGCCGTGACCTTGCCACCCACCGATGTGACTTTGTCACCCACCATTATGACCTTGCCACCCACCGATGTGACCTTGCCACCCACTGCCGTGACCTTGCCAACCACTGCAATGACCTTTCCAATCAAATATGGTGGATTTAATTTCACCTTTGTACCTGGATGTTCTGGAGAGAACTGTCAGAAAGGTGAGTTAATTTAAAAAAAAAATATCAAAATAAAAAAGGTTTTTGCGTTGTCTTTTTTCTTTTCTGCAGTCTTTTTGCGTGTTTGCAGGAGTATTTCGTAGACATTTTGTAATAAACTTCCCATTGGCAATTGGCACGGATAAAATCCATCATGTTGCATACTTGTATCTAAGGTCAATTATCACTAAGCTCCACATACTAAAATGCTGTACAGAACTTTAATGTAATTATATAGTCACAACATATTCTAAGTTTACATACATTATGACCAACCCTGTTTCCTGCATAGTCTTATAAAACATGACGACCTATTCGCCAGAGGATCTACTGAGAATAACAGTGATAACTTCTTCCTCTTTTAGAAGGTAAAAGCTGTGGGTACACCAGCCTGGGTTGCTGGAAGGACAAGTATCGCCGCGCCATTCCCCGACTCGAGAGGACAGATACTCGCCTCGATGGCATTTACTACAAGCGAAGCAGCCCCATACCAAAGTGCCACCAGGTAGCACTCAGTCGTGGTTTTACAGTATTTGCCATTCAAAATGGTGGGGAGTGTTTCGGGTCTGCTGATGGCCTCAAGACCTACAAGAAGTACGGACCTTCAACAGACTGTGCAGCGGACGGAGAAGGCGGGTCGTATGCATCTCAAGTGTATAGGATAACAGGTCAGGATAAAGTAAATGTATTGAAATGTCCTTGTAATAATGATTTAAATGCTTCAACTATGACATGTCTCACGTATTTCCATGCTCATGCACTTTTTTTAACGCTTCAACACGTTTTGGTGTGTCTATAGAATATCCTTTCTGAAATTAAATTATCGTGATATGAGCTTCGGACCTATAGTATACCAAATGTTGAATTGTCATTTTAACACAAAGATACCAGAAACCCATGCCAACATGGACTTTGTGCGAACAAAGATGGAGGCTATGTGTGTACTTGCTCGCCTGGATGGACTGGACAGAGCTGTCAGCATGGTGAGATCTTTTCCTGAAATGTTGATATATTTATGGCTTCAAGAAAAACACAGGGGATCTGATACCGTGTGTTCTTTTCTAAAAAAAATCTCCTATGAAAACAGACTGGGGAAAACTGACTCAACGAAGGTAAAGAGCGATATAATATAAATCATACAACGTATCAAGATATTATCATGTGATGATTCTATATCTACTCAGGAGGCTGATATGGTCCAAAACGAGACAATGTCATATTCTGCTGAAATAGCATAATGTTTCAGAGTACGAGTATAAGCAGTCAAGAAGTAATTAGTTAGTTTGTCTTTATTTTTTATTAAAGAATATAATTGAAACAGTTGAGATCGATGTGCATGTACAGGTTGCCGCACATTGTTATGACTTACGGTTGTTTAATTCAGCATCATTTATTATTAATGGGAGAACCATCAGATTGGATCCATGTAGCTCGAGACATGTATCAGTAACAGATCAGTGAAATCTGAAAATACTAGTATACCAGACGGACAAAAGGGGCTAACTTTTATTAGGCAGTAAACTAATTGTACCATTTGGCAAGGTTGCCCATTTTTGTAGATATTTCTAAAAGTCATAAAATCCTTTGTTTGAAAATTATTGTAAATAAAGAGATTTCTGTGTGATCTCTTTTAAAATGTTTCCAAAGTATTCAAAGAAATTCCATATTAATATTTTTGAAAAAATTATAACTGTTGTGGCTTAGGTATTCTTGTATTCAAAGTAATTCCAACTTATTACAATTATTGTCCAAAACCCTTGTGGTATCTCGGAATGGACTCTAGAGCCTCCAAATTGCACAATTTTTTGTAACACAATTACAATGACTCAAATCAAGGTGATGAAGCTGATTGTGTAATTGACAATGTTAAGTTATGAAATTGCATTCTTTATAACACAGATATCAATGAATGCAACAAACGCCCATGTCAACACGGAAGCTGTGTAAACAAAGATGGCGGATACAAATGTCTGTGCTCGCAAGGATGGACTGGAAAGAACTGTCGCCAAGGTGATTTCCTTTCTCTCTAAAAGTCAAATACTACTTGCATTCCTTCTTCTTGCAAACTGATCTACATTTTTAACACTGCAATGAACGTTGACCCTCTGCGAATAGAAATAACAGCATATTCGACATTCTTTCTCGAAAAAAAATTATTAAAATAAAGAACTGGTGAGAAAACTTGAATAAATTAAGCTATAGAATTTTCTCTATTGGCCTGTTTACACATTTGTCTCTCAGTTAAGCATCGCGATTTCTTTAAAACGTGTGAATCAACAAATTGAATCGATGTCATGTATCAGCAGTGACAGTATTTTATTTTTAGGCACAGATATATTATTCAACATCGCATTTTTTAATTCATTCCTACACTTATGTCTCAGCTCCAAATGATAAAATTTGAGCTAATAATTTTTAAGTTATGAAATTTCTTTCTGTATAACACAGACATCAACGAATGTATCAAACGTCCTTGTCAACATGGCGGCTGTAAAAACAAAGCTGGCGGCTACAGATGTCTCTGCTCGCAAGGATGGACTGGAAAGAACTGTCGCCAAGGTGAGTTTCTTGTAAACGTAGACATTGCCAGTTTTTGTGGCCATATTTTAAAAGTCGTAATTGACTTTCGATTCGTTCCTGTTTAAATAATTTCGCTTATACAACTTTCATTCCCTTGTTGCGAAATGATCTAGATTTTATTTTACACTTTAATAGACTTAAACATTCAGCTACGTAAAACTTTGACATATATCAAAAAGAAGAAAACGAGAAATGAGTAGAAGAAACTGAATAAACAAAGCTACAACCTCTACCCTATGGATCCGTTTGATATCGATCTTTCAGATCAACATTGTTTCTTTAATTATGATAACCAGCAGATTTAAGTGATGTAGTGTGATATGATATAATATGTTAAATGACAAATTACTATTGCACAGATGTAAATGAGTGCAGGAAGAACCCTTGCCAACATGGACAATGTGTGAACAAAGATGGCGGATACATCTGCGAGTGTCAGACGGGGTGGCGTCGACAAAACTGTGATCAGAAGGGTGAGTGTTTTCAATTGTCCGCAATTCATTTGGTAAGAAATAACATTTCTAAGGCTAGGCGATTATTTATGGTGTAAACATTGAATTACATATTATACGTCTACGAAGCTGCAAATTTATTATTAAAAATAGTTAACGACAATGTCGCATTGATACTGACCAAACTTACCTTTAGACTACATTACATTTATGACGACAAAATACTATATAGTAATAGTAACTAACCTGTCTAACTACCAAACATCATGAGAATCTACCAACCCCTCCTTAATGAGGTATTATCTTCAAACAAAACAAGTATAAACGAAATAGACCATCTAATTCTACTAATGCTTCCATGGGGCCGAATCCACTCGGCCTTTGTACGGGGATACAGATTGGAGAAATTGCGACATTTTGCTTGGACATCCATCCACGCAAGGCTGATATTCCTCACAAGCTCTTTATACCTACGTGTTGTTTGTTACAGCTACATGCCAAAAGGGTTGGGTGGAAAACAACGACTACTGCTACAAGTTCGTAACAAGCACTGCCGCCTGGTTTACGGCAAACTTAAAGTGTAGAGAGCAATGTGCAGCTCTGGCCTCAATCGAGAGCAGTCAAGAGAACGGCTTCATTAAAGATTTCTTCAAGTATGCTGGTATTTATGGTAGGTAATAAACAACTAAATTCCGTGATTCATAATTTAAAAAATATGTATACTTATAATTAAAGTGACCAGAATCTTACCAAGGGTAAGAACAATAAGGAAGTACTACCATTGTGACTCGTCCGGCAGTTTGAATGGTGGATGGACCCCCATAAACACATAAACTCATAAACATCACAGACTGTCTACCCGCCAGAAAGAAAGGCCAGGGACAGATTAGCAAAAAACTGGTCATAAGATTCAATTATCCTGTGCTGGTCTTTGTAGGAGATCATAGGAACATTATCAAGCCAAACAGAATGACCGAAAGGAAATAACAAAGTTAGATAATCCTAGACAGTTTTAATCAGATAATATCCAATATAAAACAATACTATCTGCAGGTCCAAAACGTGTTTGGATCGGACTACGTAGAGAGCGTGGAGCCTGGAAGTGGCATGACGGGTCACCAATCACATATACCAACTGGGCCCCGAATGAGCCCAACAACAACGGAAGAGAGAACTGCGGTATCATATACGCTAAGGTTGGTGTTCCCTGTTGTCTATTACAGAACCGTAGTGTAAAAATAAACTGTGATTTATAGAAAGTAATGGAGATTCAGCACTCAAATATCATTATTAAGGGGCGTTTAAACCAGTTAGAGATTCCTATTTCAAACCAATAACAATACATGCATACAGTGTAGCGCAACTCGTCCAGGACATTTTTTTTAAATAATTGATAATATGACATAGTTTCCTCTAAGACAACGGAGACTATAAATGACAATGCGCTTTGAAGAAAATTAACAATCTTTTTGCATGCAACAATTTTTACAGAGCAAACCAGGAGCTCTCTTTATATTGTCCAGGAGGATAAGAGGAAAATGGAATGACATAAACTGTATGTCGGAATATCCTTACATTTGTAAGAAGCGAATAAAGTAAATCCGACTTGATGCTTTTGGTGGACTGGGTAGTAAGCGAGGTGTAAGAGCTTCTAACTAATTGTAAGATGCTGGTATGGGAGCCGCATGAAAAACTATCTAGGATGGCACCCAACGATATGTAAGATACTTTGAAATGCAACCTCGCTTTTGGTACATGAAAATTTGAACAACCTGATCAGTCAAAACTTAAATTTGAAGAGAATTAACCCCCCTGGGCAATAATAAATTTTTCCAGTGACGATTTCATGCAAAATGGACCAGGATAAAACTGTTAAAAAAGACTTGCATAATCGGTCCGGTTCAAAATTGAATTAGAAAATCCTCCCGGAACAATTCATTGAGTGCCCAGTGAACAAGTCCAAAAGCACATCCACTAAAAAACTGGTCTTTGCGTATACTGCATAAAATTTTTAAGTTGGTACATTTGCATATTCATATATTAGCACGGAAACACATAGAACACTAGAAAGGCCAACATTTGCTTGAGAGCAAATACAGCATATTTCAGCCATACCCGTTCCCATGCAAAATTGAACTGTTCCAAATCACTCCTGCGCAAAAATAGAACATTCTAACAGTAACTTCTCGAAATGAACTACTACCAAGGCCGACATCTACTTATGAGCAAATGCACCATTTTCAATCCACCCCTCTGCCCATGCAACAATGCTATTCCACAATCACATAAATTGAAAAAAAAAAAATCAAACATTCCATAATGGAGATTTCTGTGGTCTCGTATTACAACAGAATAACATGGAATTTGCTATAAGGGTGCCCTCGACATATAAAAGGTAGAACTTTAAAATTTTTGGCATATATCACTTCAAGAGGATGAATTTATGACCATTTTTATTATCATGTTTGGTCCCTCTGTATTGCCATGGTATTGGAACAAAATTTTGTATGGAAATGCCTGTGATATATACCTCCAGGGCCTTTGCAATTTTGGTATACACGTCTTGACAACGATGAAGTCTCTGGTCTTCTTGTATTAAAAAAATGGTGATGGCATGTTGGATAGCAAGTGAGATGAAGTTCAGAATGATTACTAGTATCTCACCTCTCTCTTACAAACACACGCACATACACATACACACAGACAAGAACAAAAAGAATGAAAAAAAAACTTTCAGTCTTTACAGTTTTACTTTCACAAAATGGCAATTTTACACTTGTCTGCTCTCACAGCCTGATTGTCTTAATGTAAATACATGTAATTTGAGGTAAAGTTTTTACATTGTTATAAGTTGATCTGCAGAATCGCAGAAAATTTACAATTCCGTCAAAATATATTTTTTATACATCTTTTCAGAATCGGTTGCAATCTATATCTGCGTGTCCTTTTCTGGCTGGTTGGGATCAAGTCTGTCTGCTTCTTCCACATACAGTTTGTCATGGACCAAGCTCTGCTTCTCTTCTGTAGAGGGGTATGGAGGACAGAAACAGGGAAGTTAGAATATCAATGCAAAGCAGAGACATCAAACTATAGGCAGATTTGGAAACAGTACACATTTCCACAATTACTTACAATCTGCCATCAATCTGTTGCTGCTTGGGACAAGATCTGTGTGCCTCCTCCTACGTACAGCTTCTCATGGACCAATTGTTTTCTGAGAAGGGGCTGCACGAGCAACCTCCATGGAGGAGCTCTACAGAGCTGACCTCCATGGAGGTTGCTCGTTCAGCCCTCCAGCTCCACCGTGCGAGCTCTATGCGCTATGAATACAAACACTTGGTTCTCGTCACCTTCATGGAATTTTTAGTACGACATGGAGGAGGTTCTCTCGTAGAGGACAAACAACCGGACGGAACTAGCAGCTGTACGCAAAACATGGTACACGGGCTATGAATGTTTTTTGATTCACGTCACCCAAAACAAATTGGTCTTAGCGCTCTATACAGTAACAGAGGGCTGTTTGAGTAGCGCTCTACGGGTTATGACTGTAAACACTTGGTTCGCGAACCCAAAACAAATCGGTCTTAGGGCTCCATTCAGAGATACTGTAAACAACAAACACACAGAGCCGATAGCTGATCGAGCAACTCCACGGGCTATATAAATGTAAACACTTGGTTCACGTCACCATCAACAAATCGGTGTTTAGGGCTCCATACAGAGATATTGTAAACAACAAACACACGGAGCCGAAAGCTGTTTGAGCAGCTCCAAGGGCCAAATGAATGTAAACACTTGGTTCACGTCACCATCAACAAATCGGTGTTTAGGGCTCCATACAGAGATATTGTAAACAACAAACACACAGAGCCGATAGCTGATCGAGCAACTCCACGGGCTATATAAATGTAAACACTTGGTTCACGTCACCATCAACAAATCGGTGTTTAGGGCTCCATACAGGGATATTGTAAACAACAAACACACGGAGCCGATAACTGATCGAGCAACTCCACGGGCTATATGAATGTAAACACTTGGTTCACGTCACCATCAACAAATCGGTGTTTAGGGCTCCATACAGAGATACTGTAAACAACAAACACACGGAGCCGATAGCTGATCGAGCAACTCCACGGGCTATATAAATGTAAACACTTGGGTCACGTCACCATCAACAAATCGGTGTTTAGGGCTCCATACAGAGATATTGTAAACAACAAACACACGGAGCCGAAAGCTGTTTGAGCAGCTCCAAGGGCTAAATGAATGTAAACACTTGGTTCACGTCACCATCAACAAATCGGTGTTTAGGGCTCCATACAGAGATACTGTAAACAACAAACACGCGGAGCCGAAAGCTGTTTGAGCAGCTCCACGGGCTATATGAATGTAAACACTTGGTTCACGCCACCATCAACAAATCGGTGTTTAGGGCTCCATACAGAGATACTGTAAACAACAAACACATGGAGCCGAAAGCTGTTTGAGCAGCTCCACGGGCTAAATGGATATAAACACTTGGTTCACGTCACCATCAACAAATCGGTGTTTAGGGCTCCATACAGAGATATTGTAAACAACAAACACACAGAGCCGATAGCTGTTTGAGCAGCTCCACGGGATATATAATGTAAACACTTGGTTCACGTCACCATCAACAAATCGGTGTTCAGGGCTCTATACAGGGATACTGTAAACAACAAACACACGGAGCCGATAACTGATCGAGCAACTCCACGGGCTTTATGAATGTAAACACTTGGTTCACGTCACCATCAACAAATCGGTGTTTAGGGCTCTATACAGGGATACTGTAAACAACAAACACACGGAGCCGATAGCTGATCGAGCAACTCCACGGGCTATATGAATGTAAACACTTGGTTCACGTCACCATCAACAAATTGGTGTTTAGGGCTCTATTCAAGGATACTGTAAACAACAAACACACGGAGCCGATAACTGATCGAGCAACTCCACGGGCTATATGAATGTAAACACTTGGTTCACGTCACCATCAACAAATCGGTGTTTAGGGCTCCATAGAGAAATACTGTAAACAACACACGGAGCCGATAGCTGTTTGAGCAGCTCCACGGGCTATATGAATGTAAACACTTGGTTCACGTCACCCAAAACAAGTCCACCCATCCTTGTCGGATACGGGCAATGAGGTAAAACTTCCTTGGAACGAGGTTTGCAACAGGTCTAAATATTATTATAATATATCAGATAACATCCGTGGTCTAAGAGAACTTATGTAGTGTTTAAAATCGCGAACCAAGATCCCCCCCCCCATAAAATACAGTCCCGTTCGAAGACAGTGCACCGAAGGCGACTGCGGGTACATTCTAAGTGGAGCGGGATACGTGCTTGAATGGGAGAAACCTCATATTAGCGTGCAAAGTTCTCCAATAGAATAATGATATAGATTATATAATGGTACTTAATAATTGGTATGTAGTAATGATGGTTTATAACAGTACCCACCAATGTTGCAAACCTCGTACTAAGAAAGTTTTCCCACCTCCTTGCTTGTACCCAACATTAGTGTTGGATATTAAAACCCAAGGCTTGTACTTTGACTTTATCACTTTAACGGACTATATGGCCAAGCCAGCATGTACAGGTTTGTAGAGAACATCTTGACCTTCACATGTGCCGGTAGGACCAATTGAGAAAGTGATATTGGAGTAAAGGATCACACTTTTCTGCACCAACCTCTGCTTGGAAAGTTATAGGCCTCTCTAGTCAGGAAGCTGTTTTCGGCGTGGTAAAGCCGATGTCCGTCGGATTAGCACGGGGTGCAAACTTCCAGCTTTCCTTGCGAGAGCGAAAAACAATTCACCGATTGCTTCATTCAATGAAAGGGTTGTTTTGATTTGCCATGAAAGAGAAAAATCATTGTTACAGTCGTGTTTGTGAGTGTGGTGGGAAGGGGTGGTTTGAGAAATATGATTTCTTGGAGGTGAAGCATACATGATGTACCATGTCTGTCGTTACAGGGGTGTATTCAGGACATATTTGCGGAATTCATACGAGCTCTAAAGGTTCGTATGGATTCCGTAAAACTCATATGAATTAAGTCAGATGTGTGTGTTTCTTTGAACGCCAATCAGATCAGGCCTAAGGTTAATAGACTTAATAAGTACCAAACTCAGACGAAGGGGTGTAGTGATCACAAAAGGTGTCCTTTGCCTAAATTGTGAAGAGCTTACAAACTTGTGTTCAATATTAAAACCTTTGAGATTGATATTGATTCAATACTAGTAGTCAAAGATAGTTTGCGAAAACTGTACTTTGACATTATAGTACTCTTCCCAAGGACCTTATATCATTTTTGCTCTACCAGACTACATGGCCCACTCTCCAATCTAGCATGTACAGGTTAGTAGAGTCTTCAACATTGTGAACATCTCATATGCCGGTAGGACCAGCGGGGAAATTTTACTCGACCAACATCTGCTTGGAAAGTTATACGACGATAAGCCAGCTGCTTCCGGCGTCAGTGTCATGGCGTGGTAAGGGCGATTTCGGATTAGCACGGAGGTGCGAACTTCCAGCTTTCCTGGCTAGAGCCAACAAACCGCTTCATTCAGTTAATGGGTTGTTTTTACCAATGTCTGATAGAACGTCCTTGTTTTTACGGAATTCATAAGAGCTCTACTAGTCGCAAATTTAGTGTGCATTTCGCAAAGCTCATTTGAATTCAAATCCGTGTGTTTTTTGGTAATGAATCGTATAAAATAACTATAAATTCGTACATTTTACGAAAGCCGTTATATTCTTATAAAAGCAGGCACCCCTTCTTTAGAGATCTCCTCATAACAGGTCAAAATATATCTTTATGAAGCCATATGTGTAGTTTTTTACGTATTGAACCAAAAATGTTAATCTCCAAGCAGATTTCTCCGGTGGCATTAAAAAAGTAACATAAGCTGGGGAAGGAATTAGCCAGCAAAGGAGGATAATTTGCCAAAGATGTCTACAAACTTGTTACAGGGCTGAGCCTGAAGTAAACCAAAACAGAATTAGCATAAAGGTGCGAAGTTTCCGCATTCTTTACAATGGCAAACAAGTAGTTATCAGTATTCTCTCAGCAGAGGTTGGGTCACCACGTGAAGGGAGCGAACCGATAAATTCCGACTACTAGTACTTTTCCCAACTCACTATTCTGTGACCAAAAATCCGCTTGAAGAAAGAAATATTCACTTTCTTGGGTAATTCACGTGAACCAAATCTTTACATATATAGCCCGTAGAGCTGCTCAAACAGCCCTAAGTTTACCGTATAGAGCCCTAAGACCGATTTGTTTGGGTGACTTGAATCAAATTTTTACATTCAAAGCCCGTGGAGCGCTGCTTGGACAGACCTCTGACCGATTTGTTTTGGGTGACGTGAAACAGATGTTTACATTCAAAGCCCGTAGAGGGCTGCTTGGACAGACCTCTGACCGATTTGTTTTGGGTGACGTGAAACAGATGTTTACATTCAAAGCCCGTAGAGGGCTGCTTGGACAGACCTCTGACCGATTTGTTTTGGGTGACGTGAACCAAATGTTTAGATTCATAGCCCATGGAGCTGCTCAAACAGCTATCGGCTCTGTGTGTTTGTTGTTTACAATATCCCTGTAAAGAGCCCTAAACACCGATTGGTTGATGGTGACGTGAACCAAGTGTTTACATTCATATAGCCCGTGGAGCTGCTCAAACAGCTTTCGGCTCCGTGTGTTTGTTGTGTACAGTATCTCTGTATGGAGCCCTAAACACCGATTTGTTGATGGTGACGTGAACCAAGTGTTTACATTCATATAGCACGTGGAGCTGCTCAAACAGCTTTCGGCTCCGTGTGTTTGTTGTTTACAGTATCTCTGTATGGAGCCCTAAACACCGATTTGTTGATGGTGACGTGAACCAAGTGTTTACATTCATATAGCCCGTGGAGCTGCTCAAACAGCTTTCGGCTCCGTGTATTTGTTGTTTACAATATCTCTGTAAGGAGCCCTAAACACCGATTTATTGGTGGTGACGTGCACCAAGTGTTTACATTCATATAGCCCGTGGAGTTGCTCGATCAGTTATCGGCTTCGTGTGTTTGTTGTTTACAGTATCCCTGTATAGAGCCCTAAACACCGATTTGTTGATGGTGACGTGAACCAAGTGTTTACATGCATATAGCCCGTGGAGCTGCTCAAACAGCTTTCGGCTCCGTGTGTTTGTTGTTTACAATATCTCTGTATGGAGCCCTAAACACCGATTTGTTGATGTTGACGTGAACCAAGTGTTTACATTTATATAGCCCGTGGAGTTGCTCGATCAGCTATCGGCTCCGTGTGTTTGTTGTTTACAGTATCTCTGTATGGAGCCTAAGACCGATTTGTTTTGGGTGTTTACAGTCATAACCCGTAGAGCGCTACTCAAACAGCCCTCTGTTACTGTATAGAGTGCTAAGACCAATTTGTTTTGGGTGACGTGAATCAAAAAACATTCATAGCCCGTGTACAATGTTTTGCGTACAGCTGCTAGTTCCGTCCGGTTGTTTGCCCTTTACGAGAGAACCTCCTCCATGTCGTACTAAAAATTCCATGAAGGTGACGAGAACCAAGTGTTTGTATTCATAGCGCATAGAGCTCGCACGGTGGAGCTGGAGGGCTGAACGAGCAACCTCCATGGAGGTCAGCTCTGTAGAGCTCCTCCATGGAGGTTGCTCGTGCAGCCCCTATTGTGTTTTCTTCTCTAGAGGTCCCATCTGAATGATACAAACAGGAGAGTGAGATTTGGCATTTCAAGGCAGACATCAATCAAATATTTGAATAATTATACCATTGATTTGGAAAGAATACATATTGTTGTCAGAAGATAACAATGTGTTTGTGTTACACATAATCTTCTCGTCGATCCCAATGCTGCACCTGTCTCTACAGTCTACACCTACATGTACATGCAAGTCTAGCGACAAAAGACAACAGGCCCTACCTGCTGTGTGTCATGAGCACAATCTTCTTACTGCTGAAAAAACAAACATAGAGACATGTCAATCATTGTTTTACACATTTGTGGACACCTCAAAATGTTAATGCACAATGCTTTTAAATGATAAAGGAATATGGCAACAGAGGTACAATAAATACATATACAGAAGCTGTACTTGCAAATGAAAAAGTACAACTGACAGGATCAAACAGGATTGACATGAATGAAATTAAAGCCATCATATAGAAGTCAAACGAGTGACATTTGGTATAAACTCTACACAAATCACAGTCCAAAGGATGAATTAATATTAATATTAAAAAAATTATAAATTAAAAAACAGAAAGAAACAAACATGCCGATACCCCGGGTCGGCGGATTACAAATCCAACGTGCAAACCACAACACCAAAAGCTCTAAAGCAACTGGCGTGGTCAGTTTGGCAGCGCTTAAACCCCACTGTTACACAATAAGCAGCATAATATATTTGACCCCCCCCCCTCCCCACAGAAAAATACTAGTATGTGGACGTCGTCACGATCAAAATAAAGATAACTAGTTACCGTCAAAAAACAGAAATGATGTAGAAAACACCATGACATCTCGTGTGGAAGTATCTTTAGCCCTTTCCTAAGGAAAACTGATTTCGACTACTAACGTTATCAGTTCATGCATGTTTTTGACAACAAACGGAGATACACAACGACGGCAGTGGCTTGTCAGCACTTGCCTGCGGTACCAGCGTTCCACAGTTCTCATATAACGTTGTTTTGACGAATTTCACAAACGAAAACACCTTTCAATGTACATTAACAACGGAGTAAACAATGTAAGGATAGCCATTTCTTACCTAAAGATGTTCTGCTACCGATGACAACCGAAACTGGGTAGAAGCTGACGTAAAATGCGCAGAAAACTACAGACTTGGGCGCACAGTTGCAGTTGCTGCGGGAGTCTGTGACGTAATGTAAAATTAAAAATGGACGAGTCCGGGGTGGAATCTTCAAGAAGGTCCGCATAAAAATCTCAAACCTAAAAGTTTCTTTCCGTATATATATTTTGTGTATATTTATAATTGCTGTTTTCAAAATAATGCTCACATATTATATTCCTATTTTCTTTGCAGTAACCTTTTATGGAGTAACATAAATTACAAAATCCTCTCAAATATGAATGGTTCCGTCTACATATAAACATGACAATCAAATGTTGCGTCATTGCCGACGAAGTGTTCCTTTCTCTTCGCTGATTGGCTGGCGGCACAATTCAATTAATTAGCAGACTGACACCTGTCACCTGTCGCCCAGGGCGGGAGTTATTGCTTTGTTTGCCACATATGGAACGCACTAAACGTCGAGAATGGCCAAAACACGTCCCGTAAAACCCCGAAATGGGTCATTTTGAAGTGATATACGCCAAAAATGAAAATTGGGTTCTTTAAATAAATACTCCATGCACGCCTGTACCAAACTTTTAGGTATTGGTCCACTCTACCATATGCATTGTGCCAAATTTCAGGTCATTCGGTCCAGGAACGACGGAGATGATTCGCTTTGAAAATTTGACAGGAGAAAGAAAGAAAGAAGAAGAAACACAAGTTAGGAATGTTTGTAAGCATAAGTCCGTGAGATTTCTAAAACAACAGCAGTTCCGTGATAAACGGAACCTTCTAAAAACGTACGGAGCTAACAGTGCAGCGAAAATACCATCGATAGCGATTCAACTTCGGATGGCAAACCGGACAAAAGTTATAAGTACCGTGAAGTCATTAACGTTAACGTTAAAGTTTTTTAGTTGCCTTTGACGGTTTGACCTGAAATACTGTTACGCTAAACTCCTGAAGAGAAGTTAAGTGACTGCTGTGATTATTACAGAAATGCCCCTAAAAACTGATACAATAAGCCTTCTGAATAGCCTAAAGTGCAAGAGTTTCAGGCGGGCTTCGCCCATCTGGGACCCCCAACGGGGCTCTGCCCCTGGACCCTGCCGGGCCGGGGCCTTCGGCGTTCTTCGGCGGCCCCCGAAAAAAATTCTGGCGGGAACACTGCAGTATATACGGAATCGTGGGGCCCCGCTTATGAATATTAATTAGCCTTCGCCCTCTTGGCGCACAGGTGTGGGCTCTGTGCGGGGTCACGGAAGGTCACGCCAGGAGGCCAAAAGAAAACAAATTACCCCTCAGAAAAGTGCCAAAATTGATTATTTTAAAGTAGTTTATGTCAAAACTTTTACTTGGATCATTTTACCAACTATCTAATGCCTATCTACACCAAATTTCAGGCCATTCCATTATAAGACCAGGGTACAGGGGGGCAATATATTTTATACATGACCTTTAAACCTCAATAACATCATTTTAGAGGCAGATATGAAAAAAACTGAGAAAAGATAATCAAGGTATTCGCCCATTCTACCCCTGTGCCAAATTGCAGGTCATTCGGTCCAGGAACGGCAGAGATGAATCACTTTGAAGATTTGACAGGAGAAAGAAACATTACGAATACAATATATTTCACCATACCATGTATGGCTGAAATATAATTACAAAATCACAATGTACAATAGGGGTGGGTACCGGTACGGTGTACCGGTACAAAACCGGTTTTTCTTATTGGACCGGTCCAGAAAAACCGGACCTGAAAAAATTCGGTAGACCGGATATTGGACAGATTGGAAAATGAACAGATTATATGATCAGGCATTCAGACGTTTTGGGGCCTACTGGTCGAGGAAAATAGCAAGAGCAAAATAGAGTAGAGTCTATAGTAATTTCTGCCAACTTTAACAGTCAATCGTACAGAGGCAGTTAGCTTTGTAGGATTTTAAAAAGCCAGTGGGAGTGGAATACTACACAAAACAGATTTCTTTGTAGCGAAATGGACCATTGATTTGAGTATTATCCATTCACAAGTTTTCACATACTGAATTAGGTCCAGGTTCAGGTCCGGACCTGGACCTGATCCTCTGGACCTGAACCAGACCTCGACCTGAATTTTTTGTACCGGTACCCAGCCCTAATGTAGAACAATTACCATGCGTCCTTCAGCAGGTAACTGTTTACTTTTAGTTTATGTTTTATTGTTGCCCAAGAAACTCAATAAAAACCGCTAAAATCGTTAAATTTGCGGGAAAAAAGCGGCTCAGCAGGTTTTTGTATTTATTTGTAATTACGGCATCAAAAGAATTTCTGCACATAGTATACCTTAAATACATTGAAGTATTAACTCTGATAGCAGTAACTATTTGAAAAAAAAATGTAAATCCTTAACGACAAAAACTTTTTTACTAATAATGAGTACTGCAATGGACATTGTAATGGATATATTAAAGTAAATTCATGTATACATTACTATATAAGAGTAATGAAAAAATAATAATGATGAAAAAACAACATTAAGCTGTAAAATGACTTATAATGTTTACTCTTACAAAGGAGTTACTAAGGACATGAGGTTTTCACTACAGATTAAGAATGGTATTAAATGATATAGTTGGTGTTTTTGCATATTGAATGCCATAAAAGTAGTGCTATTGTTATGATATAATATCAATAATATTAAATAGTAGAATTAATTTGATTCATTGCAAACAGTTAAATGTTAATAGCAAATATGTTTATTCAGGAAATTTTGTTGTCCACAAAAAGAGTGTGTTATAAAAGGTAACGTTTGTGAGCAAATGCAATATATTTCACACACCTCCGCCATCCAAAAAATTTACTGTTGCAAAGTCACGACTTGGCAACATCAACGTATTGGAATTTGATATGGAATTTTCCATCCGACGTCTGAGTGATTAGATTTAAAGCAGACTCTGTATTTTACGCGTAGTAGACGAGTCGTTTGAACAGTTCATAGAGGAAAGTGTAGTAAACATTTCACTACTTTGTACAGTTTATCAACACATTTTTGCTTGTACAATGCATATCTGTATGATTACAATTTGATGCTCAAAAATACTGTATCTGATACATATCTCTGCTGGATCACTTCGGCCTAAAAAAGAAAAAAATCTTACCTCCTGATCCGAATTTTTAGGGACAAAACCGGTGACACAACATTTTTCCCTTAGACCTTATTGTTATTTATTCAAAACATAATTATCGTTATTCAATCAAAACACATTAGCAACTGTTCATTAGTGACGTCTTGAAATATGTCTATCATTTTTTTTTGGTTTGACCTTGGAATTGGTATTAGAGTTTTATGACATATGTATTTGACTTCTATTTTTTGCAAGCATTTGCTTATTTTCCAGCTGCTTTGTACGATGTACATTATGATTAAAAAACGCTTTTTCTACACGGCCAAATGTTGGGGTGCGAATATCATTCATATAATCTAATCGACATGGCATACGTTTAATTTGAATTTAATTAATTTCTGTACAGAGTTTCATAATGAATTCCTTTGTTTTCGAAATTTCTTCTCTGAATTTTTAAAAAAGGATGCAGCAAGAGGTCAACATGAAAATATTTGGCTGCGAAAATGGAGCTCACAATATTAAGTTTCTAAAACTGTGTGAACCAAAACAAAACTGTTTTTAATGTTGATTAGGCAGTTCATAACCATATTTAGTTTAGTTCAGAGCAAACAACTTGAATTGGTGTCGCCTCAGTGAACATGCTGAAAAATTTTATGATGACGTAGACACTCAAGACTTTTAATACATTGAATATACATGGCAATGCTGTTTCTGTGTTCCATGCCGTTTTCATTTCATTTGAAATGACGAAATAGTCTAGTATATTGAGAGGATTTGTAGTAATTTAGCTATCAAGATGTTCTAAGTATTGCTTTGTTCGTGTGAATGTGTGTCTGTGTGTGCGTGCGTTAGTGATACCCAACAAAGGATATTTGATACCACAATTTCCACCGCTTTATTTTATTCATTAAACTTAACCCAAGCATGAAATTGTCAATGACTGCGGATGATATATACTACCGGTATACAGCGACCAAAGTCCAAGAATAACACATGTAATACTATATGCCCTTGCGTAATTATGTGTACTTTGACAGTTTAACTAAATTTATTGAACATTCCTGCAAGGCAGATATAGTAGTAGGTTGCCTTCCAGTACCTCTACAAGACCCCACGGATTGCAAACAATATCGCAAAATAGACTCTAAAATAAAACACCAGAGGAGTTAGCTGACCTGAGAGAACAGCTCAACAAGTATAGGGAGCCAGTTGCAAACTGAACCCCACGACAGCTTACTCCTTTGGCATTTTAGTAGTCTCCCTCGCTACTTCCATGCAAACTGTACTCTCTGACCCGCTACCTCTTTTAGCATGTTGCCTATCTGTTTGGTCAATTTCATTTTTCCAGTGACCGGTATTATCTGATAGAGGCAACTGCATATATAACAGGCTATTTTACTAATAAGATACTTCATTCGCCAGTAATGTATACAAGTAAGTAAAAAAAAAATTATAAGAGACCCTCTTTCAATGAAGCATGCGAGGGGATGGTACATGTCTATTTGGCTAGTTTTTTTTATGATGTCTATTTCCAGGGAGCTGTGGAGCCTAGTCAAAGCTAAGGTTTAACAGGCTGTTTTGCTATTAAATGAGATACGTATACAGCATTCACCACGTGCTAGTAACAGATACGTGCAAGATACAAATTATGATAGACCCCTCAATATAAAAGTAAACAAGTTATCGTTTTTATCCACCAACAACACTTGTAACAAATTATAATCTTATGATGGTTTTGTAAATCAACAAAAGCTCATCTTAGCCGTCTTGGGGTTTCACGTCGTCTTTTGTAGGCTCACTGCCACCGGGACTCAGCCACACGTGATCATCTGTTGATAAACATGAGAAACAGTTAGTAAGTTTGTCAACACACATTAGAACATACAGTAGATACTAAAACACGCGATTACATTCTTACTTATGTTAATAGGCGATGAATCAAAGCATTACACATACCCATACATATATACATAGATAACAAAACAACAACAGCAATCAACGTCTTATACACACACACAAGAACATACATCTATACATATCTGTATACAGATATAGGCAATATAAGTTGTATGTAAGGTAAAGCATAGGTAGCATGTGTGTAATATACTAATGTAGGAACACATCTCTGCACCTTCATCGATCTACTGCGGTTTTAGCGAGACAGGGACATATGCATGTTTATCAATCCAAATATACTCACTTTGCCTGATCCAACGGTTAACAGGGAAGTCGTATGTAGGTCCTTTGTTGTCAGGGTTGAGTTGGACAGAGACGGACTCACAGTACCAGTCGTCATCAGGGTGGCAGCCATCCCGGAACAGCTCTATCTTCTCAATCGGGGCAGCCACTTTTACATCCTTCAGTTTGTACCTGTAGTCACATGGGCAGAAAAAAAATGCTGTACTCAATGGTGCATTTAGCAGATGATCGAAACAAAAACGCCCCTGCAGTAATAGAACGAGTTGCTAGGCGGAGGAGGCCTGGCATATACGATTTCTGTCTGACATCAATACCTATCTGCAACCAAAACATCAAGACATCAGTACGCCAAGGACAATAGATACAACAACTAAATGTTCTTCTGAAGTTTGAAGGTCACATATCTGGGAAAATCGACCATCAAGGGTAAGGTCAAATAAAGGTCGAAAAAAGTCTTCGCAAACACTATATTCATACACCAAATATAATTACAATCTATTCAGTGGTTTACGATTTGGCCAAAACCATCCGAATAACAAACAGACTGACAAACAATGCCAACGTTTTGCACGGAGGTCATGAAAAGAACAGCATTATCATAGCAAACATCATAATCAGCAAAATTCATAAATCATAGCAAAAGCATTCGACTATCTATATAAGAAATATGAAATAGAGAGGGGAGAGAAAGTGTCACTACCTGTCCTATATTCTTCAAGCTTGTAATAACACTTGCAAAATGCAGAAATCTACTTACTGCCCTTCCTGTCCTTTTTCAAAGTCATTTTTCCACCACACATCCAACTGCAGCTCACGGGACTGATGGCCTGTGTCGTCAAAGAGGCGGATGTAGACGTTAGAGTTTGTTCCAGAGCCACTGTACTTCCCGGTCTTCGTTTTGACCAGTACGTCAATGTCACCAACATCATCTACTTCCTGGAAAATACAAGATTTGAAGTAGTATCGTTAACTTAAAGAGTTTTAGCCAGACGTTTAGCTGCTGAGTGTTTCAATGCTGCTACAGACTCCATAGGTATGGCTACAGTCCTGCATGCTTGATATTATCATTGGTGTTTGTGTTCATAATGCGTAGAGCTGCTCGTTCAGCCCTACCCGCTCGGTGTGTTTATGATTGTCCTTTTCGAGAGCACCTCATAGAAATAACAACTTATGGAAAGTGACGAGAACCATGTGTTTGTATTTATAGTGCGTAGAGCTGCTCGTTCAGCCCTACCCGCTCGGTATGTTTATGTTTTTTTTTCTTTAAGACAGCCCTCACAGAGCTAGCAATTTCTTGAATGTGACGAGAACCATGTTTGAATTTCTATTGCGTAGAGCTGCTCGTTTAGCCCTAGCCGCAGTATATTTATCCTTTACGCGACCTATCATGGAGCTCTAACAATTTTTTTTAATGTGACGAGAACAAGCGTTTGCGTTTATAGTGCGTAGAGCTGCTCATTCAGCCCTATCCGCGCTGTTTTCATTTCTTTACCAGAGGCAGAGTTCCCCAATAGAGCTCTAAGAACAAAATTGAAAATCTGTTGTTTACTTTACCACATGTGTGTTAAGTCATTTGTTCAATCTTCCTGCTTACAAAGATTTCATGATAAATGCAACTATATATAATAGTTAATACGCACCCTAGCATCGATTTTCGGGTTACCAGAGGGTGTCATTCTTATAATCAAATTAGCATGACCTAGGGCATGAAGCCTTTTAAAACTTACAGCAATGATGTCCTGAAAGTGGGATGGGAAGATCTCTTTCAAGTCTTCAGGGTGCTGTACCCAGAACGACTTGATTTTCACTTCGTTGTCAGGTAGACTACCGCGGGACAACTTCTTCCCGGTCCAGAAGGGTGGCTCCTGGAGCTCCCAGCCAAAGAACGTGTTGAAAATGGCGATGCTACCTTTTAGCGCTGACAACGAGACGTCTTTTCCCGGGCACATGTGGTTGTTGACCGCGGGTGTGTCGGTGAGTCGTCCGTGAAAGGTAACGTGGTGTTTTCGAAGACCTTCACCCTCTGGTCCGAGGAACCTATTGCAAGAGAAATAAATGTATAACTTGAAAGTTCATCTATTCTGGTAGAAGTCATTCTGGAAATAGTTGAACTGTAATTTCCAACAGAAAAATTGGACTTATCCAAATTTTCTACAGCACAGCATCAGTTTTTGTCGCTAAAGGTGTTTAAGAAGCCATCTTCTTTTAGAGCTTCACAACCTTCATTGAATAGAGACGGTGGGCGTCATAGACTACCTGCAACCTATGATCCACTGGTCACTGAGTCACATGCTCTATCTGCATAACGTGACGTCACGACATCAGTAGATTGTTCATTCCTTGACAAAGACTGATGCTGTGAGGTCGAAAATTTGGGTGAGTCCAATTTATGTGTAGGGAATTGCAGTTCAACTATTTCAAGAAATAGATATTAGTTGCGTAACTGGTAAAGTGTTGGACTCGGACCGAACAGGTCTCGACTTCGATTTTCGCCGTGCCCCCGACGTTGTGCCATTGCGAAAGGCACTTTTCTCAATACACGCTTTTAATACCTGACTTTAGTCGTGGAAGTATACTTCCTTCACTCTCCGTCGGTACTTTGCATGTAGGCACACTAAGGGCACAACCCGTCGTACTTGCGAATAAATACGTGCTATCTACGTGCCAAAACTTGGGCCGTAAGTTCCGCCTCCGCACGAACGTAGAGAATTCGACGGATTTTGGAGCACGCAGACACGCCTCAGAACTTTACGGGTAGGCAACACTTTGTTAGCCATCGGTCTGCGGATTCACCCCCCCCCCCCCGTACGTGCCAGTACGAAAGACGTGCGCGCGCTTTACAGCCTGATCGTTTTTAGAAAAAAAAACGACGTGGCGGACGTGGCCTAAAAAAAAAACACGCACGGACAAATTGCACGTACCGCGGGTTGCGCCCTTTGCTTAACTCGAGGGCAGTGCCACGTTGTCCCCGTCTGTCGCAAAGCAAATAAATGTAACGTTAAAATTTCACAATTATGTTGGGCGCGCCGGATCACGTGGTCACCTGTTCTTAGGTACTGGTGGCTCGTGAGCATCTCGTGAATAAATTAATGTTCAAACAAAACCAACCTGCGCCACAAAAAGTCTTCTGGTTTGTCGAAGACGGCTGGATCCCTCAGTGCCCAGTAGGAACTAGCATACACACGCTCACCTTCCTCGATCTGGAAAGCGAGGTACAAAGAAAAATGTAGAACTTGACCAGCTTTACTGTCAGAAATGCTTCCGAGCTGCACATTCTCCTACGCAGAAGCGTTGAAACCACCTGCCTGGATGTACCCTGCTTTCTCAACCGTCACTCTTAATTCCTGTGGACGTCCTCCAAAACAATTGTCAGCCAATCAGAAAATAGGCCTTTCAGTTTTTCAAAGGTGTCTCGCATATATAAGGGTAAAGTCAATTGTACTTATAATCAGGGCAGTCAGGAACCAAGGGTGACGGTTGAGAAAGTAGGGTACATCCAGACAGGCCGTTTCGACGTTGGATGCCCTTGCGTAAGAGGATGAATTAAGCTGCAATGATCAGTGAGATCTAGAAATAAGCTTTGAATGTCTCACCTACTTTCCATAATTAATAACACAGTTACCAACCTTCAGTGTGTGTTCCCCGCTATCCGTGGTGTACTCGACAGTCGTTGGACGTGTGGCGATGGTGCTCCAAAAGACTGGATTTCCACAGACTCGAAGCACTTCCAAGACGAAGCTCTCAATTTTCGGCATCTCCTCCAGGGACTCATGGGTCAGGCCTCCGTGTTTCTTCAGGGCGACAAGCGCCTCCTGCCGTAGCTCCTCCCGGTCTTCTGCGCTGACGGTGTCCAAGCAGGCGAAGGTACCCACCAGGTGAGCTGCCAAGCCGTAAGCTCCGTTGATGAATACCGGGAAGAGCAGTTGTGCCGTCGCCTCTTTTTCTCCCAAGCCGTGCGACTTTCCAAGATCCAAAAGTTGCTGGTACCTTTGAATACAAATCAGATGACTAGAATAAAAATCAGTGTAAATTCTATAAAGCTATTCTGTATTTTATATAATTCTTACAATTCAGTTCAAACAAATACCAAACCAGACAGACATCACTCCTATACAAACCCGTTTTCAAAGCTACGACAGGACAATATACATTTGCCTACAGAGGTGCTAAACACTATAACTAACTACCTGCTGACAAGTTCCAACCCTTAAGTTAATTAAATCAGCTCTGAAAAACATCATGCACATTCTTAGTAATGATTTCAGGCCTTCTGCCCAAATGATCTGTTGTTTTTTTTATAATTTGACCTGGACCGGATTGATGGATTAGAATTTTGAGTTGTCTGCCTTCTTTCATGTTTTATTATCATCAAATTTATCGCAAATTCTTGCCCGTGGGCTAATTGCAAATAACATAAAAGATTCAAACAGTGCAAAATACAACATCTCAAGCGTCTACTCTAGTCTAAAGCTAGTTAAAGCTAACTTTAGATCCTGGGTTATAGGATTCGACTCATTTTTCTAAGACAGTGGAAGACGAAGGATCCCACCTTTTCTATTATGTGTGGGTTACGTTTTGTGACGTTAGAAGGAGAACTGTTTTCTTTTTGTCAGTGAATGTGTTTCGTCTTCCACCACGTTGGACGTACATTGTTTTCACGTTCTTTTACACACGTTGTGTATATCTATCTATCTTATCTGCAATATTATTTATTTCCTTGTATTTGTACCTTGGCCCCGATGAAAATCAGTTTGTCAAAACTGAGTTGGGCTACCCTGGGTCTGAAGATATCAATAAACAACTAGAGTTCCTCGAACACATGTCTTCGCCAAATAAACAATTTTTATTGTAGGTCGTTGTTTTTTAATGATTAATGTATATATGTCCATATGTTATTTATTGACATGTAGCGGTTGGTTGGATTGTGGTCATTGTGAGTAGAATAATCTATGTTGCCGTTGTACATAATGTAGCAATTTAGAGCGATGTGAATGAATGTCCTTGTATAATGAGAACAATTTATATTGGCCTGAGGCAAGCTGGCCTGAGGTAACTTTTCTATTTTGTATTTTCGTAGGTTAGTAGTTACAGTTATTCTAAAAGTAGGAAATCCTTCGATATATCTGCAGTTTTTTTTTACTTCAACTTTGATAAGAAAATATAATAAAGAAATATAAAGTGCTGTCAGCTATTGCCCTTATACAGTAACCGTGATATTTCTATACTTCCACAAGACATGATCCACCTTTCTACATTGCCATAATGGATCTGTCCACTGTAGGGAGAATACAATGTTTAATCAGTAAACAGTCCTTTTTTAGGTCATAAGTTTGTTAATTTGGCCCATATATGGAGCTCACATAACTGCTTGTGACCATCATTTTGGCAGTATTTTGATTTGTTTTTAGATAACTTTAAGACAAACGGACGGCAGTCTTTGAAACCGGAAGTTGAGATTCGGCCGTAATTTTATTCAAACCTTTCACTATTTCCTTAGATATAACTTAATGGATGTTATGTACATATACTTTTGCAAGTCGTGTCCAAGTTTCGTTGTAGTAGGATGAAACATGCCTACGCTACAGGGTTGAAAAGGTAGTAACCCCTACGTGCCCCCAGACCCGCGCTGGGTCTCTCTGGGGGCACCTTAAGGTGACATCTGTTTGTTTATGTAAAACAATTGAATACGGTACATCCTGCCTTGTACACGACCCATTGACCTACATAAAAAGACACCAGCTGTGGCGCACATGTATGTACCAACCCTATATGCTCCTGCAGTATATTGCAATTTATTAAATTTCCCTAAATAATTATATTAAATAGATAGTGATTTACATCATTTGCATCTCATTATGTTCATAATCACCCAAAGTATCTACCTACCAAAAACAAAAAATAACATACAATCCCCTCTGGAGTTATCCACCTAAATTGTTACAAACTATAAGACCCACTGCAGTTCCAAACAAGCTGCTAGGGGGCCCAAAATTACACCATTTACTCCTAGTCCCAACAGCTATCCACCACTTAAAAATCATGAATCCGACACTTCTGGAAAATTTAGGCAGAAACTTTGACGCTCACTTGCAGTACCAAAACAAGTCGCCAAGAAGCCAATTATCGAACTTGACCTTCCTTTCTGTGTCCCCTACCTATCAACCAAATATCATTAGCATCCATGTAGAACATCTCGAGTTATCTTGCATACAGATAAACGCACTTACATACAAAGCCAGCTACAGCAAGATAGGTAAAAGCTAGCTAAACCATTCTCGCACATGACAATCCTTACCACAACCGCTGCACACCTGCCAAATATCGTGGAAATCGCCCAGCTACGTTTTGATTTATGCTTCCCGGAAAAAAAACACGAAAACAATAACAACTTCGCTACTGTAACGTATGAAAACGCCAGGTAAACCATTTTCGAACTAGGCATGTCTTTTAACAACCTCTACACACCTGCAAAAAAATCAAAAAGTTCCGACCACAATTTCTCGACTTATATGCTGTTGACCTACATACAGACCCAAGTCGACAATCACATAATCTTCGCTGGCGAAGATAATAAACTGCATATTAAGTTAATGTTCAACCTTCATCACTTACCTCTCTGATGTCTTAATCTTCTCAAGGATTGACGTCATTGCCCGACGTTCTTCGTCAAGGTTCATCCCTGTGAAAGCTTTGATAACGGAAGATCTTACTGCAATCGCCCCGCTTCTATAAAGACGGATCTCTTCCCCGGGAAAAGAGGTTGATTCACCAAAGATGTTTGGAAGAACGGCATCCGCCGCTACATCCGCCAACTTTGACTCGAAGTCGCTCATTGGTGTACTACCCCATTTAGAGACGTTGGACAAAACCGACAACGCGATTGATGAAGGGATGTTTTCGCCAGCCTTTGCGATCACTTCCATCAAAAACCCCTTGTTTTTCTCGTGGACCTTGCCGTTTGACTGGATGCATGGACAGACGCCTTCCGTGAAATCCTTCCTGACTTCTCCAATTCCAAAACAAAATTCCTCCTTTTTGAAAAGATCGATGTCAAAGACGGACTGCACGGCCTTGTTTCCGGTCACCACGCGACACGGAAATCCGATGTTTTTCTCCACGAAATCTTCTTCTCGATTTGGTTTTAACATCTGGTTGTTCCATCCCAGCAATTGAAGAGTTCCCAGTACGTTGCCCATGGTTTTTCACTACAAATAAAACATGAAATCTATTACTTGCCGTGTTTGTTTAGATGGATACAGTTACATGTACAACAGCTAGCGATATGCATACTTGTGAACAACTTATTACTACATGAATTACTCATGTTGGTTATATTGTCACTAGCGCTAATACGTGTTTGTGTGTGTGTGTGTGTGATTGTGTGTGTGTGTGTATGTGCATATGTGTGTATGTCTGCATGTATGTGTGTGTGTTTGTGTGTGTGTGTTTATGTGTTTGTGTGTATTTTTGTGTGTATGTGTGTATTTGGTGTGTGTGTGTGTGTTTGCTTGTGTGAACAAGACAACTCAAAACTGCTAAAATAATTGGATCAATACTTGCTTTGGTGTGTTGGTTTGGTGTGATGAAATCTGGAAATGATTATATTTCGGTCCCTTAACGGTCTCCTCTAGTACTGCAGCGAAACTTTATGTTTCAATATCTCGTGTTCTGTACAAGCTGTGGCCACGTTGTTAAGACGCTAGATACTTCTTTGCTGGGGAAAATGTGACGTAAGTTTAAGCCTTGTAGTTGTTAGGGTTGGAAATGAAGGGGCTTTAAAAAATCCGAAGCAGAAAACTCAAGAAAGGAATAACGGATTTTTTTTTTTATTATCAGGTATATAGTTTAGATCAAAATGCAAAAAATGAAGTACTAAATCAACGAATATATTCTATCATAGCAGTTATTCAATCTATATCTTGTTCCGGACCTGATACGGTGTTGACATTTGGGTAGCAGATAGCTTTCGACGTCAGGACAAGTTGGGGCAGGTTTGGTCCTAACGTCTAAGTTTGGAACGGCAGGGGTGTTTTTCTGAAGATATTTCAAAGCGGATAATTGAAGAAAGTAATGACAAGTTTGCATCTTATAAGGCGTACAGGTAGCTTAGTCAAATATATTCATATTGATCTTATGTAAATGAGAACTTAATTTGCATGAATAATTACGAAATGGTATAATCCCATGGTTTTCCCTAACAGGAGTTCAATAAAAGTAGCATCAAAGAGCTTTTACCAATCTTCGCTCGCACCTGGTCCGACAACAATGTCACCATGCCATCTCATTTCCATTTCACTGACCTCCCAGTCAAGAAGGCGAGATATAACAACTCAGATCTTTGCCGAAAATCTTAACATAGCTTTATACCAATTCTTCCATGTGAAAAATTGAAGAAAAAAAACGTACAATTCGTATTTTGAGCCATATCTCCCGATCCTGTGCACTAATGCCAACCAATACAAATTCCTCATGAAAAAAAAAACATATTGCCGCCATCTTGAAAAAAAATCCATTCTATTGTGTGGTTGTGGAACTAATGGAAAACTTTGTTTGGTACGTAAAAGAGACAAATAAGTTCAGTGACCGTAAACGACCTCAAATACGCACATGTAAAAAGGTTGGCAATTGGAAGCGCTTCGTACATAGTCAATCCCCCAAAATTTAGATATTTCTAAAGCGAACTAAAGTAATTTTCGTCTACATATAAACTTTTTTCTGATGTCATGATAAAATCGTGCTTTATTTGGGTAAAATTGTGTTGTTGTTTTTCCACAAACTTACGGCTTGCAGCATATCGACTTTTGGGCGAACACTCTGGCATTGGGACGGGAATACTGTAAATGCATTAAAGCTCTAGCTAAGCTAAAGCTAAAGTTGTCATGCATCACAAGCGTAGGCCCGGCATCCATTTCCGTTTTTAAGCCATGGAGTCAGACATATATAGGTCACTACAGCAGGGGGCCATTCCACCAGTAGTGAAATGTGTTTAGCTTCCATACTCTTCCCCTCTGCAGAGAAAGAAGTATGTATCATTTTAAAAGCTCGCGTTGATTTAAATTCGCGGTAGAGGGAAAAAGACTTTTCGCGGTGGTTTTCAGTTCGTGGTAGTACCATGCACTGTAGTCTCTTACTGGCATGGAGAATGTTTGCAGTGGTTTTAAGTTCGCGGTGAAGCGGCCGCCGCGAAAACCATTAACATTAAACTACCGCGAAAGTTTTTGTATTCTGTGATACTCTAGCAACGTTACCACCGTGTTAGATATTTAATGAGACCAAAGAAGTCGTTTACACAACTAACAGATTGTTTTATATCAAGCTAAGACAACTTTTATTTATATAGACAAATTATTCTTAGTTGTCTTTCCGGTTAAGCGGCCGACCCTAGAAGGTGCTTGGTCTTTTTTTGCATTTTTAAAATCTAATATCAGATTTAAAACAGACTTCCATGTATCTAACACACTGTAAACGGCAGTGAACATATTAAGTGTACATTTTACTTCTATGTCTATGCAAATGAAGCCGGCTTTTCCAGTGCTGTCCCAGGATTGGAAGTCCAGTGCTGACAAACATTCATTACTAGAAAACAAATGCTGAAGCCATCTTCAAAAGGAAGGTGAGGTTTTCGTAGTTTTGTTTTATATACATACATGAACTTTATTGCACGACATTTGCACATGGTACAAAGTATGGCAACGAATATTACACAAAGTACAAAGATATATAACGAATTGTTATGAAAAAAGCATACGGCCGCAACCATCTCTTGCAATATAGTGTTCACTCATTGCTTTAGGTATATGTCAGTCGTAACTTTTTCTGGGCGGCGCATTAGTTCCTGTACACCGCCAGGTATTCGCACTCACCTGGTCTGCTAGTCTCTGTCCTGCTGTCTTCCCGACTTGGAGTCCGAAGCTATCGTTGTAATGTGTCCGTGGACAAAGATTCGGCACAGCAGTAGTGGTGTAAAAGATTGATAGTCTATTTTATTCCAAAGTCTACCGACTACCTATATAAGGCTGGTCCAACCTGTTGTACGGGACTATCTTACACCGCGCGTCATGGGTCGACTCGCCTCCGTGGCAGCCAATCACAACCCTTCTTCAGCAAGGCCGACCAATGGGAGCGCCGCAGACGACAGCTGCAGGTTACACGGGGGAAACCGTGAGGAAAAATTATCCTGTAAAGTGGAATTTGTATATGTATGTGTTGCCATGACTGATAGGAGGAAAACAATGTATAAGAATGCATGCGCATTGCTGTCGTTCTAGGTAATCTTCAAGCAGATGCTGCTGTCGAATTAGATAATATCATAAGCTTAGGAAGGAGTTCAGCCGGCAGAGGATACGCCATAGGAGAGATCTACGGCAGAACGCACCGGTCAAAGGCTGTGGCGTATGAAACTCCTCTACCGGTTAAATTTATGATACTATCTTATACCAAAGAAAGATTTGCTTGGAGATTACTCCTATAATCTATGGAAAAGGTTGTTCAAAAACAACAAGAAAAAGCCGTAGAGGTCGAATGTCCTTTTGATGTTTAATTGTGCATATAATTAAGCAGACACGAAGCCAGACACGCCCATTAATGTGATTTGCGTGCAAGCATACAATAGAATATTAGTAATGCAGGACTTTTTTAATGTTAGCATCCAAATGAATTGTCACAATCCGAAGATAAAATTCTTTAACCACAAGAGCCAAGGGGAAAAAAATGACAAATGAGCTGAGAAATGAGGTTCAACTTGGTCTTCTGAAAGTCAGATACCCACTTCTTTTAAGTTGAAAAATAAAGGAAGTCCACAACAAACATTTTGACAATGTTTTTCAAGCTTTCGAGGCATGAGTATCTCGACCCAAACAGCCCTGATCACAGTTTACCCATGCTGTCACCACATAACGACTGTTTTTTTAAAGAACACCAACTACTACTAGTAATGAATACAATAATTATGCATTTGGTGGATATTGTTGAAATACTTCATACCATATAATTATGCCGAGGTTTTAGTTGGGCACGTTAAATATTGTGAGACTTAGAAGTTCTTGATCACCCCTTGTTGTACCACAGAAAATAATAGTGATTATTTAAGAAATTGCCTATCCTTTCTTATGTAGATTAATTGTCGAGATAGCATCATCACTTCGCTAGATTTGCCTCTGTGAATGGTTTTATCAGGTTCGTAAGTCACTGAATAAAAAGACTATTTTCTCCCAACTTTAGGCCTATTCAAATTGACGTTTTAAAGACTGTCTGACACTATTTTCCAGACAATTCTGCCCAGTTTACATAATAATAAGCAGTAAGTGCAGTTGCTTACAGCTAGTTACGAATACAGTCACAGACGTGAAGAAAGTACATGTGTACCGCGACTTGTAGATACTTAACGTTTGTAACCGCATTTCTAACTGTAAGCAACGACACCTAGCGCTGCAGTACAATAATAACCTGTAGAATTGCTCTGACCGAAACGTCGATGTAAGTAAAGCAAAGGTTGTGTAAAAAGAGTCACTTTATTCGTCAGATTTATCCTTTATGGTGCTTCTTTCATCAACAGAAGCTCATCCTAGCCATCTTTGGGTTTCACGTCGTCCTGTGAAGGCTCACATCCGCCGGGACCTAGCCACATGTGATCACCTGTTATATTAATAGGCAAAAGAAATAGTTATAATCAAAAACAACGTAAGATGATATGACAAACTACTCTTATAAAGTCTATTCAAATACAATGATGTTCGATTTTAGTGTTCCATTAAATTTGCAACTTAGTTTAATGCGAATGTGTTTCATAAATCTGGACTAAAATTGGGCCCTTAGTTGTTATCGTTATGTTAATATTCCTCTCGGTGACTTAGAATTGACTCTACACGGTTTGCTGAATATCAGCTACATACGACTAGCCTTGGTATCATTCCGATATACGTAGTTGTGCGCTCGCATATATACACATATAGATATGTTCGCTTCTTCTAACAGTTATGTTCTGGAAAAGAAGAGATGCGACTGTTTAAAGTGTATAACAAATGTCAGAGCCAGAAGCGACTGTAAATAGTGTATAATAAACGCCGGGGCGAACTACTTTCCGGATGGTACCCAGGCTACCATACGACAAGTTTAAGGCATCAAATAAAGGGTACTTCGCTAGGCCCGGGAAAGTCATGGACATGTCTTTCTGATTGAATTCTTTCAAAGCCTCCCAAAATGCTACGCCGAATATTCGAGCTTATGTATACTGAAGCTATAGTCAATAGCATCGGTAAAAGAAGAGAGGCGACCATGGAGGTTATGTAAATATTTAAGCGTACCTTGGCAAACAAGAGCTATTTTTATGGTGTCCTTAAACCTAACAAGATTTTACAACGTGTTTTAAGGATTTTGTGTAGAAGAGCATCGTTTACATGTAGAAATTGAAATTATCGACAGACAGAAAAATAGTCTCATCATCCGAACACTTTTTAGTCCCAACGGGAGTCTGCCTGTGTGTGTGTTTCATTGTGTCTTCATGTCGTTCCCAATATACATCATGCAGCATTACATGCAGCAAATTTTTATACTATGAAGAGTTGTTTTGTTCCACTGAAGAACTGTAAATTCAGTAATTTTTGCTGGGAATTTTTGCAGTGGGAGTAGAAATGATGTTATTAGGTACCGGCCGAAACAACACTGTAGCACAATCCCATATATCAGCGGTGAAATGATTATGCGGTAAAGAGGCACACAAGAACCAGAAAAAGTTCAACCTCTACAAATAGCCCAATATTAACTAGACGTTTTTCACGTTGTTTAACCCTATTCAGACGGGGGGGCGGGTGAGGCCTGCGCTAACTTCCACGGTGGTCAAACACGGGCTCAAAACTTCCCATGTCTGTCCGAATTCGAACCTGGTTCCACGATGTTCCATCTGACGTAATTCGAACCGAACCCGTGTTCTATTTGGGGTCATCTGCGGTCAGTGCAGGTAAAACACTGCTGTCTGGCTTTTTTTCCCAAACTACATTGAATCAGCCCAAAACGATAGTTTTACACCAATATAAACAATTTTCTGGACAGTTTATCCATGCTATCACTTTGTTTGGGGCCTATAATATGTAACGAAGCTACTGGCGTTTGTGTTGTTGACCTTGAATATTATAAGTGTTGTTTACACCGGTATCAATACACCCTCCCGCTATCCGTGCGGCGTGACATGCCTGCAAACATCGTTTAAGATCGCGACCAAGAAGAGTCCAAGTTAACTCATTGACGGCTCAAAATGACCGAAATGGTTTTCCCGAGATTTTTGTTTTTGGAATTTTTAGAAAACGCATATTTTCGACTGTAACTTTGCTCAAAATCAAAAATTTAAAAATCCCCCCCCCCAAAAAGTTTTGTTTTCCTCATAGATGACAAAAAAATATAAAAATCGAGAATTTTCGATGACACATGAGGCCCATCTTATCAAGAGTTTGGTCAACTTAAAGGCCTTCCTGAAACAGAAAATGATCGTCTTTCTAGGCAACATCGAAACAAAACAGCTATTTGAATTCAAACGGCAAGATTCAAAGTATGTAAAATTAGTAATTAATCTTATTTTGAAAACATTTTCCTTGTCAAAACATTTTGTTCATTTTCAAATGTTTTACGGGTAACCAAGAGTAGGCCTCCTGTAACCCGAGACTCTGTCGAACGCGCATAGCAACGGGAAAGAATACCCTAGCAACCGACCGCCGTGTTCGATGTCCAATAACGCCAGAACGACTTACACTAGAGCCACCAAATTTGGTGAGTTTTCCTAAAATATTGTTGGCAACAATTCTACGAAGTTTGACAAATTTTCCATTTTTTTCTTGTTACCATGGCAACCGTTTGTTGACAGGCAGTTTTGCCAAAAATCACTATTTTTGGTTCTAACTATGTATTTTTCACATTTATTTGCTATATTACTGCGATTTTGTAACATAAATAAAATCTTATATTATGCATAATATCTTTCATAATTATTTATGCATAAATTATGCTAATTTTAAAATTTTCAACTACCTGGTATTTTTCATCAAAAACCATCTAAATAAATGAATTTCGTCTATCTCCATTGCCCTTTGTGATTATTTGTTGCAAAAAAAGTATTTTTAAAAATTCAAGGTGGTGGATATAAAATGGCGGAGCCCAATTCGTATCTTAGATGTGCATGACGTCATTTTAAGACGTCATATTGACGTCATTGATGTTGCTATTGGAAACGCAAGTCTTAAAAAACATTATTATTCTGTTATCTGCACTTGTTGTTACATTTTTGCAGCATAACTTGAAGTTTTCTGAGAATACCCATTTTTCATGGGTTTGGCCAATGACGACATCATTATTACGTCATCTTACGTCAACGTAACGTCAAACGTCACATACTCGTCAGATATTGTGTCGAAATCATGTCCTAAAAATTTGGTGGCCCTACGGTACGTCATTTTAGAGTTATAGGACTTAGAAGTGGAGGGCCTCAAAAGCCCACCCCCCCGTCTAGGGATGCCCAAAAAAGCCAGGTGTGACAGCGATCTCGCCCCCCCCCCCCCCGTGATCTCGCCCCCCCGGGGGCGAAATCACTAGCGATCTCGCCCCCCCGGGGCGAAATCACTAGCGATCTCGCCCTCCCCGGCTAGTGATCTCGCCCCCTACCTCGCCCCCCTTTAGCGATTTTGCCCCCCCCCCCCCAAAAAAAACGGGTTTACATGACATTTTAGAAGTTGATTGGTATAAATCTTTCAGTGGGGTTAACTGAATTCGTGAAACGTCTAGATATTGTTCTTGATATTTCAGGTGAAGTAGTCGACCTTAAAGAAAAGTTCCAGGGGGGAGACAAGGAGATCCAGGCTGGTTTAGCACAGATGAATGATCATCTCCATGACATGCTGATGAAGCTGGAGCGTGATTCTATGGGTGAGTGGAATCCAATGTCCTATGTTCTTGGCTTTCTGATTGTACCAACAGGGGTGCCTAAGTAATAATACGATCCTTGCGTAAAACATACGAGCCTTACGGAAAACATACGATCCACTACTAAGAAACATACGATCCTTACGGAAATCATACGATCCACTACTAGGAAACATACGATCCTTACAGAAAACATACGATCCTTACTAATTTCCTGTACCACGTGACATCAGCGCCAAATGCAAGATGGTGGACTCTGGAGCACAATGATATGCCGCCTAAGAAGCCGGCATTATTGTAGGTTGGGGTTTTGGTGTTTAGCAGGACATGATAAGCCCGTACACGAAGATATCGTAACGAATAGTGAGCAATCCCGAGGCCACCATAGTGAATCTGCCGCTTGTGTGACGTGACCCGAGCGTTGGTCCAAAAGATTAGTAAGGATCGTATGTTTCCCGTAAGGATCGTATGTTTCTAGTAGTGGATTGTATGTTTTCTGTAAGGATTGATGTTTCCTAGAAGGGGATCGTATGATTTCTGTAAGGATCGTATGTTTCTTAGTAGTGGATCGTATGTTTTCCGTAAGGATCGTATGTTTTCCGTAAGGATCGTATGATTACTTAGGCACCCCTGACCAAGTTAAGTGAAATGTAAATATGCTCAGATCACTATATTAATTATATGTTTAAGATGGCGAATGGATAAAAAGAATGACTTCGCAGAGTCTGCAGTTATTTTCAGTGTTCACTAACCCTCTTAATATATAGTATCATGTATGTGCTGATCATGATCAGTGCATTGATGTAGAACAAGGCACTGTAAAGCACATTTAGCCAGAAGCATGCTGTTATAGAATCTTAGCTCATGTACAATCACAATACTGCATGCTGATTTCCCTGTTCTTGTTTAGTAAAGAGGGCACATGGGGTGCAGTTTAACCCTCAAACCACCGTATGGGGTCAAAACTGACAAATTTCCTCCCAAGAGTTTGTTTGTATATATGTCTTATAACTTCTCATATGTTTTTATCAAGATTGGCTCATTGTTAATTGAGTTATCCTAGAAAGTTTATGTATGGTCCAGTGGGGTCAAAACTGACCCCAGCATTTTTAAACAAACTTCTGAGGCCCATAACTAAACTACTCATCGTATGATCACGAAAATTGTAGAGAATGATGTACCTGTGAAACGAAATTTTTGGTAGAACTTTCTTGTCATTATCATGTTGTTTGACGACGCCGTGACGTCATTTAGCTTAAATCGGCCGCCATCTTTGACTTTGACTCATTACGTCATCAAACTAGCATAAATTTTGAATATTGAATCATGAAATTTACGCTGAATTCGATAAGATTCCATGAACAAGTGTGGTTTGCCAAGAGAATCTTAAAATGTCGACGTTTATGCCAAAATTAGAAAATTTCGTAATAGATATGTATGTCAGAATTCCGTTGCCATTGCAACTTAAAAATGATGATTTTTTTTATTCACTTAAATTGTTTGCTTTTAAAATTTTCTGAAAAGGGACCAAGTTTGGCGGCCCTAGCATAAGGATTTTTGCACACGGGAGCCACTCCTCCTCGCTCCTCCTCCTCCTCTCATTGGCTCCCGGCTGTTCTGGTCACACGGGAGCCAATCCTCCTCCTCCTCGCAACAAAACAACTCTTTCGCTACCCTGATTCAATGTATTTCTTCTTAATTTACTTCCTTTGCCAAGAAACAAGAAAGCTCCTCTGAGAGTTGACGTTATACTTCCCACATGATCTTGATCGTATGGGACTAGTTAATTAACACAATGCACATTGACTACTTGCGTAATATCAGCACGTGGAATAGCGGCCAATAATGTGAGGTATCCGCCTCCTCCTTACTTAGAATTTTGTCCGGTGATGTGTATCTGCCTTTTATTTTGCTGGGAAGCAAGGTTGTGAATGAAAAGTAACCTGGTATCTCTTTGTTTATCAATATCTATGTTATATTGACCTATCAATAGTTTGCTCAATATAAATGTCATCATTCATTCAATATAAAGACTTACTGTAACCTTTTCCAATGATTTAAGTTATGTAATATCCACAGATAGATTAGAAGAGTTTTAAAAGGCTACCCACCTGTATTGAAATGAATAAAAAGATAAATAAATAAAGAGACTTTCTTTTAAATGTTTTTTATGCATTATAACTTGAAATTTTGACGGTTCGACAAATATATCCCTTCTTGTCCATCGGTGGGACATCATAAATTCAGACGGACCGCTGTGCTGGTAAACAAAGAACCTCTTTGGGTAAACTGAAATCCCTCAGACGGTTTTTCTCCTCCACGGGAAAATTTACGACATCCCGTGGGACGGGTCTTCACCAGGGGTCGAAGCGCGGTCATTCACTTCAAGCACCGTCTGCCCTGGCACGACAGGTACAGGTGGATAAGTGTGTTTACATAGCCTAGGGGCCAGGTGGGACATTGTACAGGTGAGATAGGTGTGTTTACTTTGCCTAGGGGCCAGGTGAGACATTGTACAGGTGAATAGGTGTGTTTACATATCCTAGGGGCCAGGTGAGACATTGTACAGGTGAGATAGGTGTGTTTACTGTGCCTAGGGGCCAGGTGAGACATTGTACAGGTGAGATAGGTGTGTTTACTTTGCCTAGGGGCCAGGTGAGACATGGTACAGGTAAGATAGGTGTGTTCACTGTGCCTAGCGGCCAGGTGGGACATTGTACAGGTGAGATAGGTGTGTTTTCTTTGAGTAGGGGCCAGGTGAGACATTGTACAGATTGATAGGTGTGATTCCTTTGATAAGGGGCCAGGTGGGACATTGTACAGGTGAGATAGGTGTATTTGCTTTGCCTATGGGCCAGGTGAGACATTGTATAGGTGAGATAGGTGTGTTATCATAGCCTAGGGACAAGGTGAGGCATTGTACAATTGAGATAGGTGTGTTTACTGTGCCTAGGGGTTAGGTGAGACATTGAACAGGTGGATAGGTGTGTTTACTTTGCCTAGGGGCCAGGTGAGACATTGTACAGGTGAGATAGGTGTGTTTACATAGCCTAGGGGCCAGGTGGGATTATCTAAACACACCTTTCCACCTGTATAATGTCTCACCTGGCCCCTAGGCAAAGTAAACGCGCTGCTATGCTAAATAGCACTGCTACTAATGTATCTCAGAGTGCCACATGTTTACATTTTTGCATAATTAGCAGTTTTAATCAACCTTATCACCCCTGCCGATGCAATGCGATCGTCCATTTTTGCGAGGAGGAGGAGGAGAATTGGCTCCCGTGTGCCGTGAACAGACGGGAGCCAATGGGAGGAGGAGGAGGAGGAGGAGGAGGAGGAATGGCTCCCGTCTGACCGATTCCTAGCATAAGCCATTCAGGTACTATGCGATATTGCAATTGGTGCAGAAATAAAAAAAAAACTATACTACCAGATCTGAATAGCGTTAGTGCAAAAAGTGGTGCTAATGATCTTTTGCATAAATTATGATAACGGAGTAGAATTATTTTCACCTAATCATGTCAAACTGGCCCACATAGATTAATGAAACTATACCTATAAGCAAATGACAAAAAAGTGTCACAAAAAAACAGTATTTGTACAAAACGTTATGGGGTCAGGTTTGACCCCATACGGTAATCTACGTCACAAAAAGGGTACGGTGGTTTGAGGGTTGATACTTTAAACTACTAATATTTTCTAATGCTTAGTGAACTTATTCTTTTATTTATCCTGCAGAACAACAACAGCTATCTGCGGCTATTGACTTAGTAAAAAACGAGTTGGAATTCCGTTATTTTGAGAAATTAGCCCTGGAGTTAGGATTCAATCACGATGAGATTATACAAATCCGAAGCACAACTCCAGATAAATCTGATATTAAGCAACAAAAGTCAGAGCTTCTCCGGAGGTGGAGCAGACGAAGGGGCTGCACAGCAAAAAGCCTAGCACTTGCCTGTAGAAACATTGGTCTTCCTACACTGGCAGACAACATTATTGGGATCCTTGGTGCCTCAAGTGGAGGTAAAATACATTTTGATTACTTTGAATTAAAGTTCACTTGTTATATGATGCAAGATTAGAACATAGTATTGCACAGACATCCTAGACCGCGAACCCTGCACATTCGAACGAGGAGTTAGAGATGCTATATTAGAGAGAATATACAATCCCACCCTCATCAGGAAATGGGGGGGGGGGGCTAACAATGGAAGTTCCCGGGCCTGGTACTAGGGATTTAGCCCGCCACGCGACAAAATAGAAAGAAAGTCAACCCCAGTGATGAACCGGGACGAAGGGGGATACAAACTAAGCCACGTTTGGGATTGTTTTCTCACCGCAAAAGCGCCACCTACATCGGCTACATATAGCGGTGAGAAGCAGAACTCCAGTTAGAAGCTCTGACGAAGGTGTCTGAGAGACATCGAAACGTAAGCTATGTAAGTACCCACTGGTTGTGTACAAAGAATTTCTCCCTTATCCTATATTCTACCAACCTGATGAAACTATTTTCGGATGTTAGCTCCTGTAAGACAAACTACCGGAGCTGATTGACTTATTTGCATCAACATCGTATTTGTCTTCAGCTCCATCGAATATCATTTCATAGTGTGGATATAAAATCGTTTCTACCGGATCTCTCCAGTGTCATTGGATAAAAAAATATAGCATGTCCAAAATCATATGCAGTTGCTTATTATAAGTAACTGCCTTATAGGGCATCTTATTACCCTAATGTCTAACCTTCATCTAAATACCATTTCATAGCTCCAAGTCTATTGGGGCCAATACGAGCAAGAGCCAACATTGTAAGAGAGACAAAGCCTTTTGATTCCAAAGGTAAGTAGCATATTGTCTATAGAACATAATGTTTTGTTCCTCTTCAAAAGATCTTTCTTCGGCCAGGATATGTTTTTGTAATATATGTACATCGTTAAGAAGAAGGTTAGAAGATATATATATCCAGACATTTTCTCATAGACTGTCTACAAATAATGGTAAGTTAAGATTTTTCAAGAAACTAAAGAAGGGATACTCAATGGAAACTTACTTAACGTTACTAGATAAATTCGAGGTCAGATCGGCAATGTGCAAGCTTAGAATTAGCGCCCACCCCCTTGAAATTGAGAGAGGGCGGTACACAAAGTTACCTGTGGGCGAAAGAACCTGTAACCATTGTATGGCAAAACCGGTGGAAGACGAAATACATCTTATTTCTAACTGCATCTCTAACGATCAGGAAAGAATTTGAGTTATTGGAAGAGGCATGCAAATTCCACAAAAATTTCCAAACGCTTACCGACGAAAACAAAACTATAACGCTTTTAACGTCACATAACCCAAGCATCATAGAAAAAGTGGGACACTTCGTCTTCCACTGCTTCCAGAAAAGAAGTCAAACCCTAAATAAGTAGATTATAGCTCTCAGAAGTCCATATCATTGCTAGAATAGTCACTTGTTTACACTTGTCACCATTGTTATCTACACCAAAGTATTTCATTTTATACATGTTTATTATATTTTCTGTATGTTTCATGTTTCAATTAGCCCTCGGGCAAGAACTTGCAAATAAACTTATTATTTATTGTAATTTATCACCTCTTGTTGGCAAACTTCTCAAACAACAAGATAGTCGTCCTTTGTTTCAATTCAACAGAATACCAAATAGTAAGAAAAGCTAGGCAACATTTTTCTACTACTATGATTAGTCTGTTTGCAATTTATACCATCGATTAATGAAGCAATATACCTTGACGTTACCGGCATTGTTGATATGTCATATTTTCTGTCTTTTATTGTAGGAGCCACCGGATCAAAACCAAAGAAGTGATGCTGTTGCGATATGCAGCTATGATTGCATGCTGACGGCACCCGCAGCTTTTGAGGCCCTCCACTTTTAAGTCCTATAACTCTAAAACGACGTGCCGTAGGGCCACCAAATTTTCAGGACATAATGTCGACATGATATCTAACATGTATTTGACGTTTGACGTTACGTTGACGTAAGATGACGTAATCATGACGTCATCAATTTGATTATATTGGCCGGACCCATGAAAAAAGGGTATTCTCAGAAAACGTCAAGTTATGCTACAAAAATGTAACAACAAGTGCAGATAACAGAATAATAATGTCTATTACGACTTGCGTTGCCAATAGCAACATCGATGACGTCAAAATGACGTCATAAAATGACGTCATGCACATCTAAGATACGAGTCCGGCTCCGCCATATTATATCGACAACCTTGAATTTTTAAAAATACTTTTTTTGCAATAAATAACCACAAAGGGCAATGGAAATAGACTATATTCATTCATTTAGATGATTTTTGATGAAAAAATACCAGGTGGTTACAAATTTTAAGGGATAATTAGCTTGTTTTTCTTGATCTGACCATACGGTCCGCCATCTTGGATTTTGGGCTGATGACGTCATCAAATTAGCATAATTTATGCATATATAATTATGAAAGATATGCTAAATAATATAAGATTTTATTTAAGTAACAATATAGCAGTAATATAGCAAATAAATGTGAAAAATATATTGTTAGAACCAAAAATAGTGATTTTTGGCAAAACTGCCTGTCAACAAACGGTTGCCATGGCAACACCAAAATATGGAAAAGTTTTCAAACTTCGCAAAATTGTTGCCAACAATATTTTAGGAAAACTCACCAAATTTGGTGGCACTAGCATAAGCCGTTCTGGCGTTATAGGACATCAAAGTTAGCGCGGGCCTCAAAAGCCCCCCCCCCCCCGGTCTGAATAGGGTTAAAATCAGCTGTGTGTATATTATGCCCTTACTTTCAATTTTTAAGGCAAAAGACTAGATGCCTAAATTCTATCATATCAGATGAACAGTTATACAACAATACTTTGTGTTGTTCAATAGGTTTAGATACAATATCCAGGTAATTATGGGCCTTAGTATTAGTGTGGTTCTATTAACATCTATTTGTATTACTGTCCAAGGAGTAATTAAAAGCTCTCATATTTCTTTTAACAATGCACATTACTGTAAATGCATTTAAGTTCGCGGGGATTTAATTTCGCGGTAGCGGGAAAAAGGACGTTTCGCGGTGGTTTTAATTTCGCGGTAGCACCATGCATTGTAGTATCTTAATGCCCTAGAAAAATGTTCGCGGTGGTTTTAAATTCGCGGTGAAATGGCCAACGCGAAAACCGCGAACATTAATCCACCGCGAACATTTCTGCATTTACAGTATGTTCACTCAAGAGAATGAAATGGTGCAACAGCCAGAACTATTTGAAAATAAAAGTGAACATTTCATCGCTATTAATACATAAAGTTGTACATTACAGCACTAGCTAAGTATCATATGCATTTGTTATATTTAAAAAAACGTTTTGATGCCTTTAAATTTGCTGTGTAGTTGGTATGTTTTGAAATACTGCACAATACCAAATAGTTGATTTCAAGAAAGTTGATCTCATATTGATACAAATATATTCTGCATGGCCTCCATTCCTTTAGACGACAATCGCGCTGACATCTCACTGCGACCTACAATAGCTTTGACTTAATAATTGAAAAAACATGTATGTAAAAGTATCCCAGTTAATTAAACTGGGTTAAACAAAGCGTAAACGATTTGTTTTTTTGTTGGGCAATTTGTCAAATGTTCGGTCGTAGCGTCGTCATCGCAGTATCGGGATGTAGGAATCGTAATCATTGGAAGATTTGTGAACAAACATGCATGTCAATCATACGCTACGCTGTGTATATCTGCTTTCAATCCAGTTCAGTTTTGAGGACATATCTTATCAAGCACAGTTTACGGAGATGCTTTGTAATACTTTTGAAGCTATATTCAAAATGAGGAAAACACACGGGTGCTTTTTCCTAAAATTCCTAAAAGTAATCTCGAGTTGTTGCTGTGTATATGCGTTTATATAATGGTATAGCGTTGCATTAATGCTATGTATATTGCAACATGTAATAGCATAGAGAATGCTATTTCATTTAATCGTATTGACTATTGCTGGCAATTTAAGTAATGAGATATTTGCTGCTTTCTTTGTTTAGCACTCGACAGTAATGAGAAAGAGAATGAAAGTTAACCACCTATCAATGCCATCGGACAAGCCCCTTGTTGTAGTGGCTAGCACAAATGTGTGACCCATTGGCTTCAGAAATGAAAATGAGCGCCAGCTCTAAGCATCTCACACATAGAAACTGTAGAACAATAAGTTTACCGAAATACCGTACTAAGTGACTAAGCAAGTCCTTCCTCCATTTCGAAATCCGTCTCCACAACACTATAATTACCCAGTGGTGCCATCAAGTCATTATCTGCACTGTTCAACTCGGTAATGTTTTTCAATAGTTATGCTTTGAACATGTAAACCGGAATGTTAAAAGTCATTGTTGGTATGCGGCTGTTGTTCTTATGTTTTTATGTGGTTATTATAAAGCCTGACGTGTGTAATAAGGGCGAAATTCGGGTGTAGGTGTGAGCAACTTTACCTGTTAATTGGAAGAGGTCAAGTAAAACAGACTGTTGTACTAAAAGCATCCTTTATTCACCAATAACATATATATACCAAAGGTCAAATCATTATAATTACTTTTCAAGCGTTATGTTACGTGAAAAAAACATGGGCAATGAAGCCATGAATTGCTCTTGTCAATCTGCTGAGAGTCAAACGCCACATTCTTGTTTGTTTAGATAGGAAAAGAATTCAAAGCAAACGATTCTACGATGTCTCCACAGAGTCGTGGTAAGAGCATCTCGATCCAAAAAACTCTGATCACAGTTAACCCAAGTTGTTCTCACCGCATACCTACTGTTTTTCAGATGTACGTCGACTACTAATGAATACAATTATTCAACATTTGGTGGATTAATAAAAGCATTTAGACCATATAGTTATGCCCAAGGCTTTAGTTGGACATCTTAATTTTTGTAAGGCTTAGAAAGTATTGATAATCCCCCGTACCACAGCAAATAATGGGACTGAAAACATCAATACACATTAAACAACATAAGAAAACGCCTATCTTTACTTTTGTAGATTAATGGTTGAGCATGCATGAACATCACTTCACCAGATTTTCTTCTGTAAATAGTTTTATCAGGTTACAACGTCACTGAATAAACTACTCTTTTCTTCCAACGTTTGTTTTATCCACATTGATGTTAAATAGACCGTCAGTTATTATTTTCAGGACAATTCTGACGAGTTCACAATATAACAAGCAGTAGCTGCAACTGCTTACAAATACACATAATGTCACAAACGTGAAGAAAATACATATGTACTGTGACTCGTAGATACTTTACGTTTGTGACCGCATTTCTAACTGTAAGCAACGACGCCTAGCGCTGCAATACAATGATAGCATGTAGAATTGCTGTGACAAGCGGTCACCGAATCGCCGATGTCAAAGTAAAGCAAGGTTTGTGTAAAAAAGAGTCTCTTTATTCGTCACATTTAGCCATGATGGTGCTTTTTGTTATCAACAGAAGCTCATCCTAGCCATCTTTGGGTTTCATGTCGTCTTTTGTAGGCTCACATCCACCGGGACTCAGCCACACGTGATCATCTGTTGATAAACATAAGTAATAATTATATGTATAATTATAATCAAAACAACGTGGGACCGCATTAAAAAACTACGTTTCAACAGTCTATTCAAATGCATTTATATTCGATTTTAGTGTTTCAGAAAATTTGATTATAAAGATATAAAATTATACAGAGAGAGAGAGAGAGAGAGCAAGAGAGAGCGAGATAGAGAGAGTAATGGATCGATATAAGTGTTTTCCTTCTTTTTTTCTTGTCAATATCTTTTAAAATTGCACTATACATTAATCCTATACATTGGACAATTTTATGAGGAGAAAAACGAGGAAAAGCATAAAATGTATATTTAGTCCCTCCTCATCTATACTATATATTTATGTTCTTACACATATCTAACAAAACACAGAAACACAAAGACACAAGTATCAATTTGAATGTTGAAGATACTGACTTTGCCTGATCCAACGGTTCACAGGAAAGTCGTATGTAGGTCCGCTGTTGTCTGGGTTGAGTTGGACGGAGACGTACTCACAGTACCAGTCGTCATCAGGGTGGCATCCATCCCGAAACAGCTCTATCTTCACAATTGGGGCAGCCACTTTTACATCCTTCAATTTGTACCTGGAAAAGGTAAATGTGGTAGTCTATTAGATCCACGAGGTTCAGCAGCAGTTGCAACTACAAAACCTTTCTTGTTCTTTACATAATCCTGTAAGGCTGCAAGGAGGTCCGGACAACATATATTCCTTACATAAAAAATATATTTGCCACCAAAACATCAAGACCATAGCATGGGGGGGGGACCGAGGGGGGAGGGGGAGAGACAGAAAGAGGGAAGAGAAAGAATGAGAGAGGCCTATGCCTTCAACTCTAATATCTGTTTACCTATTTCTTTCGAAACTTACAGAATGTAGATATCTACTTACTGTCCCTTCTGTCCCCTTTCAAAGTCGTTTTTCCACCACACATCCAACTTCAGCTCACGGGACTGATGACCTTTGTCGTCGTAGAGGCGGATGTAGACGTTTGAATTTGTTCCAGAGCCACGGTACTTCCCAGTCTTCGTTTTAACGAGAACGTCAATTCCTGCAACATCACTGTCCTCCTGGTTTTTATTCAGTCCCTGTGTACAAATACAAGGTAAGACGGTCAAATAAGATCATACACCAGTACTAGTATTAATCTATAAATGAAATGGTCAACACCTACGAAGACGACCGCAAAAATATGGATCTAGAATATAGCTGGATCTAGTGTTAACCAGAAGTCATTTTGTTTAAAACTGGTGTTAAAATCAACCAGGCACAAGGCGACAAATAGACGCCGTAATATAATCATCAAAGCATCGATTTTACTTTATGTGCTGGAAGAGTCCATTCTTGCACCGGGGGAGGGGAGTATTTTTAAAATTAATTTTTGGTGACTTTGGTGATTATGTCAGAGTCCTATTAATTTTAGCGGAATTATTTTTGGATTCCTCCTCATAGGGATACCACAGGAAGACTCCATTTTTGTACGTATCTTTTTTTTTCATTCAGCTTTGGACGGGTTCTGATTCGTTTTTAGCGAAAGTTTTTGGGCGACTGGTCTAAAACTTTACTACATTGAGTGCACTGAAATAGTCCACCATTGCATGGGGGGATTTTCTAAGATTCATTTTTGGGCTTAAGTGTGAATAGCAGTTAGAAGTTATTTTAATAAAAGTTAATTTGCATAAAACTTTTAATAATATTTTGGAGAGAGGTATATATGTAACCGTAGCATAAGCTACTAGCCAAAGAATGTATCAAAATTGACAACTTACGTCAATGATGTCATCAAAGTAGGATGGAAAAACCGCTTTCAAGTCATTGGGGTGTTGCAACCAGAATGAATTGATGTTGACTTCGTTGTCAGGCTGCCCCAAACGAGCTGCCTTCGTCCCGGTCCACACTGGCGGCTCCTCGAGCTCCCATCCAAAGAAGGTGTTGAGAACGGCGATGCTGCCTTTGATGACCGAAAGCCCGACGTCTTTACCCGGGCACATGTGGTTGTTGACCGCGGGTGTGTCGATGAGCCGACCGTGAAATGTGACGTGGTGTTCCCTGCGAGCTTTACCCTCAGGGCCGAGAAACCTACGCCACATGAAGTTGTCTGGCTTGTTAAAGACAGCAGGGTCCCTCAGTGCCCAGTAGGAACTTGCATACACACGTTCGCCTTCTTTTATCTTGAAATAAGGACAAGAGAACATGTAATAGCTTGACGATACATTATTTAAAAAAAATAGCTTTCGGCCAAAAGGGTATTTTTCACCCTTAGGCTAATCAGTGCATGCGTGTGTGTCTGTGCGTCCGTGCGTGTGCACGCTTTCGTCTTGCCTGTGTGTGTTTGCGTTCGTACGTCCGTGTTTATGTGTGTGTTTGTGTGTGTTTGAATGCGATCGTCTCTGTGTCTGTGTCCGTTTTGTGTTTGTGAAGGTATGTATGCTTGTGTGTGCGTTTGTGTGTGTGTGTGTGCGCGTTCGTTCATACGTTTGTAGGCGTGTGTGTATGTGTATACGTATTTGTAATCTTTGGTGTGTTCATACTTATTTGCCTTATACCTGTGAGTACAACGTTTGTCACTCACCTCAACCTCCTGTGGTCCACTCTCTGTTGAGTACTTGACAGTCGTTGGACGTGTAGCAATGGTGCTCCAGAAGTCCGGAGCTGGACAAGCACGCAGCACTTCCAACACAAAGCTTTCAATTTTCGGCATCTCCGCCAGAGCCTCTCGGGTCAGGCCTCCGTGTTTCTTCAGGGCGGCAAGCGCCTCCTTCCGTAGCTCCTCCCGGTCTTCTGCGCCGATGGTGTCCAAGCGGGCGAAAGATGGCACCAGGTTTACTGCCATGCCGGCAACACCGTTGAACATTATTGTAAAGAGCAGCTGCCCCGTTGTCTCTGCCTCCCCGAATCCATGTGACTTGCCGAGATCTATCAGCTGGTGGTACCTTTGAATAGAAAAATGAAATGAAGAAGAGTTGAATGTACGTGTCTTCGTGGTTGATCCCTATATAGGACCGAAAAAAAAAAACTTGAAAGGCGCAACATTTTCGAGAAAGCACAGGATGTTTCCCCTAGAAATAACTTTCCTTTTCTCAAGCTACTCTCATGCACATTACACCATACAATTAGATTCGCCCCTGATGCGTAACCAAAAAATAGGGACATTGACATGACTCATGCCACTGGATCGATTCATTATATATAGGAGTGAATGCCTTGTTGGCTGCAGTGGCATATTTTGTTGTGTTACAACGTTTACGGTGTCTCTTTTGAAAATTTGCCATCTTGTTTTTTTCACCAATCTTGTTTTTTTTCGCCCTATCTCTTTTATATTTTTGGAGTCTGCAGAGGATGCCATCCATAAAATTTACGTGCTGTGGCCTAAAGACAAAGTCCCCTCCACCTACCTCTCTGATGTTTTCATTTTCTCGAGGACGTACGCCATTGCCGGACGCCCCTCAGCAAGATCCTTCCCCTCCAACAATGCTGCCAAGATGTCTGGTCTTAACTCTGTCGAACCACTTATATAAAGCTCGATTTCCTCAGCATTGAAATGTGTTGTTTTCCCGAAGATGGTGGGCAGAAGAGCTCCAGCTGACACTGCGAACAACTTTGATTCGAAGTCGACCGGTCTGCGTCCCCACCTGGCGATGTTGGACAGAACTGCATTTGCTGTTGAGGTCGGAATCTCTTTGTACGCCTCAGCGATGATATCCATCATCAGCGCCTTGTTCCTCTCGTGGATTTTCCCGTTGGAGGTGATGCTTGGACAGACCCCCTCAGTAAAGTCCTTCCGGACTTCTATTGGGCCAAAATAAAATTCCTCCTTTTTGAAAAGATCGATGTCAAAGACGGACTGCACGGCCTTGTTCCCGGTCACTACGCGACACGGAAATCCGATGTTTTTCTCCACGAAGTCTTCAGTGCGATCAGGTGCGAACGCCTGATTTTTGCTCTTCAGCCAGTTCAGATATCCAAATGCGTTACCCATTATTACTCCTCCTATAAGAAAAAAACAAACAAAAAACAATAGGATGTTTTATTTAATGTAACAATCAACGTTGTCAGAACACATCGATAGTGATTTGGACTCATACGGACTTGAATACACCTACATGAAAAAGCGTTAGGGCCTGATGGTACATGGTACAGTCATTTATGAAATTGTATACATACCAGTAAGATTAATGACCCACTCTGGTGTGTATACAGTTTCATAAATCATTGTGACAATGCAAGGTTGAAACACGACCATGCCAAGCACGTAGCAATCAGGGACTCTCCGCAAACAACTGTACTACAAAGGTTCCCCAGATTATCAAAACAAATATAATCAAATCAATTCATCTTCTATCCCTTTTTGATGCGCTCAAGCGACGTTTGTGGTGTTTTTTTAAGGTCGGTGGAATTGTGCTTGAGTTCCACTCCCACATTGCACAGCTGTGTCTGCCCTTTCCGATAGGCTAGGCTAGATGTAGCCACCATGCAATGCATATCGGGTACTTGTCCCTGCTTGACCTCGACGAATTGTCACACAATTGATTCAAAAATCAACTTTTAACCTTGATTTTAGACATATATTGATACATGTAAGCCCATTCCGACAGGGTTCTAAAACTTTAAGACAAAAATGTTCAGGCTTACACCTGGTTACGAAACATTTTAATTAAACGTTTTAATCTGTCGTACGTGTACCAGTATCCAAATATCAGTTATGTATTGTCAGTCTAAAGTTTCTATAAGCAACAAAATGTACCAATCAAATATTTCCAAAGCTTCCATGCGTGAAAATAAGTTTCTTTAACACCTCTCATCATAGAAGAGCGTGAAATGTCAAATTTGGGCAGAAAATTTCAGTCCGGATTTCAAGCACGGGGCCATCTTTGTTCTTACTTGACCGAACAGAGACAATAACACACAGAATTGGACGTCCTCAGGCAGACTTTCCTTCCAGCTCGTTTGGTGCCCCAGTGTCATGGTGTATTTCTTAACAAACGAACCACTATTGTCAACCAGGCTTCAATGATTTGCTTACTATCTACAAAGAGAGGAAGATAACACGAACTTAAAACTCAAAATGAGACCATTTCTGGTAATGAGTCATAGCCTTGAAGACATTCTCACCACTTGATACCTACTTTGTGTTACATAAACGTTTAAAACTTATGTTGCAGTTTTGTGATCATAATATCAAAGCACAAATGAAAAGGTTTCAGTAGCAAAGTAAAATCCGGGCGTTTTCAAACAGGCGATATGTTGGAAAAACTGTGTACACGGGTTGTGTTCACTCGGGTTGTGTTGATACTAAGGTCAACTGAGGTTTGTCTGACAAGTTTTGAAAACTAATCAATCATTTTTTCCTGAGAATGTTGAGATCATTTTACAATTTACTAAGTCTCAAGATTTTGGAAGAAATCTCAAGATTTTTTCCCAGAAGGCCAGACAGTGTAGAGGGTACATAAAGTTCCAAAGCCATGACTCATTCTCATAGAGACAAAAGGCTCCTGGGCGGTACCTTAAACAGACTGTCGCAGGGGTCAGAAAGGTTACGTGTGCACAAGGACACACCTATGTCAGACCGTGCCGCTTCACATATCTCCGATATAATTAAAAAGGTAAAAATCTCAAAATAAAATGATCTTCAATCGTCCTGTCCGTAAGCTTTGACTTGATCACGAAACCGTGCCACACGACTTTCCTCACCTAACTCAGGTGTAAATGAGTACATAGCTGCGACTAGTGGCAGTGACAGGCCTTTGTTGTGGTGACAGGCCATAGGGGCATGTTCGGGCATGACGCACCCGCCATGACACACGAGTCAGAGGTAGGAGGAACCCCTTGCATCCTTGGTCGGAAGTCCTCCTAGGAGATGGAAACTCCGAACAACAAAGCCAACGGTATGGTGGCTTTGAAAAGGCGTCTTTGACACCTGTTTTGCCATACCCTCCATATGTATATGGAGAATCTCAATAAAAAAATTAAAAAAAAAGGACAAACAAGTTTTTAGCGGGATTGTCCCAGCAAAAGAGCCTGAAGGGTCTCAATGGCCATAAATCAAGTTGTTTAGACCCAGACTGATTCAGTGTAGCTTAAAAACGGCTTTGGCTTAACTTGGCTCTGTGGTACCAGTGTTTTTTCACCACTTTTTGACCGTCAATATGTAGCCTCATGAGCTGCTCATTTTTATTGCAACTAAATGATCCCTTTTTGAAAAGTATTTTTAACATTCCAAAGACCTTAAATACACATAGTGTGCCTGCCCAAGACGCCACTTTCTTCCCCCTTTCACAACAAAACAAACTTTCCTCCTGCAGAGTATTTGGCAAGCAGACAAGCACAGAATAGACCGTTAGCATTCACTATGCATTTTTAAAGGGGTATGGATCATACAAATCGGCACAAAGAGGAGTATTTGGCCAGGAGAGTCAGTCCGCGGGAAGGGTAACACTCCCCCGTTTGACCTTGTCTAACCCTTCGGTAGCCAAACTCCTCCAGCCATTGCAAAATGCTCTCCTTAGCCAGCGCAAGAAGTCTGGTATAGACTATTAGTAACACAATGTCCAGCTTACCTTGCTTGATTGCCCGTACTATATTGTAACACGCGTACGTTTGTTGGCTGCTTGAGATAGAACTGGTCTGCAGGAGTTACTGTTAAGATACCGTACAGATATGTCTGCTGTACACAGAGTAAACAGACTGGTTGTGGACCAACTGAAGCCAACGATAGCCTACGGCGAAATATCTGTCAGTGTTCTATGGCCAACAGGTGAAATTGCCCATGCACGTCACGTACACACACACACAAGAACACGCAAACACACACACACACACGCAAACACACGCAAACAAACACACATACACACACACACACACACACACACACACACACACACACACACACACACACACACACACACACACACACACCGCGACAGCTGTTGTACGTTAGAAAGAACATAACCCATATCTGCTTGAAGATTACTCTCCAAGCAGAGGTTAGGCTCTGGCTGTTTTAACCAATTTGATAGTCGTTTTGTATCGGGCTTTCTATTTTCTATTGTATCTAGCTGTGTCAAAGCCTGACTTGGCTGGCGGACTTCACGAAACATGACAACATAGAAAGCATGATAAAAACGACTAAAACGTCAAAAAACAGCAGGAGCCTAACCTCTGGTTGGAGAGTACTTTGAAATAAGCTAATTACCAAACCTCTAAACCACAGTGCCGGTTCCACAATACCAGAAAGATAGGGTGTGATTTCTGAAATTCTTTTTGATGTTTGATTTTGATGTAAGGAAGAAATTGTGTAGTTCGGGCCCCTCTAGTAGCCCCCTCCAAAGGTGGGGTCACACCTGCGTATATTTTCATGTGCGCATGATTTCCGCATGAAATTTTGTCAATACACGGCCGAACAACCAACATTTTGAATTTTTTTGGAATTGATTAAATTGTACGTCGAGCCCATCTTGCGTTTGAATTACGACTTCAGCGTTTCCATTTCGCTTGAGGTGCGTATGATTGCATCTGAAATGCGCAACAGAATTTTCCGTACTGGGAATAGATGCGCATGGGGTACGTATGTTGGGCGTATTCCGGACGCACACAACATCTACCGACCGCATACCTGACGCACCTGGTGCTAACTGCATTCCAAACGCATTTCAGGTGTGTCAGAGGAACAGTTTCTGTTACATATACTTTTGTTTGCGAGCATTGCCAATAGAGTACTTTTGTTAGAGAAACACTTTGTACTACGTATAATTTTGTTTAGAGGCAGTGCAAGTAGAACATTGACAAGTAAACAGTGAAGAGGTTTTTTTTTTATTTGCGAAGCAGTGACACTGTACTTTTACAGTAATGTGGGCCATCATTTACCTTAAAAATATATGCACTGTTAAGATTGTGTTAGTTTTCACTTTGTCCTTAATGATTACCCCTATCATCTTATTATTTCAACTACAATAAAATCACACTCATACACACCAAAGAACGTATTCAAGATATTTATCAAACACGTAAATTAAACAATTATGAAACCTTACGCCCTCTTTCAAAGTTGTTATATGGCTCTATACTGCACCTTTATATCATGTGGTTCTACACACACAAAAAAGTAATATTATCAGCAAATAAAGTCAAATATCTGTTACACAAGATGGCACGTGTGTCACACAAATTGACCCAGAGTTTCAGCAGGTTCCTCTACATCTTCTCTTCCCTGGAGGCTCTGTTGGGACCAGTTACATTCATGGTGTCCTGCAAGTTGTGACCATCTCTGCATGCCCCCGGTACAAATTCGTCGGTCCTGGTCTGGATCTGCCATTTTGAGATGATTATTTTTGTCTGGACTCAGATGCACCTTCGTATTTATTCCAAATCTGGAGTGTGCGTCTATCACTCTATCAGTACGCGTAGTATGCGCAACCCGATCGCAGAACGCACGGTACTAAATCGTGATCTATGTGTGCATTCGTTATACGGTCGCTCATGGTGCGTTGTGTCTGCGCTGTAAGGACGCTATGCACTCGCAATACCGCGATATCCGCGTATTACTGCGTATAAAGCGCAAACATGTAGCGTTTTTATAGCGCAATCGACCGACGTGGGGCCACTGTATTGCGCATTCATAACGTTTTGGCTACCAAACTGCGTACGAATGATAGTTTTGTGCATGTCCAAAACTATCAGGTAAACTTGGCGTATATCTTCGTTTGCCTGCGTACGTGAAACTTTCTAAAAACGATTCAAATGTGTTTGAGGTGCGACTTGTGCGTGCCGCGCCGCGGCGTATTGAAGAAGTAAGTCAAAATTTCGAAAATTGTCAAAACGGAACTCATGCGGCTTGAAAATATACGCAGGTGTGACCCCACCTTTAAATATTGAGCTCACCTGAGTGGCGCCGAATAGCAGCTCGCTCCAACAATGGCCCAACAGTGCCCGCACCATGCCATCATCAGTATCAAGGTTACATGTTGCCTATTTTTCACCAAGTATTAAACGTTTACATCATTTGAACACTGACATGTTATTTTGGATGCATTTCTTTCATTTTACAGCTGTTGTTGACTCAGTTACAACACTACGATTTCAACAAAAGTTGACTTGTATCCGTATTCAGACTAACTTAAAAAGTATATTTATATTTATTTAATGTAAAGTAGTTCAGTATTTTATACTTGAAATCACCAAATGAGTAACTGGTTATGGATTCAGGAACCTACAGATGTGGAGAAACATATTGTCGTACAGCGTTGAAAAAGAAACATTTATGTTGGATAATAACCTTTGCTTATGCGTTTGCGTTACAAGCAGTCTAATCATTGCTGGTAGCTTGCTGCCAATAGAATATCAAACTTGCAGTCATCGGACTCTTAAAGCCATGTTTTCTTCTCAATTTTCACAGATGTGATCATGATAGACTTCATCGTCTAGGTGATCCACACCCTAGCTACTTTCCTGAGTCCCACAGAAAAAAAAAACAGAGATCACGTGTTTGTGTAAAGAGTGCAACTCTGCACCAGTATGAAGCTGATCTCTTACTACAAGGAATCATAGAGGTATGCGAAGAAAGGATGGAGGGGGAGAAAGAGTGATTGAGGAAGGATTGAAGGATTGAAGATTAAGGGAGGGAAAGAAGGAGGAAGAAGGGGTGGAAAGGGAAAAAAAGGAGCATCTAATGGAGGAAGGAGGGAGGGAGGAAGAGAGTGATGAAGAGAAGAGAGATGTAATTGAGGAGGAAGGGAGAAGAGATAGAGAGAGGAGGGAATGTACAGAGAATTGATTATGGTGGAGGGAAGGATTGAGGAATGCAAAAAGAAGGAGGGAGAAGGGATAGAAGGGGCATCTGATGGAGAAAGGAGAGAAGGATAGAAGGAGGAGGGAGGTAGAACGGAAGGGATGGAGCAAAGATGAAGCACGAAGGGCAAAAGGGAATGATGAAGAAAGTTGGAAGTGATAAAGGATGGAGTGATGAGGGATGAAGGGAGGAGTGGTGGAGAGAGGAGGGAATGATGGAACAGAAGGGAGAGGGACTAATGGAGAGAAAGAATTGATTATGGTTGAGGTAGGCTGGAGTTTTGGGATGGAAGGAATGAAGAAAGAATTGAGGGAGGGAGAAGTAGTGATGGAGAGAAGAGGTACAGTTATATTAGATTGATGGAGATGGGTGGAAAGAAACAGATATGGAGGGAGGGAGGCTGAAAAAGGTATTGATGGAGATAGGGTGTGTCATGAAATAAGATAAAGGGAGGGTGGACGGTCAATGGGGGGAGAGAGACGGAGTGATGAAGATAGCATATGTCGGAGGGGAAATTTAATGCCATGAAGTGATATAACTGGGCAGTTGTTTATCAATCATCTTATTCACAATAGGACAAGAAAAGTGCTGGACTGGACCTGCCTATGTTTGACGTGTTAACCAGTCGCTACCCGACCTCCCTCATTACCCTCACCAACGCTGAGGTTCGACAGACGCCGCCCTTTCACGTTCATTCCGCCCAAGGCCACGAGATCCTCACGTTACAGATGTACACAGATGGCGATGGGAATCCGCTGCCTGACATGAGAGACGTTACCTGTTTGTTTTCTTTCTTGTACCTGGTAATATACCTTTAGGTGCTACACACCAGTTTAGTATGGGTATATACTGTAGATACAAATGAGTAACTGTATGTCTTAATCGGGTCTTTTTTCGGAAGAAGGGAACAAGGGTTCTGAGCCCTTTCCCTAACAAAACGCCCCTTATGCCATATATGGTCATATTTCCAAGCCAGAGCCTGGCTTGGATGTGTGAATAGACAGATTCTCTTTTATAACTTGCATTCTTTTCAATGTTTTTTTTACAGGAGTGTATTTGAGCTTATGGATACAAACGAGTCCTTTGTTCAAACATTTCTAGCAGAGGTAAGCAATGGTTTATGGATCCAAGGAGGTTGAAAAAGCCCCTATTCAACCTCCTTGATGGATCGTACTTTCCAGGTGTGTCAAAACATCTTTGTATTTGTTCCTTAATCTCTCAGGTGTTCCACTTATATGTGTTCCACCCATGTATGTGTTCCTTTATCTCTCAGGTGTTCCACTCATATATGTTCCACCCATATATGTGTTCTCCCATGTGTGTATCTTTATCTTCAAGGTTTGCCACTCATGTATGTTTTTCTTTATCTCTCAGGTGTTCATCTATGTTCCGCCCATTTATGTGTTCTACTATCTGCCAGGTTTTCCACCCATGTGTGTTTCTCTATATCCCAGGTTTGCCACTCATGTATGTGTTCCGTTATCTCTCAGGTGTTCCACTCATGTATGTTCTACCCATGTATGTGTTTTGTTATCTCTCAGGTGTTCCACCCATGTGTGTATTTTCTTTATCTTCCAGGTTTTTGAATGTGTTCCTTTATCTCTCAGGTGTTCCACTCATATATTGTATGTTCTACCCATGTAAGGTGTGTGTGTGTTCTTTATCTTCTAGGTTTGCCACTCATTTATGTTTTCCTTTATTGTTCAGTTGTTTCACTCATATATGTTCCACCCATGTATGAATGTGTTCTGTTATCTCTCAGGTGTTCTACCCATGTGTGTATCTTTATCTTCCAGGTTTGTCACTCATTCATGCTTTCCTTTATTGCTCAGTTGTTCCACTCATATATGTTCCACCCATATATGTGTTCTGATATCGCTCAGGTGTTCTACCCATGTGTGCATTTCTTTATCTCCCAGGTTTGCCACTCATGTATGTGTTCCTTTATCACTTAGGTGTACCACTCATGTATGTTCCACCCATGTATGTGTTCTGTTATTTTTAGGCGTTTCACTCATGTATGTGTTCCTTTATTCCCCAGGTGTTCCAGCTCCACCCATCCTGTGGCGTACGTGAGGCGTACATCGGGAACTTCTGTCGCATGGTGGGGCGTAAGGCCCTCGCACTTATCAAGTACCTGGGAACAGAGACGTAAGTGAACCTATAAGTGAACTACTTAATAAAATTGGTTCGCCCTTCCCCTAACACACATTTTAGTCACGGCCCCAGGTACGCCTACGTTTTGCTCACACGCCTCCGCATCGGGACCTGTAGTTTGAACTTTAGCTTATATACACGTAATTTAGTCGATAGTACTTCTTGTAGCTGTGGCTCCCGATGTGAAAGCGTTGTCTACTATTTATTGTACTGCCCTAACTACAACCAACTTAGAAAAACCCTTCTCTGCAATCTTCAAGGCCTTTTAACCCTTGATTTGAAAACTATGTCTGACCCAGTCTTAACTCAGCTTTTATTCAGGGGTTCACCCACTTTACCAACAAATACCCATATTATGCAGATTACACAGACATACATACTCCAGACCAACCGTTTTCAAACTGATTGAACATTTTGCTTTAAATCTTGTATGCATATTTATTTATTGGATCCGTCACCCCACTGCTGTACTACTGCTTTATTTCATCTCACATTGTTTTGTCCTTTGTTTATTTTATTTTCAAATGCCCTAGTGGTAATGTTAATATTAGCTTTGCTAGAGTGCATTTACCACTGTGTCTTGTCTTATATGTATACCAATAAAAAAAAAAGTGAACCTGGTTTTGAGAGCACGTCCGATTTCACCTATGTTGGGCTCTTGCCAACGGCCACTGATGTACATGCATGACTATTATTAATGAACTTACATTCGAGAATAATAGCAAACAGTTGTCGGCAAACATTGTATTTCCCTCTGCCTTTGCAGGGATGGTGGGCAGCGGCCGCTGAAGATTTCCAGTCTGAAGCGGATCAGGAACGACCAGTCACTCAAACTCGAGGAGGACTTCTGTACGGTCCTCGCCGTGGCCGAGAAGATGAAGGCCGGAGTCTACAACTTTTGGTACCACTCAGCCATGCACAGTACCGAACAACTCGGAGACACTCTTGTCAGTCTATAAAGCTGGCACTATTACTGTTTTAGCTTTATCCAACACAAAGAAAAACGCTCATCGTGAATTTTTGGTCAGTCTCGTCAACCTTTGGTCAGATGTCTGATTCACTGCGCTGACTTTCTGAAGTGTGTATGATGTCAAGAGTGAATCAAAAGTGGCAAGAAAATGGAATCTTCTAATGTTACAGTTCACCACGCTGCCTGTTTCTGAAAGTTCAAAGCACCGAATCAACTTTTTTTACAGTCCTGCTAGTGGCCGAAAAAATGAAGGCCGGAGTCTATAACTTCTGGTACCACTCAGCCATGCACAGTACGGAACAACTCAGAGACACTCTTGTCAGTCTGTAAAGCTGGCATTATAAATGTTTTACTTTTTTTATACAACACAAAGACAAATGATCACAGTCACGATAGATTTTTTTTATCAATCTCCCCAACCTTTCTAAGATTTCTGATTCACTGCGCTGACTTTCCCTGAGTGTGTGATGATGCCAAGAGTGAATCAAAAGTGGTGAGAAGACGCAATCTACCACTATCATGGTTCATCACACTGCCTATTTCCGAAAAGTCAGAGCACTGAAGGGACTTCTGTACAATCCTGGCAGTGGCAAAGAAAATGAAGACCGGAGTCTTCAACTTTTGGTACAATTCAGCCATGCACAGTTCAGAACAACTCTCAGACACTCTTGTCAGTTTGTTAAGTCAGCATCATAATTGTAAAGTGTCCAAATGTACATAATAAAGTGCAAATTATGCACATTATGACTTATTTGCATATCTTATGTGGAAATTCTCTATATACAGTAATTTTTTTATGAAATGACTCAAATACATCGAATGTAGTTAGTGGCAGATGCAAGATTAACAAATACCAATTTTTATATTCACACTCAAACAAAACCCGTTCATACAGAAACATGACCTATCCTTGGTGCTGAACACCATCCATATACAGATAAACATACCTGTATCTGGTACTGAACACCATCCACACACAAACATGACTTGTCTTTGGTGCTGAACACTATCCACACACAAACATAACCTGTCCTTGATGCTAAATAATATCCACACACAAAAATGACCCGTCCTTGGCACTGAACATTATCCACACACAAACATGACCTGTCCCTGGTACTGAACACTATCCGTACACAAACATGACCTGTCCCTGGTACTGAACACTATCCATACACAAACATGACCTGTCCCTGGTACTGAACACTATCCACACACAGACATGAGCTCTCCCTCGTGCTTAACACTATCCATACACAAACATGACCTGTCCTTGGTACTGAACACTATCCAAACAAACATGACCTGTCCTTGGTACTGAACACCATCCACACACAAATATAACCTGTCCTTGGTGCTGAATAATATCCACACACAAAAATGACCCGTCCTTGGCACTGAACATTATCCACACACAAACATGACCTGTCCCTGGTACTGAACATTATCCACACACAAACATGACCTGTCCCTGGTACTGAACATTATCCACAGACAAACATTACATGTCCCTGGTACTGAACACTATCCATACACAAACATGACCTGTCCCTGGTACTAAACACTATGCACACACAGACATGAGCTGCCCCTGGTGCTTAACACTATCCACACACACAAACATGACCTGTCCTTGGTACTGAACACTATCCATACACAAACATGACCTGTCCCTGGTACTGAACACTATCCGTACACAAACATGACTTGTCCCTGGTACTGAACACTATCCGTACACAAACATGACTTGTCCCTGGTACTGAACATTATCCGTACACAAACATGACCTGTCCCTGGTACTGAACACTATCCACACACAAACATGACCTGTCCCTGGTACTGAACACTATCCATACACAAACATGACCTGTCCCTGGTACTGAACACTATCCACACACAGACATGAGCTCTCCCTCGTGCTTAACAATATCCATACACAAACATGACCTGTCCTTGGTACTGAACACTATCCAAACAAACATGACCTACCCCTGGTACTGAACACCATCCACACACAAATATAACCTGTCCTTGGTGCTGAACACCATCCACACAACCATGACCTGTCCTTAGTACTGAACACTATCCACACAAACATGACCTGCCCTAGGTACTGAACACTATCCACACATAATCATGACATGATTAAATTCTTATCGTCGTTCGGAATCAGTTAAACAATGAAGCAGTTATGTGAGTCAGCAATGAACATTTCTGCTTTTTTTACTAATGCACGTGACGTAGGTTTATTGTTGGTACTGATCTAGTGGCCTCTTGCTATTAACGGGTCCATCTCCTTCCTAAGGGTTTCACCATAAATAACCATAAAAACACGAACTGTGTTGTAACCATTGTCTTTATTCTTGACTTATAAAGCAGAAAGGGCTTGAAAAAATGTTCCCATCAAATTATTACAATTTCTGAAACGTCTGCTTTCTAAATATTGCACAATGGCTGACTATGATGCATATCTTTTGCTTTTTCCAAGACCAGTCTTGCTCTTTTACAACTGTTCAATGCCCGTCGTATTGTAATTATTTACATGGAAAAGCAGTTTAGGATACAAGGTAAAGTAATTTTATCTTGTCAAAGAGTACAAGGTGTGAAATAAAGAAAAAAGACAACTATACCATACTTTGCGTTAAAACATTGCTAAACCTTTCTTGCCACTTACATTTCGTAATTCAGGCAATATGTGTTTGGTAGGGTTTTGAGGTTCCAAATACAATCATATCAACACGACCTAAAGAAAATGAGTTGATAAATACAATTGATGTGCTGATGCAGTTGTATCGAAGAAAGAAAAAAAAATCACAATTGCAAAAGTACACTATTAAATCTTCATTGGACAACAGGTCCTAATGTGCGTACAGCCACATCTTGCAGCGTGTTTCCATCTGCAGAACTATAATAAACACGTACAACAATCTTCTTCATATAATTCCTTTCTCTCTTCCAATAAAACATAGAATCAGGCCATAGCAAGTAGATTTATGGATGACTTCATCTGCAAACCTCAAAGTTAATATGAGAGGGCAAAAAAGGTCGTCTACAAATGTAGTAAGCTTTTCATCGTCATATTAACCATCTCATGATCAAGGGTAACGTTTTTTTTTCTTCTCAAAATTAGGCGAAATGTGATGAGCGCGCTGATGTCATCCAAAAATTACTTTCTGTAACTTTAGTATATCAAGCTTTTTCATAGAATGTCTTTTTAGACGTTATTCTTGGTAAATTATTCAAGAATTCCTGTGTCTAAATACAACAGATTTAAAGAAAGATATGTTAAGATTCATAATTTTTTTTTCTTTTTATTAGAGGAGACAATGAATTTTCCTACGGCACTTAGGTGCATGAAAAAAAAAGAAGGTTTTGTATAATCTTATACAATTCATTTTTCTCTACGGTATACGGCACACACTACAAACTAACATCCATCCTTCATTCTACTTACATTACAAGGCTTGCATATAATTTGATAATAACACGTTTAGCCCCACCAGATCTTAAGAATATTGTTGTTATTCTACTTTGTATAGTTATTAGAAACTTCCATCCCTCTTTGTAATTGAAAGTCGACTATCAGACAGTTATTGTATTAATTATTGTGTCAATAAAGCTTCCATAATCAGTTCCCTTTGTCACTAAAAGTGCCCTATTGGCAGTAGAACTGATTATACTGTCTAGTTCAAATTGTTGCAAGTCTGACTATACATAAAAACTTTGTAAACATGTTATTTTCTGTCATTCTAGCATATTTCCTTGGTGATATAAATTTTTGTCAAGGCGTTTAAATTTCACTAAAACTTGAACTTCAATGCTGATATTTCCACGGTACTAACACAACAAAAACCAATTTATACAAATGCTTTTTTTTTGTTTCTCTCTATGTCTTTTTCTTATCAATAGATCTAGAGTGTATGGAGTTGTGATCTTTTCGACTGTATACGGCTGGTCTTGAAATGAGCCCAAAGCAATAGAAATAGAATACAAACTTATAGGTCATGCATGATACCAATGATATCAAAATTCAATAACACAAAAATCACACAAAGTACATATTAGACACTAATATCACTGTTGGTCCAATACCACAAAAAGGGAAAATACTGTCGGTATTATTTGTTTGTGTGTATGTGTGTGTGTGTGTGTGTGTGTGTGTGTGTGTGTGTGTGTGTGTGTGTGTATGTATGTGTGTGTGTGTGTGTTTGTGTGTGTGTGTGCGGTGGGTTCTTTAATAACGTCTAGACGTCTGTTTCTCTTTATATTTCATTACCATGCATCTATTGTTTTTTTTCTTTAAGTGCGGAATAAATGAATGAGCAAATAAAACATGATCTCCATGTTACTACCTCTTCAAGGCAAGGCTATGTACTAATTTTCACCTGACTGAAGTGAGGAAATTCGTATAACGTGACTTTCCCAAGGGCCAAAGATCAGTGGCATCATCGAAATGTTAGTTGGATTGAACCTAGGACGTCTTGGGTATAGATCAAACGCCCTGCCGCTACGCCACACAAATAGGTTCACATCCATTCTGACACATTCAGAAAACAAAATGTGATGACTATTGCAATATGTAGCTGATTGGAAACTCTTAGCCAAGAAAATGCGTTGTTTGGAGTGGGCAGTAAAGGCGCTTTTATGGAGACGTCTTTTTGTTTATTTAGTTTTGGGGATTTTACAGGAGCACTAAACTCCAGAATGGAGTGTTATTTTTCAATAAACAATGTATTAATAAAGATAAAACCAGCCGATCATTTTCAGAATTCCACTTGCCGTAAATATGCAATATCTTTTTTTAATAATAATATGAAACTCTCTGAATGCTTGTGGGTGCAAGTTATTCACAGGACCCCCCCCCCCCCCCAGGAAAAAAAATCAAACATCCACCATCCTTATAATATTGAATATATTTCTGAAAGTGACCGGCGGTCTTTTATTGTCCAAAATGTTTTTTTTTATCTTCTTTATCTTCTTCCAGTGATCTCTCAATAATAATGTTTCACTCTCCATACGCATGACAGTCTCCTTTCAGTAGAAATGTAGATTTAATCATTGTGATTCATAATTTGCATACAAAGAATTGAGCTGGGAAGCAGTTGGACCTGTGCCATGCCTGACCTTGACCACTGGTCACTACATCGGCTGTTGTGTTTGTGTTGGATTCAGTGATGGCCGGAGACTGACCCTGCCCTGCCTGTTCACGTTGTTTGTCTATATCTTCATACTGGTGATCATGACCACTGGTTACTACAGCAGCTGTGGTCTTTGTGTTGGATTCAGTGATGGCCTGAGACTGGCCCTGTCCTGTCTCATCATTTTGTTTGTCTATATCTTCATAATGATAATCATGTGGCTCAGTGGTCATTGCTGTAGATTTTTGGAGCCCTGGTATTGCTCTCTTACTTTCATACATACGATTTGGCCTTAAGGCATCTCGCAAGTTTTGTGATACGTGTCCAACGTTCAGAGATTGAATGGCGGCCTGAGACTGACCTAGCCCTGTCTGATCAGGACCATTGGTCATTACAGAAACTGCTGTGTGATTCAGTGCTAAAGGAGGATTCCTAGCTTTCCTCTTGTACCAGATTGTGTGAATGATGATACCCACTAGGACAGTGCCAGCTATTGAACCACAGATAGAGGCAATTAGTATTGTAAGGGGAAAACTGGAAGGTAACTCATTGGAACTGCTGTTTTTGGTTTCTTCTGCAGTAATTTCAAATGGTGTAGTTAGTGTTGGTCTTGTTTTGTCTGCAGAATGTGCCGTTAGCCGAGATGTGTAGGTGCCATTGTAAGAGTGTTTATCGCTTTGTGAAGGGCCAAAAGGTGTCTGATTGAGATATGTGGAGTCAGAACGTGCTGTTTGTCCAGTACTGCTTTCTGTGATGCCAAATGAGAAAGATGTAGATCCTGGAGATGGATGGGATGTTGTCTGGATATCATCAGACAATGTTAGTATGTTTGTTAGTATGTTTGGTTCTTCTGATCCACTACGACGTGGTAGTGAGGTAGATTTAAGATCTACAGGATATGCTTTTGTACTGGTTTTGCTTTCTGTGGTGTCAAGTGAAGAGAACGTTGAAACTGGAGAAAAATAGGTGGAGGTTTGGACATCAACAGACAGTGTTGGTATCGTTGGCTCTTCGCATATCAATTCTTCAGGATTGATATCTTTAAGGTCATACCCGTGTAATTTGGTGGGTTGAGCACAAGTTATACGTTTATTCATAAGATTGAATGTTTTAAAAAAAGGAATATTTTTCCTAAAAGGAATCATTTTACAGTCACAATTCCAAGGATTCCCAGCCATACTTGTGCGGAACATATATGTTATCAAATCAAAAGCCGAAGGGGGGATGACAGATATGTTGTTTGACCGAAGGTCCAAAGATTTCCCAATATGTTTTGCATTTGCATTTGCAAGTGCACCACTCAGTGACTGAATCTTTGCTATCTTGTTGATCATCAGGCCCAGTTCACGGAGTTCGGGTACACTTGCAAATGCACCAGGCTGAATCATTGTTATGTGGTTGTTGTTCAGTAACACATATTTTAACTGGGGCAGATTTTGAAAGGCACCAGACTGAATCATGGTTATCTGGTTTTTCCACATATATATAGCTTGTATCCGGGGTAGATGTGCAAACGTACCCGTCTGAATGATTGTTATTTTGTTATGGGCAACATCAAACGTTTCGAGGTGGGTAAGGATTGCTAATGAACCAGGACGAATAATCGCTATCTGGTTAACTTCTAAATCTAGCTTGTGGGGGGATATTGGGAGGTTCCGAGGAATGCTGGTGAGGCTAAGTCTACGGCATACACAGGCCTTTGGCATTGATCCACAGTTGCAGACCGCTTCTGGCATGTTGGACTCATTGAGGATGATGAGAAGACAGATCAGGACGTGTCGCATCTTACCTCCCATCGTGTACATGTCCTTCAACAGAAACAGGGAGGAAACGCTTCAGAAAAATGTCGCTTGCTGTAAATGTATTTAAGTTCGTAATGGTTTGATTTTGCAGTATCAGGGGAAAAATGACTTTTGCGACGGTTTAAAGTTCGCAGTAGTAACATGTGCTGTAGTCTCTTACGTACTGCCATGGATAACAATTTGCGTTGGTTTAAGTTGAGCGTTAAGTTGAAGCGACCACCGCGAAAACCGCGAACATTAAACGAACGCAAAAGTTTCTGCGTTTGCAGTTCTTTATAGTCCTTTGCAACTGGCAGTAAAAACATTAATTCTAATTCTCAACATGTAACTGGAATAGTTGACATTTGCCCGCAAGCGAATGCAACATAATCCTTCCCATCTCTCTGCCCCCCAAAAATGAACTGTTCCATATCAAACTTTTCCGTTTTTTTTTTAATTTGCCTAAGCCACCTCTGTATGTAATTAATTTAAGGTCTTTATAAGACACAGGGACCGCGAATATACATATTGTTGTCCCAAAGGACTAAAAAATCAAAAATAAACAATTATTACGGATGATATGAAAAATTAAAAAGCGATTCCGGAATATCGTCTCATGTTACCGCATGTTGAAATCGAATTCAAGGTAATTTAAAAAAAAGTTGAATCCATTGAAGACTTGGCAAAATAAAAAGGATACAGGCAAAAAAACTCTACATCACATTTAAACATTTATTGTGTAAAGAGAGAATTATAGAATGATAATGTTAACATTTATTGCAAGTTCATGCCCGAGGGCTAACTGCAGACAAAGTAAAGTAGTGTTATACATAACTGTAAACTTTACAGATAAGGAAAATGGGACCTATAGATAAATCAAAAGAGAAATATTATCTAATCTAAATTTGTTTCTAAATAAGCTATTTGTTGGGTCTGAAATTCATGCTTTTTCCGTATGCAGTGGGAGTTGAATTGTCATCATCATATATCCAGGTACCGTGGACCAATCAAAAGGCTCCATTTCCCCCATAAACTAGGTGATTATGAGGCCATAACTACCTGCTTTTTGCAAGGTTCCCATCGGTCCAAAAATATGAGCATAGGTCTCGTTCTCAGAGTACTGTACCTGATTTGTGAGTAGAAACTTTTAGAACACCGGGAGCCACACGCATATCGCGAATGAACAAAATGGCGGCAGTTCAGATGCGTTAGCAGTACTTAGAGATAGATCTGTATGCTACGCGGACTCGGTTGCTTCATTCGGTGGTTATAGGAAACGCCATGAATTATGGTAACGTATACACCTCAGGGTGGATCATTATCCCTATATCATTAACCCTATTCAGACCGGGGGGGGGGTCTTTTGAGGCCTTCGCTAACTTTAATGTCCTATAACGCCAGAACGGCTTACGCTAGAGCCACCAAATTTAATGAGTTTTCCTAAAATATTGTTGGCAACAATTTGACGAAGTTTTATAATTTTTTTCGTTTTTTCGTGTTGCCATGGCAACCGTTTCTTGACAGGCAGTTTTGTCAAAAATCCCTATTTTTGGTTCTAACAATGTATTTTTCACATTTATTTGCTATATTATTGCTATTTTGTTACATGAATAAAATCTTATATTATTCAGCATGTCTTAAATAATTATATATGCATAATTATGCTAATTTGATGACGTCATCAGCCCAAAATCCAAGATGGCGGACCTTATGGCCAGATCAAGAATAACAAGCTAATTATCCCTAAAAATTCGTAACTACCTGATATTTTTACATCAAAAACCATCTAAATGAATGAATGTTGTCTATTTCCAATGCCTTTGTGATTATTAGTTGCAAAAAAGTATCTTTAAAAATTCAAGGTGGTGGATATAATATGGCGGAGCCCAACTCGTATCTTAGATGTGCATGACGTCATTTTATGACTTCATTTTGACGTCATTGATGTTGCTATTGGTGACGCAAGGCGTGACAAACATTATTATTATGTTATCTGCACTTATTGTTACATTTTTGTAGCATAACTTGAAGTTTTCTAAGAATACCCTTTTTTCATGGGTTTGGCCAATATAACCAAATTGATGACGTCAAGGGATGACCAAAAAGCCCGGTCTGAATAGGGTTAAGGGGTCAAAGAAGGAGAGTCATAATAAGAGTCTATGCCTACACAGACCAGTAAATTTTGCAACGCTAAAATTGTTCTCTCAGCATAAATTTGTTATCCTATAATACCTAAAACACCAGAGTCCCAAAAAAGTAATCTCACACGTGGCCAATTTACTCCTCTACGGGCTAAACTCCTCCCCAAGCTTATGTTACGGCCTTATGTCAAAGAGGAATCTGCTTGGAAATTATCCAAAAGGTATGCATGGATTAAAGAAGACATTTAAGAAAGGCTTAAAACGCCCCTGTTTGCAGAAAGCGTTTTTTTAATCTGGTTTGTTTTGCTGGTGTGCAAACCAAGGCGCAAACTAAGCAACTGCAGTTGAATTAAAAACTCGGTGGCCTTTTGACCATCTAGGGTATGTGCTCAACAAGTACTAAAAGTACTAACCCGTAACTTGACTTTTATTTTTCTACTTCAAAAAGTCACATGGGTAACGTTATACAAAATGACAATTAACTAGAAAGGCCGACATTTGCTTAAGAGCAAATACAACATATTTCAGCCATACCCCTTCCCACGCAACATTGGACTGTTCCAAATCACCCCTGCGCAAAAATGGAACATCATATTAACAGTACATTATCCCCCAAAGTGGACTGGTATTGTGAATTGATTCCAGGTAAAAACAGAGCTTGCTTCTATTTTTCAGAAAATGACAATAATCACACCTTCCATTCAGAAAATTTTCATCATGACTGAAAATTGTTGAATGACTTCATGTAATGTCATTAACAATTTTCAGTACGATAACTAGGTGTAAGTTTAAAAAAGTATAAGCTCCTTGTGATGTGGGTACATTTATTATTGCAGTGAACTTTTTTTATTCAAGTAGGGCATACGATTTAATAATTATCAAGCAGGTGCAGGTACTGTAGGAGCGTTTGTTTTCTTCAAGCTGTAAAACTGTTAAACTGTTTTACTTTGTATGCAATCAGCCATCGAGCCTATTCTTATTTTAGTTTAACAACTTCCTGCCAGACCCGGAAGATACGATTGAACCTTGTTCGAGGATTTATTTTCGTCTGTCTGGTCAGTCTGTTCATACCCTGGCGCTGAGAGTGTTTTATTGGGCTGAAACTCTGGCAGTTTAAAGTTACTACAATTTAAATGTTCAAAGTTTATGTCAAACAACAACAGCACTAGGAAATGTGGCCACTATAGACAGGTGGTCACTATAGAGAAAATGCTGATCTATTGACTAGGAGCCATACGTTACACATGATTTCAGTACACTGATCATTAATCATATAAACATTGCACAGGTAAGCCAATTGTTTAGATGTATAATTAAGTTCAAATAATTCTGAAGAGAAATATTGATGAGAAAATAATTCTCGCCACTGTCTAACTTATAATTACGTATCAAAACTAAACGCAGATTTTCTAACGCACCTTTCGCCGACTTCATCAAAGGACCGCCGGCTATCAATCAAACACGGCTGTTGATTAGACTTAGAGTTTCAAACAGTCATGTGCTGTGTGCCAGTTGACAGCGAACTTCATGCTATGTGATGTTTTACATTGCTTGGACCTTCTTTCCTACAGCGGTGCTTCTACAAAATATTTAGACTGTAACATATGTCCCACATGTTTTATAGAATAGAATTTGACGCAGAACAGCGTTTTTTGCTGGGTATTTTTCTTGAAACATGTTCGTGGGAATATCAGCGAGGCGGCGACGTAGGGATATCAGACCGTCAACAAAAGTCGCACGGCGGCTAACGGCGCAGCGAAGATACTAGCGCTATAAATAAGCGCTTCAACTAAGGATGGCAACCCGTACAATATTTTTGTATACTGTTGAGCTAAGGAAATTTTATTGTTTATGAGGTTTTAGTTGTCTTTGAAGCTTTGACCCGAAATATTTTAAAGTCACACTGCTGAAGAGAAGTAAGTGACTGCTACGATTATCGTAGATATGGCCCTAAAAAACTGATAAAAGAAGCCTTCTCAATAGTCTAAAATGCAAGAGCTTCCGGGGGGGCTTCGCCCACCTGGGTCCCCCCACAGTGGCCCTGCCCCTGGACCCCGCCAGGGACATTCGGCGGCCCCCGGACCCCTGTCCGACGCTTTGAAAAAATCCTGGCGAGAAGTCTGTACGGCCTGAGTCTTCAAGTTAACGTATTGTGTGGTCCCGCTTATGAATATTAATTAGCCTTCGCTTTCCTCTTCGCTGATTGGCTGAACCATTAATTGAATTAACTCTTCCTGCCGGCTAGACGCAGGTGCAGATGTCGGCTCTGTGGGGTGAACGTCCGAAAAGTCATGGCATGGAGAACGAAAGAAAACCAATTTCCCCTAAAAAAAGTGCTGTAATTAAGCCTTTTACAGTACTTTATGCCAAAACTTTTACTTGGATCATTTTACCAACTATATTATGCCTATCTATACCAAATGTTACTCATACCAGGGTACAGGGGTGCAAAATATACCGTTATAAGACCGTCAACAACAGTCGCACGGAGCTAACAGCGCAGCGAAAATACCATCGCTAGGGTTTCAACTTCGGATAACAAGTTATAAGTACTGTTGAACTCAGTAACGTTAAAGTTTGTTTTTAGTTGCCTTTGACGGTTTGACCTGAAATAGTGTTACGCTAAACTCCTGAAGAGAAGTTATTATATAATAAGTGACTGCTGCGATTATCATAGATATGCCCCTAAGAACTGATACAATATAAAGCCTTCTGAATAGTCTAAAATGCGAGAGCCTTAGGCGGGCTTCGCTCCCCCTGGCGGGAACACTGCTATATACGGGATCATGAGGCCGCTCTTATGAATATTAATTAGCCTTTGGCCTCCTCTTCGCTGATTGGCCAGGTCTTTGATTCAATTAACTCTCCGGCTGACGCGCACAGGTGTGGCTCTGTGCGGGGTCACGGAAGGTAACGTCAGGAGGCCAAAAGAAAACAAATTTCCCCTCAGAAAAGTGCCAAAATTAATCATTTTAAAGTTGTTTATGTCAATAATTTTTCTTGAATCTTGTTACCAAGTATCTAATGCCTATCTATACCAAATTTCAGGTCATTTAATTGTAATACCAGGGTACAGGAGCCAAAAGTGTCCATTTTTGGTCAAAAATTGGCCAAAAATCGCAAAAATAAGCATTTTGTTGCACTGTACACCAAAAGTGTTATTGAATTTATATGAAGGGATTATCAAGGCACATCTGTGTCAAATTTCAGCTCATTCGGTTGCAATACCAAGGTACAGGAGCCAAAAGTGTCCTTTTTTGGTAAAAAATTGGTCAAAAAATCGCAAAAATAAGCATTTTTGTTGTACTGTACACCAAAAGTGTTATTGAATTTATATGGGGGCATTATCAAGGCACATCTCTGTCAAATTTCAGCTCATTTGGTTGTAATACCAGGGTACAGGGGCCAAAAGTGTCCTTTTTTGGTCAAAAATTGGTCAAAAAATCGCAAAAATAAGCATTTTGTTGTACTGTACACCAAAAGTGTTATCGAATTTATATGGGGGCATTATCAAGGCACATCTCTGTCAAATTTCAGCTCATTTGGTTGTAATACCAGGGTACAGGGGCCAAAATATACAGTTTTGGTCTAAAATTGACCAAAAAATCTCAATAAAATCATTTTAGAGGCAAATATGAAAAAAACTGAGAAAAAAGCATCAAGGTATTGGCCCATTCTACCCCTGTGCCAAATTTCAGGTCATTCGGTCCAGGAACGGCGGAGATGAATCACTTTGAAGATTTGACAGGAGAAAGAAAGAAGAAGAAGAAGAAGAAACATTACGAATACAATATATTTCACCATACTATGTATGGCTGAAATATAAAAAAATACGGTGTCTATTGTAAATAAAATTACCTTTGATTCTACTATTCCTATCCGGAGGACTGAACAACTGAATTCTCCCCTTACACCAACTAAACTGGTAGATTTAACAAATGTTAGAATGTTATAAAATGGAATAAAGCGTAGACCTACCTGTTCCCTTAAATAAAATATTAAAATTTGCAAGGGAAAGAATGATTTTCAAGAATTTTAATCGTAGTAACATTTTGAGTCCTGTACTACGCAACACAAGTCTAACGTCAGCCTATAATACATGTAACGTTATATAATAAACTACGGTCATATGATGTGAATGTGTTGATTGTCTAGAGCAGGTTGTTTAAATATTCATATTGGGGTTGTTTACTGTTTTGCTGACGTGTGTTTGACTTCGTTGCACGTTTAGGATGAGAAAATCAGCAGAATAGAAGACATTGTACCCCTAAAAAAGCCAACTTTTCTGTGCCATACAATTTGTTTTGTCTAGTATGTGTTCATTTTTTAAACTCGTGGGAAAAATGCATTGTAGAAAGAATCTTAAGCCTTAAAATAAGAAAAGAAGAGTCTCCGCATGGAAATTTTTTACAAGAAGCACCACTTGAATTGATTGATTATTTCGAAACAAAATGTTCAATCTCAAGAATTTGTTGAAATTTAAGTGCTTATATTTCTTCTCTAGTAAGATGATTCTAATTGTCATGTTCAGGATAATATTTCAGATTTTTTAAGATGAATTTTTTTACTACTTTTTTATTAGGAAAAAAATTATTGATAGTGGACAAAATGTTTTTATATTTCAGCCATACATAGTATGGTGAAATATATTGTATTCGTAATGTTTCTTTCTTTCTTTCTCCTGTCAAATCTTCAAAGTGATTCATCTCCGCCGTTCATTGACCGAATGACCTGAAATTTGGCACAGGGGTAGAATGGGCCAATACCTTGATCCTTTTTTCTCAGTTTTTTCATATCTGCCTCTAAAATGATTTTATTGAGATTTTTTGGTCAATTTTAGACCAAAACTGTATATTTTGGCCCCTGTACCCTGGTATTACAACCAAATGAGCTGAAATTTGACAGAGATGTGCCTTAATAATGCCCCCATATAAATTCGATAACACTTTTGGTGTACAGTACAACAAAATGGTTATTTTTGCGATTTTTTGACCAATTTTTGGCAAAAAGGGACACTTTTGGCCCCTGTACCCTGGTATTACAACCAAATGAGCTGAAATTTGACAGAGATGGGCCTTGATAATCCCTTCATATAAATTCAATAACACTTTTGGTGTACAGTACAACAAAATGCTTATTTTTGCGATTTTTTGACCAATTTTTTACCAAAAAAGGACACTTTTGGCTCCTGTACCTTGGTATTGCAACCGAATGAGCTGAAATTTGACACAGATGTGCCTTGATAATCCCTTCATATAAATTCAATAACACTTTTGGTGTACAGTGCAACAAAATCCTTTTTTTTTCGAGATTTTTGGCCAATTTTTGACCAAAAAAGGACACTTTTGGCTCCTGTACCCTGGTATTACAATTAAATGACCTGAAATTTGGTATAGATAGGCATTAGATACTTGGTAACAAGATTCAAGTAAAATTTTTGACATAAACAACTTTAAAATGATTAATTTTGGCACTTTTCTGAGAGAAATTTGTTTTCTTTTGGCCTCCTGACGTGACTTTCCGTGACCCCGCACAGAGCCACACCTGTGCGGGTCAGCCGGAGAGTTAATTGAATCAAAGACCTAGCCAATCAGCGAAGAGGAGGCCAAAGGCTAATTTATATTCATAAGCGGGGCCTCATGATCCCGTATATAGCAGTGTTCCCGCCAGGGGGAGCGAAGCCCGCCTAAGGCTCTCGCATTTTAGACTATTCAGAAGGCTTTATATTGTATCAGTTCTTAGGGGCATATCTATGATAATCGCAGCAGTCACTTAACTTCTCTTCAGGAGTTTAGCGTAACACTATTTCAGGTCAAACCGTCAAAGGCAACTAAAAACAAACTTTAACGTTACTGAGTTCAACAGTACTTATAACTTGTTATCCGAAGTTGAAACGCTAGCGATGGTATTTTCGCTGCGCTGTTAGCTCCGTGCGACTGTTGTTGACGGTCTTATAACGGTATATTTTGCACCCCTGTACCCTGGTATGAGTAACATTTGGTATAGATAGGCATAAGATAGTTGGTAAAATGATCCAAGTAAAATTTTTGGCATAAAGTACTGTAAAAGGCTTAATTACAGCACTTTTTTAAGGGGAAATTGGTTTTCTTTCGTTCTCCATGCCATGACCTTTCGGACGTTCACCCCACAGAGCCGACATCTGCACCTGGGTCTAGCCGGCAGGAAGAGTTAATTCAATTAATGGTTCAGCCAATCAGCGAAGAGGAAAGCGAAGGCTAATTAATATTCATAAGCGGGACCACACAATACGTTAACTTGAAGACTCAGGCCGTACAGACTTCTCGCCAGGATTTTTTCAAAGCGTCGGACAGGGGTCCGGGGGCCGCCGAATGTCCCTGGCGGGGTCCAGGGGCAGGGCCACTGTGGGGGGGACCCAGGTGGGCGAAGCCCCCCCCGGAAGCTCTTGCATTTTAGACTATTGAGAAGGCTTCTTTTATCAGTTTTTTTAGGGCCATATCTACGATAATCGTAGCAGTCACTTACTTCTCTTCAGCAGTTTGACTTTAAAATATTTCGGGTCAAAGCTTCAAAGACAACTAAAACCTCATAAACAACAAACTTTACTTAGCTCAACAGTATACAAAAATATTGTACGGGTTGCCATCCTTAGTTGAAGCGCTTATTTATAGCGCTAGTATCTTCGCTGCGCCGTTAGCCGCCGTGCGACTTTTGTTGACGGTCTGATATCCCTACGTCGCCGCCTCGCTGATATTCCCACGAACATGTTTCAAGAAAAATACCCAGCAAAAAACGCTGTTCTGCGTCAAATTCTATTCTATAAAACATGTGGGACTCAGTGTCACAGTCTAAATATTTTGTAGAAGCACCGCTGTAGGAAAGAAGGTGCAAGCAATGTAAAACATCACGTAGCATGAAGTTCGCTGTCAACTGGCACACAGCACATGACTGTTTGAAACTCTAAGTCTAATCAACAGCCGTGTTTGATTGATAGCCGGCGGTCCTTTGATGAAGTCGGCGAAAGGTGCGTTAGTTAGAAAATCTGCGTTTAGTTTTGATACGTAATTATAAGTTAGACAGTGGCGAGAATGATTATTTTCTCATCAATATTTCTCTTCAGAATTATTTGAACTTAATTGTACATCTAAACAATTGGCTTACCTGTGCAATGTTTATATGATTAATGATCAGTGTACTGAAATCATGTGTAACGTATGGCTCCTAGTCAATAGATCAGCATTTTCTCTATAGTGACCACCTGTCTATAGTGGCCACATTTCCTAGTGCTGTTGTTGTTTGACATAAACTTTGAACATTTAAATTGTAAGTAACTTTAAACTGCCAGAGTTTCAGCCCAATAAAACACTCTCAGCGCCAGGGTATGAACAGACTGACCAGACAGACGAAAATAAATCCTCGAACAAGGTTCAATCGTATCTTCCGGGTCTGGCAGGAAGTTGTTAAACTAAAATAAGAATAGGCTCGATGGCTGATTGCATACAAAGTAAAACAGTTTAACAGTTTTACAGCTTGAAGCAAACAAACGCTCCTACAGTACCTGCACCTGCTTGATAATTATGCCCTACTTGAATAAAAAAAAGTTCACTGCAATAATAAATGTACCAACATCACAAGGAGCTTATACTTTTTTAAACTTATACCTAGTTATCGTACTGAAAATTGTTAATGACATTACATGAAGTCATTCAACAATTTTCAGTCATGATGAAAATTTTCTGAATGGAAGGTGTGATTATTGTCATTTTCTGAAAAATAGAAGCAAGCTCTGTTTTTACCTGGAATCAATTCACAATACCAGTCCACTTTGGGGGATAATGTACTGTTAAGATGATGTTCCATTTTTGCGCAGGGGTGATTTGGAACAGTCCAATGTTGCGTGGGAAGGGGTATGGCTGAAATATGCTGTATTTGCTCTTAAGCAAATGTCAGCCTTTCTAGTTCTTTTTTTTGTCTGGTAAGAAAACATCTGTGTGTAAGAGAAAACAAGAAAATATGAAAAAGAAGAAACAAGAAAATATGAAAATACATTTTGATACTGTTCTTTGAATATTTTCCCTCACGTGGGCTAAATGCTAAAGTTCTACTATAATATAAATAGTTTGAGGTCAAATATCCTTACCTGTACTGTAGGTAGACAGCTAGTGAGAAATACAAAATAATACACATTTTATCATTATGTCATTCGTTTGCAAAATAAACCAAATGTCTGCTCGTTTAAACGCCGAAGTGGAGCTCTGTTCTTTGAACCCAAAAGCGGGGACGGACCGGACAAACTTTAACCCACAAATCAAACATTGTGATGTTGGTAAAGATTTTAGGTATAAAATAAAGGTAAATGCGTATTAAAGTGATTGTTTTTGCATGGTTTAAATGTGTATTGCGTAGGAAATTTCTCGCCGTCTGTCGTTTGATTCTGTTTGAGCTTGTTGCAGGGCTAGATCGTCAGACAATTAAAGCAACCCTGTACTTCTCAGCAAAAATAACTTCATGCAGATGTTGGGTAAAATCGTATTCGTTTTCTGACGGCTGGTTTTAACTGACAGTCATCGGTCGGAATGAAAAAATATCACATTCTTCCACCTCAACATCTGCTTGTAGAATTGAACCCTTATTAAGGTGAAACAACAGAATTACGTCAAGCGTAGGGATGGGCACCGGTACGGTGAACAAGTACAAAACATTTTTTTCTTGTTGGACAAGTCCAGAAAATTTGAAAAAAAATGTTGGATCGTTTCGAAAATGAACAGATTATACCGGCCGGCATTCACGTGTTTTATAGGGCTTACATGTCAAAGAAAATAACAGGAGCTAAGTAGAGGAGAGTTGATAGTCACATGTACTAAGCTTCTACAGTCGAATTTGACATAAAACAGAGGCAGTTAGAGTTGATTATATGAAGATAGGATTCTAAAATGCCTATGGACGTCGGATACTCAATCAAACAGAATCATTTGTAGCGAAAATGATAAGTTTTCAGATGAATAGGTCCTGGTCCAGGCCTGGACCTAATCCTCTGGACCTGGACCGTACCTGGACATTTTCTGTACCGATACCCAGCCCTACTCAGGTCTGTATACACTAAAATAAACATACCTTTCAAGTCAGAGGATAGCTTTAGCTTACACCTTCTGGGCAGAGACCGTGAGAGTTTCAGTGTACATGTAGAATGCGTCAGGCTTTTCTTCTTGTAGGGTGCGGCCCTCCGTAGCTGGTCCGAAATGCGTTATGATAAACAACTAAACATTACTCTTACGTATAAGCTAAATTTGATTGTCTGGAGCTGTTTATTTGAATAATATCAACATGTATAATCATGAAAATTTTAATCAGGGTGCAAGTTCTGAAAAACAAGTCATAACACGCCTTTACGTTTAGAACCGCATTGTTGAAATTAGAATAAGCAGTTAACAGTATATATATATATATATATGTTTCTAAATAGTTTACGTTTGTGACCGCATCTGTAAGAAAGCAGCAACACCAATTGCAACAAAATTTCGGTATAGAATAAATAAAGGATTGTAACAAAAATTCTTATTATTGAGTGAGGTACCAGCCTGATAAAACTTTTTACGGAAGTCAAGTTTATTACACAGTTGTGACAGGTATTCCGTAGGCACTCGTACAACTACTGGTAGCTTACATTTAACCCATTACATTCAGCACGCTTTAATTCATACAATAAAAGCTAATTTTTTTTTACTAAGCCTGCAATTATAGTATGTGATACTATTGAATACAATAAAGTAATTGTTAATTAGTTTGATAGTAATGCAATACAGTATTAATACAAAAACTCTATCTGCAAACCATTTCCGAGGGCTAACTGTATGCACAGCTATCAACGTAAAGGTATTATTTCTAATCAACCATGAGGTACTTTATTAACTCTAATCGTGAGGTTAGACTCCTTCTCCAAAGGCAATGAATAATGAATTGTCCCCGTTCTGTTTCATATGAGTGGGTTTTGTGATTTTAGTGGAAACATTTAGTCTCTACCGTCTTGTAACTGGTAAAAGCTGGGACAAATTCTGGTAACTCTTAAAAGTAATTTGTTTCGATCTTTCGGTGTCGTAGTTAGAACAGCAGTTCACTGGTAATATGCTTTTCATTGAAAAGAATATTATTTATACTGAGGCATCGTTTGTTTGGCCTTTGGAAATTTAAAATGTGTTTCCGATTGAAGAACTTAAAAAGAGGGTCAGTGGCTGACGGTAGGGATTCTTTGCTTTTTTTTTTCTAGATTTTGACCGAAGAGTCCAATATCTGAATTTGTTCAGGGTAGCCTAAAATGGTAATTATCCCCAGAAGACATCTGCTGACCCAATCTGCTCTTTCATTTGCCCCGGGCAGTCAGGCCTATGGGCATGTCCAGCCCGGCTTTTATTACCCACCCACCCACCCACCCAAATAACAGTCATACCAGCAACATTGCTCAAAATCTTATGGTAGCGTCGGCCAGGTAACCTGAAACCCTTTCCTTTAAGCCATTATGAAAACTTTCAATTAGAGCGATTCATCGACACAGGAAATTGATAATGCAATCAATACAGTAATACTCTTAAAGTTATGGTAATCTAGATTTTAAGTAAGGTATGTAATATAAGGGTATTCTACAAAAATCTACGGGGAAAAGGAAACAAGCAATATGACTATGTCTGTATTACTCAGGTGTATGAAGTCCGGGAAACATACTACAGAAACCTGATCTTATACTAACAGTCGACGGCTTGACTACTGAAGCCATGATGATTGGATTGTATACATGACATCTGACAGCACACCAATTTCTATTCGTCCATTTCCACAATACTGTACTTTCTACGAATTATTTTGTAAGCTTAGCTCAACTCTCTGGCCCAATGGTCGAATTGAGGACGAGCAGTTTTTCCTAAACAGAGATGCTAGGTTGCTACAAAAACAATCCTCCCAGCCTTAAACAATCCGTTCAAAAGATCTAAAAATCACAGCTGTACAAAAATCACAGAACCCACTTAGTATTTTAGACATAGGACTTTTTAAGCCAGTATGGTACCTCCAAAGAACATCAGAAATAGCTTATTTTTAATTTGTTATGTCACTGTGCTTGTATGTATTGCATATTACATATTAGTTTACAGTCATGAATTTGCAAACAACGTTGATGTAAAGAACGGACAATGTGATATCTTGTCAACAAACTCTCCTGTCAGTTAGTACATTACATTACAATACAGTATCATATATCCGTTTCTACCGTATGGTGATTTTTAGCTTCAGCAAAATGAGAAAAGAAATGTTGCAGTAATTTCGGCAAATGGTTACTAATATAGTTGAGTGCCAACATAGGTTTCAAAGCCAAAGAAGGCGTGAAAAAAAAAGAAAAAAAATGAAGACCGTTTTTTTCTATATAACATACTCATTGTGTGTTACAGACGTTGTTTTTTGCACTCTTACGCACGTATCTACTTTTGGATTCCGAGATGAAGTCAGCCAAAAAAATAAAATTAGAATCACCTTGTAGGAAACCGTTTGTTGTGTGTGGGCGCTACGATGAAAATGTTGAATCAACAACTCGACAACAACGGTTCACCCCATCTTTTCCAATACCACTTTACCAAATAAAAAGTTTACTGACGAAGAGAAAATATGCTACTCTGAAAATCAAGAAGGTAACCCTAATGTTATAGAAAAAGTAGATAAATCCGTCTTCATCTGACTCTAACGAAGAAGTTTCTGCCAAACCAAACCGAAGTAACTCTATATCTTAGTAGTTTACTACATTGGTAACTGGTGTATGTACATAAAGTTGTGATTATACAGTCAAACCTGCCCAAGACGACCACCCGGGGGACCGGACAAAAACGGTCGATTTGGACAGGTGGTCGCTGAGAAGAGTATCGACTTAAAACATGCCCTATGCAAAGTATAACGGTTTCCGTTGTGTTTAATGGCAAATAGCAAGCACACTTCACGCACGCAAAGAAGCGAGGTATTTAATGTCAAATACAACACGCACACTGTAAATTGTAAATTTAACCCCAGCTTTTATACGATACAGTATGATATTTGTACACTAACGTTTTAGACAGTGAGGGAACGTTGATGCTGTCAGTTACCATACAAGCCTTTATGCGTCGCTGTGTTCTTGATCGCCGTATCTGAAATAACTACGGTGCACCTTTCGAATTCTATGCCCGGTACGTCCCAATAGCCAAGGGTGAATGTACAGTTGGACAAAAGCACTCACACAGATCTTTCTTTAAAAGGTATGAGCTACACAGATCTTTCTTAGAAATTTCCTCCCATATTACAGTAGACTGCCCCATTGACCCACCCATTGACAGCCGCAATCTTTATTCTAAACATAACATCGTAATGGCAGTCAAAATCCGACGCAAACTGGTCGATTTCGGCACAAAATCGGGCTAGTTATCATCAAAAATCGATGAAAACCTCGATTTTGAAAATGATGCGGTCGTTAAGGGGCCCAATTTGGGCCGGTCGCGGTCGCGTTGGCCAGGTGGTCGTTGAGAAAAGGTCGCTTAATGCTTACGTCAATAGGAAAAAAAATCGGGACCGAGAAAAAGCGGTCGAAATGGCCAGGTGGTCGCTGAGAAGAGGTGGTCGCTCGGGCAGGTTTGACTGTAGTATGTTTTTGCAATTATCAGATACATCTAACTATAGGATAAGGGAGAAATTCTTTGTACACAACCAGTGGGTACTTACATAGCTTACGTTTCGATGTCTCTCAGACACCTTCGTCAGAGCTTCTCAATGTTTTCCAGACACATACATGTAAATATATGCCTAGTAAAGGGTGCCCGATGTAAGCATTCAAACTGATAACGGCTTAGTCTTCTATTGGTGGTCTAAAACAACCGTTGCTGATGATGCCATGCTATTCTGAGGGGACACTGAAGGGATGCACTCCACGTAATGGATACTGTAAGCATGGGATAACTGCCTGCCTTCTATTGTTGTGGTTCACCGAAAACAGATTATCAGAACTATAAATTGAGACATATAACATTTTACACCCACAGACACGATCCGCTAGGTGTCGTTAGTGACATACAAACGGTAAGTTTTTCCTTTCAGATTTTTCAGGGCTTTCTGCAACATAGAACATATTCCAATATTATAATAGCTGCAATTGATGGCAAATTAAAATCCAATTTAAAGTCAAAACAATATTTATTGTTTTGTTTTCATTAAAACTTTTTATTCAACATAAACATCCGTACAGTGACTAGCAATTACAAAACCGAGATCAACACTCGTTAATAGGTCGTTAATACAACATTCCAATCGTTGCGCCTATGTCAAACAAATAAGAATAAGGTCATGTTGGTTTTATTACATCCCAAAACTGATACAGGCATGTAAATGTGTAAATGAATAGAAAAATTGTGTCACAGAAATGTCGTCATTGTAAGATCTAAGTGGTCGGAAAGGTAAAACAGATGGCACATACCACGATATTGTATACCGAACAAGGGTTCTTCATTTCTGCTCTTTTTTAACCCTATTCAGACCGGGCTTTTTTGGTCATCCCTGGAACGGGGGGGGGGGGGGGGCTTTTGAGGCCCTCCACTTCTAAGTCCTCTAACTCTTGAATGACGTGCCGTAGGGCCATAAAATTTTCAGGACGTGATATCGACATAATATCTGACGAGTATTCGACGTTTGACGTTACGTTGACGTAAAATGACGTACTTATGACGTCATCAATTTGATTATATTGGCCGGACCCATGAAAAAGGGTATTCTCAGACAACTTCGAGTTATACTACAAAAATTTAACAACAAGTGCAGATAACAGAATAATAATGGTTATTACGACTTTCATTGCCAATAGCAACATCGATGACGTCATAATGACGTCATAAAATGACGTCATGCACATCTAAGATACGAGTTAGGCTCCGCCATATTATATCCACTACCTTGAATTTTTAAAACTACTTTTTTTGCAACAAATTATCACAAAGAGCAATGGAAATAGACTAAATTCATTCATTTAGATGGTTTTTGATGAAAAAATACCAGGTAGTTACAAATTTTAAGGGATAATTAGCTTGTTATTCTTGATCTGGCCATACGGTCCGCCATATTGGATTTTGGGCTGATGACGTCATCAATTTAGCATAATTTATGCATATATAATTATGAAAGATATGCTAAATAATATAAGATTTTATTTATGTAACAAAATAGCAGTAATATAGCAAATAAATGTGAAAAATACATTGTTAGAACCAAAAATAGTGATTTTTGGCAAAACTGCCTGTCAGCAAACGGTTGCCATGGCAACACGAAAAAATGAAAATTTGTCAAACTCTGTACAATTGTTGCCAACATTATTTTAGGAAAACTCACCAAATTTGGTGGCTTTAGCATAAGCCGTTCTGGCGTTATAGGGCATCAAAGTTGGCGCGGGCCTCAAAAGCCCCCCCCCGGTCTGAATAGGGTTAACATTGCCTTTACGTTGAAAATGACATTAACATTTTACTATATTAATAACAATTAACCGGGCTTGTAATGCAACTTACAGCACGTGTTTACTTCTTATGTGGCAGCTTTTGCCGATATACAGCATTTATTTATTTGTTTGTTTTTGTTTGTTTGTTGGTATTGCATACCGTAGAAAAATGCAAACTTTACCACGCTGTTCACAGAACAATTGTTCTGGCTGAAAACTGAAAAGCTAGCTCGTCCCGCAAATAGTACTAGTACCAAGGTAGCTCCACCACAATTTGTAGGATTTTCTATTACTGAGACTTGAGCTTTCCCCCCTCCTCTACAGCGAATCTTTCTACAGATGAGTAAACAGATGTACCAAACTGTAACCAAGACAGCTGTACAGACAGCAAACAGGAACACAGCCACGTTCAGCAGGTAGTACTGGTACCGTGGCAGCTACACCTCAATCATTAGGATTTTTGCTACTGAGACTTGAGCTTTCCCCCACTTCTACAGCAAATCCTTGTACAGATGAGTGAACAGCTATACCAAACGGTACCCAGGACAACTGTATAGACAGCAAACAGGAACACAAACACGTCCAGCAGGTAGTACTGGTACCATGGCAGCTCCACGGCGCGTGCGCGGAGATGGGGCAGCCGACCATGTTTGATGACGTGTTCTATCAACCAGACGGCCCGCTCCATGGGCGACTCGGGCTGGTCACGGTGCAGGCGGGACAGGCGGGCTGCCGTCTCACGGTAACTGTGAAGGGCACAGAACATTCATGGCAATCTGTATTGGAAATAATGTAAAAAAAAAAATGGAAGATTCCCCACATCAATTTGCATTCTTTTTGATTTTTGATGACGTCCAGTAAAGGACTAATTGCTTAGAAATAGGAGTCTACAATTGCCTGGAATAAGACCCAAATCTTTAACCAAATCTGCACCTTGCAATGTTTAATCAAAATGACAACGTTTTCTGACAGAAACAGGCTTCTTGTAGTCCGTTAAACAGAGTAAAACGCTATAAAGGCTGAAATTTGACCCTGGGTGGAAGATACATGAATGCCCTTCGACCTAAATGGAAACATCGAGGCTGGAATTCTCTCTTCTTTAACTCTCTCTCTTCCTCCCTCTCTCCAGCTCCCTTCCTCTATCTACCTTCTCTCTCCCTGGCTCTATCTTTATTTTGCCTCCCCCTTTTCCTCTCTCTCCCTCACATTCTTTCTCCCATGCTCCTTTCCCCTTCCTCTCTCTCTCCCTCCAATATTCTCTCTTCCAACCTCCTTCCCTCCCCCTCTCTCTTTCCATGTTCCTCTGTAATATTTGTTTAATGTGTACTGATCCCTATACATCCATGTAACATAAACAGTACCTGCTGTTAGTGATAACATGAAGAATAGCCCGGTACAACTGGTCGGTGGTGACCGTGCTGAAGTCCAACTTCACCCCCAGTCCCCTGGCCACCACCCTGGCGGCGTTAGCGGGCTGATCGGCGCCCAGCGGCAGACAGACCATGGGCACGCCGTGGTGTAAGGCCTCGTACACACTGTTTGACCCAGCGGGAGTAACGAAGGCTCGTGTTTTGGGGTGGGCTACAACAAAGACCACGTAGTTTGTACCGTGCTTGAGGTGTGGCTCTCCTCGAATTCAGGGACTCCATTTAATGTCTTATGAAAGATTCTCACATCCAAAATGTCAGCGGCTTGTTGGCGAATTTTTGCCTGCTTTTTAATTGTTAAAAAAATCACAATTTAAAATTGTCAACACTGTCATGGCTACACATTTTGCCATGTTTCCTCTTTCATTACTGTTTTTTCTTTTATTTTCTATTTCCCATATTTGTTTATTTTCTGAGTAATGATAATAGATAAACAAACAAATATAAATATGCAGAGAAGCTTACCCAGCAGGTCATTCTGTGGTAGCCGTCCCAGTAGTTTAGTGTTGTTACCCAGATCTGCCGGCTTCTCTCCAAAGTACCGCCACAGCACATTCTGGCGGAGTCGGGCGAAGGCTGCCGCGAAGACTTCGCTCCTCTCTGCCGACATCGTCTTGAGCATCGACCCAAAACTGACGACAATCACTCCATCGTCTCCAGAGCTCTGGACGAACGCTTTCATGTCCTGTGGAAATATGATTGACACATCAACTACATTTATTCCTATTAGCATAATTGATCTCTTATATATATATATGTTAACCTCTTTTTCTAGGAGGAATCGGCGACATATGTAGTTCAAAAAATGCTATAGGCCCGGCGTTAACATACAGCACTTACACTTTTCCAGAGAGATATCTACTACTGAAAATTACAATAATAGCTTGTCTCGAATACGGAATACGAACACCACACAATAAGTTCCGCTGCAGTTCCGCAAAATCCGGTAGGAGGTCGCTTTTTTATCTTGACCGTTGATTTCCGGACTCAACCCGCAACCCGCATACCAAAAATTACAACTTCATTCACAGCTTCTCTTATCCACAAAATACGGTGTATGCGGATATTACCGACTTACACCTTTCTGCAACCGAAAAATATACTATCGGGCGAGCCCTGGAGGCGTTGCCAAAACTCACCTCAGTCAGGGGTTTTACCGCAGGGACATTCAGTCCTCCGACCTGAACCATGTTAGGCATGCTGGGACGAGGGAAATCCAGCACTTTGTCGGTTTGATACAACTACGGGGTCGTTGGTGACGTCACGCTCTGAATAGTTTTTTTTTTCGCCGACTTAAGTTTGAACAAGTTCGTCATAGTTGCGACTCACATCCCAACGCGCCGCCATAGGTAGAAGAGTATACAAGACCGCGTTCTAAAGTCTTTGTACGAAGCTCATATCATTGGTGAAATCGATGGCTAGGTAGAAAAGGTACGTATGACAGAGGGAGTGGTACGCCGGTGGCTCTTTCGTCAAGACCGTACGGATCCCCATGCATGTAGGCAACATGTGGAACCCGGAAGTCTAGATGGGTAGAGATTATAGCACCGCAAGGGAAAAATGGGTCCGAAATCACCACACTGAACTGCGATCCACTCAGACGATCCACAAGGGCCCTTGAAGCCAGCAAGTGGGCACAGTATCGCTTGGATCCTTCGGACGCGGAAGCGAATGCCCCCCTCATTTTGAAAAGAGACACTTTTTCAGCAACAGAGTGTACTTCATCTTGTAGCGCCTTGAGTGCTGCCTGCGTTCCATGGTCTTGAAATGTCTCGTACTGAAATCCATGCGACTCTGCCCGTCGTTTTTCCACAGTGTCCTCTGAAACAACGACGCTGACAACATGACCTCTATCAACCAATGCACGACCGATTTTGGACAGAGCCATCCAATGACTATTGCCTATACATGGCGGAGGTACCAATAATTAAAAACATTCTCTGCTTTGCTCCCGTGTATGATAAGGAATCCCAGGAAAACTATAGCTGGCAGAATGCCGGCGGTAAGTCGAATCTTCGGGATGATTTCCATGTTGTTGCGACTTCCGTGTCTACACAGCGCTGAATGTATGGCCAAAGTTCATGTTACACATGCAACGTGCAAAGGTCAAAGTTGAAGGTTTCCGCTTTCACCATAACGAGTCCCCGAAACGAGTTCAAGGACAACAAGCTTTTAGCTCCTGCAACTAAAAACAACATGAGCTAATTGACTCATTTGCATTAACTGTGTCTTAGCCTTGCTATCCTTTAAAAACCAAATTGTCTTCAGCTTGACTTTGCCTTACCTTTGTTTTCTTTGGAATCCAAATTGTCTCCAGTCTGAATTGTCTTACAACGTTTCCTATTGGACATCTGAAATTGTCTTCATTCTTAGTTAGAGTATAAAAGACCTGTTTCTTGCAGATCACTTCAGTGTCACTGAAGAAGGAATTGTTTCCGAAACGTCTGACCGTTTCAAAACAATATGGCAGTTGCTTGAGTAACTATTTTTTGGAGTTCAAGGACAAGTTGGGAGTAGGATGTATACAACAGTTGGCACTTGCTTGTGAGAGAGCAAACTAGGCATTGAATAATTGACAACCTTATCTTTGCTGGGTTTTCTGTGAAAGGAAAGCCGATGGTAGGAAAAACTATATTTGTTGACTGAGAGTTTATTGCGACCTTGTATAATAACCTTGTATAATGCGGGTCTCGAGGAATAAATTTCTTCTCCTGTTAAGTTCCTAAAACGAAAAAAAAAATTGGAGGAAGGAAAAAACTTTTTTGAAAGAGTTTAGTGTTGTGAGCCGGTGGTAAGGCTATTTAAGAATTGCAAATAACAGCCGCACACTGGACATTTTTGAGGAGCACATGGTTTATTGTGTCCTTTCTCCAGGATTCTAGCACCAGAATGAGGTCACAGGATGAGGTCACAGGACTAGTCTATTTCTAAATTAGGGGGTTTGAGTAGGAGTGATCACATGGTTCTCAGTGGTTCATAACATACCTCCCCTAACAGGAGAAGATTGACAAGTCAATCTGAATAATCATAAAGATATGAAACCACTGGGTAGACTACTTAAAAGTTACATTACGGGTATTATAAGGAAGCTACAAAAATAAAGAATGTTGACACTTCTGTCCTTTGAACATTGAAATAGTGATAGCAAAACTGACTGTTACAATATTAAGCATATAGATATGGGAATATGGAAACATAAAAATATGGAAACGGATCTAATTCGTATAGCAGTGAAAGTTTGTTTTGGCTGTTGCAAAAATTACAACTTGGGAACAGGTATTGTATAGCAATGTATAATATGCTTCAGAAACAAACCCTGGCTGACGTAAGAGAAAACCAGCTGAATGCTTGGCACCTGATACACTTATAATCTACATGCATACGTTGTTGAAAAACATAAAAGTTATCAATAGTGTCACAATTTTGTGCTGGTTTAGTAAGCCTTACAATTCGGTAAACAGAGAAGTGTGAGGAATGTACAATACACCACTGGGAATAGCTTAGAGAAGTTGTTGTTGTTGTTGTTGGCCCTTTGTTATCTTTGGGTCACCCACACTGGGCAAGCTAATGACTAGCAGATGTGGTAGGGCAAGACTGGACACACACATGGCTATGGAATGTGGATCAAGCCTTGAAGGGGAATTCAGAATTGAAATGTGCAAATAAAGCAAAGATAAGAAACAATACAGATTAAAACTGAAGTGTAAATCTTACTGTAGAGATCAGTCAATGTTTGAAAATTATGTCTCTGCGACAGTTCGGTAAATCCTTTGTGTGGTCTTGCTGGCTGGATATGTGATGATTTTTTTCTGGGGAGTCCACAGCATGCACGATGAAAGATTCCAGAACGTTCCTTCGCTTCTGTTCCACCCGACGACTGGAAGCTTGCTTCACCTCCTGACGTAGTACCTCAGACCTGAACACAGCCTGCTTACTCTCCCTCCATAGAATCACCCGCACGGGAAATGTGACAGAAGTTCACGTTCTAAAGGCTTCTCTCTTGAGATGGGATCACCTTCGGTGCCACCCGGACTTTAGAAGCGATCGAGCTGTCCGCCCCGCTCTGACGGCGAAATGGAAGACTGGATACAGTGCCGTGTTGAAACAACCTTCTTGGTTGAAAGAAGCCTGGGTCTACAAGATGGAGTGCAGAGCTCACTTCTCAGCCGTTCTGTCAGTAGAGTTTTCCGCCAGGATACAGTTCATTCCCTCTTCCTCGTTTTTAAACGCTGGCACTCATAGTTGACTGCATCCAGTAAATGTAGGGTAAAATATTGCTGGAGGTTTGCCCTTGGAGTATAGAGACAGAGTGTTCCAATCGATCTCGCCCTCCCACTGCGGCGTAGCACATGGTGGAAAAGTCTTTAGCTCTGCTGTAAGTTTTGGAGCGTTGGATACAGTTCTGTTCCTCTATACCGTGCTGACCGTCATCACAAGTCCTCTCCGTGTCCGTGACGCCATTTGTTGTGAGCCGGTGGTAAGGCTATTTAAGAATTGCAAATAACAGCCGCACACTGGACATTTTTGAGGAGCACATGGTTTATTGTGTCCTTTCTCCAGGATTCTAGCACCAGAATGAGGTCACAGGATGAGGTCACAGGACTAGTCTATTTCTAAATTAGGGGGTTTGAGTAGGAGTGATCACATGGTTCTCAGTGGTTCATAACATTTAGAAATAGTCTTCATTCCTCAAGGCCATTATTCAAGGTGATTATAAAAGGTCCCAATGAACTATCAGTCAACCTTATTCAAGATAATCCTGGGGAACTTCGTACTAAAGTTGCTAGAGGGCGCCCTTACACCTTACACCGTCCACCGACGTGATCTTCAAATCAGACTTTTTTTAGTTTCATGGGGAAACTAGATTCTACACTTTCCTGACTCTTTCCTGTTTTGGTCAAAACTTATTCAGTTCAGCAGTTTGGTTAGTCTAAGGACAGGTCTGAGTTGTTCGGTCGTATGATTTGCATTAGGAGGGTCAAAGGCGAGGTGTCTTCCCTGAGAGTGTTATTTCTGGGAGAATTAGCCGAACAACCTTGTTTTCTTTGAATGTTTAGAAACTAGACCCAAGTGACTTTCTAAAAGAAGACGAATGTTTACGAATTAAATATAGCTTAATACGTTTCCTTTACTTTCACCTAACGATACTTGATGTCTCCATAAGTAAAACCCTATTCACCTCATAATCACGCTCGTACCCAGCGCCGCGAAGACGCCATAGGTTTTAATAGATTGTGGGCTCAACCAATACACAAATAAAACTTTTGGAATCTGTCATTTTGTTTTGTTTTGTGTTTGTCTCAATTACCTTAGCAAATCGTAAGTTTTGCTATGTGCGTCTCTATACAACGTGTGACTGTACCCTAGTTAGCTAGTATATTTTACAGTTACCGAGGCGAAAACAAGACGAAAGTTTACTATATAAATGTTGCCACAATGGTGATACGTTATATCAAAGGGAACTTTAAAATGTACCTAATTTGGTGGCGCTGCGAGGGTGTTAGATTACCCTTCTAGATTGCCGAGAGGGGAGTTATGTCACGGAAGGGAGTTTGCTACGGTAGCGAGTTTGGCCTTCTCCGCGATCCACATAACATTCACGTCCCCAGGATACTAACGCCCTCCCAGCATGATTCCCGCAGAAAAATACGCTCTCTGTCCCAGGGCTGTCTTTGCGAACAAACCGCTAGTAGCCTTCATGCGGCCAAAAAGAGAATTGCATAAAAGACTCGCACACGCATATTCAGTGGAACAAGACAATTTATTACGACGCTGTGAAGGAGCGTGCCTCATAATTATGCCCCGAGAGTTTAGCTGTGCACCTTACTTTTGGTGTAAGGCCGAAAGTTATTGACTACATATCACACTGCTAACATATAACTGTAATACCCAACTCGCTTTAAATAAAGCAAATGCTTTGTTGTCCTCAAAATAAAATAGTGGTTGAGTCATACTTCATTTCTTTGCTTTTTGAGATTATGTTCGTTGTAGGCAATTATGGCTCGTTCACTTATGTAACCTTGAGTCAAAGTTCAAAGTTCGGGGCATTTGATCAATGTTGATATAACACCTGGCTGAGATGTTTGCCTTCCACTGATGCAACTCAAGGGGCAACGTTGTTTGCTCAGTGCATTACTTCACATGGACCGCTTCTGGGCACTGAACTACGCTAACTGCACGCAGCGGCATCTCTACTCTTTAATTCAGAAACATCAAGCTAAGGCGGCTCGACTAACTCACTAGACGAAGCAGGGGTTCCGAAGGCAGTTCTGAAAACCGCCCTACCACATTATGCCGGAATGATTGGCCACTCACACCGGGAAGAGCAATGACTTTAAGATCGCATCAAGACACAAACACATTCAAAACATTTCATGCTGTTAACGATTTTATTACACATTTGCTGAATTTGCTACATGCTTTTTATTGTTTTCCAAAACAGTTAATGCTATTAGAAAGAATACTGAAGCTAATGATTAGCCTACTTCAATATGATACTACATGAATGAATTATGCATATTAGCCATTATGATACTACATGAATGAATTATGCATATTAGCCCTTATCTTTATGATAAATACGATGTTAAGCTTTATCTTATACCTCTATTTTGTACTGTATGTAATAGTTGTTGCCATACTTTGTACCAAGTACAATTGTCGTGCAATAAAATTCTTCTTAGGTTAAAGATGTCTGCACAGCCATCGATAGTACCAAATCATTGTCAACACGTCTACGTACATCGTTCATGAATAATTAATCAGAAAACACACACTTGATAATTTGGATATGCCTACTAAATATTTTACATACATTGTATTTCAGATGACCTATGATTTAGATCCATTCTTGTGTGCTTTAGTAATTAATATATATTCACTTATTTACATCACACCAATGGAAATCTACAATCATGTTCAAAGACAAAAAGCGAAACATTGTCTGTTGATACAATGTACTTGCAAGGTGCTGTATTTAAAGTATCATACCCCACCTCAAGCATAGAGAATATCCACACAAAAAAACCACCAAAAAAAGAATCGGCACATATTTTCCAACAAACAGTTATTGATTAACTTCATTATCCTGCATGGAATGACACCCAAAAAATTGGTAAACCAAAGACATGTTCTGTTGTTGAGGTTCAAAGTGCTGAATCAGTTTGTGTTGAAGAAGACCTTTTTGCGCAAAGTGCTATGGTTTGACGAGATCCACCCACACTTGTCGTCATTGATGTCGTTCATTTTGCCGCACACCATGGCCATAATGGCGGACAGATCGTGAGTTGGGCCGAAATCTTTCAACAGTTTTGCCAAATGGTGCACATAAGGAGCCCCGTCCTTGCCACGCTTAGTCACATAGCCAGGAACAGTGGCCAGGCCAAGGAAGAAATCGGCATCGTGGCAGATGAAGTTTAAGGGGACATCGCCTATAGTTGTGACATCAAGGTCACCTTCAATACTTTCTTTTCCTTGGATTTTCTTTCCCTGACAAGCCTGAATGAAGAACAGCTTTGGTTTGCCTTTGAGAGAGGGACATTTTTTAGCATTGAATAGTTTCATGAGTTCACAGATATCTATACCTATGCCATTTGACGGGAAGACCTTTCCCGTGGTGCCGTGCGACATGATGCAGCAGACGAAACAGTCATAGTTGGAGTGGTCAGTCTTTCCCTGGTCCTCTATGGTAGCTACCATCTGGGAGTGGTCAAGGTCGATGAATGTCATGACGGTGAAACCAAGGCTTTCGAGGGCTTCCCGGAGACGACCTGTGTTAAATTTACCCAGTTAAGAATGTAGGTCTTTTTCTTCGTTTGTATAATGTATTGTCATGTGATGTATGGTATATCTACTTATTCCTACATGTAGTACGTAGGTTAATCCATGCACATTTCCTTGCAATCAAGACTTTGCTGAAGTCACATACTGTTAGAATAGATATGCATAATGTGAGCTAGATTGTATAAACTAGAATAAAAAAGTCCTATTAGTTTTTTAAATAGCTACTATATATTAGCAATATGCGCAGTTCAACTAACGTTATGTACACTTCGCTTTGCACTGTAGCTGTTACAACTGTCGCGCAATGCAATTCTTCTCCTTCTTCTATACAACCAGCCATCCATTGAAGATTTTAAGCCCTTACCTGTATCTCCTTCAGCCCCATCTCGCGTGGCCATGTCCTCGAAGTGGATGTTGTTAATGATGACAGCTATCCCGCGTGGTTTATGGTTCATCCTGTATGTATTGTTGGTCTCGGTTGTCAGGAAGGCGATCTGGTCTTTCAATCGTGCGACCTCTCTTGTTCTAAATTTGACATGTTTTTTTAGATTGATATTTTCTTCTTCCACCCTTTGAGACAGGTCGAAAGCGATTCTTGCAGCTTCTCTTTCACGTTGGAGTTTCTCCATTAAGCGCGTATTGTAAAGCTGGAATTCTTCTGTGCCAATGTCGTCATTTTTGAAGCCTTTTTTGATTTTAGGTGGGACACTCCGTAACACAATGAGCACTACCATAATAGCAACAAGAAATAATAACCCCAAAGCGATATGGTACACCGTGGGTGTCACGCTGTCCGAGTGTTGGAGATTTGTCTTGTCATTAAATGTTGAGCCTGTGAAATTGATGCAAATGGCAGTAATATCATAATCTTTATGACAGATGGCAAGAAAACAGAAACAACAAAACTAGAAAAGACTAGCAAATACGACAGATTTCACCCATCTCAGACTCCCACCCCTTGCAAAAAGGTCAACCCTGTGCAACAATGCACTCTTCTTGTGGCAGTTCAAGTTCAAAATGGACCAGTCAAAAAAAAATTCCGTTCAACAAATGGAATTTTGATTATCACAACAATTGAAAACTGAATTTATAAAAAAATAAACTACCTGCAATGACGGATCTGTCCTAAAAATAGCCTTATATATCGAGCAGTGCAAAACATTTCCGCAAGGAAAAGAGCTGGATCACTGGCTGGTCACTAATTGGATCAACCAGATACACCTGGGAGACATAACAATGCCAGGTGGTGTAGGCTTGCAGTGCAGGGTTCAACTACCTAGGTTGTAATTTGGGAGTTGTAAGCTTGCGGTGACCAATTAAACAAAATACCTCAATTAATCATTTTGAAGAGGGTTATGCCAAATATTATAAGTGGACTCCTTTAATGAATATCTAATGCATTCATATACCGAATTTCAGGTAATTTGGTTTTAACACCAGGGTACAGTGGGGAGATATACATTTTTAGTCTAAAAAAAAATAGCCTAAAAACCTTGATAAAGCATTTTAGTATTATAGTAGGTGTACGCTGAGTCCCATTTTCCAGGCGGAGCAAGGTGGAACAGGTCAGGGGTCACATATAATGTATTCAGGCGCAGCAGGTCAGAGGTCAGATAAAATCTATTCAGGTGCAGGTCAGAGGTCAGATAGTATTTATTCAGGCGCAGGTCAGAGGTCATATATTAATTATTCAGGTGGAGCAGGTCAGGGGTCAGACATCATATGTTCAGACGGAGCAAGGTAATTATGACAACCCCACCCCTGCCCCAAATGAACCTCCCCCTCTCAATCGTGAATGACATGCCCTTATTTGGCCTGGTTCTAAGTCAATCAACCGGTTAAATCTACTGAGATCAGTCTTTAATGGATGCGCTGAATGCACAAACAACAGACGTCTTTCGTCAGTTCCTATATCACAAAGCCCCAGACTTGTTTTCCCAGCACCGGCGACGCCCCAGTTCGGTGGCGTACGTAAAAGTGATACAATGGGTGGATACGATCTCGGCGGAAGAGGAATATGGAAAGATTATTGACAGCTTCATGGACAACGTACCCAACGCGAGAGATGGGCTGAAAACGGTGCTCGAAAAAGTACTGCAAGAGGAACGATTAAACTGGGGTCGACTCGTTACCGCAATGTCTTTCGCCGTGGACGTGTGTACGCACGAACAGTATGAAGGAAGTACCGACGCCATCTCCACTGAGTTAGCGACGTTGATTTGCGACTATGCGGGTAACTGGTTGTTACGCCAACGTGGATGGGACGGATGGCTTGACCGCCGGAGGCACGACAAGTACCCGTCGGTTGTACAGTGTCTCTGTTGGCTTCTCACTGCACACGTTTGCATCATCATGACGTAAATTTTGCACAGACACATCGATCTTGCAACTGAACTTGCCCGAACATACCCGAGCATGTTCAAACACGCCCACATACGGTACACTGGTTGGCCAACGGTCGGTGCAAGGCTGATTTACATGTTCATGAGATCATTGCTTTGGAGTAGCTATACGTGTTGCTCCGGAGTAAAAACACTGCTCCGGAGTACGCTCCGGAGTAAGTGAGTAAGTATATTTGTTGCAAGTAAGTATATTTGTCATGTACGTACAAACATGTACCATCTATATGTACATGCAGTGAAACATTGCTTTGGAGTAACTATGCGTGTTGCTCCGGAGTAAAATAAAACTGCTCCGGAGTAAAATAAAACTGCTCCGGAGTAAATGAGCAAGTATATTTGTTGTAATAAGTTAGTATATTTGTCATGTACGTACGAACATATGCCATCTATATGTACATGCAGTAAATCATTGCTTTGGAGTAGCTATAAGTATTCTGCTCCGGAGTAAAATAAACTGCTCCGGAGTAAAAGAAAATGCTCCGGAGTAAAAGAAAATGCTCCGGAGTAAAAGAAAATGCTCCGGAGTATGCTCCTGAGTAAGTATATTTGTTGTAAGTATGTACATTTGTCATGTACGTACGAACATATACCATCTGTATGTACATGCAGTGAAACATTACTTTGGAGTAACTATACGTGTTGCTCCGAGGTAAAAACACTGCTCCGGAGTAAAAAAAAAAAATCTGCTCCGGAGTAAAAGCACTGCTCCGGAGTAAGTGAGTAAGTATATTTGTTGTAAGTAAGTATATTTGTCATGTACGTATGAATATGTACCATCTATATGTACATGCAGTGAACCATTGCTTTGGAGTAGCTATACTTTGCAGACGTGAGGCATGCTTTTTGGTTCGGTGGACAGAAGGAAAATGATAAGATATTGATGTGCACACATATATTTGTCGCGCATTTAAGTTTTAAGGGACCGTACGTTATATATCTTGCGTACACCCTGTATGCATCTACGTATGCCGTAAATGCATTTGTGGTATTGAAGTATAGTTGTCATGTATGAAACGGGACTCAGCGTACACCTACTATACTACTCATATAAGCATATATAGTATATAAAGCATATATCTTTAAATGTTAAAGGGGCACCTTGGAATTTGCCTACTTTACCCCAATGTCGAAGTCCAGGTCATTTGACCAAACAATGACGGAGATGAATCGATTTGAAGATTTTACAGGAGATGGAGAAATAGGTGAAGAAACATCAAGAAAATCAAAATATTGCAACCCATAACAACCCCATAATTGAACAGGTCAAGGGAAGTGTTATGACTTACATGTTACGTCGATGAAGGTTAGATATCAATGTAATAAGATACGCCAAAAAGCAGTTACTCAAGCAGCTGGATACAAAATCATATCCACTTGCTTGAGTTACTGCTTTAGGGCGTATGACTTACTTGTATTTGTTGCATGATCAGAACAGGGGGCACACACGTTGTCCCTTTTGTGATGGCCCCTGAAGACAAAGCATTCCCCTCTGGCTGCACAGTCTGTGTGGGCCCTACATTCAGCCGTGCTGGAAATCTCGTCTGAAAAGGTTCCGGACTTACAGCGCATGCACCTGGTGTTCGTCCAAGGAGTACCTTGAGTGTGCGATTGACGAGAATGGAGGGAAATATCGAGTTGAGCAATGCACGTATCACTAAGTCTGAGTAGACAAATTAAGGAAAATATATTATGATGATTGCAACATAAAATATAATTACAAATACAAGCTTTAACGACTTAATAATCAAACACTTGAATTGCGTTCACCTCACCTATTTGCTTGACACCCTGACCTATCGGGCATTTAGTGTGCTGTAAGCAAATGGCCGACATGTGTGTCTTGAAGTACCCATTGTCGCATTCACACTGCCTGTTTTGCACGGCTACACACGGTAGGGTTTCATGTTCATGCCCATGTTCCGTCAAGTTACACTGGTGGCAGCGGTGACACTCGGACCAATAGTTGTAACGTTCCGTGTAGTGTTCCATGGGACAGGGGAGACAGAATGTGGGGGTCTGCCCCGTACAGGGACGTTTCATATACTCCCCGGGCCTGCACCAGTCACAGTGCCCATATTCTCCTGAGGTGGGGTCTAACGTATAAGCCCCGGATACAAACAAAATTATCTGGAGAAAAAAAAATGCCTAGTTAAATACAATAACCTGCATCATTTGAAAATTCTCTCTCTCTCTCCCTCCTCTCTCTTTCCCTCTCTCTCTCTTTCTCTCTCTCTCTCTCGAATTTAAGACAATGTCTAAATAAATCCGTTATGATCCATTAGTTTATGAGAACATATACACATCTACATTTGGTCATGCGAAGTCTTCTAGGGATATTCTACTGTTTGCGGTAGAATAGCGGGAAAGCATGTCGGACACAAATTAAAAAGCATTCACTCCACTGGCAAAAACGTCACACTAAATCAAAGGATGAAACAAACTTATAAGTACCAAAGCGTCGTCTTACCGTGGCATACACGAAAGTATAACTTTGCGGCGACATCTTGAGATTCAAGATCTTTAAGAAAGACCCATGGCTTCTTCTTAACTGCAAAGAATGGCAGAGTCTTGATTGGTTTCAAAGTTCAATATGCTGTCCCCCCTACAACGATGGACGTAGTGAAGTTGACACCACACTACAAGGAAAAATTAGTCATCGACATGTTCCATATCTCAGGCCCATGTTACTGACTTTCCTCAACAGCTAGTATCAGCAAATTGAATAAACTACCGATTTTGTCTCTCTATTCAGTGTAATTGTCCATATACTGTCCGTAATTGCAGCTTTGTGTCGTATCTATATAAGTAATTCCCATCTTTACTACTGCATCTAGAATTACATGTACACACAAAAAGCAGGAGTGAATCGTTTTTTAATGCAAAATGTGTATTTCTATTTACCCACTGAAGGGAGTCTGAAATATGCATTGTATAAACTCCATCAATCTCAAAAAAATAACTAAAACTACTGTATTTTAACTGCGCCACAGCTCGCAACCAATTGACGTCATGGGAAACCCCCATGGTCACCCCATATTATGTTTTTTACAATCAATGCCTGCATGAATTCACTCACCTTCTGTCCTTGAGAACTCTGTAAGAAGCGAAACTTCTGTCACTTAACAAGTGACCAGTTGTCGTATTCAGTCGACAATCTTTAAATAACGCCTCAACGTCTCGTCAGAGTTTCCCGTTCTAGATTTTTTAAAACAACGTAAGTCCACAAGAGCACAGCTACAGGTATGTACTCCGAAAGGGCATCCGTTTTGTGTTGTATTCACCTGCATGTACGAGGCGCGGCCCGACTTCACTTCACGCGTTGGAGCCTTTTACGTAATAACAGTTTAACTGGCAAATACCGAGTCAAAGTCTATCACTAGAACTTTACAAAATGAAGTGGCGCCATGACCAACAAGATCGGACGATGTTCAACCTACCGACAGTTCTGCTTTACTGAAGGAACTGAAATACGAACAGGGGTGTTGTTTTCGGGTTTACGTTACGCTTTGTAGGCTGAAAACACGACTGTAGTCTTTCAGTGATATTTTGTGACTTTTTTTTGTTCGGCCGACATTTGAGCTCCCTCTGGTATTCAGCCTTTTCATTAAGACTAGACGAGCTTCAATAATGGGGCCGTCAGAAGGCAAAGATCCTGTTGACTTTGTCACACGTGTTTAGCGATGAAAGCAGTCTCCAAAGACAGGCCCAGACATATCTGTTTGTTAAGGGATAGGTGTCGCACAAGCATGGTCTTGGATTTTGGTCAGGGGTAAAATTTGTATCGTGATTAACGACTGCAGGTAATAAAGACACAAAGCAGAGGTTAAAAAGACATATGGCTGCTGTTTTTGTTTTTCTATGGAAAAGCTCCGGAGCAGTGACGTCATGGGAAATCCCCACCGTCAGACTTGGCTGGTCATTTGCATACAGCTGGGTCATAGGTCATGTGTACGACTACCTGATCTTCTGTACACAATGTGTTAAGATCTGTTTTAGCATAAAGACAACAGACTGCAATAAGGATTGATCCCTTTACTGATTAGGGCGTTACGATCTCATTTTTACACAATGCATAGTGTAAAGCATTCATCTTTGTTATTTTGTAAAAAGCTAAAAATATTAAGCATGGCAATGATCACAAACTACACGACTTACGCGTTTGTCTCCAGCGAATACAAACTTCTAAAACACTTAGTTTCTTATTAGTGAATGTCAACCACTAATTAATTGATGTGAAATGCGGTAGAACTTTTTCTATGACAAAATTTCGCTATATTAAATTACATTAATAAAAAAAAAAAAAAATTAGTGATGCAAATTCTACTCTACAGACTAATATTGCGTGTCGTTACGCTTTGAAATGAATATTGATAGGCCTAGGGCAAGTTTGAAAACTATTTTTGTAGGCATTCATTTTCAAGGCGCCGTCAGAAATGTAGAATGCTTGCCACCAGGACAATAGCTGACGCAAAAATTGTAGTTTTATGTAATTTCGCTAGGTTACGCCTTTGATCCATGACAGAAAACTTTCATGATCATTGCTGTTCCTGTAATTCATGCAAGGTGACACTTTTGATCCATAACAAATAAGGTTCAACGATGGTATATAATTGCAAGATTTCTTGACAAACGTCGCTGGTAAATTTATCAGCCGGTTGCACCAAACTTTAGCGAGTGACCTGTGAAAGATCAACAGTGGACCTAATGACCCAAGCACGGGCAAAGAGACTCCTGAACCACCGTACCTTTTTTAGCGACTAATCTTACCGTCAAAACTGACCCCATAACGTTTTGTACAAATACGTTTTTGTGACTCTTTTTATGATTTGTATATATGTAAAGTTTCATTAATCTATGTGGGACAGTTTGACATGATTAGGTTTGAATAATTCTAGAGTATTATTATGAATTATGCAAAAGATCATAAAGACCAGATTTGAGCCAGTTTTGACCCTACCGGACCATGCATAAACGTTCTAGGATAACTTAATCAACAATGCGCCAGTCTCGTTTAAAACGTATGAGAAGTTCTAGGATGCCTTGATCAACAATGCGCCAATCTCGTTTAAAACGTATGAGAAGTTATAAGACACATATACAAATATATATGCAAACAATTCATGGGAGGAATTTTGTTTTCGACCGGAAATGTTACAATATCACATATCGATATACGCCTTGGGTCTGTTTTGACCCCGTACGGTGGTTTGAGGGTTAAGTAACAAAAATGATTAAAAAAAGCAGACAAAAATCATACACCAAACTGCACACAATTATGTGTTTGTGACATTTTTGGTCAATAATGCATATGTCTTTACAGATTTACAAGGACATTAAATGATAAATGTCATTTTGCTATGTTTTGCCCGACCCTTACATCTCTCCTCACATGACCCTGATGAAATCCGGCCTGTAGGACGATTGAGTTTCTCAATAAAAAACAAAGTCCAAACAAGCAAACCCAATACGTGTTGACATCAGTGCGTAAAAAGTCATATATATATATATATATATATATATATATATATATATATATATATATATGCATGTAAGGTTTATATTACCTATAGAATTTCTACATAAATCTAGTTTTGTCAGAAAAAAGGAAATCTAGAAATAAGATACTAAGAAAACAATTTCTCGACATCCCAAATGAGGTGCTATTTATGTTCTGTTAGTCATGTGTTAAACAAAGTCTATTCATTGTTGACAAGTTACGGTGCCACTTATTATTGGTCATGTAAGCAAGTCACCACCGAGAACGGACGTCGTTTACACAGTCACTTATGTTTCAGGTAAGGATTATGGCCCAGGGAAGTCAATGTTGTGTTTTGGACTACGGATCAGAAAATGCTTGGTATGATAGGCAGTTTTGATGCTCAAGCAATTGCAGAAGATGTTTGAAACGGTAAAATGTTTCAGATAGCATCCACTATCTTTTGCCAGTGACACTAAAGAGATCTGGTAGAAACTGTTTCAAACCCTGGCTACGAATTGATGTGCAAAAGAGCTGGAGACAATATTGACATCATTAGCATCAACCCCATATTTGCTTTATTGGACTTATTGTCCCTTTGCCTCATATTGGACAATCTAAAATTGTCTTTAGCTCTTTTGTATTTATATTCATAGTTAGGTCGCTAGTTTCTACCATTTTTCTTCAGTGTCACTGACTAAAGGTAGAGAATGATATTTGAAACGTCTGACCGTTTCTAAACCTTTTCCGATTGGTTGATTAACTGTTTTTTGCCGTATCTTATTACGTCGATGTTTACCTTTAAAAGACGTGACAGGTTATTTTTGTGGTGTTATTTTTATATACTCCAGCTCAAGTAAACACTATCTAACAACGTTAGATTGTTATAAAACACATAAAAACACTGTTCTTTTCAACATATTCTAATTACACAGATATACAGAATACATTTAGACGTCTGTTTTTACCCAACTTACTTTTTTCGCTCTCTAGCACTAGCTCTGGAGTCAGCACATGATGCCACTCATCAAATTTACTTGATATGACTGCTTATGCATATAATACCAAATTTGTCTTGCTGTTGGCCTTCGAGCTAGATTAGTCGTCATGTTTTAAATTATATATAAGCATGTGGTTTTTGAAGAATTGAGCTTTGTTGATTTATCGATGTTCGCTTGAGCCTTTCTCTTTCTCGTTCAACCAAAATGGAGAAATTTCATATAAAGTACTCCATGTGTACTATCCACAAGACAACCATTTACTGTCACACATTTTATATGTTTATTCTCTTCTATTGCATGCGGGACAAATCTTCTTTTGAGGCAAATGATACAAGGGATTAATTATAAGAAAACCATTACTTATTCACGAAGAGAACGTATTTTTAATGGCATACAAAGTATATTGCATAGGGTAGTGCCAGGATATCTTACTCGTACATTTCTTTGTTAAGTTCGAGCTTAGGTCTATAAGAAAATATGACCGATGCTTCATATTACTTTTGCAACGAATCACATTGCTCCACAGCATTTGTACAAGGTCAGTCTCCTGATTTGCAGTCTTGGAGCAGACATGTTGGTACGTTTCATTACGTTCTTTTAATATCACGATGCATATATGGAGAAAAAATCATCTATAAACTAATATTCTTTATTTGCAAATCCATACGCGACAGCCTAATGCAAATACATGTAGTTCTAATCTGATAATGATAGTAATGTCAACTAGTTAAACATTGTGAAACGTGAGTAGAGTAACACTTTATCCTTGTCCTTTTATTGTTCACTCAATAAGAATCAGTACACTTGTTCTCTACTGGTGGGCAACGGTGGGAAAGTATATATTATAGACTAAAGGGTAATGTGGGGAAAGTATATGTTATAGACGTAAGGGTACATAAGTGTAGAAGTCGTGTTCAAAGTATTCTTTTAACAGTTGCATGCACAGTGGATAGAAAACGTTCAAAGGAACCTTTTCTGTTGCGCAAGAACGTTTGATATGTTTTGATAATGTTTCACGCTTTTTATAATACATTACAAAGTACATTGTGGTCCTGTGGGACCACGTGGCACAGTGGTATTGTGTTCGGCCCGTGACCGAGAGGTTGCAGCTTCGAATCCAATTGCGTGTCACCGATCTGGTGTCCTTGGGAAAGGCACTTTACACGACTTTCCTCACTTTACTCAGGTGAAAATGAGTACCTAGCTTCGGCTAGGGCCGTCCCACGGATATGACGTTAAATGGAGGTCCCGTGTCTGGGGAGAGCCATACCCCAGGCACGTTAAAGAACCCGCCACACGCGCGGTGTGAGTGGTCCAAAACCTACAGTACCTTGGCCGCACCTGGGGCAATTACTGTCGTATTGAGGTCACCTGAGTGGCGCCGAATGGCAGCTCGCTCCAGACCATTGCGATTTAGCCCCGCCTATGGTAAGCTCCTCGCAATTCAGCCCCTGGCTGCAAAGATTGAGTAGTCGGCCCACCCAATAATAATAACAATACAAATAACAATTACATGGGAAATCAAAACGTTGAGAAAACGTTGGTATACCGGTCAATTATAATAGTGTAGGGTCTGAAAATGATTTCATTTTTCAATTCACCGTTGCAGAATCGTACGTGTCATCTTGTTATGAGTTGTCGAACTCTCCGAAAGACCACCAAGGCTCTGAGCAGGAGTGTGCCGACATGGGAGGGTGCCTGGCTCTAATAAAGGACACCACCACACAAAGCTTTGTCGGCGATCACATCCAACATCATTCGAATGTCAGCCACTGGGTCGGCCTCAAAGCACTGGTCTCCCCCTCCCTATGCATGAATTGGTCACCGGTACAAGGTAATATTTTTGATCTCAAATGTATAGATATGGAATAAGATGGATCCAGTTTGAATAGTTTTGATGTTTTTAATCACCTTTTCCTCCAGAGGAAGTTGTGAATTTATCTGACTGTGAATTTAACTCAGTTCCCATCTTTCCGACAACCATTAACCATACACTTCACTGTGGCTGTTAAAAATCATCGTGTTGTAGCAATTTGCAATCTCTGGTGCTTTATTGAGATTAGAAGGCATTTCGTTTTTGTTTTCCTTAAAAAGTATTTGCAAGAGAAAAAATGTATATCTTTTCAAACGTATTCTGTCTAATCAATTTAAGATAAGGACGAAATCATTTTAGCTTTGTTATCATTGCAATAGTATTTGCAAGAGCAGAAAACCATGCCGTATTTTTTCCCGTCTTAAGAATAGGTTAATTATGAAAAACATTGACTTTTTTTACATTCGTAACATTACTTTCAAAAGCCAAGATTCAATACAGTTCAAACATTCTTACAGAAAATTAAAAGGAAGTGTTTTGCAATTTCACAGGCCAACACCTTTGGGCCCCGAACCAACCGCCAACGTTCTGTGTGTACATGGACAGTGATGCCGGCTACAAGTTCATCATTTTATGCAATAAGAATTAAACGATCAAAATTTCATACAATTTTTCAAAATTTCACAGCCACAAAAGAACAGTACGACATGGTAGACAAAAACAATATGTACCTGCAATACAGCACGTAATATACAGCACAAGGATTTTCTGGAAACCCATTTTTTTTTCGTGTAGTGTTACACGACGCTACCCGATGAATGCGTTTTTGGCGACGCCTTAGGGGCGAGCCTACTGTTATAGAGTGCGACCGTTTGACAAAAATTCCCAGAATTTCGTAGGCATGTCTGGAATTTTTACACGCATGCGTGGTGGTATTATCTGAGTATTCCCTAGGGAATTTGTTTTGAAGACGTTGTTTTATGTGATTTGGAACGAAAAGGCCTTTGCTGATACGTATTTAAAAGATACACGTTTCTTTTCATACTCTTTGCTTTGTTGAGCACCGGAAACACAGCTACTTTTTTGTTTATGGCAAATAAGAATAATGCGTTGACCTTACCATTTTAATGCATGTGCCTCACCATTTTAATGCTTTGTTTCTGTTTTATTATTTATTTTCTTTTATTATAAAGACAAATGTATTTTGGAATTTTCAAAATCTATTGGATTGTTGGGTAGGTTGTCCAAATAGTCAAAGAATTGTTCAGTTCTTACCGTTCATCACTGGCAGAATAACAGCATATTATATTTTGTAACAAAACACCTGATGTTATTTAACAAAAGGGGAGGTAAGTTGGTCACTCATATAACTCATTCAGGAACATCTGGTGTATAGATTTCGTGTATGCCTTCCTTTTATCTATCCGTATTGTGTGATGAATGTAATGATTTATATAAGGGCTTTTATTTGTTTGTGTTATATATCATGTGTGTTTGTGTGACTCTTGCTATATTTTTTCCGCTGTGAGGCCCATTTGATGTTTTTTTTTTTCTTGGGTAATATGGGTATACAGCCCAATCCCTCCGCGACCAAGTCAGTGGATTGACTCTGTAGCCTGGGGGTTGTCATGACGGCATTTACCTGTTGGCATATAGAAAGAAAAGGGTATGAAACTGTTGCAAAATATCATGTGTTGTATGGTAATTCTGTCGACATGGAACGGTAAGAAATGAACAATTAATTGACTGCGCATTGCATGGTAGAAATTAAGACAACAAATTAGTATATCATGATCCTTAAAAATTAAACAATTTCTGTCCGTTAGAATGGGTAGGAACTGAAGTAATTACGATCAGAGAGTGTCTGTAACGGTAGGAAATATAGGTAATAACTCAAGGAACGCGAGTAGTTTTCTTGTCTTACATACGAGAAATTATGACACCCCAACTCTAAAATTAAAAACTAACTACAAAGTGGTCAACGCAACAAACAGATACGTGAGCTGTGCCGATAACGACTGACGAGTCCCATATCCATAAACAACATGCTTTTTTAATCGTGACACATCTAATCATGATCATGCTGAACATTAGAATCTATTCAACTTAGCATTGACGATAACTGTAGATCATACATGAACACGCCTACTTAAGAATCCACCAAACAGATTCTAATACATGATCTTCTGTCGGATAGGTTAGTTCATTTTTGTTCAAATGTAACTAAATGGAGATTGCAACTCTGAGGTATATACTTCTTATCGCATGCAGCGACTCCCTTCCTTGTTCGCTGCCCAAGTTCCTACAGACAGGTTATTAGTTTTACCGAACTCACCTCGAATTTGGAAGTAAGGTTAATAGATGAGACGCAGAAGGAAGAAGAAGTTCACATTTTCTATATACGGAAGGTCCTGACATCTATGCCTTGGGTTTGCGTCTACGATAAGTCCTTGACTGAAGTCTCTATCTGTTGAGGTAGATCCATAATAAACCCGTTGTGATGAATTCTTGACGTAAATATGGTGTGGTCCCTGCCTGTGAATTGGTACTCGTATCTTGAAATTCGTTCCAGACCTATAATCTCCAGAAACTATCGTCCAGCTCGGGCCTTCAGTTGAATCTTTCAGTTTCATCCAAGCCTGTTTTCCTGGACCCGTCCTCCAGGCTTCCTCCTTTAGAATTGCTGAAAGTCCTTTCCAGGCCTCTAGACCTCTGCTTGAGTTCCTGACTCTCCGACATATACCCTGGATATCAGTACAACTTAGCCGGCTAAGGGAGTTTACGCCTTCACGCGGAGGCGTATCTCCCCGGGCCGGCTAAAGTCGGTTTACGGGGCTATGTTGCTGGCGGCCCGGGAAAGAACCGTAGCCGCGAGCGCTGTTCTCTGGATACCAGGGTATCCGACATAGGGTCCTTTGTGTGACTGGGTTCCTATCTAGATCTGCCCACAGCTATCTGCCCACATTCCAACCGCCCCCGGTCTGGCCCTAACTTGCTCCCCCTTGGGGGTACTAGTGGTGGGAAAACTAGCTAATGCTAATCTAAACTAATGGCCGCAAATTTCAAATCTGTAAAGTTGACGCTTACATACTACTCTAATAAGGTACAAAGAAGAACAAGCTTGTATTCACTCCACTGTACCTATCTTATATTCCGTTCTCATAGCTATATGGAGGAATGTGTTTGTTATTTCGACTCATCATCATAATTATTTCGATTAGCTACTAGTATAACAAAAATAAGTCTCTTTAACAACAACGGTGCAGTTCGGGTTACCAAGATGTAATTAAGACCAGAAGTACAATTTGGTGACCTGATAATGCCAGAGAAGCCGAGAAAAATGATCCCCAGGCTTCTCTAAGGAACACAAGTATACAGAAAACAGCCAAGCAAAGAAAATAAAAGCACAGATCTAGACAAGCAAAGAAAATTAATGCTATGTAGGATTGACTTATGCAAGTATGTGATATACCGTCAGCATTTGCATGCCCTCAAACCCGCAGACTTGTCTAAACTCAGAAAGCTTGTAGTTTTGTGTTGTGTGAGAATCACTCGTAACTAACAGATTGACTTTGTGCGATTCGATTCGGAAAAGCTCTCTAAACAAGAGCCCACCTGGATAAGACATCGGCATGGTCTTAAAAGAGCGCAAATCATTGGGAAGGATGGAGGAGAGAGTCATGTGCACCTGTGCAACCAACACGCCCGGATGATGATGATGATGATAAGAGCGCAACACGTTATTGTTGGGTGGAGCGCTGATTTGCGCTTTTCAACATAATGGGCCAAGTTCTTATGCCGTTTCTCTTTCTGAGTAGACCACGTACGACCTTTCTGAAAACGCATAAAACAATTTGCAATGGACGTGCGACCTTCGCACAGTAAAACACCACCAGTGTAAGGAATTGTTCACACCCTTTACCTATGAGCGACTAAACACAACCATACCACAGCCAGAGTTAGTCAATTTCAAAACAGGTTGATATCTGTCACCTAAACAACACACATTTCGTTTAATTGTTCCATTTTGTCATCCATTCATAATACTATGATGACCATGTGTTTATTTAAATGGAAGATGTCTCTCTTCCCACAGGAACACAATGCTAAAAAAATTAAAACTACTTCTAAGTTTTAACTACTAAATTGTTTCCTGTTTATTGACAAAGCGAAGATAAAAGCAATTCATCCGCGCGTGCGCAATTGCATCATCCCTTTGGAAGGGAATGACTCAGAAAGGGGTTGACGGATGGACGTGTCGCAATCCGTATGTAAGAACTTGCTATGCATTAACGATAAATAACCCGCAGCTCGCCTTGATAATTTGTCTAATGTCTTTGCACTTGGCCTACCTTCCAGCAGCTAAAACAGCCTGCAATTGCTTCTTGCTACCTCAGGTTTGGAAGTCAAGTTCTCTTCATAGGTGAGACGCAGATGGAAGAAGTTCACATTTTCTATATTTATTCTAAGAGTTGTTGTAGTGTCCGTACCCCAAACAAGTGTCCGTACCCCAAACAAGTGTCTGGACCCGAAACAAGTGTTCCGAAATACATACATTATATCAAATGTTCCGACACGCGTTGTGTACATATGACATGAGTCGTGTTCAAGCCTATCCTCACGAAGCTATAGTAGTTTCGATACCTGTCCTGAACGGCGCCCCTGAGCTAAAAACATTCAAATTCTAGTTTAAGATCATTCATATACCTTCTTCTAATACTCTCATATTGTGTCATTGGGTAGCGGTTTTGAACTCTGTTAATCTGGTACAGAGTTTGAACTCAATCGCAAATTTCAGCTGAAACTTTTCTTCACATCTATAATAAATAAAGGTTCAAATTAAAACACGCGACGTTTGCTGTATAAGCACCTGGATAAGATACGTACCAGTGCTGGTGCTTGCCCTTCCGCGGCCTTATAAGAGCGCATCACGTTATTGTTGGGTGGAGCGCTGATCAAATTTCGTACGCTCAGCATGGCAGCTCTGTTTCCTCTTTCGACAGAATTTTTCCAGATGTCCTAGACACAGGACACCATATTTTCCTGCAGTCTCCACTCTTATCAAATACACGCATCTTTGGTTTGGAATGTGGTACACCCTTTGAAAAGGGCGGTGTGACGAATGGGCCCGTCATGCTGACGGCACTCCACATAAACACGACTAATCAGCCCCAGGCAGGACAGAGTCCGGCATGTTGTGACAAATTTTCCCCTTCTTCTTTTCTCTCTATGTTGTACCTCAGGATGATTCGGTGCAAGCCGAACTGAGAAAACTACGAGAGGTGTGCCTCGATCCTAACATTCATCTTGAAGATGAGTCGTGCCCCGGACCGCCTGATCAAGGCAGGCACGCGGGCGAAACCCAACAAAAACATAATTTTTAAATATACCTTGCTGCACCTTAGGGTGTTTGATACAAACTGCCCAAGGTATAGCACAGTAAACATGAATACACTCTTCATGTCGTGTAGACTCAAATATCAAGATGTACTTGACATACATTGCAGGCCTGGTCCGACCATTTTAAAGCTAAGGCTAGGGCACAACCCGCCATGCGTGCACCTGCGTGGTGTCTACGTGCCACAACTGGTGCTGGTAAACGGGCTGCTAACTTCAGCTCGGTCTTGCAGATGGGGCTTTGTGGACGGTTATAATTGTTAATTAATTCGAGGTGAGATATGGTTAGTGAGATGAGATCGGCCGTGTTGTGTTTGATAAGGTCAAAGTTCACCTAACAGCGTCTGACGGTTCATTTCTTATGAAATCCTATATTGGTCTTCCCATAACTGTTGGTAGGTATAATTTGACAAGATATAAATGTTTTGAAGGAATAATAGACAAGTAAGAGAGGACGCCCTAGTCACAATGAGGTTTGATTAGATGATGTAGTGCTAATAGAAGACAAAACAGGGCAGCCCACAATACAGAGCTAGTGATGTCCATTTTTTGAAAAAGTTGGGTATCCCCGTCCGACACATGGTGTAGAAGTTTCTGTGTTTGTTTAGGCCTAGTTGACAGATTAGAATAAATGCGTTACTGATAACAAGAGCCACCCGTGAGAGAGGGCCACGAGAAAATAAGTACCACATGACCGCCTCCCCCGCTTCACGGAGATGTAAACAAACTGCCACTGATCACTAGAACAGAACCACTCACTGAATAGAGCAGAACCACCGAGACGATAATCACGCTCACGCAAAAGCATGACATGTACGGGAGGCGAATCCGTAGCCCGATGGCAGAGGAAGTCTTTCCTGCACGTAAAGTTCTACGGCGTGTCTACGTGCTTCATAATCCATCGGATTCCCTACGAGATCGTACGGAGGCGGTACTTACCACTTACGGATCCCAAAAGATTGCCCACGTTATGGCACGTTTTTTTTTTGGGGGGGGGGGTTCTCCTGTCGATTGGACAGATGAGGAGGCAGACAGGCTTTTTTTGCACGCACGGTGGGTTGTGCCCTTATCTTTATACAAATCATCACATTTATCACACAATACGGATAAGTAAAAGGAAGGCATACACGACATCAAAACACCAGATATTGCTAAATACAATCCAAATCATATGAGTGACCAATTTACCTCTCCTTTTGTCAGTTGTTTTGTTACAAAAGATAATGCACTGTGTAGTTATTCTGCCATAGACGCACGGTAAGGTGGAGGACACCCCGTGGCCGGCTTGGGCCCGACGAACACGTGTCCCGGCACAAGAGGCGGTACCCTCCAGATTGACGTAAACCCGACCACACAACCCTTCCGGCACCCCAAAACGTTCATTGCTGGGTCACTGCACCAAAACGTGGACGTATGGGGAAAACTAGCAAAATTCTTGGGACAAGGGCCCGGAAGTCTTTGTTTGGATAAAGAATAAAGTTCAGGATAAGAAATTCTTCGCCCCACGTTTGAGGGTAGCTTTAGAGGGCAGATGTAAAAGTCGGAACAGGTCGTCGACCCGAATTGCCACCGAACATGTACACCGAGTAGCACGGAACAAAACTAAGTCGGAATGAACAGTGGCTTCTGCATCATAATCACGCCCTACTCTCGCGGAGAGTATTCCAAAGTAGGAAGTCCCCGATGAAGGAGTGTCCGTTTGCGTTTTAATCACAGCTGGCACGTTTAATTTTAAAGATCCACGTGCACGAAACGCCAGATCTTTGACCCGTATTTCAACTGAACCGAAACGTTTTTTACCTACCGTAACTTGGCTGTATTTCCCTGTATGTCACAGAAGGTCGTTCAGCTCTTGATCTTTGAGCAGATGTTATAGAATGGCTTATCCATACACCTATGTCAACATTGCAGCGTTGGCCAGATACCTTGATTTCTGGAACCGATGACATAAAATGGATTACCCGAAACCAAACACTTACCTGGCCAGGCGCAGATAATCAATGTAACATGTAGCATGCTTGAAATCTTTCTAATTTCAACTTCGTTGATTGTTTTGATATTTCCCGGAGGGGTTAGGTGCATCTTACAAACGAGACGTTTAAATAATGCCGTAATTGCGCGCGCGTTCAGCTAAGGTTGTCGTTTGTTTAAAGTACAAATCTGAGGTGGAATTTTGCGGTCCCCCTGTAATTAGAATTTATAACATTGCAAATTACATAAATGATGCATATTTTAATGTTGCATATGATTTAAGTATTTCCACACCGCCATGGACCATGTTACGAAGCGGCATCCTTCTTGTTGGCCATGATCACCTTGGCGTACAGCCATGTGTACCTTTGGTCCGCTCAGATAGTCGTTATGGATGTAACAGTTCAACATAAAAGCTCATATGGTTATGGGGTTCACTCACACGCACAGACATAGATTGTAGGGACTAATATGTTTTTCGTTCCTTTTATGTGCGTATCTATATCGATGTACTTAAGGTGTACAGAAAAAGCACATACCTCAATGTTGCAGTTGTTTCCAATATCTTGGTATTTGTTGTCATCGGCAAATTACAGACGGTTTCACATGTACATGGTGATAGATTACAACAGACCGCACTGTGTATGTATTTGATTCTACACAGGTAACAATATATTCACTTTAATAAAATAAACCATGTCATTAACAACATCATACTTCACAGCACATCAAGGACAACGTATCGCGACACTACGACACTCGCTATAGACAGCCCGCAACGTGATCATGACTTACCGAGCATACAATTCCTTAATCATCTCTATCAAGATATCATATACATGTATAACAAGAGTTCAGAGACCTCATACCTCCATGAAATATTCTGATTATGCAAATGACTTGCATATCTGCATAATTTATGCTTGGTTATATACACCTTTGCATAACTTACACAGGTCACAATGTTGACAATCCAATCATTTACTACATTTGCTACATGGATTAGGACACATTTACATTAATTATGCAAATTAGGGACTTATTTGCATAATTGGTATCTGCTAATCTTCCACCTGTCACAAATTACATATGTTACATGTATTTAAGTCCTATGATGAAAAATACTGGAAACATAGATTTTCCTCATTAAAGATGCAAATTAGTCCAAATTTGCATAATTTGCACTTCATTATGTACATCTCTGCCAAACATACCTATATGCTAAATATCATAGAAATCCATCGTTCCTATGTTCCGTTATGCTCCTTGGAAGATTTAGACAAAATTGCTCCTGCAGTTCCAGAGCAAGCCGCTAGGGGGCCCAAACCTATATACCATTTTCCTTGTGTCACAAGCTATCTGCCACCAAGAAATCAAGACCATAGCATGTTCAGGTCAAAAGATACAAAGAAATCGAATTTCTGCTACAGTACCAAGGTCACACACCAGGGGGCCCAAAATCGACCTTTGTCTTCCAAACACCTACCCACATACCAAATATCATTACAATCCATTCAGGGGTTCTAAAGTTATGCTGGCCACAAATATGCGGACACACACACAGACATACACACACAGAGACACACCAAAAACTATACCTCCATTTTTCGTGGAGGTAACAAAGACAAACGATAGTACCGTCGCCATGGCAATGCTTTTTAATTGCCACACTTTTTATTTTTGCACTTGACCTTCTTATACAAAATTCAGAAGCTCATCATAGCTTTTTTGTATCATAACCTGTCACTTGACATGTTATCACGTCATGAAATCAGTAAACACTTCACTCTGTTTGCTTTTCAAATGGTATTGACCAAAGTGAGCTCGGATAGCTATAGCTATACATATCTCGATATGCCTGTGCCTAAGACAATAACATATGACCCAGTAACACTGTATTAGGGACAGCAAGACAGGTAAAATGTAATTTTTCAACTTGGCCTAGCGCCTATCACTGGCACTGCATCTGGCGTTTTTATTTCTAATTTAAGTAATATATAGTCGTTAAAATATGATATGGTGACTTTTATCAGAAATCTGGCGTGTATTGGGGTTTTTGCAACTTTACAAACAGAATTTGGAAGGCAAAATCTTTACATTTTTCTGGCTACCCGTATCTCTCACAACTTGATAGCTTTATAGTTTACAATACTTATGTGTGAATACCAAACGAGAAAGAAGCAATGGAAGGATGGAAATGATTATTGTCTTGATGGCTTGTTCATTTTATTTGGCCATGTATCAAATGTATCGTTTAGAACAGCGCAATCATTTACAAGGATAGATGTCTCTTTTTGATTGATCGTAAGCATCACCTAGCAGTCCTTAAAAGTACTGCAAGTATATACGATAAAGCGTTGATCCCATGGATCAAAAGCATAGCCTAGCAGTGCTTGCAAGAACTGCAATCGCCCATCATATTATGCACCTTCATGGATTTCAACCTGTATCGGATTGCTTGCAATAAAGAGTAATGATGTGTCTAGTAGCAAAGCCATTAGTGTTTGTGTGTAAGTGATGTTCAGTACCAAGGACAGGTCTGCGTGTGTGTTGAGAGTGTTCAGTACCAAGGACTGGGACTTGGTGTGTTTATGTGTTGATAGTGTTCAGTAACAAGGACATGCCATGTATGTCTATGGATAGTGGTCAGTACCAAGGACAGGTCTGTTTGTGTGTTGACAGTGTTCAGTATCAACGACAGGTATGTCTGTGTGCGTGCGTGTAAAAAGTATTCAGTACCAAGGTGAGGTCTGTTTGTGTGTTGATAGTGTTCAGTGTCAAGGACATGTATGTTTGCGTGTGAATAGTGTTCAGTATCAAGAACAGGTATGTTTGAATGTGGATAGTGTGTAGTACCAATGGTGGGTCTGTTTGTAGGTTGTTTGTTGACTCATACTTGCATCTTTCCTCTTAATCACATAGATAGTAAGTGAGTGTATATTGTAAAAAATCATTTCCTAATTCATCATTATAGGTTCAAGACCATCAAACTCCTCCGTAAATGCTTCATTCCCATTAGCATTTTCATTATACTCATAAAAAATCTTCATAAAAGTCTGCAATGTGAATGATACAATGAAAATGTATAAACGATAGTTATTTTCAGAACTTTCTAACCAACATTTACAATAGTAACAAAACCACAACTGCAAAAAAACGCTCAAGGCCAATCACTCAAGGCCACTTACAATGAAGGCCGATATTTGAAAATGACTAGTACAGTCAAACCTGTATTTGCGGCCACCTTTGCATAACGGCCACCTGCCCATAGTGGCCACTTTTTGTCGGTCCCTTGGATTCGTAATGATTAAGAAATAGGCTTAGCGGCCACCTGTCCAACGCGGCCACGGCCACACGATTTCCGGTCCCGCAGGTACAAAAACACTGCCGATTACGGCCACGCGGACCGCTGATCTATGTTTCGGCACGCGTTCGGCCATATACAGCTGCCGTATCGTCACCCTACGCCGGATTTAAAACCTCTTTGATTTATTTTCAAAACAAAACTTCGTAAACTGGCGCTACCCATACCCGCCGACAAGCGAGGTCATATAAGGTCAATAGACGACACCAATATTACAGAGGTAAATTGCGTTAAAGTTACGTTCTAATACACTATCGCTTATGTTAATTTTTATCACAAAAACTTTCTAAATGAATTGTTACAAAGACAAAATGATATGAACTTCAGACTATGGTGGATTTTATTCTTACATTTATTAAGAGATAAGTCTAAAATGACGAGACTTTTCTTGTGAGTACCACGTTATCATAATGGGTGAACCTGACGTGTGAACGCGGGAGGGAACACACGGACGGCGAAGTATCAAAGGATACAAGACGAAAGATCAAAGAAATATGACGATACCGGTCTCTTCAGACAATATCAACTGTAGAACATTTAAAACTTTTTATAGCTTTTGTTTTCTTAATACATATAGTGTAAAATCATTGCAGTACATGTACAGTACTGTATTATGTGAATAAAGATCAGTGGGTACTAAAACCATGTGTAACTTATTGCTTGTGGTCAATTAATTAGCATATTCTCTATAGTGGCCACCTCTCTATAGTGGCCAATTTTGACCAGTCCCTTGAGTGGCCGCTATAGACAGGTTTGACTGTACATGATTGTATAAGGTACACAACTACCATCGTCAAAAATAGCGAATTAAATCTGGAACGCACAACCGCACTCAAAAAAAAGCATCTATCATTTTTTTTAAATCTCAAACACAGTAGAAGACGAAGTGCACTTTAGCATAGATTGTAGATAAACACACATAGTCGTATATTTTCACCATTAACAAGAAGAAGTCGAAACTCTTCGATAGATTAGATCTATGCTACTTTTAATTGTCTTTTTATCTTTGTGACTTGTACTCAACACGGCAAAATGTAAAATAAATACATTAGTTGCGGTACCCTAAACCAGTGCCTCAGCTACGAGTTCAAAATTCTTGGGCGAATGAGTGATACCGTTAATCCCGCTTGTAGAACGATTGGCAGCGCCCTCTGGCAGTTTGAAGGTGAAGTGCTGCAGCAGGGACGTGAAGAACACGAAGAGCTCCATCTCTGCTAGCTGCTTCCCCAGGCAAATGCGCGGACCTGAAAATTGTTGAAGGGTTAAATTTTTAACGATTTTTAACGTTTTTAGACGAGAAGTGAAAATTTAAAGTAGACATCTCCTTCTGGTCAAATATTGTGGCCACAAATAAGTGGTTTGATTTTCTACTGACCCAAAAATTCGTAATTATACTTATGATGATCATCTGTCTACTTAAAACGACAATTCATCTTTCTCGTTGCGTTATTGAAAACTTGCCTTTGGCAAATATAATCACACCCCCCCCCCCTTTGTTTGAAAGTCACTATCCAATCAGGCTTACCTATGACCGAAGGAAGCATTGCCATTGGCTGGCTAGGACCACAGCGGTGAGAAAAAGATTCACAAGCGACCAAGCATGAGATCTTACCGATACCAAACGGCATGACGTGGTCGTCCCTCTGGTACTGTCCCTGAGCGTCCAAGAAGCGGCCGGGGTCGAACTTTCCGGGGTTCGGGAAATGTTCCGGGTCGTGGTGGACGGACCACAGGTTGGGCTGTAAAACAAGACCAACACATGAACCGATAATGATTTTCTTATCCCCTAATATAAGTCCCTGTCTCCTGTTTGTATCAATCAATGACGCGTACGAGCCTGCGATCCTTTTCTCTGCGTCAGACTATCACCAGCTGTCATCAGCCAATAATATCGTCCCCTACTGTCAAGATGCAACGTGATTGGCTGGTGAAATCCATTGAATGACCTGATTGGACAGGACTTAAACGGTAACTCAATGGAAGATCGCCGGCCGGTAGGGGAGGGTTGACACGTGATGTAGAGAATAAGTGGGGTTTATAAGATAGAATATGTTTACTGCTCTCAACAACAAAAGTCTCCAAGATTTAAAGACAGTGCCTCAAGACGAGTAAGGCCAAAAAGCTTAACCCTATCTAAAGTGCGTGCGCCAGCTTTGACTTCGTATAACTACCGAACGACGTGTGCTAGGACTTGAATTTTCCTAAAATATCGTTGGCAACAATTCTGCGAAAAAAATTAAGTTCGTAATTTGTCGTGTTGCTATGGCAACGGGTTTTTGACTGGCATATTTTACCAAATATATTAATTTCAGTTTGAATTATGGGATTTGATGGTTTTACGCCTAGACCACACTTGTTTATTTATATCATTAACATCCTGTGTAATTTGAAGTTAGATTTCTAATTAAATATTCATAATTTATGCTAATTTGAGCCCGGAATTTAAAACTAAACTAAAAAAAATAAGAGAACTAAAAAAGAGCCCGGTCTAGATAGGGTTAAAAGTTCATTTATGTTTGTTTCTAGCATCAGAAAGAGAAGGTAGATTGCCTAGCAGCACGAACCAAAAGGAATAGGAACTCGCAAATACCGTACATTTGCCAACTGATAAACAAGTATGGCCTGATCTCTGAGTGACTTTGGAGCAACTATTTTGGACCTGGGAGTTTCTTGTAACTGAAATGTATGATGTATGTACACTGTTAGATGATGACCTAAAATTATTCAACATATCGCACAATTTATCGAATAGTAAGATATTTCTAATTTATTTCCTGGCTATGCCTTTTGAGAGAAGCTTCTTTAATTACTGATCGCTTCTTAGAGTGGTAAGAGGTATATTTGAGGCAGCTATTATGTACTATGTCACTGCCCTGCTTTCAGAGGAATCACTGTTTTTAACACCCCATACACATAGCGTTAACAGAAATAACTGTACAACTAAGGTCGGCGTTAGGCAGTCGTTGCTGCGTTAGGATCGTGTCCTTTCATCCTAGGGTCAAAGAAGTTAACAGCAGTACTGATGCCAGGACAACGCTGAACTGTTGGCGCTTATATATGAATAACCAGGAGTTCACAGGCCGTAGGTCATACTCCTAGGTCATCTGGACTACGGGTCACATTTAGAACTGTCATGGCCACCAAAATTTTTCGGAAATCGAACTGTGCCGTCGTGGACATGCATGGAAGTTTGCCAACTATTCCGGACCGAAAAACACATGGAAATGCCTGCTGCTACAGTGTGAAGTTCTTCTAAGTGTTTGCTTATGGTGGGATCGTCAAATAGTAACAACCAACGGGTAACTTTTGCCGCCGACTCTCGTATTTTTTAGCGATTCCACGGCGTCAGCTGCTCGAGCTCGGACAAATTCGCAATATATTGTTTCTCATCATGATCAATAAATGGGTGGGTATTGTTAAATATTTTTCAAGGTCTTTGGCCATCTTTAAAACGATATTACTTTTCCAGCTGCTTTGTATTGCACGGCCCGGTGTTTTTTATCTGTTATTGAGAGGTAAGGCAACATCAGTATGCTATAACCTCATAGACTGGTTATTATAAAGGAGGCCTAGTTTAATTTATACCTCGGGTTTAGCTAGGCAGTGACTTATGTATGCTATGGAATGTATGTATGCAATGTAATGCATTTATGTTTTGAAAAAGATAGTTTCATTCCCCAAAAAATGTCTAGATCAAGATGAATGGCAGCGAAATGATATTGAATGGGTAATGACAGCAATAAACTGAATTCACATCTTCACATTTTCCTTAATTTTTTCCTGCCATAAAGCCAGGTAAGATACCAAACAGCTTATTACGGTAACAGTTAGGGGTGGGTACTGGTACAGAAAATTTAATCACGCGGCCAATTTACTCCTCTGTCGGCTAAACTGACTTTCCACAGCTTATGATACTGCTTCAGTGCTTGGAGATTACAGAAAATTCAGGTCCAGGTTTGGTCCAGGTCCAGAATATCAGGTCCAGGTCCAGATCTGAACCTAGACCTATTAAATCATGATTGGCGAATACTCAAAGAAATGGTAAATTTTGCTGAAAAGTCTTTTTGGTAGAGTATCCTATCTGCACGTAAACAACACTAGACCATCGTTACATTTGACTATAGAAACTTGATAAAAATGACTACCAACTCTATACTCAGCTCTACTTCGCTCTTCCTATTTTCTTGGACCAATAAGCCCCAAAACATGTGTACGTCTGCCGCCATAGTGCCAGTATAATCTGTTCATTTTCTAATCAGTCGAACATCTCACCAGGTCTTGTCCACTGAATTATTTCAGGTCCGTTTTTTCTGGACCGGTCCAACAAGAAAAAACGGTTTTATACCAGTACCCACCGCTAGTAACAGTTGAGACTAGGTAAGATACCATACAGGAAGCAGTTGTATGGCTTGTTTGTCTGGAGACCAGGTAAGGTACTGTACAGGTAGCACTTTTATGGCTTGTTGGTCTGGAGACCAGGTAAGGTACCGTACAGGTAGCACTTTTATGGCTTGTTGGTCTGGACACCAGGTAAGGTACCGTACAGGTAGCAGTTGTATGGCTTGTTTGTTTGGAGACCAGGTAAGGTACCGTACAGGAAGCAGTTGTATGGCTTGTTTGTTTGGAGACCAGGTAAGGTACCGCACAGGTAGCAGTTGTAGGGGTGACGCAACCATTAGCGCCTGCGCCTAGAGCCCACGGTGAGAGAGCAAATAAAAACAAGGCTTTAAACCATTGAAAAGCCTTTCTTGGTGGGATTTTATGTGAAATCTGGGCATTTTGGAAGTGGCTGCTGTAGGAAAGACCCTACACTTGTAGAAAATATTAGTTGTAAAAAATTACCTTTCTCCATTGATGGGGTTTCCGCACCCCCCTGAAATAGTGGTATCGTCGCCAGAATGCTGTTTTCAGCCAAGTGGGCCAATCCAAGGGCTCTAATTAGGGCGGTGTATCAAAAGATTAGCCGTATAGAAATTCTTGCAAATGAATTTGCTGAGACTGGACATAGTAGGCTATCATTTGAAGGTAAGTTTGTATGGCTTGAACATTTTATTCTTGAGATAATTGCATATTTGTTTCCTCAACTCTCCTATTGGAACGCATGTATAACTGGGGAAAATTTTAATGGCATCGTCTCCCCTGCAGTGATTCAGGTAGGCATGGATTAGGCCCTTCCTGTTCATTTTAAGGGCATTTTTGTCATGGATATGTTACCTAAGCAAGGTATAGGGTTCAGGTGACTGTCATTTACTTGAGATTTACCCCATTTTTTGTTATTTTTTGGCCCTCCTCCTTGTTTTTTAGCCATCCCTCCAATCAGCGCCAGACTGCAGACCAGGGACAGTGTACAGAGGACTTGACTTTGGTAGTCTGGGGGTAAATTGCTGGGGATTCCCCTATGGGAGGGGTCCGAGACAAGGTGAATGTTGTGATTTAGCCTTGTCACACTCTTTTTCATTCTTTTTGCCTTTTCTATGATTGTCCCTATCCATACGAGTAGCCATTATAGACCTTTCAGGGCCCTTGAATAGACTTTAGGCTTGCCTTGAAAGTGTCTTGAAAGGGGATGTAGGAGTCTAAGTGCAGGGAACAATCTCTCCATTAGCTTAGGTGAGCAACTCTTGGCTTTATTCGCTTGTTTCTGTCAAATTCCACCTGTAGCCAGCATCCCTAGCCCAGGTCCACAGTGCAGGCCTGGCACCTGTAGGTCATCAATCCCCAGGGGAGTGTTTCTTATCAGAGGTCTTTGATATTGAAGATTTTTACTTCACACCCCTACCCCGCAGTGGGTGATATGATTGACATCTGTCACTTGTGAACTTGAATCTACTAGAATGGCTTGTTGGTCTGGAGACCAGGTAAGGTACCGTACAGGTAGCACTTTTATGGCTTGTTAGTCTTGCTACCAGGTAAGGTACCGTACAGGTAGCAGTTGTATGGCTTGTTGATCTGGAGACCAGGTAAGGTACCGTACAGGTAGCAGTTTTATGGCTTGTTGGTCTGGAGACCAGGTAAGGCACCGTACAGGTAGCAGTTTTATGGCTTGTTGGTCTGGAGACCAGGTAAGGTACCGTACAGGTAGCAGTTTTAGGCTTGTTGGTCGGGAGACCAGGTAAGGTACCGTACAGGTAGTAGTTTTATGGCTTGCTTGTCTGGAGACCAGGTAAGGCACAGTACAGGTAGCAGTTGTATGGCTTGTTGATCTGGAGACCAGGTAAGGTACCGTACAGGTAGCAGTTTTATGGCTTGTTGGTCTAGAGACCAGGTAAGGCACCGTACAGGTAGCAGTTTTATGGCTTGTTGGTCTGGAGACCAGGTAAGGTACCGTACAGGTAGCAGTTTTAGGCTTGTTGTCGGGAGACCAGGTAAGGTACCGTACAGGTAGCAGTTTTATGGCTTGCTTGTCTGGAAACCAGGTAAGATACCGTACAGGTAGCAGTTTTATGGCTTGCTTGTCTTGCTACCAGGTAAGGCACCCCACAGGTAGCAGTTGTATGGCTTGCTTGTCTGGAGACCAGGTAAGGTACTGTACAGGTAGCAGTTGTATGGCTTGCTTGTCTGGAGACCAGGTAAGGTACCGTACAGGTAGCAGTTGTATGGCTTGTTGATCTGGAGACCAGGTAAGGTACCGTACAGGTAGCAGTTTTATGGCTTGTTGGTCTGGAGACCAGCTAAGGTACCGTACAGGTAGCAGTTTTATGGCATGTTGATCTGGAGACCAGGTAAGGTACCGTACAGGTAGCAGTTTTAGGCTTGTTGGTCTGGAGACCAGGTAAGGTAACTTACAGGTAGCAGTTGTATGGCTTGCTTGTCTGGAGACCAGGTAAGGTACCGTACAGGTAGCAGTTGTATGGCTTGTTGATCTGGAGACCAGGTAAGGTACCGTACAGGTAGCAGTTTTATGGCTTGTTGGTCTGGAGACCAGGTAAGGTACCGTACAGGTAGCAGTTTTATGGCTTGTTGATCTGGAGACCAGGTAAGGTACCGTACAGGTAGCAGTTTTAGGCTTGTTGGTCGGGAGACCAGGTAAGGTACCGTACAGGTAGCAGTTTTATGGCTTGTTAGTCTTGCTACCAGGTAAGGCACCGTACAGGTAGCAGTTGTATGGTTTGTTGGTCTGGAGACCAGGTAAGGTACCGTTAAGGTAGCACTTTTATGGCTTGTTGGTCTGGAGACCAGGTAAGGTACCGTACAGGTAGCAGTTTTATGGCTTGCTTGTCTGGAGACCAGGTAAGGTACCGTACAGGTAGCAGTTTTAGGCTTGTTGGTCTGGAGACCAGGTAAGGTACCGTACAGGTAGCACTTTTATGGCTTGCTTGTCTGGAGACCAGGTAAGGCACAGTACAGGTAGCAGTTTTATGGCTTGCTTGTCTGGAGACCAGGTAAGATACCGTACAGGTAGCAGTTTTATGGCTTGCTTGTCTGGAGACCAGGTAAGGCACAGTACAAGTAGCAGTTTTATGGCTTGTTGGTCTGGAGACCAGGTAAGGTACCGTACAGGTAGCTGTTGGATAGCTTGCTTGTCTGGAGACCAGGTATGGTACCGCTCAGGTAGCAGTTGTATGAATTCTTGGTTCAGAGACCAGGTAAGGTACAGTACAGGTAGCAGTTGTTTGGCTTGTTGATCTGGAGACCAGGTAAGATACCGTACAGGTAGCAGTTGTGTGGGTTATACAGGTAAGGTACCATACAGGAAATAGATGCATGGCTTGTTGGTCTTTATACCAGGTAAATACCATACAGGTACAATTTTCATGGTTCCCTGGTCTTGGCACCAGCTTAAAAAATACCATATGTGTAATATTTTTATGATTTGTTGTTGTGGAGACCAGGTATTGTACAGGTTTATTATACAACTTAGGCCACAAAAGCTCAATTTGACAGCTCTTGGATTAACAACAAGGCCAGCAAGAAATTGCAAAAACTCAGATTTAAATAAGGGCTAATACCAATCATTGTCAGCTTGAAAAAAAGCAAACAAAAGCTACCTCTTTGCAGTAGCTGCACCTGTTTGTACAGTTTTAATGTATTTGACTTGTCTTCATGATTGAAAAAATTCACTACAATGATGGATGTGCCAAGTAATGAGCTTATACTTACTTTGTAAGCCAATTTACCATACTGGAAAGTTATTTGTAATGGTGATAATATGCTGAATGGCAGGTGTGTTGAATTTTTTTTTTCATTTTTGGAAAAATAGGAATAGACAATTCTGAGAACCAATTGCTTGAATTGGTGTGACCTTATAAACCTGAGAAAAAGATTGAATGGGTAACTGAGTGTTAGTGTTTGATCAGAAGTCACATGTCAGAAGTACATCACTGTGGACAGATTTTTTTTCAGGGCATTGATGTCTGAAAACGTGTATTGGCAGAAGTGGAGAAGCTGATTACACAGCAGGAGATGGAGCTCTTCATGCATCCCCCTGTCATCTGTCCATAGAATGGTCAAAGCACCAGCTTAAGTTGTTAACAACATTTTGGGCTTGACAGAAGACTACATATGCATGTACATGTACTGTATATAGAAAAAGTTGAAGTTAACATGTAGATTTGTTTAGAAGTAGAGTGTCCTGATGGTTTGTAAAATCTGTGTGGGGTTGTATAATAATTGGTTCCTTTGATGCCAATTCCATTTGATACCAAGTCATCTGACTCTGAGTGGCACATGTATACAGTTGTCGCAATAAGCCTCTAAACCTGTATAAAGCTATAATAGTAGTGCCATAATGTGTGTTGTATTTAACACAATATTTTATATTCTTCGATACTGTAGTACTTTGTACTGTAATACTGTATGTTGAGTAACATTTGCATATGTTCAACCATTTGTCTAGTTAGATGTACCTGCATTGAATTGTTCTGCCAGTTCATTCTAGCGACGCTGAAGAATAGTGATGGATGTCACAAAAAAGATATATGGAGATAAATCTTTTTTTTTTACCTAGTTGTATACACTGATTTGTATTTGAAGACTGTAAATGTCCTTCTCCAATAGGAGTACGATATTTACTGGGATACTGTATATTCATGATAGTTTGATACACCATATTTAGAACACTTATTAAAACTGAACAATACCTGTTTACTCATTTGTTTCAAATGTGTTTGATGTGCAGTGTACATAGGGTCATAGGTTCTTTTTTCAATGACCTTGCCCAACAAAGGTAATATACAGGCCAGAAAATTATGGAATTATTTTAGATTTAAAAGACGTTGACGGGTTGACCTGACATGGGTATCATTGCAATTGAGTCTTTCCCAACATACCATTCACTGAAGTGCACATTTTGATCGCAGAAACATACATTTTTAAGAAATAATCCACCCCAACCCCCTACCACCAGAAATTCGTTTTTTTTCAAGGTTCCAAAGACATTGGAAGATTGTACATGGCTTGTGGTAAATCCTTTTGAATTACGAGTAGCATGTTCATAACAGGAAGAGGACAACAGTAAAACAGCAATTCTAATATAAACCTTGGAAACACTTATCAGTAGTCAAAATAAGTCTATTATCTTCACTTCACTTTATTTGTTTTACCAGGAACGTACACACAGATCAAGCTGGACCTGATTTTCAGGCAGTCCTGGATTTACATACTATCTAGTCTGACTTAGAATACTTACTCCACATTTTCTAGATTACTGTTTGTAATATGTTCTGCTATGTTCTGTTCTGCTATGAATATCCATCAGTAGTTTATACATTATACACTGAAAAACAATTATTCATTACATCAGTTCTATACTTAGCTTTAGAAAACTTATTTTATAATACCATTATTTACAGTATCATGCCCATATAAAGCTACATTGTTAGACAGTGTATGTTGCCCATGCCTGGAGTGCTTGATAACTTATCTCCAAGCAGATCCTACGCTGGCGTAAGATAGTGTCATTAAGCTAGCCAAGGCATGTGGTCAGCCAAGGAGACAATTGACACTGCATTGCCGGCAAACACCCCTTGGCTACATGTAGCTAATGATACATGTACTACTAGTATATTATGCCACCGTAGGATTTGCTTGAGATAACCGTGATAACCATGAATGAAAAATTACGCCACTTCCTGTTCATCGCATCCCTCACTTTGATTCTTAAGGCCTCTGTGCAAAGCCTTATATCTCCTAACAGAATCAAGCAACAGCAAAGTTATCAACACCACAGATTAGCGTATTAAACTACTTTCCTGAAAATTTCATTGAGATATTTCACTCGTCTTACAGAGAAAAACGCGATTACGTTTGATGCGGTAAAATTTCGCCCGAAATCGTCCATGCAAACAAGCGCAGTTGACACGCGGTCTCGCTTTGCGCGAGGCTAAAACGTCTCTTACTTTCGTATCTCCTTCAAACTACCACAGAATTACTTCAAATTTGGCTGAAATATGTATGAAAGTGTACTTAGCTAGGATCTGAAACGTCATATGATGTTTGTACTTTGGTATTGAGATACGTGCAGTTGAACTTCTGATAGGAAATCACGCATTTTTGACCTTGCGTCCAAATAAAAGTTCAAATATCTCCAAAATTTTTGATTGAAAGTAGTCAGAAAGAAAGTGGTGGCTTCATGAAAATGCATTTGACAGACTTCTATGAAAAACTGCGTCCTTTTTACTTTATATATCTAACCCTACAGGGAGTTTGGGGTAAAACCTACTTTCCGAAGGTGGGCTTTTGAGCGGGGTGAAAATGACAATAGTTCAAAGCCTTATATCTCCTAACAGAATAAAGCGAGAGAAAAGCTATTAAGAACACAGCTAGATAAGCATATCGACCTACTTTCCTGAAAATTTCATTGGAAAATTTCACTCCTATCTTGTCTTAGAGAGAAAAACGCATTTACGTATGATGCGGTAAAATTCCGCCCGAAATTGTCCATGCGAACAAGTGCAGTTGACAAACGACCTCGCTTTGCGTGAGACTAAAACGTCTCCGACGTTCGTATCTCCTCTAAACAACAACAGATTTACTTCAGATTTTGCTGAAATAGGCATGAAAGTGTGCTTAGTTGTGATCTGAAATACCATATGATGGTTGTACTTTGGTATTGAGATATATGCAGTTGAACTTCGGATAAGAACTCACGCATTATTGACCTTGCGTTCAAATATCTCCAAAACGTTTGAGTGCAGGCACTCAAAATGAAAGTGTTGGCATAATGAAAGTGTCTTTGAAAGACTTCTATGGAAACCTGCGTCTATTTTACGATATATACCTCTAACCCTGCATCATTTGGCGCTTGGTGTCTTTTGAGCGGGGTGAAAATAGCATTAGTTCAAAGCCTTAAGTACGCTATTGCAACTGTAGACGAAAGGTTATCAAAACTAGCTTTATATATTGACCTACCCGTGCTGTTAACAGCTTCGATATTTCTCCATTCCTCCGTACGTAACAATCGATTCATCTAGTACCTGTCTTCAAAAGGCGCAAAAGTACATGGCATTGTTCGTTTTCAGTACCCTTTAGAGTCACATAGACCACCGTGACGTTTCAATCAACACAGGAACATCATAATTTGAACTAGGATGGGTTGAAATCTGCTATTTGTGGTTCAAAGGGCCAAATTTAGCTTTTTTGACAAAAAGAGGGTGAACGAGATGTCAAGAAGTTATTCCGCACCCAGTAAAGTTGGTTTGAAGGAAATCAGACATCGTTTGTCGACATCTCATTTTTGGGTTGAAATCTGCTATTTTTGGTTCAAAGGGCCAAATTTAGCTTTTTCGACAAAAAGAGGGTGAACGAGATGTCAAGAAGTTATTCCGCACCCAGTAAAGTTGGTTAGAAGGAAATCAGACATCGTTTGTCGACATCTCATTTTTGGGTTGAAATCTGCTATTTTTGGTTCAAAGGGCCAAATTTAGCTTTTTCGACAAAAAGAGGGTGAACGAGATGTCAAGAAGTTATTCCGCACCCAGTAAAGTTGGTTAGAAGGAAATCAGACATCGTTTGTCGACATCTCATTTTTGGGTTGAAATCTGCTGTTTTTGGTTCAAAGGGCCAAATTTAGCTTTTTTGACAAAAAGAGGGTGAACGAGATGTCAAGAAGTTATTCCGCACCCAGTAAAGTTGGTTTGAAGGAAATCGGACATCGTTTGTCGACATCTCATTTTTGGGTTGAAATCTGCTATTTTTGGTTCAAAGGGCCAAATTTAACTTTTTCGACAAAAAGAGGGTGAACGAGATGTCAAGAAGTTATTCCGCACCCAGTAAAGTTGGTTTGAAGGAAATCGGACATCGTTTGTCGACGTCTCATTTTTGGGTTGAAATCTGCTATTTTTGGTTCAAAGGGCCAAATTTAGCTTTTTCGACAAAAAGAGGGTGAACGAGATGTCAAGAAGTTATTCCGCACCCAATAAAGTTGGTTTGAAGGAAATCAGACTTCGTTTCGCGATATCTATGTTTTATGGAAAAAGTGCTGTTCTTGCGTCTGAATTGCAAAAAAATAGCTTTTTCTATAAAAAAAAAGGTACATACATAGGCAAAATACCACTAAGAATATCAAGTTATTTGCAATGTCAGAAGATTCTGTGTCACTATCCAAAAACATGACAACTTCAACACCATGCATATGGTAGGCTTTCTTTTCAGTACTGTAAATAACCTTACGTCACCATGGTAACTTAAAGAAGCAACTGATTTACCCTTCACTCAAAAATATTGATGATGGCTGCCTAACTGCCCTAAAAACCATGGACCTCAGAAGCAGATTTTTCCCCAAAGACCACTGTTTATTTCTTGATGATTTGACTGCAGCAAAATAAAGCTTGAAAAAAAGGATCTAAATCAATAACTGTCTACCAGCAAAATAGAGGCCAACTTGTTCAATACAATGCACAACTGGATGTTGTCCTGTGTTGGCACTTATTTTTGTATATGCATGCAAATAAGGAAAATTCATGAATTACCGTTATGTATCGTACAGAGATGGACAGGTAAAGCAATAATGATTCAGATTATTAATTTCAATATGAAATGAAAGCTAAATAAAAGCTTTTAAAAATACAATCAATTTTGTTCTTCTTACCCCCATCATCGTGACATACTTTAAGTGTCTATGACACCAAAATACATAATTTTATTACTAACTTTGCCGGTAATAGACTAAGTATTCTTGCATGAACACAGACCAAAGTCACAGTCGACTAGTCGTATGATGTTATAGAACATCAAACCCTGTCAAAGATCATACTTCAGCTCTTGTTTCCTGCCACCAGGTAATTGAATTGAGCATTGATTATTACTTCAATGACATCTCATTGAACACTGCGGCCGGTTCAGAACAAGACATCGAGTGTTGCTAAAAAGTACTGTTGATGGTACTGTTATGGCGATAACACTACTTGCAAGATACAAAAATATTTGCTTAGTTTGCTTCCCAAAATTATTTTTTCGCAAGCCACCGTGGCAAGTTAAGAATCATCGTGACATCATCAAAGTAATCCTCAACATCATCATCCTCATCATCAGTCGGTGGCAGAGCACTTGATCACAAGTTTCATCCACAACTGACGGTCCGCAGCCAGTGCAGCTACAATCAATGTTTAATTCAATTACCTGGTGACAACCTGGAAACAAGAGCTGGAAGTATGATCTTCAATTGGTTTTATATTCAATAACACCAGGAGGGTTTATTTTAGTGCAAAGTTCTATTTTCAATTAGTAATTCTATCTCAATGGATTACAATCACCAAAATGTTATACATTGCTATCATTGGTGTCATTAACACTTTAAGTCAGCATTGCATAGCAGGATACACACCAGGTCCCATCACATACATCTGACTTTGACAATGATCTCATACATGTGTGTACAATGTAGGGTGAAAAGCTCTACACTTAAAGCATGAAATGTACTGTTTTTTTTTTAAAGAATCATTTCATCAGGAATTGCTCAACATTATATACCTAAACATTTCCTGGAGAGTATCTTAAACACACAATTAATTCACCACTCTCCATAGCTACCTGTTCAATGGAGTTTTGATAAAACACAGAATTCGAACATCAGAAAGTGCTCTGCTTCCTTGGTCAATCAGTCATGCCTCAGGGACTTACAGTTACTGACAGCATACATATAGTCATGAAGTATATAATTGCAAGATATTTGTAGATATGGATATGCAAAATGGCTCCTCACAACATTGCATCTAGGATACTGCATGCTACATATTAGCTTCAACATGACAATTACATCTACAGTCCAAAGAGCTATGATTTCAAAGCATCTAAATCTGAGTCATAATAAATGCCATAGTACCACAGTGCATCACAGAAAGGCATGCTTCTAGTTCTACTAGCTGTTTATCTTTTTACAGACTCATTGTTTATGCATGTTAAAGAAATTGGGACTTGGTTAGTGTTCATTATAACTCTGCCATCTGCATGTAGAAGCAGGTAATCCATTGCATAATCAGCTTCTCATCTGCTGTCATCTCATGTGCACTGATGGCCTTCCTGGGTTGAGTGTCATCAGCACCTATAGCAACAACAACATTACAAATTAAAATATTTCAGTGTTGTAATAGACATGATTCTGGTGAAGGTTGCAAAGCAAAGTCACTGTATAGCCTTGTTGTCAGTGCCTATTGAAATACATCTGATATATAGTAAGTAAGTAAGTATCGTGTCCTGTGATCTTATGACAACAAATAAAGACCTAACTAATGAAATACAGGGACTATTGTCAAAACACAAACACACATATACTCTCTCTCTCTCTCACACACACACAAACACACTGTACACACAAATAGTATACACACAAACTGTACACACAAATACACACACAAACACACACACACACACACACACATGCATGCAGGCACACACTCATATTCAGTATATTGGTACCTATAGTAGTGAGTTTATCGCTGTCAAAATAAGCGATATTGGTGCTACCACACCCTTCGTATTAGAAAAAAAGACTTATCTATTACACATATTGTTTCATTATTACTGTAAATTCATTTAAGTTCGTGGGAATTTAATTTTGCAGTAGCTGGAAAAAGGACTGTTTGTGGTGGTTTTAAGTTCGCGGTAGCACCATGCACTGTAGTCTCCTACTGCCATGGAAAAATGTTTGCGGTTTTAAGTTTGCGGTGAATTGGCAACGCAAAAACCGCAAACATAAAACCACTGCGAAAAAATGTCTTCATTTACAGTACCAGTGACATGTTAACTCAATATTGATAATTACAATCATTGTTTTATTTGCGAAGTCTTGCCGAAAGCTAATTGCATACACTGTGATAAAGTATGAGTAAAAGAATGGACTCAATGGAGTACATAACACCAATGTCTTAAATCAATTATAAGGCACTACATTTGATATTGTGGGGGTTGACTTCTCGTTGAAGGCAGTGGTTATGAACTGTCTTCCAAGTTCCATACTGAATAATGAGTGGGTAGATAATAATCAATGACAGATATAAAGAAAATATGGTGAATGTTTGAAAATTTGCTCTTTTCTGGAAAGAGGTTTTAGCCTGTTAGTGTTACTGCTAGAGTCCTTCTGATAATGAATATACTGCCTATAGTACACCAGAGTAGGCAGCTGCAATGTATTATTACACTGAAGGACTACCTAGTATTATACTCTGGATGAGAAACAGGCATACAGATATATGTGCTAGGTAAACCAGATAGAGAGAGCAAGAAAAGACTAGCATAAAAACGACTTTGTTAGGATCTTAAATTCTAGTCTATTTTGGGACATTCTATTTTTTTAAACACACAAGTGTGTACCTGTAGTACATTTTTGTGACAATGATACTAACAGACCTTGAAATGGGATTTACCCAGGTACAGGATTGATCCAAATTTGCAAATCCTGGTATAACCAGTCAGGATCCAGATTGTCAGTAAATCTCCTTTTTGAGGTAAAATCAGCAGATTGGGATTGGCAATTTGCCCAACCTACACCTAATACTAGAACTAGTATATCATTAAGTATATGCCGCCTATATTATATGTGGTGACAAGAGTTAACGTGGCACTTTTGCCCAAAGGCGGCAAAAGGAAAAACACAGTCTTTCAGATATGTAACCTTTATTATTTTTATACACAAACTCCTATTAGTTTTCAAGATGTGCACCACCAAAATGAGAAAACTTGTCCATGCAGATTGCAGAGTCACTAGCACCATGACAATAACAGATCTATGGTAAATCTTCATGGTACAGGTAACCAGTTCATGGATATACATTTTTTGGCAGGTTTGCTCAGTAAAAGGCCATTGTATGTAGCAGCATCTCTTCTCCCCAAGTCAGAGACATCAAGTTTCAGCAAGTTTGACTGACTCAATAGGGAAATTCCCTTCTCCATTTAGCAGGAAAGGTTTGATCCACTCACACCGGGAAGGTCCCCTACTCTTTTCAATAAGTGTGACAGGTTCTTCTACACGCTCAGGGTGGGGCTCTCACAAAACACAGGATCTCCATTTGACCCTAGGTACTCATTTTCACCTGAGTGAGTTTTGGGTTATAATTAAATCGGGTGACTCCACTTTTTTAACAAAAGTTAACATGATGATGTATCATGCTCAATTTTCTGGGTTCAACTTAAAAAATAATTTCCAGTCCATTACTGGATTGGCAAGAATTTCTTACGGGTACGGCATGAACTAGGGGTGGGTTACATAAAATTCAGGACCGTCCAGGTCCGGTTCAGGTCCAGAGGATCAGGTTCAGGTCCGGACCTGAACTTGGACCTGATTCAGTATGTGAAAACTTGTCAATGGACGATACTCAAACCAATGGTCCATTTCACTACACAGAAATCTGTATTAGTCTGCCACTGGCATTTTGAAATCCTACAACGCTAAGTGCCTCTTTACAATTGGCTTTAAAACTTGGTAGGAATGACTCTAGACTCTACTCAACAAGCCCCCAAACCTGTACAATCTAAGTTTAAACATTAATAGATTATATAACACATATGTGACACTAGATAATTTCTTTGTGAACAACACATCATCCAAATATGTGTTTTCTCAGGTGGGTATAACATAATTAAAATACAACACGGTGTATTCAGCATCACCCTTGGTCCCAGCCCTCCCACAGATCGGATTGCCCAACGGTCAAAGGCCTTCGAGCGTCAGGCGATCCGACCTGCGGGTCAAACGTAATACACCGTGTTGTATTCTTATTTTCTATATATATCCCACAATCAAACACCAAACAGCCCAAACATCACAACAGATCATGTTGCTGTGTCACTGTTTGCGCCTTTTTTTACCTCCTTGATTTTACCAATTGAGATATTTAGGCCCCGTTCATGATACTAAAATTCATGCGGATGCATCCGCATGTGCTAACATCCGACAATGATCCGAATGCAAACGGTTTTCATTTTGCGTCCAGGATGCCCACGGGCAATTCGTTTCAGATCCAAATGATTTTGCATTTCTCATTTAAAGGTCAGAGGTTAAGGTCAAGGAACAGTGCTCAGGATGGCGGGAGATTTCCCTTTCCCGCTCTTCTGTGTGTTTTTCTTCGAGAAAATAGTGTGTAACCGCGGAAGGGAACGCAATCGGCCATAACAAGATTTCACGATGACAGTAACGGCTAAAACATTCCAATTCCCCGCGCTATGACCCCGCGGTACCCGGATGTAATGCGGATTCACGCCGCATTTGCGTTCATGATGACAATTCGCAAATGCGGATTAAAAAAATCCGTTTCAAATCCACCTCCCGAGGTGGTCCCGAAAAATCCGCATCAAATCCGTTTCGGAGCATTCATGATGAGAAATTTATCCGCATCGGCCAAAAATGCGGATGCATCCGCATGAATTTTTGCATCATGAACGGGGCCTTAGTGAGTCTCCAAGCAGACGTATTGCTGGATGAAAAAGAGAAAGATTTAGCCAAATAGGGACAAATAAGTTGCAATGGCATTTCAGTCAGTACTCTGCTATCTATCTACTCTACTCTACCCAGCTATCAGTCACAAGCTCATTATGTATACCTTTAGCCTAATCTCCAAGCAGATCTTGCTGTGGCAAATGGAAAAGAGTTTAGCCGGCAGAGGAGTTATTGGCCACAGCTGTGGCCAATAACTCCTCTGCCGGCTAAACTCTTTTCCACAGCTGTGGCCAATAACTCCTCTGCCGGCTAAACTCTTTTCCATTTGCCACAGCAAGATCTGCTTGGAGATTACCTTTAGCCACCTGACTCCTATTTCAGTATTTGTTCAATATGTACAGTTTTTCCAGCGACCTCTGGAGTCTGTTAGAGACTAATACTTAGTACTACTCATACTATTATGTAAGTTTGTAACACGGTACAAGTACACTGTATACTGTAAATGCATTTAAGTTCGCGGGGATTTAATTTCGCAGTAGTGGGAAAAGGTAGCCTGGAATCCAGCCGTATTGTGCTTTGGTCGCTCCCCTGAGGTACGCTTCCTGCCAATACGACTGGCATTCGTTAGCATTCGAACGATCGGCATTTAAATATTCGCAGATTTTATCTGCGAGATTTCTGATTGGCTGTTAGCTCCAAGTTTACAGTTTGTAATCGAACAGAACACTACTTCTATCTTTCCCGCGAACTTTTCAGTATCACAACAACAGATCACGCTAGAAATAGCGCCTCGCGATTGGTGTTCTTCTCTCAGGGGTCATCCAATCAGCAAAGAGAAACAAATATGAATATTCATGAGTCTCCTCATTAGTGACGTAAGGGCCAATCGTTCCAATCGTAACGAATGCCAGACGTGTTCGCACAGGAAGCAGAGCGACCAAAGCACAACACGGCTGGATTCCAGGCTAGGGAAAAGGGACTTTTCGCGGTGGAAGTTCGCGGTAACACCATAGACTGTAGTCTAATATCATAATAGAAAAATGTTCGCGGTGGTTTTAAGTTCGCGGTGAAGTGGTCACCCCGAAGACCGCGAACATTAATCCACCGCGAACATTTCTGCATTTACAGTAATTTTAGTAACCGCAATCAGTATAACCTGTACTCTGAGGGCTTACAAAAATTGCATACAAATTGTCCTTGTAACCTCGGATTTTCAAAACAAATGCAAGTATCAATGAGACAACTGGGCCCTGGAACCTATCATGTAACGTTATAATGTACCTGCACCAGTAAAAAATATTAGTAACGTGGAAACAAGGTGGAAATTGTCAAGGAGGCCGGAGAGACCTCCGGGGTGAAAAATTGTTAAATCTGTTTAGAATGGATTATGATTTTTCTATGCCTCATTTATGATCAAGAAGGACAAAAACGATGCCTTGATGAATTAGACCTACCTTTAGAACGGGTTACGTGGAATGAATACGTTTGGAAAGGTACGTTTCGAACGTTTCCAGGCGTGTTCGTCTGTAATCTCGTCCGTTGCGATAATCTGTGGAGGCCGCCATCTTGGATCTTGGACCGCTCATTCCCATGACGCATCGCGCCTGTCCAAGCCACGCTGGTCACCGCGGGCCGTGCGCGCTTGGCGTTGTCCTCGACAAAGCACTGCTGATAACGCTGGTCATCCTAGGATGAAAGGACACGATCCTACCACAGCAACGACTGCCTAACGCCGTCCTTAGTTATACAGTTATTTCTATTAACGCTATGTGTATGGGGTGGTTTTTAACTTACATATAGTAATAGTATCGAAGTCTAGTTTTTATATACCTGTGTAAATTTCCTTGAGTAACTCCTTCTTGGTGTACTTTGCATTGCTACTTATAGTTTGTATATGACTTTGTAATTTTTTTGTGTATCTAGATAATTTGTATCCTTTGTAAATTGGATGTGATTCAGTGCGGAAATAACTCTGACACGGCAAGATCCCAATAAAAACCACCAATCTATCTATCTATCTATCTATCTATTATTGTCTTACCATCACCGTAGTGCCTTCTGGAATGAGGTAACCATGGAAACTGGTGTCACGTGACGTGGCGTGGAGGACGCTAGTCGGCAGAATGGTGCCGATGCGAGCCACCTCGGTCAGGACGGCCTCAGTGTACGGCATCTGGGCACGGTGGGCGGTGGACGGCGGCTTGTCGTGTCCAAGAACGGTGTGGATCTCCTCTTGAACCTGCAAGTTTAGCGAAAGAAAATTTGAAACTTTCCTTAACCATATTCAGACGGAGGTTGGGATTTTGAGGCCAGCGCAAATTTTCATGTTGCATTGTACCAGAAAGGCTCATATGAAAAAAAATAATATAACTAGAAAGGCCGACATTTGCTTAAGAGCAAATACAGCATATTTCAGCCATACCCCTTCCCACGCAACATTGGACTGTTCCAAATCACCCCTGCGCAAAAATGGAACATCCTCTTAACAGTACATTATCCCCCAAAGTGGACTGGTATTGTGAATTGATTCCAGGTAAAAACAGAGCTTGCTTCTATTTTTCAGAAAATGACAATAATCACACCTTCCATTCAGAAAATTTTCATCATGACTGAAAATTGTTGAATGACTTCATGTAATGTCATTAACAATTTTCAGTACGATAACTAGGTGTAAGTTTAAAAAAGTATAAGCTCCTTGTGATGTGGGTACATTTATTATTGCAGTGAACTTTTTTTATTCAAGTAGGGCATACGATTTAATAATTATCAAGCAGGTGCAGGTACTGTAGGAGCGTTTGTTTTCTTCAAGCTGTAAAACTGTTAAACTGTTTTACTTTGTATGCAATCAGCCATCGAGCCTATTCTTATTTTAGTTTAACAACTTCCTGCCAGACCCGGAAGATACGATTGAACCTTGTTCGAGGATTTATTTTCGTCTGTCTGGTCAGTCTGTTCATACCCTGGCGCTGAGAGTGTTTTATTGGGCTGAAACTCTGGCAGTTTAAAGTTACTTACAATTTAAATGTTCAAAGTTTATGTCAAACAACAACAGCACTAGGAAATGTGGCCACTATAGACAGGTGGTCACTATAGAGAAAATGCTGATCTATTGACTAGGAGCCATACGTTACACATGATTTCAGAACACTGATCATTAATCATATAAACATTGCACAGGTAAGCCAATTGTTAAGATGTACAATTAAGTTCAAATAATTCTGAAGAGAAATATTGATGAGAAAATAATCATTCTCGCCACTGTCTAACTTATAATTACGTATCAAAACTAAACGCAGATTTTCTAACTAACGCACCTTTCGCCGACTTCATCAAAGGACCGCCGGCTATCAATCAAACACTGCTGTTGATTAGACTTAGAGTTTCAAACAGTCATGTGCTGTGTGCCAGTTGACAGCGAACTTCATGCTACGTGATGTTTTACATTGCTTGGACCTTCTTTCCTACAGCGGTGCTTCTACAAAATAATTAGACTGTAACACTGAGTCCCACATGTTTTATAGAATAGAATTTGACGCAGAACAGCGTTTTTTGCTGGGTATTTTTCTTGAAACATGTCCGTGGGAATATCAGCGAGGCGGCGACGTAGGGATATCAGACCGTCAACAAAAGTCGCACGGCGGCTAACGGCGCAGCGAAGATACTAGCGCTATAAATAAGCGCTTCAACTAAGGATGGCAACCCGTACAATATTTTTGTATACTGTTGAGCTAAGTAAAGTTTGTTGTTTATGAGGTTTTAGTTGTCTTTGAAGCTTTGACCCGAAATATTTTAAAGTAAAACTGCTGAAGAGAAGTAAGTGACTGCTACGATTATCGTAGATATGGCCCTAGAAAAACTGATAAAAGAAGCCTTCTCAATAGTCTAAAATGCAAGAGCTTCCGGGGGGGCTTCGCCCACCTGGGTCCCCCCCACAGTGGCCCTGCCCCTGGATCCCGCCAGGGACATTCGGCGGCCCCCGGACCCCTGTCCGACGCTTTGAAAAAATCCCGGTGAGAAGTCTGTACGGCCTGAGTCTTCAAGTTAACGTATTGTGTGGTCCCGCTTATGAATATTAATTAGCCTTCGCTTTCCTCTTCGCTGATTGGCTGAACCATTAATTGAATTAACTCTTCCTGCCGGCTAGACGCAGGTGCAGATGTCGGCTCTGTGGGGTGAACGTCCGAAAGGTCATGGCATGGAGAACGAAAGAAAACCAATTTCCCCTAAAAAAAAGTGCTGTAATTAAGCCTTTTACAGTACTTTATGCCAAAAATTTTACTTGGATCATTTTACCAACTATCGTATGCCTATCTATACCAAATGTTACTCATACCAGGGTACAGGGGTGCAAAATATACCGTTATAAGACCGTCAACAACAGTCGCACGGAGTTAACAGCGCAGCGAAAATACCATCGCTAGCGTTTCAACTTCGGATAACAAGTTATAAGTACTGTTGAACTCAGTAACATTAAAGTTTGTTTTTAGTTGCCTTTGACGGTTTGACCTGAAATAGTGTTACGCTAAACTCCTGAAGAGAAGTTAAGTGACTGCTGCGATTATCATAGATATGCCCCTAAGAACTGATACAATATAAAGCCTTCTGAATAGTCTAAAATGCGAGAGCTTAGGCGGGCTTCGCTCCCCCTGGCGGGAACACTGCTATATACGGGATCATGAGGCCCCGCTTATGAATATTAATTAGCCTTTGGCCTCCTCTTCGCTGATTGGCTAGGTCTTTGATTCAATTAACTCTCCGGCTGACGCGCACAGGTGTGGCTCTGTGCGGGGTCACGGAAGGTCACGTCAGGAGGCCAAAAGAAAACAAATTTCCCCTCAAAAAAGTGCCAAAATTAATCATTTTAAAGTTGTTTATGTCAAAAATTTTACTTGAATCTTGTTACCAAGTATCTAATGCCTATCTATACCAAATTTCAGGTCATTTAATTGTAATACCAGGGTACAGGAGCCAAAAGTGTCCTTTTTTGGTCAAAAATTGGCCAAAAATCGCAAAAATAAGCATTTTGTTGCACTGTACACCAAAAGTGTTACTGAGTTTATATGAAGGGATTATCAAGGCACATCTGTGTTAAATTTCAGCTCATTCGGTTGCAATACCAAGGTACAGGAGCCAAAAGTGTCCTTTTTTGGTCAAAAATTGGTCAAAAAATCGCAAAAATAAGCATTTTGTTGTACTGTACACCAAAAGTGTTATCGAATTTATATGGGGGCATTATCAAGGCACATCTCTGTCAAATTTCAGCTCATTTGGTTGTAATACCAGGGTACAGGGGCCAAAATATACAGTTTTGGTCTAAAATTGACCAAAAAATCTCAATAAAATCATTTTAGAGGCAGATATGAAAAAACTGAGAAAAAAACATCAAGGTATTGGCCCATTCTACCCCTGTGCCAAATTTCAGGTCATTCGGTCCAGGAACGGCGGAGATGAATCACTTTGAAGATTTGACAGGAGAAGAAAAAGGAGAAGAAACATGACGAATACAATATATTTCACCATACTATGTATGGCTGAAATATAATAATGCATATTTATGAAAATTCAAGTCGGCGGGCCAAACATGGCGGACCCAACTGCCATATTTTACATGAATGTTATTATGCATAGCTTTTTTCATTATCATCTCCAACGATGGGCGGACTGTTTTATACCTTTTCTTGGATGTCCGGGTTAAGGATTATGTACAGAAACGCCCAGTACAGAGTAGTGGAGGTGGTTTCTGCCCCGGCTGTGAACAAGTCAAATATCACCCATTGTGTGTACTCCTCAGTGAACGTGGTCTCGTCGTCGTTCTCGCGAGATTTGGTTTCTCTTACGTACGAGTCGATAAGGTCCCGGATGTCATTGTAATCGAATGTCTTCCTGTGGGAGTCTATCTCCTCTCTTATGTAGGCTTGAATAGTACCAACGGCATCTACTATATCTTGTGGACCACGTCCCATTCCTGGAACACGTCGTAAGAAGGGAAAAAAGATGGCCAGTTGGCTTAAATGGTTGGTGGCAAATAGTCGGTTAAGATTTTCCATCAAGTGTATGAACTTGTCGTCGTTGTATTCGAACCTAGTAAGATGATAAACAAATAATGCATAGTATAGTATCAACAAATTGTTAAAGGTATGGCTGTCAGTAATGACCAGTGCACTTCTTTATTAGTCCTATGAAATGACGTATTTCAGGACATTCAGATTTTTTGCGATAACCATGTATATAATGTTCACAAAAATAGCATACAATAATGTATAATGAATAGATGATAAGAATTTTTACTTGCGACATGTGTAATTTAATCAATGATGAACATCGCCATGCATACATTATGTAAATCAAGTCATTGCATGAAATCTACAAAAGCTCTGAATATTTTATTGAGGTAAAAGGTCTCCAAATTCTATTTACTTGTTCTGTTTTGTTTTGTTTTTATTGAAGCTCACCTTGATCCGAACACGAGAGAACAGATCACGTTAGTGACGGCATTCTGGACCATGCGGCTAATGTCGAACGGTTTGTTCCCCATTTTTATGATTTCTGCTTGTAGAGCGACCGACTCCTCGAAGATCTTTCCCTCCAAACTCCTCTTTCCAAAGCCGAACTCTCTCAGAGACACCAGAGTAAATTTCCGGTGCTCTTTCCATGGAGTGCCGAAAGGAGCCATGATAATACCTGCAAGATATGAGTCAATTAACCAACGAAACAATCAAACGATGAAAACATCAATCAATTTTAAGGCATAAAGCCTATACAAACTTTTAGAAATCCCCTATGCTAGTACTTGATGAGACATTAATTAAGAGAAAGCCAACAAAAGCTACGTCGCCATCACGTGGTTAAAGACCACTATCCTATATAACCCTGTTCACGATGGAAAGATTAAGAGCCCTTACTCGTGAACAGTACTTCTCTAAATGACGGGTTATTACACATCCATATGTATTTTGATTTTGTCTCGGGTGCCTTCGCTGTTCATGTATTAGCCACAATGCATTCAGTTGCGCATGCGCAGTTTAATTTGTAATAGGTGTATTGGTGTCAAGTGATTTCTAACGAAAGAAAATAAGCACAAACAGAGATAGTGCGTACAGGTTATTACCTAGCATCTTTGGGTACATTAGTTTGACTATTGAGTTAGCTGGTCTGTTGGAAAAATCTTCTCCTCTCTTCACCAGTGCCTCCTGTATGACGTCATATCCGGAGAGCACAACCACCGTTTCCCTCCCGAGCTGTATCCGGTAGACAGGTCCGTACGTCTTCGCCCATTCGGTCATCGTCAGAAAGCGGTGGCCCTTAGTGTAAAGATATAGCGAGTGTACTGTTGTGTTAACGTGTACATATTAAAAGATCAGAAGAAACAGTCCTGCTTTTCAAGTAAAGGAACCGAACACACTAATAGAAAAATAAAAGCTGACCCGATGTTGCCATATTCCTTGAGACAAAGCTAGTCCTATACCTTTCAGCGTTCACGTCGATTACAAATGACTAATGTTGAGAGTCATATTAGATATAGCAGGGTTTTTTTTTACTACCAGCATCAATTATCTCTACCTCTATTCGTGCAGCATAACATACGTGCAAACATTGTATAAGATCGAGACCAAGAAGAATCAAACTGAACTCATTCATGGCTCAAAATGACCGCAATTTATTGTCAAAACAACGGTAGTCATTTTAAGTCGTAGAAAGGAAACAACGGTATTCAGACTATTTAGTTGATAAATCAGGCGATTTGACGTCGTCCTTTGTATTATGGCCGTGAATTAGTCTGAAACATTTTATTTTCCGACTAAAATACGACTGATTCAAGACCTAGAAACGCATTGTCAAAACTTCACGATCAATACATTGCGGATGACAAACACGCCCATGACCCATTTTACCCTTCTATTCGACCGACCAACGAACTCCCTGTGCAATGTGAGGGCAGACAGCACTCGGTTTCCAGTGAGAAATGTTTGTCGTCACTGTTTTTTAGTGCGGAAATGTGTCGTCATGTCGTCACTGTTTTTCTTGTGCGGAATGTACTCTCAGCACTCGGTTTCGAGTGCTGGTTCGGACTTTTTCAGTGTTAAAATCGCTTAGCTTCGCCACTAGACACCTAGTGCTGGCGTAACTTCAGGACTGGAGATCCAGTGGGTGTCGTCAGCAGTGGACACCGAGTGCCAAAGGCACCCACATCCTTAATTTTTGCACTGTGAGGGGACTGTTTACCTCACTAACGTTACTGTATGTTAATTTTGCTCACCGTCGCCAGAGACAAGATATTACCGACAAAAGGTAATCCTCTTGGGCCAGGTGGAAGGTTCTTAGGTCTGCTGAAGAACCATGACGTCACCAAGAACACCAGTAAGAGGACCAGAGCCGTCTGTAAGATCAAATTCTCGCCAACTAAAGACGCAATAAACTGCGTGGCAGCCATCTTGAAATCCGTAAAGGTCAGGGTCAACATCCTAGCGGGTGTTTGTTTACATTAGGCCAGGGACGTTAGAATAGGCCCTTCTATATAACGTCGTGATTGGGCCATGTAAATTTGATTATACTGAGGAGGTCCTAGCACGCATAAATTTTTGGCCGTTAGCAAAAAAGCAAAATTTTTAACCATGCTATTCGGACCGTGCTTTTTTGGTCATCCTATGAGGGAAGGGATGGTTTGAGGCCCACCTATTCTGACTCCTGTAACTCTAAATCGACCTAACAATTGGCCACCTTTTTTTTTTCAATGATATAGACATGATACCTAAAAATAGAAAGAAATTTGACGCTGTCATGACGTAATATGGTGTAATTATGACGTCATGATGTTGACTATATTGGCAGAAAAAGGCTTTTTCCAGAAAACTTTAACGTATGTAACCAAAATGTAACAGCAAGTGCAGATAACAGAATTATGATGTTTTTACGCCTTTTTGCAATATCAACATCAATTACGTCAAAATGACTTCATGCATATCTTTGACTTTGACTTTGACTTTATTAAGATCCACAATTAGCATACAATGGAGTGCATTGAAGCTACTCTTCCTGTGGTCTTTGTCTTGCCGTTGTTCAGTTTAAGCATATTGTGGTCCAACCAGTTAGCCACACATTCTAAATCCACCAGAGTCTTTGTTCTTATGTCCTGTACAGTGCGTCCTGCTGCATGTACCGTACTGTCGTCAGCATACTGGTCCAGTTCCCCATTCTCTACTGTACTGGACATGTCATTGACGTAAGTACTGTACAGTTATGGTCCCAAACAACTTCCCTGCGGCACCCCGCATTGCAACACTCGGCTCTGACTGTATGCCCCGTTTGCATAGACCTGCCACTTGCGGTTTGACAAGTATGACATGATCCAAGACAACGCCTCCTCTGAGAAACCGTACATTTCGAATTTCTTCTGAAGATGGACGTGGTCTACTAAGTCAAACGCCGCACTGTAGTCCAGCAACGCTACCGAGGTCATAAGTCCTTTGTCCATACTGTCCAGCCACTCATCTGTCATCTTCAGAAGGACTGTTTCTGTAGAGTGGAGTTTACGGTACGCATGTTGTGCTTCTGATTGATGACCTGAGCGGGAGAAGTATGAGACGATCTGTTCACTGGCAACAATCTCGCATACCTTGCCACAAGTTGGAAGAAGACTTACAGGGCGAGAGTTTTGTCCGGACAGTGGTTTACTGCTGTCTTTCAGAAGCGGTATCACCTTGGCATGCTTCCATTTTGCCGGGAAAGTTCCTGTTGCAAAAGACAAGTTGATTATGTAATGTTGCTTTTGTTGTTTGTTGTGCATAAAGAAATATCATTATGGATACAATCAAGAATGTTGTCAAAAACACCCTGGCGACGCAGGTTTTGGTGTGCGTGTGCACATCTTATGCCACGGCAAGTAAAGTTTATCAGGGGTGCCTAAGCATTTGCACGAACCCTATGAAATTCGTACGAATATTATGTGATACACACGAATCACTATGCGAAAACGCACGAACATTATGAAATTCGCACGAATCACTATGTGACACACACGAGCCTTATGTGATTTGCACGATCCTTATGCAAAAACGGCGGCCGGGAGGAGGCATGATTTTGAGCGTTTCTACCCGAGATATTTATATTTCAAGGCATGGAATGGACATTTACCGTCGCAAAGATGTATTTGATAGACTGTGAGCTACTGTGTGGCTTCATTTCGGCGTGTTACATCGTATTTTCCGTCGCCGAAGCGGCGAAGCCGCCATCTTGAAAATCCCGCTCCGTTTGTCACGTGACCCCGCCAGTGGTTAATTTCGCATAAGGATCGTGCAAATCACATAAGGCTCGTGTGTGTCACATAGTGATTCGTGCGAATTTCATAATATTCTTGCGTTTTCGCATAGTGATTCGTGTGTATCACATAATATTCGTACGAATTTCATAGGGTTCGTGCAAATGCTTAGGCACCCCTGTTTATGGATGATCAGCTCGCTCATAATTTTCACCTGATTTCAGAAAAAAAAACACATTTTTTCTTCTGAATGGATAGGCAACATGACAATAAAACACAATATGGGCAATTAGGATGTGTTGTTTCCTAATAATTGTAGAAGTTGTAGAAGTAAGGTAGCCGTGACTGTACTGGTGCAGAAGTGAAACTTGCTGGATAGTTGTAAGAGTGGCACCAATATGGAAAGCCATGAGTGTGGTTGCCAACTTGGAAAATGATAACAGTATACCATATTTGTATCACCTTTACTACATTAGTACAATTTTGAATACAGGAATGATTGCCTTGTTGGCTGTGATGCCATGTTTTGTCACTTCAATTCTTGTAACAACGTTTAAGGTTTTATTTTTAAAATTTAGCAATCTTGTTTTTTTTTACTCATCTTTTTTTTCGCCCAATCTCAATGATTTTGTAGTCTGCAGGGGATTCATCCATAAAATTTACTTGCTGTGGTCTTATGGATATATTGTGTGAAGAGCGATTTTGTTCTATGATTTGGTATGATATATATGGTGAACATTGACATGGCGGTGGATTTTTTTTGGTGGTACTAGAATAGATGTCTTTGTATTATGGTGTATATTGCACATGATGTTGATTATTCATCTGATTTAGATGTTCCTGGACAGGGTCACAGATTTTTAAGGCATAATCCCGTGGTTCATTGTTCATTGTACAGTCAGTACTGGCAAGGAATCGGACATAGAAAAACATGACCCATTTGCCAGCGTATTTCGTGCAATTATCCGGATGGTGCAATGATGCGAAGTTATACAATAAACCGCATTGTTTTGGGAGTTGGTGCAATTAACACAAGTGTGCGGTAATCCGTTGTACAATTAAATGGCTTCTTCTGTACTTGCGAATAGATTTTTTTTTCGGTACACTCAACCTCTACGTACTGTTTGTATTACTTGTTATGACTAGTGAACGATTAGTTTACATAATAGCTAAACAGGGTCAAGTTTTAGTTTCTTCTGATCTTTGTTAGGGTGAATACGTTGAGCACCATGGAAACGATCGTTGCTGTATGTGGAAATGCGTTTAGCAGTAGGGGAAGTGCAGGGTAAATGATTTTAACACAATGGATAGGTTTGGTAGTGTCAGTAATCAGTACGGATGTTTTTAGCACCAACAGAAGATTCATAGTGTTATGGTGAATGCGGTCAGCACCAGGGACATCAACAAGGATGGTCGGTAATTTTAGTTTGAATGCGTTAGGGACACAATTAATTGTGTTAAGTTCATCTGTGTTGGTAGAAGTCATTATTGAACTAGTTTAACTCTAATATGCAACACAAAAATTGGACTCACCCAAATTTTCGACTGAACACCACCAGTCTTTGTCAATGATTATGAACAGAGACGGTGGGTGCCATAGACTTCCTGCAGCGTATGATCCACTGCTAACCGAGTCACGTGTTCTACCTGCATAACGTGACGTCACGACAGCAGTGAATTGTTCATTCCTTGACAAAGACTGGTAGCGTTTAGTCGAAAATTTGGTCTAATTTTTGTGTTGGATATTACAGTTAAACTAGTTCAATAATTGGTATTGATGTGGCGCCTTTAGTAGTATGTATAGGACTGATATTGCTTTTGCAATATCATCAGCATTTGGGTTAAAGTTGGTTGTGTTATGACGAATTGTTTTTCATCAGGGGCAAAGTCAGGATATGTATGGCGATTTTGTTGCAGAGATATTGGTGTGCTGATTTATGGACGCTATTCAGTATGATACTCTTATATAAGGTGCTAATTTTTTCATTTAGTAACTTCAGGTATCAATAAGCAGGCAAGAGGCAATAAAGTTGATAACATTTCATTTGAACAGTATAGATATGCTTTGTAATGTGATGGTTATGAGAGTACAGGTACAAATGGTGAAGAAAAGTTGAGTAACAGTGTACTTTTTAAATGTCTTTTTAATTATACGTAAGAATGTATAAGAAGTAGGTTTATCTCATTTGTAACCAACTATATATCCATCTATATCAAACTATATCAATCTCTCTCTCTCTCTTTCTCTCTCTATTTATATATATATATATATATATATATATATATACTGGTATGGCGAAGTGTCACATGACGATACAGTAGAAGCCGCTTAATTGCACGGCCTATTTGCCAGTGAATTCCGTGCAATTATCCTCCTGGTGCAATAATGCGAAGTTATCTAGCTGGACTACACCGGTTTGAAATTTTGGGATTCCGTGCAGTTAACAAAATTGTGCCTTAATCCGTTGTGAAATTAACTAGCTTCTACTGTATAAGGAAAAAAGTTTTGTGTGTAAATTGGACCACAGCAGACAGACTGAAGTCTTTGGCTAAATAGGATTTTCCTCCGGTTTTAACCGCTTTTCATCAATGACAGTAGAAGGGGAGGGCTGGTTTCATGCACAGGATTAGTAATTGATAAGGGTATACTGACCAATTCAGGATTGGATCAAGGGAGGGTTTGGGCGATTTGGAAGGAACTTTTTAGATATTTTTGGGGACAGAAACTGATTTTGTACCTCTTCCACCCCACCACATTTTGGAACAGCCCATTATATTGTAAAGGAGGAACTGGTAACAAGGCGTAGATACACAGACAAACGGCAGGCATAATGTCGTCGTCATTGGCAACAAAAGACTTGGCAGACTTAGATACCAATAAAGTACCCTTGATAGTCAACGTTTTGTTTAAATTAATACCTTTAAGTATAGCGGAAATTCCATATTCAGACGGTTTTATCCCAAAATATGGCATTGTGATGTTAGAATTTCGTCATATTACGTCATAACGATACCAAAATGACGTAAAATATAAAACTTTAGATGTAGACAAAATAGAAGTGTTTTTTCTTTATATTCTTACATATACAATTTCTATTTTTCGTTTATTCAAAAAGACCGAACGGGATGTGGAAATTTGACGGTAGCCTTATAAATGTGGTATATTTCTCTCTCTGTATTGCACACCTGGTCAGTTTGAATCCCGTTAACAATTATACATTTCGGCCTTTTGCGTCGTTTTGACGTAAAGGCCATCGTTTGGGGGGCAGAGGTCTATTACTTGCCTAGCAAAAAATTACCACCGACAAAACAATTTCATAAATATATCTAATTTTCATATATTATTATCATCTAAAATGTCACCACCTGATGCAATCTTTATTGTTGTTTGTACAGAAGTGCAACGTCAGCGCATCTTCCAGAAGCTTGGCGCCGAAAACTACATTCTCAAGGAGAAACAGAAGAGCAGCAGTGAAATGTTCGTGTCCCAATTCTTAAGTGCCCGTAAATCTTACGATGTACAATGTTGAACTGATGGAATTTTGGGGATAGACATGCAAACGTAAAAAATGCAACCTTGTTGTTACAAAGAAGGCTACATTCGATTGCAATGTGTGTGCTTGGCTATTCATGTCGCAGCCTACATGAAAATTAAAATGACGTTAAAATTGGACGACCTATGGCGTGCGTGGCCAACGACCATGCCATGTCACCACGTCAGAATGACTGACTATAGGATAAATGACTTAGTTTCAATAACTTTTCATAATGAAATAGAAATACAGCAGGGATAGCGTCTTTGTTATTCGGGAACTGCGGGCATGGTTTTGTGGAAATTCGTTGAACGTGATACGGATGATTAATTGATTCCTAGTCTACACATTTTTAAATCTAGCCAAGTGCCAAAAAAAATCTTGAAATCATTTGTTGAAATTCGATACCATTTAATTTCAAGTATTCTGTATAGGAATCTCCAACCTGAATTTTTAAGCAATTTGAATATAGTAAGAAACAAATCATGCAAATACGGACCTGGTCAGAGTGATAAAATAATATGTATTTCATCTTTCTGATATATGTGTGTTACTGAGAAGTTAACGTCAAAAGCATAGGTTGCAGTTTTTTTTACTTAATTTCACTCTAAGTTTATGTTTCAGGTCGGAAGAAATTAATGAATTGAAACGACGCATGGATGAGCTGAGTGGGCAGATAGCTGCCCTATCACATCGGTACGCTGTTAAGTTTTGGGCTACTTGTGCATTGTGGACCATTGATACTTTTGAAATGATAATTCTACCTGCATAATCAATGCCAAAATCTGGTCAATCTTTAATCTCAAACACCATTTGACAAATGTACGGGGCCGGGACTTTTTACAATTACGTGAAAGTATTAAATCAACAGCTGCGACTGTGCAGAACAACAATTGAAATAACTTCATAAAACCTCTTACACATGTACTAAACATGGCTTGGACCTGGTAGGCTACGTGGTAGGGTACGATTATAATCCATACATATTACAGTGTATGGATTATAACGAAGATTCCGAACATAGTTTCTCCCCTAATTGGCACAAAACATTTTGACTAAATATAGACATTTTAGATCATATTATACAGCGTTTTCTCGCAAATAAGTATAAAAAGTAATTTCTCTTATGCGCTTTACACTACTACTTTAATAAAACCGATCTCAGCATATATATATATATATATATATATATATATATATATATATATATACATATATATAGATATATATATAAATATATATATGGTCAGTTTAAATTGTGTCTAACCATTCAGTCTTAGACTCATATCATGTGATGTACTGATAACAGTTGATTAGACTACAGGAAAGGAGCTGAAATTTTAACTGAAAGTCCTACATAAATATCAATAGCTGTTGATTTTCATGGTAAGGTCAAGCAAAATTCATTTCATGTATTTATACATTTTGTATAACTATTGTGCTAATACTTTTTGTCGATCCTACTTTCAATAGGAACGGTAGTCCGTCATCTCAGCAACAGGAGGCCGGGAGTAGCACACGAGTTCATGACAAATTGGACACTGTCGTCTGAATAAAGCAAGGTCATTTGGATAGATCGTCGTTGCATCATCATCGTCATCATCAGTATCATCATCATCTTCGCTATCACCACTATCATCATCTCCGCCACCATTCTACCATCTTTATCGTCGTCATCATCAACAGTGCCACTATCATTTACATCACATCAGCATCATCACCACACCCCGTCATACCAGCTTTATCATCTTCGCTTCCATCATCGTTATCAGCATCATTCTATCAGCCTCATCATCACCATTAGCAGCACATCAGATCATCACCACAGCTTTCATACCATCTTCATCATCATCACCACGTCCATCATTAACAGCACTTCAGCACCATCCCCAACATCATCATTATCATAACCACCACCATCATCGTCATTAACATAACCATAAGCATCTACAGTAGCCTCTTTTTACTAGGTATATTGTTAGTCGTCAGCCGTAAGGGCAGCATAGGTAAAAAACAATGAAGAAAAAGATGTGTACGTAGTATTACATAGATCTCGATAGAAAGATATACAGCCAGATTGACAGATAGATAACCACTTTATTAGATACATTAGACAGATTAAAATTGGGACATCTAAAATAAGAACAAATTAGATAGTAGATAACTTTAGTCAAAACAGAAATAGACCGATCTTTATTCTCTCAACATAAGCTGGCTAGATTAACCTCAAATCAAAAGTTATTGTATTTTACAGAGATGGAAATCGATTATTACGTTGTCACGTCAACTGCCGCATAAAGAATACGAATCATATAGTTACATGTTACTGAATTGTAGCACTTTGTAATAAGAATGTAAATCGCATTCGAATTCGCATTGTTGGGATCTGTGAATATAATTCCACCTGCTATATAGATGATATGTGTTACAATTAAAACTCTTATAATAATAATGAATGATAATAAAGCTGTTTCAGATTTTCCCTTGTCGTGGTGAATCTATATAGCGTCATATCATATAATAGAATATAATATGTTGTAGTTTTGACATTCATCGTAAAATAATATTACGAAACCAACTCACGCAACATACCAAACGATGTTGACAAAGCCATACCCTATATGATAATCATTATTTATTATATTTAGCTATTAGATAGGAGACCCTACGACCTACGTTAGTGATCGAGTGATTAGATATGTTATTATGTAGTTATTAGATATATTTTTTGTTATTAATGAACATGCAATAAAGACTATTATTATTATCATCATTATTATCATCGTTATCATTATTGGTATTATTAAATCATTATCATTATTAGTGGTGCGTACCTAAACTCATATTCAGGTTCAGGTCCGGATTCAAGTCAAGCAGGTCAGGTTCAGGTCCGGACTTGTAAGTCCGGACCTGAACCCATAATTGCGTTTTATGTGCGCTAGAAAGTTTTCTTTTTTGAGGGGAGGGGGGATGGTGCATATAAAATTGCATGTTAGCATGAACTGAAATGCAATGTGAAAAATACATGCAACTTATATACAGCCAGTGTAAACACAACATGTTTTTGGCTTTTTCCATTGCAAATTTCCCTGTCTATGGAAGGTTTTAGATGGTTTAGAGCAAGAAAAGGGAATATAAGTGACAGATAGCTTTTTGCAAGTCCGGACTCTCAAGTCCGGACATTTAGGTTTTCTTTGGACTTGGACCTAAACATTTTTAGGTCCAATTCCAAGTCCGGGCTTTAGGTACGCACCACTAATCATTATGATAACTGCTATAATATGCAGTAAAATGCCCAAAGAGAAGACGACTCAGGTGACCAATAAAATAATGTATAAGGTCTGTATAAGTGGGAGAAAGAAGTGATCAAGAAAACCAAACGTGACCACACTGGCAATGTGGTTGTTATGCGAACCTGCAATATGCGTATGTTTAACGGTACTACAAAAAAACGTATGGATGACCATAGATAGAAGTATATAGTTTCATAAAGACTAACTTTTAAATATAGGACTTATTTACTCACAGTTAATCAATAACAGTTATAGATTATATAGATAGATAAATAGGTACATACTATTAGATAGATAGATTGTCTATAGGTAAATATAACTGAAATAAATGAAAGATACCACTGTACCAACCGCTTGTGCCCATTGGTTTAACAACTATTACATCGATTTTATAAGTTGGACTTTTAGCTATGATTGGCAGTAACTGCTAAACGTATTTTAAGTCTTGGACTAGAATAAGTGCTTTGCTACCTTGAATAATGTTATGGCTAACACAAACAAAAACCTTCTACACGTCATAATTGTCTCCACTCTTTGATATTCATCCTTACAGATTAGCGAGGTACAGCGCACAATTTGAAAGGTGCAGGCCCCATGCTCAGTGATTTGAAGATCCCTTCGGTTGAAGGTGTAGGAGCGCCCTCTGGCAACTCCAGTGTGAAGTGCTGCAGGATTGAGGAGAACAGGAGGAAGAGTTCCATCTTGGCCAGCTGCTCACCTAAGCAGTTCCTACGTCCTAGAATGCAATAATGAAGACAAGAGTTTTTAATAAAATGTGGATGGAAAGACTCTTGGCCTACTTGCTGAATTAATACGACAAGCCACGTGACAAATAGTCAAAACTTCAGCAGGATACCATGTAGCATCAGCTCATTCCTTCTGATACTCCGAAATGATTTTGCGGTTGTAATGTATGAGATAGCACTTAAAGTAATAACTTTCTAACAGTTTGATTAGAGACTTAAATTACGGGCAGAACGGAACATATGTTGTTTTTTTGGAGGGGAGAGGGCATTTTAAACATCGCATCACTGTTTTTTATGATAATACTTTACGTTTGTGAACGCATCTGTTGCAACACATATTCTGCCCTGCAACTCGAACAAGCAGATGATGTCTCACAGGATGTGAGATTTGGATTCAAATTGTCGGAAAGTTCAAATAGTCGACCTCCTTTCCTGTTGATGATGGAGATGCATATCTATTCTCTTATATTTTGCTACCTTAGCTTCAAGGTCTCTTTAAAGTATACGTAGTTACCCAGACGAGCTATAGGAACATGCTTGAAACGTACCTGCGGAGAAGGGTAAGAATGAAGGTGGATTGTTCACCACTTTGCCGTCCAAATCAAGAAACCGGCTGGGGTCGAACATTTCCGGGTTGGGCCAGGCTTCAGGGTCCATGTGGACGGACCTCAAGTTTAGAAGAAGCTAATGTGTATTGGGAAGAAAGTTAACAAGTAGTATTTACAAGTAAACAAGGGATATGTCTTCATGAAATGTTCAGCAACATTACGTTTGATCTATGTTATAAAAGATAATGAGTTAGTGTTTGCGTCTCAGACTGTACACAGTATAGCCCATAATGCCTATGTAGATTCTATTTTATTTGACATTAAGTTAGTTCTAGAGAACTAGCTATAGAAATATTTCACCATGGGTACCATAATCGCTACGGTGCTAAGGGAACTTCAAGGTTTGATTTTAAGTGGTAGATATAAATCTTATGCTGAAAAAAAAGAAGTAAGAGAGGTTTAGGCCTCCAAACAGATTTTATGTGACTCCGTGACCGTTGGCTTCAACATAAATAAAACGTATGGAAATGAACCTGATGATGGAACCAAGAAATATGTTCTTATTTAATTTTGATGTTCATCAACATAAGAATCGTTTAAATTTTGCAACAAATACATGTGATAATTGAATTATACATACTTTGGTTGAACCGTTGAATGTAATAACCGCTGTAGTTTATTAACATCTGAAACTTGAGCACTTAGTGCTAAGGATGTATCATTTGATCATCATATTAAGAGATATACTGGTTGTTAGATCAAAACCGCATATAATTTATGTTATTGACTGACGAAGATTACCAAAGTTCCCTCCGCAATGTCATAACCACGAAGACGGGTTGGCCCCGTAGATTGGCGAGCGAATAGAACTGGTCCAATATGGCGGATCCGCTGGACCTCCATGATGATGGCGGTGGTGTAAGGAAGCTGGTCCCTGTGTGCCAGACTCGGTTTGGTGGCGCCGAGCACACTGTCAAGTTCAGCCTGGACCTGCATGGTAAACAAGACATAACAACGGTTTTGTGTAGGGCTGGGTACCGGTGTGACAGCGATCTCGCCCCCCCCGGCGATCTCGCCCCCCCGGGGGGCGAGATCACTAGCGTTTTCGCCCCCCTTTAGCGTTTTCGCCCCCCCCCCCCCGAGAGCAGCTGGCTACTACAAATTACAGGTGCGCTACCTGGTACTATACTGCACCTGGGAAGTAACGTATATGGTGTGTTACCTGGTACCTATATGGCACCTTATTACCGTACCGTAAGATGTCATACCTCGAAAGTCGATACTATATTGTTCGGTGCAAACATGACATTGAAATGAAAAAGACAATTTTTGCAGCTGAGGTGGCATAAAAACAGTGCTACTGCGAACGTATAAATCAACACCGACTATGGTACCGGAATACGTCAGCTATATGTTTTCAATTTGTCACAGTGTTTTCTTTCTTGTGCTGGAAACATTTCCAAAGCACTAACAAAAACACACGTGAATAATAGTTTCTCATTATAAACACTATCTACGCGCAAGTTGATATAGCTGTAGCTAAATGCTACACAAACACTGGTAAAGTACCAGTCTTAAGCAACACGGGTAAATGCATCAGTTCCTAAATACTAGAAAAAACAGTCATGTTGGAGGTGAAGATATCCCTTGGCCAGGTGCATATACCAAAATGTGCGTTATTCTAATTAGTACCTAATATTTGCATAATTAATAAAGACATTACATAGTTCTTTTGTGGTCACTTCATGGTAGAGACTTCATATTGGAGATATATAGGTTGCTTGAGGACAGGTGAATACAATGAAATACATCTTATGTCAAGACTCAGGTATATGCAATAATGGGAATACAAGGGACCAAACCCTCCTTGTCTGAAACAAGTTCAACTATCTCATTACCATGTAATTACGTTAATATTGATACTATGAATGGAGTTATGTATCAAACTCGTGTACTTATATCATTCTGAAACTACAAATTGTGATTTATACCAATCAACTTCTAAAATGTCATATAACCCCTTTTTTGGGGGGGGGGCGAAATCGCTAAAGGGGGGCGAGGTAGGGGGGCGAAATCACTAGCCGGGGAGGGCGAGATCGCTAGTGATTTCGCCCCGGGGGGGGGGCGAGATCGCTAGTGATTTCGCCCCCGGGGGGGCGAGATCACGGGGGGGGGGGCGAGATCGATGTCACACCGGTACAAAACCGTTTTTTTTTTATTAGACCGGTCCAGAAAAACCGGACCTGAAAACATGTTGGACCTATTGGAAAATGAACAGGTTATATGATCAGGCATTCACGCGTTTTGGGGCTTACGTACCGGTCGAAGAAAATAACAAGTGCGAAGTAGATTCTATAGTCATTTTTTCCAAGTTTTACAATCAATCATACAGAAGCAGTTAGCCTTGTAGGATTTTATAACGCTAAAGGGAATCCGATACTCCACAAAACAGATTTCTTTGTTGCGAAATAGACCATTGTGTTGAGTATCGTTTATTCACAAGTTTTCACATACTGAATCAGGTTCAGGGACCTGAACCGGACCTGGATTTGAATTTTCTGTACCGGTACCAAGCCCTAGTTTTGTGGCCTAGGCGGGGGGTAATGGCAGGGTGTTCGGGGTAAACACCACAGTTGCGTTGCGCAGAAAAGGGCCTTGAATTCAGAAATCCTCTTCTGCTTATAAAATTTATAGACTTTTTCAGTTACAAGGAACAAGTGGTCTTACCTTCTGCTGTACATCTGGATAGAGGACCATGTAGAGCATGGCCCAAGTCAATGTTGCAGCCGTGGTGTCAGTCCCTGCCATAAAGAGACTCTGAATAATAAACACAGCATTTTCTTCCTTCAGCCAGGTGCCTTCTCCGTCCTGCTGGTCCAGTTGAAGCAGACAGTAGTCTATGAAGTCTCGTGGATCATCTGGGTCCAGATTTAGACGATGCAGATCTACTTCTTCTCGAATGAACTGCTGTAGCTTCTTAGAATGGAGGCGTGTTCCCGCAATTGGATCTTGGACTGTATATTGACAGGACAGGAATGTAGCAACAGATGTACTTCGTATTACACTTTGTAACCAACCATCCAAGCTAATATATAGTTCAATAGACAGTTAATTACTTATCCAGACTCGCGAATTTATCAAATCCAAAATTTGACAATTTTTTACGAATGTATTTTGAAAGTTCCCATTGTGCTCTCGATGAAGTAGGATATATGATTACTTGCACTCTACAAACGATATGGATGAGCCCGAAATCTTCAAATTCGAACCAAAATAATGTAAATCAGATCAAAAATTATTGGAAAATGAAGGGTAATAACTGGATTGAAGTAAAAAATTAAGCCTAGAGTTACTCGTCCCCATCCCTTCGCCAAATGATTTTAACTTGCCAAATGATGTTGAATTGTGTATTTTGTGAATTTGTCATTAAGTCTTCATTTAACACACCAACTATCATTGACAATCCGTCAACCCTTCCTTTTTTTACCAAATATTATGTTGAATCATCCACACAGCTTCTTGAGTTATGTTGTAAACAGACGAAAACACATAAATACCGTCACACACAGCCCGCTGCAGTGCCGACGAAAAATGCCAGGTGGACCATATTCGAAATTGACCTTCATTTCTACAACCGCTATTATGTTGAATGCATGTCGTTACTACAGTGATAACTTGTTTGCTATTCCACAGCGTCCCCCATTCACAACATTCTCTAGAATCGACAGCATACTCACGTCCTGGAATGTAGGTGATGAACGGAAACTCCCATCTGGCTACCTCAACTCCTAGGTTCGCCATAGTCGTCAGAAGATGTTGGAATCTGGTATCCCCGAAGTCATACCGTTTACCGAAGACCAGAGCGCAGATAACGTTGCCTGTGGCCGTTGTCAGGTCGGATGAGATGTCAAACGGCTTTTTGTTGTATCCGCAGATCTTTTGGAGAAGGAGGAGTTATTGAAATATCATCATCAATATCATTATCATCATTTTCTTGATCTTTGATACTTCCAAGTGTACAGCGTTTTGGGGGCAAATGTACAAATACTAGCAAGAGTATGTACGTACAAACAATGGGTATAGGTGTCTGAGCATGCAATATGTATTTGCAACCCGTGGGTTTTTGTATTTGCAATGAACTTCTCTGTTTTGTTGTTCACCTAAATTGACTCGCCGTGGCTACTTATGACAGTGAATAAAAAGACCCTGAGTTTGCAAATTTTGTATTGTAGTCAATTGATTGTTGTTCCAACAAGGCGTTATGTAATATCCAATAGACGGACGGCAATATTTTGATTGCCACCTTAAACAACCGTCCATAAATTTCAAATTTCTAATTAGAAATAGATTACTTCACGGATAAATGTGTAAATTCGTTACTTCTGTGATAGAATATGTTCCAATACCTTGGCACAGATAGAACTAGCCTCTTCTTGAATTTGATCTTGTATGCTCCCTCTGCCCATCTTTACTCCCAGTCGTCTGAAGACACTGGTTGCAAACCTCCGTCGTTCCTTAAAGACTTCTCCGTAAGGAGCCATTAAGATGTCTAGTGAAATGAAACATATATACAGTTGTGACGAAGTCATGTAAAAGAATTAGAGCCGGCCTATAAATTTCCAAACATTTAGAAGGAGTGGGTCAAAAGGCTGGCGAGGGAAGAAGCCCTCATGGAAGGACTAGCCAGAAGCTGCTGCATGTGGTTTAGGAAAAGGAATAAATGGAGATCTTCTCTAGTAACGTGCTGTTGTGAATCGACCTCCTGATACGTGACATGCTGTCAGAAATGGGATTCACAACAACACGTAATTGGAGAAGAACCCATTTTATTCCATTCGGTCTCCTGACAGTAGTCTTATACAACACTTAAATATCTTGCCGACCAACTACACCTCCGGCTACAAGATATACACATACACGTGTGGTTAAGCAGTATCAAAAAGAATTCAAAACTGTCCCTTTAAACAAATCCCCAAATTACTATAAACAAGATAAATACCTCTATGATATAAAAAAAAACTTCGAACACGTGTGTTTTTAAATAACAAGCGGGCTTTGTGATTTCAGCAGCCGGCGTTTTGTAGGTCTTTTAGGTCGTTGAAGGTGAGGTGGTGGATCGTTTTAGTCGTTTCGAAAATAAATGTTTCGTCAAATCTATAATCAGGTCAATTACGAATGAAATGTATTTCACCTTCCACTGTATTTGCATTGTATAGTCTTTTGATAGCGTTTTATCGAGTCTCTTTTATGTCTCTAGATGGTAGATGGTAGGTGATTGGTAGTGTCTTTGGGAAAACCACTTTACATGAATTTTGTTATAAATCTTTACGGTTCCATCATATTACATAACACAAACCTGATGTGTTACGCAATGAGCCGATTTTTCCGAATGTGTAAAAACGCAACTTATTAGGGGTGATTAATAAGATCACAACCCAACTTTTATTGTCGTAGTTATAAGACACAAAGCGTTTTATGATTGTCTATCATCATTCAAATTACTTTGCAGGAAAATTAACATTATTTACGTTAGGTGGGAGTACCCAACTAAGTTGTAATATGAAAGGAGTCCTTATCAAACAATATATTCTCAGATTTCCCTGCTTGAGTAAACTCTGATAACAGTCCACCCTTCTTATTCTCACCCCTAACCAACTGTATGTATGTTGTATTCTTACGTTAGAACTTTATAATAGCCACAGGCTAGTTGGGTAGTCCTGGCTGTATTTCCCTCTATACAGCCGAAAAAAAATGAAATCAAATCAAAACAAAACATACCTTGACCAAGTAAGGTAGCGCCCAATTTTGGATCAGTCCGTGTTGAAAGCTCATCCTTTTCCATCATTTCCTTCAAAGTCGGGTATCCACTCACTACGTATATCTCTTTACCCAAAAACTTGACACGGTAAATTTCACCGAACTCTCTGGCCCATAGGTCAACTTGGAGACGGAAATCCTTCCTGATCAGAGTTGGAAGGTGGTGTACAAGGGGCCACCCACCGGGTACCAAAGGCGGCAGGTTTCCGGACCTCTTCCCTCTCAGAAACCTCACAGCTAAAACAAAGGTGACCAGAAAGACCAGTAGGGTGGACACGTCCAGAATGGTGAATGGGAAACCTTCTGGGAGCGTAAAGACCTGCGCCATTTTAGCGGTGTAGTAGTCTATATCAGTCTCTCGGGTTGGCTGGGAAAAGAGTAGAATCTGGGCAAACAGATTCAGTAAAATGTCAGATGTGAGTGTGTTAGTGGAATAATTACTATTTGCAACCTCCGTTTAAATGAGGTAAGCTCAGCCAATTTTCTAAGTTTCCTAGTTTGGACCGATTTGTACAATTTTTCAGGTCACCGGAGACGTCTGGTAGAGGCTATCGGTTAGGTAAGTCATGCAGTGTAAGCTTCGTGTGAAACAAGCTACATACGGAAACATGATCATTTACAAACAAGACGGCTTGAATACTTGGGCAATGATTACATTCTTTATATTTGAGCTATCATCGATTTTTATTCTGTTTCCAACATATGGTTATTCCTACAGAGTTTCAGTTAACTTTACCAATCTCTCTTCCCCATTGGTCAATTTGGAGACGGGCATTTTCAACGAACAGAGTATGCAGGCGTCTATAACAACAAGCTTCCTGACATTTCACAATAGGTTCAAAAGACCTTTATAACACAGTTCTACTAAAATCACAGAAGCCACTTATCAGTTTAAACGTGGGACTTTTCATCAGCAAAGAATGTGTTGTGTACGTAGTACGTGTACATCAGATAACGCTAGTTTACCTTTATGCGTAGGGTATCCTTTATCCGTTCTTTTTAAAGACAGGGTATTTAGGGATATCGAGTCAACGTGGCGGTTTTAAACTGCATTATTTGAAAATATCACAATTTGAAACCACCGTATGTCGACTTGGTATCCCTAGATACCATGTTTAAACCAAACGATGGATATAGGTTACAACGCGAATAAAGGTGATCTGGTGTTAAGTCTTATCTTTAAAGTGACGAAGAAAATAAATTCTACCATGAAAATCAAGTAACAAAAATATTATAGAAAAAGTAGATAAACCTTTTTTTTCACTAACTTCAACAAACATCTGTCAAACCAAACAGAAGTAACTCTAAATCTTAGTATTTTACTTCATTGGTAACTTGTGTATGTACATAAAGTTGTAATAAGCCTTCAGGTATGTATTCAGATTATCATTTATATCTAACAGTTACTATATTTGCCGGATACATACATTTACACATATGCCTAGTATTGGATCTGATGAAAGCATTCAAACTATAGCTTAGTAATAACGGCTAGTTGTCTTAAACAACCGCTGATGCCATGTCATTCTGAGGTGACACAAAAGGAATGCACTCCGGGTACTTGATACTGTAAACATGGAATAACTACCTGCCTTCTGTTGTTTTAGTGCACCAAAAACAGATCACCTAAACTATAAACTTCTGGCAGAATGTACATTGTACATCCACGGACACGATCCGCTAGGTGTCGCTTGTGACATTATGCATATGTTATGGTGTCTCTTCTGTCTTTTGCTTTATGCAGCATATAAAAGACAAATCAATGATACATTATTCCCATTGTAGCACCCATACCAAACATTTTACTGTTAGGTCGATGTTGATTTTATTGCATTACTGACATCCTCTTTGAATAAAAAAACGGATAAAAGTATGCAAATGAATAAAATGAAATATGTCACAGAATTGTCATTGTTAAATCTAATTGGTCAGAAAGGTTGAACTGATGACACTTGATATTGTATACCGAACAAGGTTTCTTCATTTCTGTTCTTTGTTATAATTGAAATGGAAATGACATTTTACTATATTAATAACCATTCACCGGTATTGTATTGCAACTTGCAGCATGTATTTACTTCTTATGCGGCAGCTTTTGCCGACATGCAGTATTTGTTTGTTTCTTTTTGTTTGTTTGTTGGAATTGCATACCCTAGAATTGCAATATTTACAACGATGTTCAAAGAACAATTGTTCCGACTGAAAACTGACAAGCAAGCACGTCCAGCGGATAGTACTAGTACCATGTACCACGGCAGCTCCACCACAATCTGTAGGATTTTCTATTACTGCGACTTGAGCTTGTCCCCGCTTCTACAGCAAATCTTTCTACAGAGGAGTGAACAGCTGTACCAAACTGTACCCAGGGCAGCTGTACAGACAGCAAAGAGGAACACGGCCACATCCAGCATGTAGTACTGGTACCATGGCATCTCCACTGCGCGTGCGCGGAGATGATGCAGTCCTCCATGTTTGATGACGTGTTCTATCCACCAGACGGCCCGCTCCATGGGTGACTGGGGCTGGTCACGGTGCAGACGTGACAGGCGGGCTGCCGTCTCTCGGTAACTGTGAAGGCACAGAACACTCATGGCAATCTGTATTGACGATAATGTAAAAATAGGTACGTTCCGGGTGTCATAATATTTTGTGAACAGTCCACATCATAAGAACTACTCCCACACAGAAGCCCGCCGTCTCAAGTACGCGAAAAGTTTGATTCGAAGATCTCGCACAACAATGTCGTCATATTGGTTTTCGATGACGTCAAGTAAGGGACCGACCACATCAAAATAGGGGTCTACAATGGCCTGAAATCGGACCCAATTTTTTTTTTACCAAATCCAATAGTCTGCACCTTATTGTGAACGTTCTCTGACATGTTCCAAGAAAAAGGCTTCTTCTAGTCTAAAACAGACTAAAACGACTAACAGACTGAAAAAAAAAACTGGGTACGGGATACATTAATGCTCCTTGCCCTGGATGGACAAATAGAGGCTGAAATTCTGTCTCCCTCCCTCTCTCTACCGTCTCTCTCTCCCCTGTCTCTCTCTCCCTCCCTCTCTCCCCTCTCTCTTGAAGCTTCCTCTCTCCCGTTCTCCCTCTCTCTCTAGGCATCTATTCGTCTCTTCTCACTCCAAATCTCCTTCCCTCTCTCCCCCCTCTCTCTCTTCCCATGCAATATTTGTTTAATATGTACTAATCCCTATACATCTACGTGTAACATAAACAATACCTGCTGTTGGTGATAACAAGAAGAATAGCCCGGTACAACTGGTCGGCGGTGACCGTACTGAAGTCCAACTTCACCCCCAGTCCCCTGGCCGCTACCCGGGCGGCGTTAGCGGGCTGATCTGCGCTCAGCGGCAGACAGACCATGGGCACACCGTGGTGCAGGGCCTCGTACACGCTGTTTGACCCAGCGGGAGTGACGAAGGCTCGGGTTTTGGGGTGGGCTACAACAACAAGGAACAAGTCAGACAGACATACCCGGTCAATCATCACCAAAACACACTATGAAGACAGTGATACATGTACTTCACAACAAATATCATAGACACAAAATCACACTATAGAATCTTTATTTGCACGATCATTGCAAGATACTATACGATAATTTCAAAAGCCTTTGTTTTTTTGTAGAGTTTACGTCCACTAGTACCTAGTGGGTACTAGTACCTAGCACCTCTCTCATTTTGGCGTCAAGTTTGCGGCTTTTTTTGCGACATATCGGCGGCTTTTTGGCGGCATTTTACCACTCCTTTTATTAACTGCTAGAAAAATTCACCATTTGAGATTGTCACCACTGTCCTAGCTACACGTTTTACCATGCATCCTCTATTACTGCTGTTATTCTTCGATTTTCTACTCCCCCTTTTTTGTTTACCTTATTAATGATAACAATGAATAAAGAAAATAACAATGGAATAGCACGGAGTAGCTGATAACATGACGTGCACAAACGATCAGGGACAATCACGCAACATCTGCTTGGCAATATCCAATTACCACAAAGCCCTAACAGGCGAAGATAACGCAGACCCGGACCTATATTCAGAAGGACGAATATAAACTTATTACATCGATTATAAAAACAGCAAAAAAAAAAAAAAAACAACGTGCATCATCGCGCATCTGTGTGCAGATGACATGCCAAACTATATACGAATGCGGCAAGCGAACATAAAGATACAAATACAAACACTCATCACATCGTACAAAAACAAAACTCTTTCGCCGGAGGTTACCCTCCGGTCACAGAGTAATAAGTAGATATAGGTATGAATAGAAGCTTACCTAGCAGGTGATTCTGTGGTAGCCATTCCAGTAATTTGGTGTTGTTTATACCCAGACCGGCCGGCTTCTCCCCTACGTACCGCCACATCACCTTCTGTCGGAGTCGGGCGAAGGCTGCCGCGAAGACTTCGTTCCTCTCCGCCGACATCGTCTTGAGCATCGATCCAAAACTGACGACAATCACTCCATCGTCTCCAGAGCTCTGGACAAGCGCTTCCATGTCCTGTGGAATGATGAATGACACATTGCCAATTTTTCTTTTCACAATCAGCATACACCTACATGTAGGTTCCTATTTGCATAAATGATCTCTATCGACATTTCTCTCGTTTGCAGTTACATATATCATGTTTCAGAGTCCTGTCATCGAATGCAGCTGATCTATACATTTTCTGCATCCATTATGCAAATCAACTCCTTATTTGTATACGTGATTATGTTCAATATCTGCGTACAAAAAAAAATCATGACAAGCTGTCAACGTTTTGTTCAGTTAAGCTTTTCCAAGGTCTTAGGCAAAATTGTCGCCTGTAACATGCATTGACATAATACCGGTCATAAGCCTTATACCGGTAGATTAAAAATACTGGAACTTAAAGAGATCTACACATGCAACAATAGTTATTTCTGAGGTATGCACACTTCAGACATCTAGGTGTCCAATACATCATTTACAAAGCATCGATAACAATGCATTCGAAGACAACAAGGCCAAAAGTTTTCAGTATCTTTTTCGGGGTAGGCAGCTCGTCGTGGGACGAACACACTGTCACGTTCATCGCCAGATTTGTAGATAATAATCACATGTGCTCACGGCACAAGACGAGCATGATTCAACAGCAATCTTGAATTTCTTTTGGTGACCTACAACTCGTGTAAAAGTGTGAGGAACCGTTGCATAATAGCCCGGATCTACGGCTGAATGGGTCAAATTGAACGTACGCCGCCATTTTCCCGCCATTTTTAATGCTACGGCCAGCAGTAAAGTTTTGCGTCATAGCGGTTGTGACGGACCAAAATTAAATGAAAATTCTTGTCAGTATACGCCCATTTTCTCATGACTTTTTGTATGCTCATGCAGATTTTTGTTTTGTGTAACTACTAACAGGAAAGAAAGGAACAACAGAGGATGAATAAAGGTACATAGCGGCAGTTAATTGTGCCGTGTTTCGTTAGACCGGTATAGTGCACCCCCTTCCAACCACGCGCCCGTTCTCCGTGCAATTCCGCGGTGTGTTCCAATTACGATATTATGTTTTTAGCAGGACCAGAGAGACAAAATAATTTACACAGAAGAAGTGGCAAAGGTAAGCTGTAACAGCAACATGTAACTGGAGAAAATGATGCGTTGATCATTTGCCAAATTAGCATTGCTTGAGAAATTGCAGTAAACCGACCGGTATTATGCCAATGGATGTTAGTAAAAAACGCTAGTGGTCGTGAAAAACAGCGCTTACTGTCTTCTCTGATAGATATTTACTATTCGGAGATCAGGACTATAACTTGTCCAGTATACGAGATATAAAAACCGCAGGTTATGCTGCGGTTCCTTACTATCCGCTTGGAGGTCGATTATTGATTTTGACCGTTGATTTCCCGACCCCTACCAATATACCAAAAATAATAACTTCATTTACAGCTTCTAGGTTTATTTTGTCCACAAAATACGATACCTACAGACATTGCAGCCATGCCCAAAGACTAGTTTACAACCGAAAAAAATACTATTAGGCTAGCCCCTGAGGCGTGGCCAAAACTCACCTTAGGCAGAGATTTTATCGCAGGGACATTCAGTCCTCCGACTTGAACCATGTTGGGCATGCTGGGACGGGGAAAATCCAGGATATTGTCGGTTTGATAAAGCCACAAGGCAGTACGTGACGTCACGCTCTGTATAGTCTCTTTCTCGCCGACGTAAGTTTGGACAAGTTCGTCGTACTTGCTACTCACATCCCAACGCGCAGCCATAGGTAGCAGGGTGTACAATACCGCATTCTGAAGTCTTTGTAAGAAGGTCATATCATCCGTGAAGTCGGTACCTAGAAGAGGCACGTGCGACAGAGGGACTGGTACACCTGTAGCTTTTTCGTCAAGACCGTACGGATCCCCACGCATGTAGGCAACGTGTGGAATTCGGAAGTCTAGAATGGCTGAGAGGATAGCACCGCAGGGGAAAAATGGGTCCGAAATCACCACACTGAACTGCAATCTCTTCAGACGATCCACAAGGGCACTGTCAGCAAGCAAGTGGGCACAGTATCGCTTGGATCCTTCGGACGCGGCAGCGAATGCCTCTCTCATTTTGTAAAGAGATACTTCTTCAGCTACAGAGTGTACTTGATCCTGTAACGCCTTGAGTGCTGCCTGGGTGCCGTGGTCTTGGAATGTCTCGTATTGAAATCAATGCGACTCTGCCCGTCGTTTTTCCACAGTGTCCTTTGACACAACGACATTGACTACATGACTTCTTGCAACTAAAGCACGGCCGATTTGGGAAAGAGCCATCCAGTGACTATTGCCTAAACATGGCGGGGGAACCAGTAGAACATTCTCTGCGTTGCCCTTGTGTATGGAAAGATATCCCAGGAAAACTATAGCTGGCAGGATACATGCGTTAGATCGAATCTTCAAAGCGATTTCCATGTTGTTACGACTTCCGTGTCCACACAGCGCTGAATGTGTGGCCAAAGTTCATGTTACACATGCAACGTGCAAAGGTCAAAGTTGAAGGTTTCCGCTTTCACCATAACGAGTCCCCGAAACGAGTTCAAGGACAACAAACTTTTAGCTCCTGCAACTAAAAACAACAGGAGCTAATTGACTCATTTGCATTAACTGTGTCTTAGCCTTGCTATCCTTTAAAAACCAAATTGTCTTCAGCTTGACTTTGCCTTACCTTAAAATTTGTTTCTTTGGAATCCAAATTGTCTTCAGTCTGAATTGTCTACAACGTTTCCTATTGGACATCTGAAATTGTCTTCGTTCTTAGTTAGAGTATAAAAGACCTGTTTCTTGCAGATCACTTCAGTGTCACTGAAGAAGGAAAGTGGATTCTTTCCGAAACGTCTGACCGTTTCAAAACCATATCCAGTTGCTTGAGTAACTATTTTTTGGAGTTCAAGGACAAGTTGGGAGTAGGATGTATACAACAGTTGGCACTTGCTTGTGAGAGAGCAAACTAGGCATTGAATAATTGACAACCTTATCTTTGCTGGGTTTTCTGTGAAAGGAAAGCTGATGGTAGGAAAGACTCTATATTTGTTGACTGAGAGTTTATTGTGACCTTGTATAATAACCTTATATAGTGCGGGTCTCGAGGAATAAATTTCTTCTCCTGTTACGTTCCTAAAATGAAAAAAAAAACGTAGGAAAAGGAAAAACCTTTTTTGAAGGAGTTTAGAAAGTGTCTTCATTCCTCAAGGCCATTATTCAAGGTGATTACAAAAGGTCACAATAAACTATCAGTCAACCTCCTGTTCAAGATAATCCTGGTGAACTTCGCACTAAAGTTGCTAGAGGGCGCCCTTACACCGTCCACCGACGTGATCTTCAAATCACTGAGCATAGGGCCTGCACCCGTTCCAAATCACCAACTCACTCACTGGATATGTAGCACTAGTGACGTCAGAGGTGCGTTGCGCAGTAGAGGGCACGAAAGGGGAACCGTAGAGCCACTTGAAATCCTTTAAAATTTTTGTTTTTCTTGAAAATATTTGTTTAATCTGGAGACTTTTTTATTTTCATGGGGAAACAAGATTCTACACTTTCCTGACTCTTTCCTTTTTTGGTCAAAACTTATTCAGTTCAGCAGTTTGGTTAGTCGAAGGACAGGTTTGAGTTGTTTTGTGGTATGATTTGAATTAGGAGGGTCAAAGGTGAGGTATCTTCCCTGAGAGTGTTTTTTTCCTGGGAGAATTAGCCGAACAACCTTGTTTTCTTAGCTTTGAATGTTTAGAAACTAGACCCAAGAGACTTTATAAAAGAAGACGAATGTTTACGAATTAAATGTAGCTTAATACGTTTCCTTCACTTTCACCTAACGATACTTGATGTCTCCATAAGTAAAACCCTATTCACCTCACAATTACGCCCGTACCCAGCGCCGCGAAGACGCCATAGGTTTTAATAGATTGTGGGCTCAACCAATACACAAATCAAACTTTTGGAATCTGTCATTTTGTTTTGTTTTGTGTTTGTCTCAATTACCTTAGCAAATCGTAAGTTCTGCTATGTGCGTCTCTATACAACGTGTGACTGTACCCTAGTTAGCTAGTATAATTTACAGTTACCGAGGCGAAAACAAGACGAAAGATTACTATATAAATGTTGCCACAATGGTGATACGTTATATCAAAGGGAACTTTAAAATGTACCTAATTTGGTGGCGCTGCGAGGGTGTTAGATTACCCTTCTAGATTGCCGAGAGGGGAGTTATTTCACGGAAGGGAGTTTGCTACGGTAGCGAGTTTGGCCTTCTCCGCGATCCACACAACATTCACGTTCCGAGGATACTAACGCCCTCCCAGCATGATTCGCGCAGAAAAATACGCTCTCTGTCCCAGGGCTGTCTTTGCGAACAAACCGCTAGTAGCCCTCATGCGGCAAAAAAGTGAATTGCATAAAAGACTTGCACACGCATATTCAGTGGAACGAGACAATCTATTACGACGCTGTGAAGGAGCGTGCCTCATAATTATGCCTCGAAAGTTTAGCTGTGCACCTTACTTTTGGTGTAAGGCCAAAATTTATTGACTACATATCACACTGCCACCATATAACTGTAATACCCAACTCGCCTTAAATTAAATAAAGCAAATGCTTTGTTGCCCGTAAAATAAGATAGTGGCTGAGTCATGCTCCCTTTCATAGCTTTTTGAGATTATGTTCGTTTTGGGCAATTATGGGTCGTTCACTCATGTAACCCTGTGTCAAAGTTCAAAGTTCGGGGCGTTCGATCAATGTTTATACAACACCTGGCTGATATGTTTGCATTCCACTGATGCAACTCTACATCAAGGGGCAACGTTGTTTGCTCAGTGCATTTGTTCACATGGACCGCTTCTGGGACCGCACTGAACTACGCTAACTGCACGCAGCGGCATCTCTACTCTTTAATTTAGAAACATCAAGCTAAAACAGCTCGACTAACTCACTTAATAGGCGAAACAGGGGTTACGAAGGCACCCCCCCCCCTACCACATTATGCTAGAATGATTGGCCACTCAAACACGGGAAAGACGATGCCTTTCAGATATAACATCAAGACAAACAGAACAAAATATTTCTTGCTGTTAATGATTTTATTGCTTCTATGCTGAATTGGTTAGTACATGTTTTTATTGTTTTCCAAAACAGTTCAAGATGCCTGTACAACAAATTATTGTCAACACGTCTACGCACATCGTTCATTGATAATTAATCAGAAAACACACACTGGATAATTTGGATATGCCTACTTAATGATTTACATACATTGCAATTCAGATGACCTATGATTTAGATCCATTCTTGTGTGCTTTAGTAATTAATATATATTCACTTATTTTCATCACACGAATGGAAATCTACAATCATGTTCAAAGACAACAAGCGAAACATTGTCTGTTGTTACAATGTACTTGCATCCAAGGTTTAGTATTAAAAGTATCATGCCCCAACTCAAGTATAGAGAATATCCGCACAAAAAAAAAAACAATAAAAGAATCGGCACATATTTTCCAACAAACAATTATTGATTAGCCTCATTACCCTGCATGAAATAACATCAAAAAAGGTAAACCAAAGCCATGTTTGTTGTTGACGTTTAAAGTGCTGATTCACTTTGTGTTGAAGAAGACCTTTTTGCGCAAAGTGCTATGGTTTGACGAGATCCACCCACACTTGTCGTCATTGATATCGTTCATTTTGTCGCACACCATGGCCATGATGGCGGACAGATTGTGCGTTGGGCCGTAAACTTTCAGCATTTCTGCCAAATGGTGCACATAAGGAGCTCCGTCCTTGCCACGCTTAGTCACATAGCCAGGAACAGTGGCCAGGCCAAGGAAGAAATCGGCATCGTGACAGATGAAGTTTAAGGGGACATCGCCTATAGGTGTGACATCAAGGTCACCTTCAATACTTTCTTTTCCTTGGATTTTCTTTCCCTGACAAGCCTGAATGAAGAACAGCTTTGGTTTGCCTTTGAGAGAAGGACATTTTTTAGCATTGAATAGTTTCATGAGTTCACAGATATCTATACCTATGCCATTTGACGGGAAGACCTTTCCCGTGGTGCCGTGCGACATGATGCAGCAGACGAAACAGTCGTAGTTGGAGTGGTCGGCCTTTCCCTGGTCCTCTATGGTAGCTACCATCTTGGAGTGGTCAAGGTCGATGAAGGTCATGACAGTGAAACCAAGGCTTTCGAGGGCTTCCCGGAGACGACCTGAGTTAAATTTACACAGTTGAAAATGTAGGTCTTTTTCTTCGTTTGTATAATGCATTGTCATGTGATGTATGGTATATCTACTTATACCTAGTACGTACTAGGTTAACCCATGTACAACTCCTTGCAATCAAGACTTTGCCGAAGTCACATACTGTTAGAATAGACATGCATAATGTGAACTACATTGCAAATGAAAAAGTCCTATTATTTTTTTAAATGGCTAGATATTAGCAATACGCGCAGTTCAACTTTCATGTAACGTTGTGTACAAGTCGCTTTGCACTGTACCTGTTACAATTCTCCTTCTTCTATACAACCAGCCATCCATTCAAGATTTTAAACCCTTACCTGTATCTCCTTCAGCGCCATCACGTGTGGCCATGCCCTCGAAGTGGATGTTGTTAATGATGACAGCTATCCCGCGTGGTTTCCGGCTCATCCCGTATGTATTGTTGGTCTCGGTTGTCAGGGAGGCGATCTGGTCTTTCAATCGTGCAACCTTTCTCTTGTCAGATCCTGCCTGGTTCTTTAGATGAGCATTTTCTTCTTTCAATCGTGCAATCACTCTTTTGTCAGATCCTGCCTGATTCTTTAAATGCAAGTTTTCTTCTACAACCCTTTGAGACAGGTCGATAGCGATTCTTGCAGCTTCTGTTTCACGTTGGAGGTTCTCCATTAAGCGCGTATTGTAAAGCTGGAATTCTTCTTTGCCAATGTGGTCATTTTTGAAGCCTTTTTTGATTTTAGGTGGGACACTCCGTAACACAATGAGCACTACCATAATAGCAACAAGAAATAATAACCCCAAAGCGATATGGTACACCTTGGGTGTCACGCTGTCCGAGTGTTGGAGCTTTGTCTTGTCATTAAATGTTGAGCCTGTGAAATTGATGCAAATGGCAGTAATATCATAATCTTTATGACAGATGGCAAGAAAACAGTAACAACAAAACTAGAAAAGACTAGCAAATACGACAGATTTCACCCATATCAGACTCCCACCCCTTGCAAAAAGGTCAACCCTGTGCAATAATGCACTCTTCTGGTGGCAGTTCAAGTTAAAATGGACCAGTCCAAAAAAAAATTCCGTTCAACAAATGGAATTTTGATTATCACAACGATTGAAAACTGAATTTATAAAAAAACTCCTTGCAATGACGGATCTGTCCTGAAAATAGCCTTATATCTGGAGCAGTGCAAAACATTTCCGCAAGGAAAAGAGTTCGGCTTCATCATCAAAATCTAAAAGTGAATAAAAAAAAACGCCCCCTGTGCAACAATAGACTATTCCAGCACAATGAGCTGGATCATTTGCTGGTCACTAATTGGATCAACCAGATACACCTGGGAGACATAACAATGACAGGTGGTGTAGGCTTGCAGTGCAGGGTTCAACTACCTAGGTTGTATTTTGGGAGTTGTAAGCTTGCGGTGACCAAAAATACCCCAATTAATCATTTTGAAGTGGTTTATGCCAAATATTATACATGGACTCCTTTAATGAATATGCAATGCATTCATATACCGAATTCCAGGTAATTTGGTTTTAACACCAGGGTACAGGGGGGAGATATACAGTTTTGGTCTAAAAATAGCCTAAAAACCTTGATAAAGCATATAAGCATATATAGTATATAAAGCGTATATCTTTAGATATTAAAAGGGCACCTTGGAATTTGCCTACTTTACCCCAGTGTCGAAGTCCAAATCATTTGACCAAACAATGACGGAGATGAATCGATTTGAAGATTTTACAGGAGATGGAGAAATAGATGAAGAAACATCAAGAAAATCAAAATATTGCAACCCATACCAACCCCATAATTGAACAGGTCAAGGGAAGTGTCTGATGAAAACATGACTTACATGCTACGTCGATGAAGGTTAGGCATACATGTAATAAGATACGCCAAAAAGCAGTTACTCAAGCAACTGGATAAAAAAATCATACCCACTTGCTTGAGTTACTGCTTTAGGGCGTATGACTTACTTGTATTTGTTGCATGATCAGAACAGGGGACACACACGTTGTCCCTTTTGTGATGGCCCCTGAAGACAAAGCATTCCCGTCTGGCTGCACAGTCTGTATGGGCCCTACATTCAGCCGTGCTGGAAATCTCGTCTGAAAAGGTTCCGGACTTACAGCGCATGCACCTGGTGTTCGTCCAAGGAGTACCTTGAGTGTGCGATTGACGAGAATGGAGGGAAATATCGAGTTGAGCAATGCAGGTATCACTAAGTCTGAGTAGACAAATTAAGGAAAATATATTCTGATGATTGCAACATAAAATATAATTGCAAATACAAGCTTTAACGGCTTAATAATCAAACACTTGAATTGCGTTCACCTCACCTATCTCCTTGACACCCTGGCCTATCGGGCATTTAGTGTGCTGTAAGCAAATGGCCGACCCGTTTTTCTTGAAGTACCCCATGTCACATTCACACTGCCTGTTTTGCACGGCTACACACGGTAGGGTTTCATGTTCATGCCCATGTTCCGTCAAGTTACACTGGTGGCAGCGGTGACACTCGGACCAATAGTTGTAACGTTCCGTGTAGTGTTCCATGGGACAGGGGAGACACAATGTGGGGGTCTGCCCCGTACAGGGACGTTTCATATACTCCCCGGGCCTGCACCAGTCACAGTGCCCATATTCTCCTGAGTTGGGGTCTAACGTATAAGCCCCGGATACAAACAAAATTATCTGGAGAAAAAAACAAAACATGCCTAGTTAAATACAATAACCTGCATCACTTGAAAATTCTCTCTCTCTCTCCCTCCTCTATCTCTCTCTTTCTCTCTCTCTCTCTTTCTCTCTCTCTCTCTCTCTCTCTCTCAAATTTAAGACAATGTCCAAATAAATCCGTTATGATCCATTGGTTTATGAGAACGTATATACATCTACATTTGGTCATCCGAAGTCTTTTAGGGATATTCTACTGTTTGCGGTAGAATAGCGGAAAAGCATGTCGGACACAAATTAAAAAGCATTCACTCCACCGGCAAAAACGTCACGCTAAATCAAAGGATGAAGCAAACTTATAAGTACCAAAGCGTCGTCTTACCGTGGCATACACAAAAGTATAACTTTGCGGCGACATCTTGAGATTCAAGATCTTTAAGATAGACCCCTGGCTTCTTCTTAACTGCAAAGAATGGCAGAGTCTTGATTGGTTTCAAAGTTCAATATGTCGTCCCTCCTACAACGACACCACAATGGACGTGGTGAAGGTGACACCATACTACAAGTTAACATTAGTCATCGTCTCTCATCGACATGTTCTATATCTCCAGCCCATGGTACTGACTAGTATCAGCAAACTGAAGAAACTACCGATTTTGTCTCTATACAGAGTAATTGTCCATATACTGTCCGTAATCGCCACTTTGTGTCGTATCTATTTATGTAATCCCCATCTTTACTACTGCATCTAGAATTACATGTACACGCAAAAAGCAGGAGTGAATCGTTTTTAATGCAATGGAAATGTGTATTTCTATTTACCCACTGAAGGGAGTCTAACATATGCATTGTATAAACTCCATCAATCTCAAACAAATAACTAAAACTACTGTATTCTAACTGCGCCACAGCTCGCAACCAATTGACGTCATGGGGAAAACCCATGGTCACCCCATATTATGTTTTTTACAATCAATACCTGCATGAATTTACTCACCTTCTGTACTTGAGTAACTGTAACAAGCGAAACTTCTGTCACTTAACAAGTGACCAGTTGTCGTACTCAGTCGACAATCGTTAAATAACGCCTCAACGTCTCGTCAGTTTCCTGTTCCAGATTTTTAAAACAACGTAAGTCCAACGTAAGAGCACAGCTACAGGTATGTACTCCGAAAGGGCACCCGTCTTGTGTTGTATTCACCTGCATGTACGAGGCTCGGCCCGACTTCACTTCACGCGTTGGAGCCTTAAGTAATAACAGTTTAACTGGCAAATACCGTGTCAAAGTCTATCACTAGAACTTTACAAAATGGATTGGCGCCATGACCAACAAGATCGGACGATGTTCAACCTACCGACAGTTCTGCTTTACTGAAGGAACTGAAATACGAACAGGGGTGTTGTTTTCGGGTTTACGTTACGCTTTGTAGGCTGAAAACACGACTGTAGTCTTTCAGTGATATTTTGTGCCTTTATTTTTGTTCGGCCGACATTTGAGCTCCCTCTGGTATTCAGCCTTTTCATTAAGACTAGACGAGCTTCAATAATGGGGCCGTCAGAAGTCAAAGATCCTGTTGACTTTGTCACACGTGTTTAGCGATGAATGTAGTCTCCAAAGACAGGCCCAGACATATCTGTTTGTTAAGGGATAGGTGTCGCACAAGCATGGTCTTGGCTTTTGGTCAGGGGTAAAATTTGTATCGTGATTAACGACTGCAGATAATAAAGACACAAAGCAGAGGTTAGAAAGACATATGGCTGCTGTTTTTGTTTTTCTATGGAAAAGCTCCGGAGCAGTGACGTCATGGGAAATCCCCACCGTCAGACTTGGCTGATCATTTGCATACAGCTGGGTCATAGGTCATGTGTACGACTACCTGATCTTCGGTACACAATGTGTTAAGATCTGTTTTAGCATAAAGACAACAGACTGCAATAAGGATCGATCCCTTTACTGATTAAGGCGTTTATGATCTCTTTTTTACACAATGCATACTGTAAAGCATTCAGCTTTGTTACTTTGTAAAAAGCTAAAAATATTAAGCATGGCAATGATCACAAACTACACGACTTACGCGTTTGTCTCCAGCGAATACAAACTTCTAAAACACTTAGTTTCTTATTAGTGAATGTCAAACACTAATTAATTAATGTGAAATGCGGTAGAACTTTTTCTATGACAAAATTTCGCTATAGAGTAAATTACATTAATAAAGAATAATGAAGATAAAGACTTATATTGACTGGGCTAGAATCGACTGTTGCATCAAAATATCAATAAAATAACACATAAAACAATAACGTTGACCACATCAACGCCGTCATTGGTGAGATCCACATAAATGATCTTCACATCCCCAACGAACACCTCCAAAATGTGATGGTTGGTGTAGTCACGGAATGCTCCTCCTCAGGTACATAAAAGTATAACTTCCATTTTGGGCTTGCGACGTGGAACTCATGGAACTTTTCAGATGACCCCTTTTCTCTTACCCAATCGTTTTAGTAACCTATCAGTACAAATGACATGAATCTGCTAACTAGCACTTGCGACCTACCCTAGATTAAGTTGCAGAGAAATCAAGACATCAAAGTATAACTATCCATCTGGGCTTGCGACTTGTGACTCATGGAACTTTCGACATGACCCCGTGCGTGTCTCTCACTTAATCGTTCTCGCGACATATCAGTACAAATGACGTGATTATGTTAATTACCACTTGTGACCTATGTACTCTACATTACATCGCTTGGAAAACAAGACATAAAATTATAACTTCCATTTTGGGCTTGCGACTTGGAACTCATTGAAATTCTGACATGACCCCGTGTCTCTAATGCCCAAACGTTCTCGCCACATATCAGTACAAATGGCCGTGTCGTGACGGGAACGCTTTATCCGCCCGCACAGGGCTTGTCAGTCAATAGGACTATACGCCTCGCGACACCTTTTCTATCCGGGATAACATACAACATGCATAATTTCTTCCTTGGAAGAGAGACCAAATGCCTATCCCGACAAGAAATTTGTCCGATTTCAGCAGGTAGGATAACAAATCCACCGCCGGAAGCAAATGTATCAATGGTTGGAACAATGATGATGTAACAGTCGTAACATTCTTTGTTTCAAAGTGCAGTCCACTACATTGTGTATCCCATACGTCTAATGTATAATCCCTATAAACAATCTCATCAATGACTGCAAGTTCCTGTGAAAAACAAACCCTGCTTTGTTTAACAATGTATTGTACCGGTGGTATTTACTGTTACATGTGCAACCCTTTTAAAACGTATAATATACGCCCGTGTATACAATATCATCATTGCCCTTTGTCTACAGATTATCAAATCTTATGGGGAACATGCACATCCCATCATGCATAATGTACTGTCCCTATAAACCATTTTCTCTATTGCGCAACTATGACCTTTAAGATCACTTCCTGTGGGGATGGGGTAAGTCACTTAAATATAGCATGATTGCGTAATACCCACGATTGCGTAATATCCACGATTGCGTAAAACCTATTTTACACGTACAAACATTCCCTGCAAAACCGTCAGAAGCCACTTGACGAAAAAACACCTCGTACGTTTCATCTCCTTCTCAAGAACTACCCAAATACCAAAAGACACGCCATATATAAGGTTTCTACACATACCTATTGTATCATGCAAATTACCACCTAATTTGCATAACAAGTATACAATTATGTACATCATTACGTAAGATGTCAGCATACATACAGTCATTAACATCCATCAACCCCTTCTTGCATTATTCCTTCTCAAAACCTAAAACAAGAATTACTTTCAACGCCCCTGCGAAACCCCTAGGTGGCCAAAACTTACACACCTTACTATGCTTTTACACAGCTACTTACCACTGACAAATCATCACCCAAACAAGTCCAAAACAAAAAATAGCAAAACCGGAAGTTTGCTTTACAAATGGTATTGACCAAAGTGAGCTCGGAGAACAATAGTTATACATGTCTCAATATGCCTGTGCCTAAGACAATACCATATGACCCAGTAACACTGTATTTGGGACAGCAAGACAGGTAAAATGTCATTTTTCAACTTGGCCTAGCGCCTATCACTGGCACTGCAGCCGGCGTTTTTATTTCTAATTTAAGTAATATATAGTTTTATCAGAAATCTGGCGTGTATTGAGGTTTTTGCAACTTTACAAACAGAATTTGGAAGGCAAAATCTTTACATTTTTCTAGCTACCCGTATCCCTCACAACTTGATAGCTTTATAGTTTACAATACCTATGTGTGAAAACCAAAAGAGAAAGAAGCAATGGAAGGATGGAAATGATTATTGTCGTGATGGCTTGTTCATTTTATTTGGCCATGTATCAAATGTATCGTTTAGAACAGCGCAATCATTTACAAGGATAGATGTCTCTTTTTGATTGATCGTAAGCATCACCTAGCAGTCCTTAAAAGTACTGCAAGCATATAGGATAAAACGGTGATCCCATGGAAAAGCATAGCCTAGCAGTGGTTGCAAGAACTGCAATCGCCCATCGTATTATGCACCTTCATGGATTTCAACCTGCATCGGATTGCTTACAATGCACTGTGATTATGTGTCTAGTAGTAAAGCCATTAGTGTTTGTGTGTAAGTGGTGTTCAGTACCAAGGACAGGTCTGCTTGTGTGTTGAGCGTGTTTAATACAAAGGACTGATGTGTTTGTGTGTGAATAGTGTTCAGTAGCAAGGATAGGTCACGTTTGTGTGTGGGTATTGTTTAGTACCAAGGACAGGTCTCTTTGTGTGTTGAGAGTGTTCAGTACCAAGGAATGGGACTGGGACTTTGTGTTTTTGTGTGTTGAGAATATTCAGTACCAAGGACATGCCATGTATGTCTGTGGATAGTGTTCAGTAACACGGACAGGTCCTGTTTGTGTGTTGACAGTGTTCAGTATCGACGACAGGTATGTCTGTGTGCGTGTAAAATGTATTCAGTACCAAGGTGAGGTCTGTTTGTGTGTTGATAGTGTTCAGTGTCAAGGACAGGTATGTTTGCGTGTGAATAGTGTTCAGTACCAAGGACAAGTCTGTTTTTCTGTTGATAGCGTTCAGTATCAAGAACAGGTATGTTTGAATGTGAATAGTGTTTAGTACCAATGGTGGGTCTGTTTGTAGGTTGTTGGTTGACTCATACTTGCATCTTTCCTCTTAATCACATAGATAGTAAGTGGGTGTCTATTGTAGAAAATCATTTTCTGCTTCATCATTATAGGTTCAAGACCATCAAACTCCTCCGTAAATGCTTCATTCCCATTAGCATTTTCATTATACTCATAAAAAATATTCATAAAACTCTGCAATATTAGCAAAATGAAAATGTATGAACGATATTTATTTTCAGAACTTTCTAACCAACATTCACAATAGTAACAAAACCACAACTGCAAAAAAAACCCACAGATCACCCAAGGTCACTTACAATGAAGGCCGATATTTGAAAATTACTAGTACATGATTGTATAAGGTACACAACTACCATCGTCAAAAATAGCGAATTAAATCTGGAAGGCACAACATCACTCCAAAACAAAGCATCTATCTTTTTTTTTAAATCTCAAACACAGTAGAAGACGAAGTGCACTTTAGCATAGATTGTAGATAAACACACATCATCATCCTCATCATCCTTTATTGATTTCAACATAGCAGACAAAATAGCAGCCTGAATAGCGTTGAAATTTACAACATAAAAACCGTATATATACAATAAGAAACAATATACTAAAGTAGTAAACAACATCTCCGACGTTAAGTAGCCAATTGTTACTGCCTACATGTCTACAGTCTTGTTGTACAGCTTGATAGCTGTGTGCAGGAAAGAGTCCTGAAGTCTTTTAGTTCTAGCTGGGGGGATGGAGAAAGTGTTTTTGTTTCTCAGTGATCGTCCCGTGGCAGTTGATCTGGAAGGTGGAACCATGTCGTGTAGGGGATGGTCAACATCCAACATTTGTGTGAAAAGTTTGACAGCTGCATCCTCGCGTCGCGACTGGAGGGTGGGTAGGTCGGGCACATCGCGCCTGCCCGCTCGGCTGATGATCCGTAGAGCCCGCTGTTGGACTCTCTGCATTGCGCGTTCCTGTTCCTTGCTACAGCCTACAAGGAGGACATTACCGTACTCGAGGACTGGGCGCACGAGGGACACGTAGATAGTCACTAGGTCGGCGACACTGGTCCCTTGCTTTGCAAGTAGTCTCAAGAAGTGCAGTCTACGGGAGGCTTTAGTAACCATTGAGGTTACTTGTTCTTGCAGGGTGAGATTTTTGTCCAAGATGAAGCCCAGACCTTTTGCGGACGCGACCCACGGAACGCACACACCCCCGAGGGTTAACCTTGGTGGGCTGGGAACGGATCTGCAGACACAGATTTGTAGCAGTTGGCTCTTCTTCCCGTTTAGCAACATGTTGTTGGTGTCAGCCCACGAGTCGAGATGAGATGTCTCTTCCTCAAGTGATTTGTCTTCGATGGCTTGAGGTACTGACAGAGTTCTGGACATTCCGACATCGTCCGCATAGCCCACATTCATAGTGTCAGGATGTACTGTTGTCCTTGAGCTCATAAAGAGTAGGAAAAGGTACGGGGACAGTACACCACCTTGTGGGACACATAGTCGTATATTTTCACCATTAACAAGAAGAAGTCGAAACTCTTCGATAGATTAGATCTATGCTACTTTTAATTGTATGTTTATCTTTGTGACCTGTACTCAACACGGCAAAATGTAAAATAAATACATTAGTTGCGGTACCCTAAACCAGTGCCTCAGCTACGAGTTCAAAATTCTTGGGCGAATGGGTGATACCGTTGATCCCGGTGGAGGAAGGCTTGGCAGCGCCCTCTGGCAGTTTGAAGCTGAAGTGCTGCAGCAGAGAAGTGAAGAACACGAAGAGCTCCATCTCTGCTAGCTGCTTCCCCAGGCAAATGCGCGGACCTAAAAATTGTTGAAAGGTTGAATACGTTTTTAGACGAGAAGTGAAAATTTAAAGTAGACATCTCCTTCTGGTCAAATATTGTGGCTGCAAATAAGTGGTTTGATTTTCTACTGACCCAAACGTTCGTAATGATGCTTATGATGACCATCCGTCTACCTAAAACGACGATCCATCTTTCTCGTTGCCGTTAGCGAAAACTTGCCTTTGGCAAATATCAGGCTTACCTATGACCGAAGGCAGCATTGCCAATGGCTGGCTAGGACCACAATGGTGAGAAAGAGATTCAGAAGCGGCTGACCAAGCATGAGATCTTACCGATACCAAACGGCATTATGTGGTCGTCCCTCTGGTACTGCCCCTGAGCGTCCAAGAAACGGCAAGGGTCGAACTTTCCGGGGTTCGGGAACTGTTCCGGGTCGTGGTGGACGGACCACAGGTTGGGCTGTAAAACAAGACGAAAGCATGAACCAATCATAGTTTTCTTATCCCCTAAAATAAGTCCCCGTAGAATGTGTTTACTGCTCTCAACAACAAAAGTCAAGAGCAAAATAGTTTAACCCTATCTAGACAGGGGGGTGGCGGGTGGGGGGGTACAAGTGCCTGCGCAAACTTTGACGTCGTATAACTATCGAACGACGTCAGCTAGGACTCCAAAACTTTGTGACTTTTCCTTAAAGTGGAAACAATTTGGCACAAAAAAAAAATAATTGAGTTTGTAATTTTTGGTGTTGTTATGGCACCGGCTTTCTGACATATGAGGCATATTTATTCAATTAAAAATCTAATTTGAATACATTTTTTTTGCTCAAATTCCGTCAAAATATTTAATTGTCTTTCAAAATACAATCACTTGAACCTTTTCAATCCAATTCCTTTGGGTTTTGGGGTTATATGTACAAAAAGCATTTAAAAATTTCAACTTTGTCGATCCAAAATGCGGGACAGATGACGTCATTTTCTGACACCAACAAAAGACTTGACGAACTGAGACAAAAATAATGTATCTTTTATAGTCATCTTTTTGTTTAATACCTTAAAGTTTAGCGGAAATTCCACATCTAGACGATTTTTGCCCAAAAAAGACGTTATGACGTCATAATTACGTCATATTACGCCATAACGATACCAAAATTACTGAAAGTATAAAACTTTACTATTACATCATCCCCTTCAAATTTAGCGATCGTAACCCAAAACCGTTTTAAAATAACGAGGGGGGGGGGGTCAAAAGAGCCCCCACCCTTACCCAAGGAATCGCAAAAATGGCCGATCTAGATAGGGTTAAAAGTTAATTTATGTTTGTTTCTAGCATCAGAAAGAGAAGGTAGATTGCCTAGCAGCACGAACCACAAGGAATAGGATCTCGCAAATACCGTACATTTGCCAACTGATAAACAAGTATGGCCTGATCTCTGAGTGACTTTGGAGCAACTATTTTGGACCTGTGAGTTTCTTGTAACAGAAATGTATGATGTATGTACACTGTTAGATAATGACCTAAAATTATTCAACATATCGCACAATTTATCGAATAGTAAGATATTTCTAATTTATTTCCTGGCTATGCCTTTTGAGAGAAGCTTCTTTAATTACTGATCGCTTCTTAGAGTGGTAAGAGGTATATTTGAGGCAGCTATTATGTACTATGTCACTGCCTTGCTTTCAGAGGAATCACTGTTTTTAACTTACATATAGTAATAGTATCGAAGTCTAGTTTTTATATACCTGTGTGAATTTCCTTAAGTAACTCCTTCTTGGTGTACTTTGCATTGCTACTTATAGTTTGTATATGACTTTGTAATTTTTTTTGTGTATCTATATAATTTGTATCCTTTGTAAATTGGATGTGATTCAGTGCGGAAATAACTCTGACACGGCGATATCACAATAAAAACTACCAATCTATCTATCTATCTATCTATCTATTATTGTCTTACCATCACCGTAGTGCCTTCTGAAATGAGATAACCATGGAAACTGGTGTCACGTGACGTGGCGTGGACGATGCTTGTTGGCGCAACGCTGCCGATGCGAGCCACCTCGGTCAGGACGGCCTCAGTGTACGGCATCTGGGCACGGTGGGCGGTGGACGGCGGCTTGTCGTGTCCGAGAAAGGTGTGGATCTCCTCTTGAACCTGCAAGTTTAGCGAAAGAAAATTTGAAACTTTCTTTAACCATATTCAGACGGAGGTTGGAATTTTGAGGCCAGCGCAAATTTTCATGTTGCATTGCACCAGAAAGGCTCATATGAAAAAAAATAATATAATAATGCATATTTATGAAAATTCAAGTCGGCGGGCCAAACATGGCGGACCCAACTGCCATATTTTACATGAATGTTGTTATGCATAGCTTTTTTCATTATCATCTCCAAAGATGGGCGGACTGTTTTATACCTTTTCTTGGATGTCCGGGTTAAGGATTATGTACAGAAACGCCCAGTACAGAGTAGTGGAGGTGGTTTCTGCCCCGGCTATGAACAAGTCAAATATAACCCATTGTGTGTACTCGTCAGTGAACGTGGTCTCGTCGTCGTTCTCGTGAAATTTGGTTTCTCTAACGTACGAGTCGATAAGGTCCCGGATGTCATTGTAATCGAATGTCTTCCTGTGGGAGTCGATTTCTTCTCTTATGTAGGCTTGAATAGTACCCACGGCGTCTAGTATATCTTGTGGACCACGTCCCATTCCTGGAACACGTCGTAAGAAGGGAAAAAAGATGGCCAGTTGGCTTAAAAGGTTGGTGGCAAATAGTCGGTCAAGATTTCCCATCAAGTGTGTGAACTTGTCGTCGTTGTATTCGAACCTAGTAAGATGATAAACAAATAACGCATAGTATAGTATCAACAAATTGTTATAGTATAGCTGTCAGCAATGACCAGTGCACTTCTTTATTAGTCCTATGAAATTACGTATTTCAGGACATTATGGTTTTGATAAAAAATCAGATTTTTTTCTGCGGTAACCATGTATGTAATCTTCGAAAAAATAGCATATAATAATGTTTAATGAATAGATGATGAGAATTTTTATTTGCGACATGTGTAATCTAATTAATGATGAACGTCGCCATGCATACATTATGCAAATCAAGTCATTTGCATGAGATCTACAGAAGCTCGGAATATTATTTTGAGGTAAAAGGTCGCCAAACTCTATTTATTTGTTCTGTTTTGTTCTGTTTTTATTGAAGCTCACCTGGATCCGAACACGATAGAGCAGATCACGTTAGTGACGGCATTCCGGACCATGCGGCTAATGTCGAACGGTTTGTTCCCCATTTTTATGATTTCTGCTTGTAGAGCGACTGACTCCTCGAAGATCTTTCCCTCCAAACTCCTCTTTCCAAAGCCGAACTCTCTCAGAGACACCAGAGTAAATTTCCGGTGCTCTTTCCACGGAGTGCCGAAAGGAGCCATGATAATACCTGCAAGATATGAGTCAATTAACCAACGAACCAATCAAATGATGAAAACATCAATCAATTTTAAGGCATAAAGCCTATACAAACTTTTAGAAATCCCCTATGCTAGTACTTGATGAGACATTAGTTAAGAGAAAGCCAACAAAAGCTACGTAGCCATCACGTGGTTAAAGACCACTATCCTATATAACCCTGTTCACGATGGAAAGATTAAGAGCCCTTACTCGTGAACAGTACTTCTCTAAATGACGGGTTATTACACATCCATATGTATTTTGATTTTGTCTCGGGTGCCTTCGCTCTTCATGTATTAGCCACAATGCATTCAGATGCGCATGCGCAGTTTAATTTGTAATAGGTGTATTGGTGTCAAGTGATTTCTAACGAAAGAAAATAAGCACAAACAGAGATAGTGCGTACAGGTTATTACCTAGCATCTTTGGGTACATTAGTTTGACTACGGAGTTAGCTGGTCTGTTGGAAAAATCTTCTCCTCTCTTCACCAGTGCCTCCTGTATGACGTCATATCCGGAGAGTACAACCACCGTTTCCCTCCCGAGCTGTATCCGGTAGACAGGTCCGTACGTCTTCGCCCATTCGGTCATCGTCAGAAAGCGGTGGCCCTTAGTGTAAAGATATAGCGAGTGTACTGTTGTGTTAACGTGTACATATTAAAAGATCAGAAGAAACAGTCCTGCTTTTCAAGTAAAGGAACCGAACACACTAATAGAAAAATAAAAGCTGACCCGATGTTGCCATATTCCTTGAGACAAATCTAGGCCTATACCTTTCAGCGTTCACGTCGATTACAAATGACTAATGTTGAGAGTCAAATTAGATATAGCAGGGTTTTTTTTTACTACCAGCATCAATTATCTCTACCTCTATTCGTGCAGCATAACATACGTGCAAACATTGTATAAGATCGAGACCAAGAAGAATCAAACTGAACTCATTCATGGCTCAAAATGACCGCAATGTATTGTCAAAACAACGGTAGTCAGTCATTTTAAGTCGTAGAAAGGAAACAACGGTATTCAGACTATTTAGTTGATAAATCAGGCGATTTGACGTCGTCCTTTGTATTATGGCCGTGAATTAGTCTGAAACATTTCATTTTCCGACTAAAATACGACTGATTCAAGACCTAGAAACGCATTGTCAAAACTTCACGATCAATACATTGCGGATGACAAACACGCCCATGACCCATTTTACCCTTCTATTCGACCGACCAACAAAGTCCCTGTGCACTGTGAGGGCCGGCAGCACTCGGTTTCCAGTAAGAAATGTTTGTCGTCACTGTTTTTTTAGTGCGGAAAATGTGTCGTCACTTGTTTTCTAGTGCGGAATGTACTCTCAGCACTCGGTTTCCTATGCTGGTTCGGACTTTTTCAGTGCTGTAATCGCTTCGCTTCACCACTAGACACCTAGTGCTGGCGTAACTTCGGGACTGGAGATCCAGTGGGTGTCGTCAGCAGTGGACACCGAGTGCCAAAGGCACCCACATCCTTAATTTTTGCACTGTGAGGGGACTGTTTACCTCACTAACGTTACTGTATGTTAATTTTGCTCACCATCGCCAGAGACAAGATATTACCGACAAAAGGTAATCCTCTTGGGCCAGGTGGAAGGTTCTTAGGTCTGCTGAAGAACCATGACGTCACCAAGAACACCAGTAAGAGGACCAGAGCCGTCTGTAAGATCAAATTCTCGCCAACTAAAGACGCAATAAACTGCGTGGCAGCCATCTTGAAATCCGTAAAGGTCAGGGTCAACATCCTAGCGGGTGTTTGTTTACATTAGGCCAAGGGCATTAGAATAGGCCTTTCTATATTACGTCGTGATTGGGCCATGTTAATTTGATTATACTGAGGAGGTCCACGCGTTCATAAATATTTGGCCGTTAGCAAAAAAGCAAAATTTTCAACCATGCCATAACTTAATTCGGACCGTGCTTTTTTTGGTCGTCCCACAAGGGAAGGGGATGGTTTGGGGCCCACCCATTCTGACTCCTGTAACTCTAAATCGACCTTATTTATGGCCACCATTTTTTTAGAATGATGTAGAGACATGATATCTAAAGATATGAAGAAATTTGACGCTGTCATGACGTAATATGGCGTAATCTGACGTCATGATGTTGACTGTATTGTCAGGAAAAGGCTAATTCCAGAAAACTTTAACGTATGTAACAAAAGTGCAGATAACAGATTTATAATGTTTGCTACGACTTTTGTTGTCGATATCAACATCAATGACGTCACAATGACAAATACTAGTTGGGCTCAGCCATCAAAAAAACCCCTTCCCCATTAGATTGTCAATGTGGAGGATGCTGGGTGCACTAGGCATCAAGGGAAGAAAGAGGAAACAGGTGACTAAAAACCTCACAGAAGCTGCCGAGGCAGCATCGAGATGGCTGTGGTTGAAACGAAACGCAGGAACTTGGAAGATCTAAGCCACAACTGGTGATGGATTGGCCACCGTCACCGCCCCGCCAGCCTGAGGGGGTCCTGATACAAGGGGGCGAAACCCCCGAAGACGGCTGGAAGTCAGCTGATGAAGTTGTGGCTTGCAGTACAACCTAGCTGTATCAAGTAAGTAAAAAATACATTTTTCAGCAAACAATCACAAAAGACAATGGAAAAAGACTAAAATGTTTATTTAAATGTTTTTAATGACAAAATAACAGGAAGTTAAGAAGGGATAATAAGATAATTATTCTTTATCTGGTCACAGTGTCTGCCATCTTCGATGTTTGCAAATTTCGCCATGAAATTAGCATAATTCATCCATGTGCAGTTACGAAAATTAATCTAGATAAGATAAGATTTTATTTATGTAATAACATATCAGTAATACTGCAAATAAATATGACAAATACATTGTTAGAACTAAAATTAGCAATTTTCCTCAAAAATGCCTGTGAAAAAACAGTTGTCAAGGCATACCTTATTTTGAAATTTATCCGAACTTCTTGAAAATGTTAACACAAAAATTGAGCATCGTTCGATCCATGCATGCAACCGTTGAACAAAAGGCTTCTCTCGCCTCTAAATCTACAAGCTAACATACGATAACGACCCTAAACCAGTGGCTCATGCCTAGGTTACACATAGCCGAATTTGGCTCCCGACTCTCTCCCGACTATGGTTTAGGAGTGATTCGGGAGCTAGTCGGCTGTAGTCGGCTGGCGTTCGGCTGAGTCGGCTGGTGTTCGGCTGAGTCGGCTGGTGTTCGGCTACCTCAGCCGAATGTTTTGAAATGTTCAAAACATTCGGCTCTGAACGGCAACTCTGGAATGGGTCGGTTGGTGATCGGCTGGTGTTCGGCACGGTCGGCTAGTGTTCGGTTGGTGTTCGGGAGTAAGTCAGCAGTCAAATAAAATCTTAACCACGCCATAAACATTGCTGATTTACTCCCAGCTTGTTTCCAACTTACCAATGATTCGCACCAAGACCGTAGACAAATCTCTGCTAACTCATTTCCAAGCAAAAAAGACTATTGCCAGGACGTAGACGAATCACCCCCGAACTTCACACGACCGCCATCCAGCCCAAAACAAAAAAGAACCATAAATGCCTCACTGGAGCTATATGTGATCCAAATTTGATCTCTTGGTGATGTTTACAAAATAGAAGAAAGGATAATCTTGATTAAAAACGAAAATGAGCACTCTTTTGAAAATCGCTGATTATGTCTATTTCAAGTCGAGAGAGGGTCGGCAATCGGTTGGGGATCAGTCAGGAGTGATTCGGCAGTCTGCAGTTAGAGGTCGGGATGGTTGGTGATAGATTAGTCAGCATTTGGGACACAGTCGGGAGTAAGTCATTTACCGGTCGGGAGATGTTCGGGACCTGTTCGGCGCTAAAAAAAATAGGCGTGGCCTAAACTGGTCAGACTACTCCCGAACTACTGCCGACTTGGGTCGGCTAAGAGTCGGCTAGTGTTCGGGAGCCAAAGTCGGCTATGTGTAACCTAGGCATTAGCTACGAGTTCAAAAGGCTTGGGCGAATGGGTGATACCGTTGATTCCCGTGGTGGAAGGCTTGGCAGCGCCCTCTGGCAGCTTGAAGGTGAAGTGCTGCAGCAGAGAAGTGAAGAACACGAAGAGCTCCATCTCAGCCAGCTGCTTCCCCAGGCACATGAGAGGACCTACAAAAGGTTGCAGGGTTAAATACTTTTTAGACGAGAAGAATAAAGGTAGACATTGCCTGCTTGTCAAATGCTGTGGCCACAGATTAGTGGTTTAATTTTCTACTGACCTAAGCATTAGTAATCATGTTTTTGGTGACCATCTGTGTACTTAAACTTTCCCTTATATTTCTTGCGCAAGAGTGGTCACTATAGATACATTTTACTGTTGAGGAATATGCAAATATATCTGATATTGATTCGAATCCCAATCCGCTAATTATCCCATTGCATTTGCTTCTTTGTTGAAAATTCTACGAACAAATCTAGAGACCTGTTTTCATATAAATTCCACATAATATAGCCGAGTGCCTGGTCATATTTTACTATAAAACAACAATATATTGACAGCAACACATTGCGTTCATCTCTCATCGCATCGTCTCATGTCTCGTCTGCCACGTGTGTATGTCAAGCAACAGCCCTTGGGGTAAAAACTTATGTTTCTTCATTCTTGTTGCGTCAGTGAAAACTAGCCTTTAGTGATGTAGACAATTAGCGGACTTTATACGACAGGGTGCGTTTTCTGTTCTCAACAACGAAAGTCTCATAGATCTGAAGACAGCTGCTCAAGAAGAGTCGGGGCAAAAAGCAACAACAAAAAAAAAGATAATAATTGCAGGTTTGGTTCTAGATTCAGAAAACTGTCTTACCAGCTCCGTCGTTCCTTCTGGAATGTGGTATCCATGGAAACTGGTGTCACGTGACGTGGCGTGGAGGACACTAGTCGGCAGATTGGTGCCGATGCGAGCCACCTCGGTCATGACGGCCTCAGTGTACGGCATCTGGGCACGGTGGGCGGTGGACGGCGGCTTGTTGTGTCCGAGTGTAAGAGTGCCAAGACTAGGCCTGGACCCTGCTATGATGTCCGAAGTGATTGAGGCAAGGCGAAGTTCAAGTTCTCTCGAGATCGACTTTATTCACAACTCAACTGGTGATGGCCGTCGGTGGTAACGATCAGAAGTACTCGTCGCTCTCAGTTGGCAAAGTCCAGATCCTACTTTCTGTCACTGAAGTCCAAACTTTCCAGGTATTTCCACAACTTCTTTCGGCACGTGGCAAAACTGCGCTCTCTTAGTCGAGAGTCACCCTTTTATCTTCTACTTTTTGGGTTGGGCCAAGACCAAATATGGCTAATCGTATGCGAATCTTCATAATCTGATTGGCCCAGGAAACATGTAGATGTGGACTAATAACTTCTCAAAAGTCCGCAACTCAAGTGACATTGAATGGCAAAGCGTAAGAAAACCAGTAAATTTCATATTAAAAAGCTCCTCGGAGGCTTCACCTGAGGGTCAGACCGGAGGGGTCGTGAACTTATGCCTCGGTCAGACCTCGGGCTTTCCACTCCTTGGAACTGCTTTGGGCACAACCGGCCAAAACTTTATAATGCAAGTTCGGATGCAGCTGTCAAACTTTCTGGACTGTACCAACTCTGAGAGAGGGAAGTAGCAACAGGTATCCTGACACTCTAGATCACTGTCCATCACAAAGAAGTCCTCATAACATTCGAATCCGGCTTTTTGTCAGTCAATATTGTTTTCCTAACTATGAGTACAACTTCTCACAATCATTCTGTCATGTTACAAACGAGAAACGTCCCGTAGATCCGCTAACATTGGAGTTTTCTACGTGAGTTACATCATCGATCGGTAACTAGGGACGCGGCGTGGTTGCTAACTTGTCCATCAACACATCTGCCAGCCGGTCCTGGTCCTATACATTTCATCCACGGTGACCGAGTTATCGGACGTGGGATACCAGAAGAAGGTGTCAATCATGTGGCTCCGATCGAGTTACAAAGTTGGGCCATCTTAAGTCAAAGTCGAGACTAGCACTACTACTAGTATTAGTAAACAACATCGGTCACATAATCAACATTTGATAGTTATCCTACCACTTTTGATAACAAGCTCTGCGTGCGTGCGTCTTATTTACAAAGTTTCTTACTCCCGATCCTATTAACCTGGTACTTGACCTCTGCCGACTAGCTTAATTGCAGTGGATATCTGATCTCCCACTGTGGGCCTTCCCTGGCCAGCTGACGGTGGGGTATCAGAGAACAGAGAAGACCCGGCCGTTGCTAGGCACATTAAATAATTGCTGTCACTCTAGCCTAGGATACCAAACTACTAATAGTCTAAACGGGCTGGCCCTGTTTACACGAGCACGGAGTGGATCTCCTCTTCAACCTAAACGTAAATACAAATCAAATTTTGAACTTTCTTTCAAAAAGATATTCAGTCACCAAACACAAGGCTGGTTATTCAGTCGTCCTCAGTAATTATGACCCACTCACTTCTAATACGCGAAAGGTGCCCCTAACCATGTACCAAACCCGCTTATATGAATGGATTTCTGCATCAGTGTATAATGGGTGCATCAGTTTTTACCTTTATTTGGATGTCCGGGTTAAGAATCATGTATAGAAACGTCCAGTACAGAGTAGTGGAGGTGGTTTCTGACCCGGCGATGAACAAGTCAAACAGCACCCTTTCTGGTTCCGGTTCGGAGTTTTTTTAACGATTTGCGGCCGATTTGACTGCCTCTCAGAAAAACGCTAGCGCTTCTCAAAACATCGGTTATCGGACAATTCAATGTTTCCGATAGAAAAGGGTGCCTTATAGCTTACCAACAGACTCAGCAGACATTTTCTGTAGAAATGTTATTTTTGGTAAAAACCATTATCAAAATACAATTTTCACCCAGAAATTGCTATTTTGGGGGCTTTTTTTACAGGCCGCTACACGGAAAAAATGAGTTTTCCTGGCATAATGACTGATATGGCAATGAAGGTCAAGACTTCTTCTGTATACTGCGTAAAAAGGAAAAAAAGTTATCCGATACGTTTTCCGCGAGCTCCGATGGCGCTAAAACACCCAAAACGCACATAGAACGCACGATCTGGGTCATCAGGCGACAAACGCTTTACCGCTATCGCGCGCACTAATACCAGGAAGTGTTCGCCGCACGATCAAATCTCCGACACCATAAAACGCTACGAACATCAAGCATTTGGAGAAGTATAAAAGATTAGACATTGCTAAAGCGATAGCCGGAAAATCGAGAGCCAAAACTATAGAGACAACCTCTGATTTGCGTCTTATTCTTAGGAACTATTTGGTCATCTGGTCACTTGAAATTCCGAACCGGAACCTTAAGTACACCTTTATTATGAAAAAAACACTCTAAGTTGACCAGAAAGGTTTCCCGAATGGTTGTACGAAGTTTCCGCCCTGTACGCCTCTCCCACGCCCTGTAACAGGTGTCCAAACGCACCATTGAAAAAGTGCGTGTTTCGTGGCGCCGCTAAGCGGCTCAGTTGAGTACTGCAGATTAGTTCTCATTTCACTATGTGGCATTTCTCCGCAGTTTTTTCAGGAAATTTGTAATCGTTCCTGGTACTGACCAGTGTTGAAATGTTTTGGTACTAATTGACATCAATGAAGTCGACAGAGTATGTAATTCCGTGCCAGAAAACGTCAGAAATAAGCAAATTGCGCCCATAAATCCGTGTCGGGTACCTACGTTACCAACATGCGTTCGAAAAAGATATCGTTGCTATGCTGTCCTTGGAAACCACGCATCTCCAACACAACAATAAAGAACAGAACGATCTTTTAACGGTTCCTTGATTCAAATGCGGTAAGTATGGCGGCTTGGCAACACACCTATGTCCCATGCTCTATAGCAGAAGTCGAGATCTGTTCCATCAATGATGTAGAGGTAGCAGAAGAACCACCCGACGATTGCGACGACATTGACGCATCGGATAGGATGGTGTTGCCAGCCAATAATGAAGAAGTCAATAGAAATAAAGGCGGAAGACCGAAAAAACGAAAGCCACATAACATGTTTAAAGTCGGAAACCAAGCAAAACTCCTCAGTGCTAGCCTAGCAGTAAACAGTGAGGAAAATGCCCCCAGTTGTAACAAATACCAGCGTGTTGAAAGTGACATCTGCAGTCTGGCTAGACGTCCGGGTCAGGACGACACACCTGGTAGGCTCAGGCCCAAATCCAGGCCACCTACACTTCTAGAGAGCCTAGCAAGTGCGCCGTCTACGCAGCCTCGCACTGCAAGTGTTACTGAAGACAGGCTGCTTAATATGCCTCTCCTCCTGAACTTAATAAGCGAATTTGCCAATGCACACAGGAAGACTAGTCCAGACTGCGAGATAGTGACCATGATGCCTGTAGAGAAGGAAAGAAAGTTTGGCATGGGATACTGGGAGGCTCTCGGGTGTGAGCGGTGCGGCTTCACGACTCCACGGCGGAAGCTGTACGAGGAAGGAGCACGGATTCCCGGCCACACCAGAGGACCGCTACCTGGCAAGAAGAATGCACAGCTGTCCCTGGGCATGACTAAGGTCCCGGTTGGGGCAACGTCGGTTCATTCGCTGTTTTGCAGCGTCGAGGTGTCGATGCCCACTAAAAGCAGCCTGCACAACCTGTCAACTGGGATGGCAGGGCCACTTGTATCGGTGGCACAGCAGGCGCTTTCAGACAACCGGGCGACCTTGCGGACAGTCATGCAACTGCGCGGAGTCCAGGTTGAAGAAGGCGAGCCTGCGGGTATTGTTGCAACAACCGATGGCGTTTTCAATAACCCTTGTTACAAGGGTTATCACCAAAAGTCCACGCAGGTCGCGCTTCCCGTTAGAGAATGCGAAACAGCGATGAACATGATCATAGGTTTTGGCTTTGCAAACAAATTTGCGGCACCCGGAGCAGCATCCGCTTATCCCAAATCAGCACCCATTGGCAACGCAGAAGAGTGGTTAGGTGGGAAAGTTGCCCAACAAATGTTTAACTCTTCTCCACTTCTGCTTAAAGCTCTTGTGACTGACGGGTGTGGACAGATTTTCAGAGGTTTTCAGTCGGCCACACGAAACCTCCAGCCCGGCTTTGACATTGAGCAACAAGATTGCACAGTGCATACTTCGCGTCGCCAGAGGGCCTGTGTTTTCAAGGCGAATTTCAGTTCCCAACTCCTGTCAGGGCGAGTGGGGTTTAGCGGCAAGGTTTCAGATGACACCCGCAAGGGCTTCTGTACAGTCTTGTCAAATGCTATCGCCTCGCGCTGTGCAGGGGAAATGAACGGAGCCAGACAAGCACATCCCACTGACGACTCTAAATTCTATACAGCAGTTTCGGCCGCCAAAATTAACATCATGGACTGCTACTCCGGAAATCACACAAAGTGTGCATTGCTTTCCTTTGTGTGCCGCTGTCCTCCAGTTGCCCTGGAGCACATTCCGAAATATCTCCCCAGAAAGCAATACCTTTTGTTGACTGAGGAGGATAGGGCTGAATTGGAAGTCGTCTTAGATTCAAAGTTATCTGACGACAGATTAACGCGACAGCGCGACCTGCGCTCCTCCAACTGCGTCGAGGCTTTCCACCGCCGTATGCACAAGTCTCTTCCCAAGTATCTTCTTTTCAAGAAGTTGGCAGAGATGAGGGCATACAGCGCCGTGCACTCGGCTGCTGTTGGTGGGGTTGGCGAGTCAATCGCCCGTCTAGGACAGCATTTCGGGGTTGCGCCCCGTCCCGGTGGTGAAGCTGCTCAACGGTTGTTTCAAATTGACCAGCAGGCACGATCTGACCTGCGGCGCAAGCAGTCCCCAGACTTTCGTCAACGTCGGAAGATGGGTTCACTTGGCAAAACATCGAAGAGAGTGGAAAGGATCATGCCCGAGACCCCAGCCCCTGCCTCTCATCTACGGTACGAGGACGAACATTCCTACATCCCGACAGAGGACACTAACACTAGTTAGTAACAGCAGCACATGAGAAAAATAGAAAAATAAACTACTGTTGACGTTTGGTCTTTAAATTTACACAGTCTCTGTTGTCTTTAATTTACTTTACTTTACTGGATGGATGGATGGATGGATGGATGGATGGATGGATGGATGGATGGATGGATGGATGGATGGATGGATGGATGGATGGATGGATGGATGGATGGATGGATGGATGGATGGATGGATGGATGCATACATAGATAGAAGTGCGTGCGTGCGTGCGTGCGTGCGTGCGTGCGTGCGTGCGTGCGTGCGTGCGTGCGGGGGGGGGGGGGGGGGGTAGGGGGTGACGCTTACAAGTAAATATCATACTAACCTACTGTGGTGGGAGAATGCAGCGTCTGTATTCTGGTCCGTGGCCGAAACAATGCCCCTCACTGAAGCACGTTTTCCTCTGGCAGTTCACCACAGCCGGCTCACACGATAAATGGGCGAACTCCAGACACTTCTTCTTTCCACACAAGTGGCTTATTTGCATCCACGGCTCTAATCTGGTGTTAACTTCGAGGAAATAGGCCAGTCTGTGCGAGTTTAGGGTAAATCGTCGGTGATCGAAGTGCGACCGTACCTTTAAGCTGCCGTAACCTCCCTCGTCAGTATAAGCTGTCCACAAACGACAACCAGTCTCTTTGCTCTCCGATGTGTTCAACAACTTTGCCCTTAGTCTCCCTCTAAAGTCCTCGGGAAGGGGATTGAGGTAGAACTCCGTCATCATCGCCCGTCATTCCAAAATAAACTAAAATAAAGGAATGCGTGCTTGGAAAATGACCGGATGAACCCCAATTAACACAAAGACACGAAATTTTTGCGACTTGGCCCCTCCTTCACAACATTTAACCCCTCTTTCCGAGTTCAGACAACTTCTGACACCTTTTTGCGAATAAAAAACAGACACATTTAACGTTTGAAATGAGGGCGACGACTTGACCTGTCCTTGACCCCGGAATGACGTCATAGAACGTGGGGAAAGGGGGAGGGGGGCACGTTGTACAAAGTGCTAAAAACGACAGTAAGACAGACGCAAGTGGGAAATAAAAGCGTTTTTAATGGTTTTTCGTTAGTCATAGTTGTAATGTTTATATCTATGAAAAGAAATGCCATAAAAACTTATTTTTTGACAGGAAAAGCCGCCGTATTAAGGTTCCGGTTCGGAGTTTTTTTAACGATTTGCGGCCGATTTGACTGCCTCTCAGAAAAACGCTAGCGCTTCTCAAAACATCGGTTATCGGACAATTCAATGTTTCCGATAGAAAAGGGTGCCTTATAGCTTACCAACAGACTCAGCAGACATTTTCTGTAGAAATGTTATTTTTGGTAAAAACCATTATCAAAATACAATTTTCACCCAGAAATTGCTATTTTGGGGGCTTTTTTTACAGGCCGCTACACGGAAAAAATGAGTTTTCCTGGCATAATGACTGATATGGCAATGAAGGTCAAGACTTCTTCTGTATACTGCGTAAAAAGGAAAAAAAGTTATCCGATACGTTTTCCGCGAGCTCCGATGGCGCTAAAACACCCAAAACGCACATAGAACGCACGATCTGGGTCATCAGGCGACAAACGCTTTACCGCTATCGCGCGCACTAATACCAGGAAGTGTTCGCCGCACGATCAAATCTCCGACACCATAAAACGCTACGAACATCAAGCATTTGGAGAAGTATAAAAGATTAGACATTGCTAAAGCGATAGCCGGAAAATCGAGAGCCAAAACTATAGAGACAACCTCTGATTTGCGTCTTATTCTTAGGAACTATTTGGTCATCTGGTCACTTGAAATTCCGAACCGGAACCTTCTGTGTACTCGTCAGTAAACGTGGTCTCGTCGTCGTTCTCGCGAGATTTGGTTTCCCTGACGTACGAGTCGATAAAGTCCCGGATGTCATTGTAATCGAATGTCTTCTTATGGGAGTCCATTTCTTCTCTTATGTAAGCTTTAATGGTGCGCACTGTGTCAACTATAACTTGTGCGCCACATCCCAATCCTGGAACTTGTCGCAAGATGGGGAAAAAGATGGCCAGCTGGCCCAAAATGTTGGTGGAAGCTACTTGGTTTAGGGCGTCCATCAAGCGTTTGAACTTGTCATCGTTGTATTCGAACCTAGTAAGATGATAAAGCAATGTTTATAGTGTAGTATAAGCATATTGTTAGCTAGCAATCGTCACTGCACTTCTTTTTCACCTTCATAAAATATTCATAGAGGTTATATTTTTACTAGCGTTTTCGTGTGTTTCCGTCTGTATGTCAAAAAGATAGCTCTAAACGGCTAAATGAATTTAATTTTATACATGGTGTATTTTTGAGGTGGGCCAAACACTGGAAATTGTTAGATAATTGATAACTAAGGCAATATCATAACGGCGAAATGAATGAAATGATGTAATAATAATATAACATTGTAGGAAATGTAACAACTAAAAATATTGAAATAGAAGAACAATGAATATGAGATTAGTTAAATGTTTGATTATCTAATAATGACTTTTTTAACAGGTTATATAAATGAACAAGTCAGTTGCATAAAATCTACGGAAGCTCTAGATATTTCATGGAGGTATGAGGCTGCCAAATTCTAGTCTTCATTTATTTATTTGTTCTATTGAAGCTTACCTGGATCCGAACACAATAGAACAGATCACGTTGACGACGGCATTCTGGACCATGCGGCTAATGTCGAACGGTTTGTTCCCCATCTTCATGATGTCTGCTTGTAGAGCGACGGACTCCTCCAGGATCTTTCCCTCCAAACTCCTCTTGCCGAAGCCAAACTCTCTTTTAGAGACATCAGAGTAAATTTGCGGTGCTCTTTCCATGGAGTACCGAAAGGAGCATAGATGATACCTGGAATATATGGTCAATTAATCAATCAATAAATCAATCAATCATTAAATAAGTTAATTAATTCATTATTCCAAAGGCATAAAGCCCTGTACAATATTTGCATGGAGTACCGAAAGGACTCAACCAATCCTACCATCAATCAATCAACCAATCCTACCATCAATCAATCAATCAATCAATCAATCGATCAATCAATCAATCAATCAATCTAAAGGTATAAAGGCCTGTAGAGTCTTATAGATGTCCCTTATACTAGTACTTAAGGAGACGTTGAGAGAACGTCAACAAATGCGAGGTCGTAGTCAAGTCTATCCGATAGCCTTTTAAACTGCGCATGCGTAGCGAGATGGCCGGTAAGATTTTAAAGATTAAGAACCCTAACTTTTGAATAGTTTTTTTGGCTCTGAACGACGCTTAATACATGTCTAGATGTCTTTTGATTATGTCTTAGGTGCCTTCACTGTTGGCTGTTGGCTTATCATCAAAAATGCCTCTCCTTGCGCAGGTGCAGTTTAATAGGTTTATTGGTAGAAGTGTTAATTGCACTGTGACCGGAAGAAAAATCACATTCAGAGGTAGTGCGTACCTATCCTCTTTGGGTTGGTAAGTTTGACTAAGGGGTTATTAGCTGATCTGCTGGAAAAGTCTTCTCCTCTCTTCACCAGAGCCTCGTGTATGATGTCATATCCGGAAAGCACAATCATCGTTTCCTTCCCCAGCTGTATCCGGTAGACAGGTCCGTACGTCTTCGCCCATTCCGTCATCGTCAGAAAGCTGTAGCCCTTAGGGTAAAGATATAGCCAGTGTACTGTGGTGTTAATATGTACATGTACCATTCATCGGAGTGAGAAGTTATGCATTTTAAGGAAAAGAACACATTTTTATTTTTGTAGTCTTGGAAACGTTTACTTACTTTCAGGACGACGGTAGTCATATTGAAGTCGTAGAACGAAAACGACCGTATTTAGACTTTTAGTCGTAAGGCGGTTTAAAGTCGTCCATTGTAATATGGTCCTAAATGGGTCTGAAAATTTTGGTTTTCCGACACAACTACGCCTGATTGGCGACCCAAAAAATATTGTTCAATCTTTACGACTATTACACTGGCGATTTTCTGTCGATAAAACAAAGACAGTTCATGACCCATTCTGCGTTTCTTTTCCACCGACCAACGCACTCCCTGTGCACAGTGAGAGCATTTGTGCAAATGTACCCTGTGCGGAAGTCGTGCAGAAAACAGCATCGGCACTCGGGGCCCAGTGCGGAAGAAAATTCCGCACTAGAATTCGTTACAGGTTTTCTACTGTGCGGAAGGTACTCGGTTTCCTGTGCCGAATAGGACATTTCCAGTGCTGAAATCGCTTTACAAGACACCTTGTGCTGACGTAACTTCGGCACTGGCGATCCAATAAGGTAAGTGCGTAAAGCACTCACTGGACACTGAGTGTTGAGAAAGTAACCCGATACCTTGGTACTTTTGCACTGTGAGGGCACTCTTTAATACCTGACTACCATAAGTGAATTTTGCTTATCATTGCGAGAGAGAAGATATTACCGACGACAGGCCATCCTCTTGGGCCTGGTGGAAGGTTTTTAGGTGTGCTCAAGAACCACAAAGTCAACACGTACACCAGTAAGAGGACCAGCGCCGTCTGTAAGATCACGTTCTCACCAACTAAAGACGTTACCAACTGTGCGGCAGCCATCTTGCACTTTGTAAAAGTCAACGTCCTACTGGACATAATTTGTTTTTGTTAGATCATGTACATTTGATTATGTGGATAACATCTTTCGCGCTTTAATTTTTGAGCCGTTACCAAAAAAAAAAAAGTGTTCAACCATGCTATTAATCGTACAAAGCAGCTGCAAATATATGCCGTAGATTTTTTTAAAGAATATACCTAAAAAAATATATATAAATGACATAGATAGAATGCAAACGTCGATTCCAAGGTCGAAAAGAAGAGCTAAAGAACAATTTTAAGTATAAGAAAAATGAATAATCGTTTGTATGTTTTTATACTAGTTTTTGGTCATTAGTTTAATTGTCCTGACCACTTAGATTTTTCTAAGACGGCATTTTTTAACTAGAAAGGCCGGTATTTGCTTAGGAGCAAATTCAGCTATTTTTACTCAGCTCCTCCTTGCAAAATGGACTGTTCCAAAATTGAATTTGAAAAAAAGATCCAATTTGAGAATGACTCGGAATTACGGTTCTTTCATACAAGTACTGTATCACACTTTTATTTCTTGATAACAACACGTACACAGCATGCTAGTGATTCGACACCGTTGTTTTTCAAGAAAGAAAGAAAAAAAACGGAAATTGTGTCGTATTTTCTCTACAAATTGAACACGTTATGAGACTTTAAACTTTGGTATTACATACCCGCAGTAGACAATATAGCGTGGTTTTTCCGCTTATGTACACAAGACAAGGACAGTTACTGTACATATTCAAGATTGTCACAAGTATTATCAATCTTCATACAAACAGACCGTTGCAAGATGTAAACCCAGAGACCAGAATGTAAGGTTTGATCCGCTCACACTAGGAAGGACCCCTACTCTTTTCCATAAGTACGGTGGGTTTATAATGGTATATATCGAGGTGTGACTCTCCCCCAATACGGGAACTCCATTTAATGCCGTATCCGACGGACGGCTGAAGCTAGGTACTCATCTTTCACCTGAGTGAAGTGAGAAAAATATGAAGGTATATAGATACATCTGCTCGCAAATTTACCTTTCTAGTTTGTTGTTATTTTTACGGATGGGTGAAGATGTTAAAAGTGGGGCTGAGTGCAGACAGGTTTTCGCCTTATCCACAATAACAAATTATCCGACAAAGTCAAGCGTGTGACACAACAGACAGCCGTTGGAGTTATGCACGCTTAATTTCGTCAGATAACCTGCCATTCTAGTGTGATTGAATGACGTCAACGTAATTAAGTATGTATGACGTTGGTTGTTGTCTTGGCACCCATTATCCATTCCTACTGACCCTTGTAACATTCTAGCTCTTCTCCTACCTTAAACAACAGAAAATGCATTCATCAAGCGTTTTGATATTTCAGACGACACAGCTTTCAAGTCTATGCAATGGGATACCTATCTACATGTATCAATGTCAGTCAATTTTTTATCTTCAAGCGGCTTTGAAAACTGGCCAAACAATCTGAGAACAATGGTAGGTGTCATCACCCAGTCCACGAGTGCCCATGGGCACTGAAGACTATTTTCGCCGAAGGTCATTTCCTTATGACAGTCAACATAGCAGGCTTCGGAGGGCCTTTCTTGGCTGCCATTTTCGCAAAATATGTAAAGATTGTTAGTTGCTGTCGTACGCACAATTAGCAAACGCTGCCAGAAGAACTGGAGTTAATCAGAATATTGGTCGTTATCGGACAGAAAGAGGTAATATAAAAACGTCACAGAAGCCTGTTTTGGAGACTATCCTCAATTAACTTTCATCTTGAAAGGGCAAAGTGTGTCGATCCATTTTGTCAAATACCCCGTCTGAGACGGCTGGAAATTCGGTAGCTCTAGTAACATGCGGTGAGTACCAAATAATACTTAATATGTTCTTACAGACGTTATCTTTACATGGCTTTTACACACAGTCTGCTGTGTATAGGTTATGTGGGATATTTGTTCAGCAGAAAAATTGTCGGTGGTGAGAGCAAATAGCGATGAGGTCACATAGGCGGCCGGCTCACGCCCCCCTCGGAGTGCCACTAGCAAAAACTATTTTTCTGGTTGTTTTTAGCAAATGTTACGGGTATCTTAACATGTTTTAAAGCCACATCATCTTCTTATTTATGGTGCTAAAATGCGGTAGGTATCGGTTATCGCCTTGCTACTTATCAAAATATTTTGACATATTGTTAAACTTTACCGTACTATAGCTAAATTAAATCACTTGTTTCAATAACTGGCGTAGTTTTTTACTTAGAGCAAGACTTAAAAACATAGGCCACATAGTAGTACGAAATATAAGTTAATTTAGAGCCGTCTCTATGCTAGCCAGCGCGCGAGCGGTTGATTTAGAACTTTCTTCTAGTCTTTCTCGGCCAGGCCACAGCTTTCTAAATTCCACGTAAACTATCGACAAATTAGTTCACTACCTTAAACTTAAAAGATTGCTAAATATTTGGAAAGTGGGAGAAAGTCCAGAGAAGTTGTCGATTTCCGGAAAAAGACAAGCGTGGAGTTACGTCCACTTGGTTCCTCTTCCTCTTCCTTTTGAAGCGACCACAATCAACGTGCTGATTATTCTGTCGCTTGTGGGTGAAGGGTCAAGGTCACCGGCCAAGGTTTAGGTTTTCACATAAGCTTGGATACCATTGGCACAAACGTGTCAATGGTGGCGGCTTCGGCTGCCGCTTGTGGTAGTAGGTTCCAGTCACTGATAGTACGCGGTAAAAAGGAGGCCTTACGGTAGAGTGTCTTACAGACATGTTGTACCAGCTGCCTGTCATGTGAACGTCTCGCTCGGGGTGGGGCGGGCTGTAGTTTATCCCTCAACCCATCTGTGCAGACAATGTTGTGTTTTATCTTATATAGCATAGCGAGATATTTCTTGAGATAATTTACCGAATGTGGTGTGATTGTATTACGTCCATGTAACCTCCAATGGTGGTGTATGATTTTGTATCACAGGCTGGCCAGAGAGTGTGTAGATGGTCAATGAGTGTCCATTAGTTACCGTAGAAGCTTTGAAAATTTGTAGAAAAATCTGTTGACAGTGGTATCTTCCATGACCTTGCCAGTGAGAGAGAGCCCCTGAGGGTTTTTTTGGTAAATCTCGTCAAGGTCAACAAAGCAGGCTTCGAATGGGATTTTCTAAAGCTAAGGGCACAACTTGCCGTACGTTTTTTGGGAAGCCACGTCCGCCATGCATTTCTGAAAACGTTCAGGCTGTACAGGGCAGGCGCGTGGCCCGTACTGACACACAAAGTTTTGTCTGCACGTAAAGTTCTACGGCGTGTCTGCGTGCTCCAAAATCCGTCGGATCCCCTACTATATACAGTTACCACTTACGGTTCCCAAAAGTTTGTCCAAGTTTTGGCACGTAGATAGCACGTACTAGTATTTAAGGGTTGTGCCCTTAGCTTAACGTAACTGCTATCGGTTACTGAGAACACAGTACGTTTGAACTTGCTTAATTTTTTTAAAACACGGCGTTGATCAGAAAGAGGTCGTTATCAGCTGAACAAAAATAGCACAGGCGATGTTAAAGCGACCCAGAAGCTTGTTTCAGAGTTTTGTTTTTGTAGCCAACGTTTCAGAGTCTTTTGTTACCAATGTTTCAGAGTCTTGTTTTTGTAACCAACGTTTCAGAGTCTTATTTTTGTAACCGATGTTTTAGAGTCTTGTTTTTTATAACCAACGTTTCAGAGTCTTGTTTTTGTAACCAACGTTTCAGAGTCTTATTTTTGTAACCAATGTTTTAGAGTCTTGTTTTTGTAACCAACGTTTCAGAGTCTTGTTTTTGTAACCAACAATTTGACTTCTAATAGTCCAGTTCTTCACCTAGTTTTAACAAAACGAAATGCATTTTCAATCATTGAATTTTTGTCTTAAATCTATCTACTCAATCGGAATTTCATTTAGCTCCGAAAACCGGCCAGAAAATCTGTAAACAATGTCAGGTGTCATGACCCTGTCCTTAAGTGCCTTTGGGCAACGATGATTAATCTTGCCGAAGGTCTTTTACTTGTGACAGTCAATATAGCAGGCTTTTTAAGGGACTTTTTTGGCTACTCTTTTTTTATACATATGGAATGATTTTTGATTGCTGTCTTCGTGTAAACTCTGTAGCTTTGACTGGAGAAACTTTATAGTAATAAAAATAAACTGTACTTCGCTCTTGTTCTTTTCTTGAACCGGTAAGCGCCAAAACTTGTAAACAGCTATCGTCATAATTTACTTATTTTCTACTCGCCCCTTAACCGCACCCCAACCACTGCTGACTTACTCCCAACCACCTGTCAACCAGTCCAAAACCTTTTCCCAACTCTTTCCAGACATTCCGTCCACTCCCGAATGTTTTGAGCATTTTTAAACATTCTGCTGGCGAAGCTGAACAGTGGCAAACCGCACCAACCAACTGCAAATCACATCCGACTTTGCTCCCAACTACCCAACTACTACTAGCTAGGACAGTTTATTCGGTAGCCCAAGACAGTCAGGCCCACCGAGCTCCTTTTAGCGCCCCGGGGAGTTTAAGTCCGATTAGGTCCACCTCAGGGTAGCGATAACTTCTTCGGGCGCTAATGTGAGATCGGCGGGCTGACTGCCTTGGCTCCCCGAACAAAACTCGCTGGCTACCCGGTCTTGTCTGGCTCCTAGGGTAGCTCTCAACCGACTCCCAACCACAGTTGGGAGAAGGTTGAGAGTGGTTGGGAGGCCATGGTTAAAACCCGGGCTTAAACGACAATGTAAACAAAGTGACTCGGCCTTGTGGACACGCCTCCATAATGACAAGATAATTGATACCACGTCACAAACGGTATGTCTGCAAATGTCAACACTTCAGTGGTGGCAAAACACAGTTTTCGATCTATGAGGATTTCTATACTTAACTGGCTTCGACATGGGAAAATATATAGTAGGGTGCACTTTAGGAATACCAAAAATGGATATGTTTGAGTTCACGGTGTAAGACACAAAAACGTTTTAAAAATAGTCATGTCAGCGTATCGCCTTGTGACGCCCTTTTTCAAACGCCGATCTGCGGAGGTTAAATAACTGCAGCCGATTGGAAAGGCAGTTGCGGAACGAGCGCATTTATACAAGAAATACAAAACTTTCTCAACCCAAATCATATAGTCGACACCTTCCTTGACCACGTGCACGCAGCACAGTTTATATATGGATGCCCCTCAAGGCTTTTTTACCTCTCCTTTAACAAGTCTATCCGTACAACTTTATGCATTCACGTCATAGACCCTGGGGGTCGCGCATAAATAATGTGTTCTGCTACCTCAGTCACTGAGCGCTGCAGATATCTGATAGCCCGAAAGAGGGAGCGCTTGAACATTAAATCATCGGACCATTTGCTGACTGCTTGCTTAATTACCCAATTACTTATCTTGTCCGACCGGTATCCTACTTTCTAAAGCTACGAGTAGGTGCCCATCCGGCTTAACGTAATTTGCTACAAGAGGTGTTTGTATATTTGTATAATAAGAAAATCGCATCAAATCAAACGTAAGGCGACTTCTTTCAATTGACGACAAATTTCAAAGACTAAACTACACTATCTGAGACTCCATGATATGAGACTATAAACTTGTTCAATCGTCAGGCCATTTTGCATATGTTTCTGCAATGCATAGGTTATGTAAATATGGAATTCACCTGGATAAGTAATGTTAAAATGAAATTCCATAGAATAAGGCCATATAACTAGAAGGAGGCGATCAAATTATGCCACTTTATTTGCACAATAATTTGAATTGTGCATGCAAAGGTAAAAATATTCTATCTCATTCATGATTTAAATTTCATTCTTGGCATGTTTTTTAGTTCAAGGCATGATAAATCATGCAAATATTATGTTAATATTTGTGAAATCTACTAATGCTTAGAATATAAAATGACGTTTCAGGTATCTGAACCTTTGTTTTTGTTTTGTTTTAGGGTCACCATTGGTCTTCTGCTTTGTCTTACCATTGTGCTCTATGCGGGTACCGTCAACGGAGTTACCAGTAAGTAGAGATTACTATGTTATGTAATACAAGAATTTGTCACCTACTTGTGCAAACGTTTTCAATTGTTTATATATGTAACAACGTTATAAACATTTGGTTCATTCATAATTATGTAGCACACCTGATATCTGATTTTTGTTCTGCTAAAGCCCCCTTCACACGAGAGAACGAATGAGCCGGAATGCCGTCAGAATGGAAAATTTTGTTCTATTCCTGGCAATTCCTGGCAATTCTTACTGTATTCTAAACATTTTTACTGCACTCGAGATATTCGTCCCAGTTCTTTTAGCTGGTTCGAATGTTTTTGACATGTCAAAAACTGTCGAGGTGCATTTGAAGTGGAGAAATATCGAATGGCATCCCAAGTGCATTCTAGGTGTATTCTAACTATTCTAACTGCAGCCTGACCATATTCTGTGGCATTCCAACATTATTCGAAACATTCTTATCTCATTTGATGGAGAACCGAAACGGCAAGACACTTCGAATCCTACCCGAATGTGGCCAAAAGAATATCTCGAATGCAGTAAGAATTTCTAGAATACACTACGAATTCTTACGAATAGAAAAGACTTTTCATTTTGACGGCATTCTGGCTCATTCCTTCTCGTGTGAAGGGGATATGAGGTTCATTTGGAAGTCCAACTCGGAATGGCCTGAATGTGGCACGAATTTTGCAAATACTTCATTCCGACTGGTTCTGCTTGATTCCTGCTAATTCAGTTTCAGTGTGAAGGCCCTATAAGATTCAAAGTTTTACTGTATCTTGATTTGTGCATTGTGGAATACACGTACGTATATATTTCTAAGGTGGGTAAGTCTAGCACGTCCCTGCTGTAAAACTATCTATTTGCTAAATACTAACTGTTTTTAATTCAAAGACAACAATATAGAGAATGATTGGCTAATAGGGTCTTCACACTGAAACCGAATTAGCAGGAATCAAGCAGAACCAGCCGGAATGAAGTATTTGTAAAATTCGAGCCACGTTCGGAACCATTTCGAGTGGAAATTCCAAATGGACCTTATAATGTGTCTTCACACGACAAGGAATGAGCCAAAATGTCGTCAGAATGAAAATTCTTTTTTTTTTATTCCTGGCAATTCGAAGTGTATTCTAGAAATTTTCACTGCATTCCAGATATTTATTTGGCCACATTCGGGCAGGATTCGAAGTGGCATACCATTTCGGTTCTTCATCGAATGAGATAAGAATGTTTCGAATAATGTTGGAATATCGCAGAATGCAGTCATACTGCAGTTAGAATACACTTAGAATACACTTTGAATGCCATTCGATATTTCTCCACTTTGAATGCACCTCGACAGTTTTTAACATTTCAAAAACTTTCGGGCCAGCCAAAAAAACGGGCGCAAATAGCTGGAATGCAGTGAGAATTTCTAGAACACACTGCCAAGAATTGCCAGGAATAGAAAATAATTTTCATTCCGACGGTATTCCGGCTGATTCTTGCTCTCATGTGAAAGGGGCTTTAAATAAAAGGCAAAAAAAAGACCCCATAGGTTGTTAGAAAAATGCCTACTTTTTGGAAAGAAGATACGCATTTCTACACAAAAGTAAAAAAAAAACAGACTCGTAGCTTACTTAACATACAGAAATCCAGTGTTACTGTTTTGTGACCCGTGATGTGTTTTCTACCTTGAAATGTGTTCATCTTGCAGAAAAGTGCGAGCCTTTGGTGCTAAAAGACACGACAAGTGTTTGCAACCAGAATCCGAACGACGAAGGACGATACCCTGCAGGCACCGTCTGTATTTTCGAATGCAGGGAAGGATGTATAAGGCGCAAAGGGAAAAAGAGGAGAGAATGCCACGTTGTGGGCCGGTCAAAGTGGTGGAAACGTGTAAAAACAGGACTGAAGTGTCGTTGTGAGTGGCGAACTTTTGTATATATTGCATAAGCTTTAACGCTACAATGTTGACAGTTATGAATATGAATACAGTAGAGGCCAGTTAATTGCACAACGGATAACTGCACACTTCTGTTAATTGCACTAAATTCCAAAACCCCAAACTGGTGGTCTAGCTGTATAACTTCGCATTATTGAACCACTACTTTCATGATAATTGCATGAAATACGCTGGCAAATTGGGTGTGCAGTTAAACGGCTTCTACCTTGCATGTATGTTATTATATAATTCGCTATTGCTTGGAAATAAAACTGTAAGAATGGAGCTTAGAAACCATTTTCCATACACCCAGGCAACCCATGTACTGATGCACCCAGCCACCCCGAAGATTACCCCAGTGATTGTGATCCGGCCCTCCCCAGTTATCCAGCCGGTTACGCATGCAACTTCACCTGCCCGGCAGGATACGTCAGAGCTTTAGGTGGTGGGAGGGCACTCTGCAACAATGGCCAATGGACGGGAAACGACCTAGTATGTGAAGGTACTGTTATGGCTAACGTAACATTTTAAAACTACTAAACTAGTATGGCCTTCGTCACATTTTAAACCAGGGCCCGGCCGGGCTGTTTGTGGAAACAAAAAAAATAGAAATGTTTGCCTAAAATATACACGGTTAGAGGCCACGGCTATTCTCTTTACGTCTTGTGCAGTTGAGAATTTTTTTATATCATACTTTTCGTTACCGGCTGGGCCCAGACTCAGAAATGTGACGTAGGCATAATGAATGAAAATCGTGATTTTAACACAGTCGGACATTTTGGTGATGACCGTAAAAGAGATTTGAACCTTTGATTCTGAGAAAGGTTTATATTAATGAATTATAGGAAAGAGCTTATAATTGATACATTTACAAAAAGAGTTCCACACACGCTAGATTCCAAAAAATGCATGATATGTAACTAGTAATATTTACCTCCGCAAAACTCGCACCTAAAACAAATATAACCCAAGTTCGTATATCCCATCATTTACCTCTTATTGTTTAGTCGCCTTAAAAAGTGTTATTATTATCTGGAATTGTCAGTATTTGTCTCCCACATAATACAACAAGTCTCCTAGCACAAATTATATACGACTGGCATAATTCATATTCATAAATGTCCTCCGGGCAAATCAAACAATAATTAAGTGCAGATTTTCAATACGTATGGAAATTAATCAATTGTAAAAAAAAATGGGACTTTTCGTTTCCTCTGCTTCAAGAAAAAGAAGTCAAACCCAACCTGTTTAGAAATAGCCAACACTAGTATTCGAGTAGCTTCTTAACACTCACAATAATATTTATTACTGTTCATTGTCACTTGTATATCTTCTTTTATTAAACCATTTTCTTGCAATTAGCCTCCGGGCAATTGCAAGAGCTTGCAAATACACTTCCTCCTACTAATCTCAATATCCGATCGTATTTTAAAGACTTTTCTTGTATGCCATTTCAGAATTAAGCGGATGCGCCTCCTCTCCGTGTCAAAATGGCGGAACCTGTTTGGATGAAATCAACGGCTACACCTGTACTTGTGCTCCTGGTTATGATGGAGTTCATTGTGAAACAGGCAAGTTTTCCTATTACAGCTCCTTTGCGATGATCATATATATGAATTTTGTAACAATTTATTTTTAAAGTCGTAGCGCAAAGAAAATACAAAGAAAAAAATTTTGATATTGGATAAAGCCCATCAGACGACATCAGAACAACTCCCTTCCCAAATTTCTGACTACAATACTTTATAGGTCTAGCAATATTCCTTTTTCAATAATTTTGGACAGAGCTATCAGTAACACAGCAAGTGTTTAGTCATTTCTCTTTTACACGTGGTTTGAAAACTATAAAAACTACAAAAGGTGACAATTAGACTTTTCTAAGCAATTGAAGTTCAACATAATAAATATAACTATTGAAAGACCTCCTTGTATATTATTGCAGATGTAGACGAATGTTCCTCAATCCCGTGTCAAAATGGCGGAACTTGCGAGGACGAAGTCAACGGCTACACCTGTACTTGTGCTCCTGGATATGAAGGGGATCATTGTGAAACGGGCAAGTTTTCCATTATATCTTATTCAGCGTACACGGCAATATGTTTCACGAAGTTATTTTGATTAAAAAAAGCTTTCAACATATATTTATTTGTTCCCTTTAAAATCTAAATAAGTAAATAAAAACATTGCCACAACAGTTTTTTAGGTTATAGCACTTCAAAAGACCTGTTAGTATTCATTTTTGACGACGATTCCTATGGAGACTTAAGGAGTTTTGTAAAATCTCTTTGACAAGTAGATATTTCTTTTGTATCGGAAATTTAAGAAATATGACATAACTTAAACTAGATTTATTTGTAAAGGAATTGATATGTTGCATGATCATGGGGGGAGTTTTTAACGAGCCTCTATTCTATCGTTGCAGAAATGGACGAATGTGCCTCCAACCCGTGTCAAAATGGCGGAACTTGTGAAGATGGGGTCAACGGCTACACCTGTACTTGTGCTCCTGGCTATGATGGATATGATTGCCAAACAGGCAAGTTTTCTCATTGACTCTTTTTCTCGAATATTTGACATTTTCCAAGGCAATCGACTTTCGGTATGATAAATGATCATGGCGAGAGTTTTTACGAGACTCTATTCTATCGTTGCAGACGTAGACGAATGTTTCTCTACCCCGTGTCAAAATGGCGGAACTTGTGTGGACGAAGTCAACGGCTACACCTGTACTTGTGCTCCGGGATATGATGGAGATCATTGTCAAACGGGCAGGTTTTCCCGTTATAGCTTATTCACGGCGTTATTTTAAATAAAAAAAAAGCTTTTAAATATTTTATTCTAATTGCTTTCGTTTATATTTCATATTTTTTTTAAAACCTTTAGTAAATGAAAACATTGTTACGACACTTTTTTTTCGGTAAAAAAACTTCTGAAGGCCAGCTATTTTTGACGACGATTCCTATAGAAGCGTAAGGAGCTTTGAAAAATCTATTGGACAAGTAAATATATTTCTTACGTGTCGGAAATTTAAAAAGAATGAAAAAACTTAATATGGATTATTTGTGAAATAATTGATTTTTAATATGTTGCACGATCATGGCTAGAGTTCTTTCGCGAAACTCTTTTCTATCATTGCAGAGGTAGACGAATGTGGCTCTACTCCGTGTCAAAATGGCGGAACTTGTGAAGACAGGGTAAACGGTTACACCTGTACTTGTGCTCTTGGCTATGATGGAGAGGATTGTGAAACTGGCAAGTTTTCCCATCTTAAATGTACTCTCACAAACGTAAATTTCTAGACAGCATTTCTAAGGTTAAAACCAATTTCCGACTATGTAACACTTACGGAACAATTTTTTTAAAAGCCAATACATACATCAGGTGCAGAAGAAATATTTCCTTTTGGATAATTTTGTTACTATTATTTTTCAAAGGCTTTGTAAAAATATCAGAACACTTTCCCTTAATAACCTTTTTTACCGGTGCAACATTAGTCTTGTAATATTCCTTTTCTATTATATTTTAGACAACGTTATTAGAATCAAGTATTTTGTCATTTTGTAGCCAGGGAATAAAAGTCTTTTTCTTTTCTTGACGATCTTGACGATTGAATATAATTTTTCTAAACTTCTTTTAATCTTGTTTTAATTCCATATTGTGAAAATTTCAGAAGATTGAAACCACGTGCGTTAGATTTTTTGTGGAGCAATTTAAGTTATGTGTGTTAAATGATTATTGTTAGAATGTTTTAACGAGCATCTTTTCTCTGTTTGCAGATGTAGACGAATGCTCTTCTACACCTTGTCAAAATGGCGGAACTTGTGTGGACGAAGTCAACGGCTACACCTGTACTTGTGCTCCTGGCTATGATGGAGATCATTGTCAAACGGGCAGGTTTTCCCTTTATAGCTTATTCACGGCGTTATTTTAAATTAAAAAAAACCTTTTGAATATTCTGTATCAATTGCTTTCGTTTCTATCTTATACTTTCTTTAAAATCTCAAGTAAATAAAAACACTGCCACGACACTATTTTCGGTAATAAAATTTCTAAAGGCCTTTTTTTCATTTTCGACGACGCTTCCTATGGAAACGTTAGGAACTTTGAACAATCTATTGGATAAATAGATATTTCTTTTGTGTCGCAATTTAAAAAGAATAAATTAACTTAATATAGTTTATTTTTGTAAAATAATTGATTTTCAATATGTTGCATGATCATGGCTAGAGTTTTTTCGAAGCTCTTGTCTATCATTGCAGATGTAGACGAATGTGCCCTCCAACCGTGTCAAAATGGCGGAACTTGCGAAGACAGGGTGAACAGCTACACCTGTACTTGTGCTCCTGGATATGATGGATATGATTGTGAAACAGGCAAGTTTTCCGATGATAAATATACTCTCACGCACCTGAAATTCTAGACGACATTATTGAAGTTTAAACAGATTTCCGACCATGTATACATGTAACAAAGAACAAAATTTATTTTAAATCCAGTACCTACATCAGGAGCAGATCAAATATTTTTTTTGTATAATTCTGTTACTATCAACTAATAAAGGCGTTCCAAAAATAAAAATAAAAATCTGCTTAGTATTAAGAAGTACGTACCTACAATGACAACAGAACACCCCCCCCCCCCCTTAGTAACATGTTTCCCCGGTATAATATTGGTCTTGTAACATTCATTTTCTATTAAATTCGGACAGTTATTACAAAAAAGGTGTTTAGTCATTTTTAGGCAGGGAATTAGCAGAGTTTTCTTTTTTTGACGTTCGAAATGGTAAGGTCATTTTTGAACATGTATTTTATCTTGTTGCAGACGTTGACGAATGTGGCTCTGCTCCGTGTCAAAATGGCGGAACTTGTGCAGACAGGGTAAACGGCTACACCTGTTCTTGTGCTCCTGGCTATGATGGAGAGGATTGTGAATCAAGCAAGTTTTCCCATTGACTTTTTTTGTCGAATATTGGTCAATTTCCAATGCGTTAGAATATTTATCTTGTTTTCAACTACGTACTTTCTGGTCAGAAACGCCATCAGCTTAAGGGTTAAATTGCAAACTTAAATCCCCCCCCCCCCCCAAAAAAATAGACTATGCTCGTAATGGATTGGCATTAAGAAATAATTTTTTCTATTTTGCAATTACAGGTGGATTTAACAACTATTTATATTCAATGAAAATATGGAGACTTTAAGCTTCCGGTCGTTTGTCTTAAACAAGAAAATAATCATTTGACACCGTATAATTTGTTAGATATAAAAGCTGCCGAAGCTGCTTCATCACATTTCGTAAAAATTGATTTCTTTTTGAATGTTGATATCATGGCTTACGATTTGACAAAAGGCTTTTTGTATGTCGTTGCAGACGTAGACAAATGTTCCTCTATCCCGTGTCAAAATGACGGAACTTGTGTAGACGATATCAACGACTACACCAGGTCCTGTACTTGTGCTCCTGGCTATGATGGAGATCATTGCGAAACGGGCAAGTTTTCTTGCCATAGCTTACTCATTGTACACAGTAATTTGTTCACGGCATTATTTTTAATAAAATAAAAAGCTTTCAATTATTTTATATTAGATGTTTTCGTTTGAAGTAAATTAAAACATTGACCTTCTCCGGTACAACACTTCTGAAGGCTTGTTACTTTGAATTTTTGACTACGATCCCTTCAGTGAAAACGTGAAAAAAATTAGAAAAATCTCTTGAAAAATTAGATATTTGCGCCATTTATCGGTAAAAAAATCAATTACGCACACTTAATTTTTCGCGAAGCAACTGACTTTCCAATATGTTAAATGATCATGGCGAGAATTTTATTGAGCCTCCTTTCTGTCATTTCAGACGTAGACGAATGTGCCTCTACTCCGTGTCAAAATGGTGGAACTTGTGTGGACGAGGTCAACGGCTACACATGTAGTTGTGCTCCTGGCTATGCTGGAGATGATTGTGAAACGAGCAAGTTTTCCAATATTAACTGTCTTCTCTGACATTTTTCCACACCAATTGGAGTACCTTTACATAAGCACAACACGTTATTATTTATTGATTACACTTGCGTATTTACTTCAAATTTTAAGACGTTCCTCTGGAAATCGCTGGAAGTTTCAGATGCGATTCTTTTGACGCAAGTAAATCATTCGATGCTGAAATTTCGTAAATGAGGAAGGCCGCACGAATGGAATTACGTACAACGTTTTTGCAAGTCGCAAAATTCTTTCTGGCCAGTGTAGTCGCCGTTGTGATGTTGTGATGTTGTGATGTTGAGATGAACGGACCTGTTCAAGCCATGCCAAACATTTCTATACCTGTTAAAACAGGCATTTCTTCAACATGTTCGCACTAGCGCAGTGGTAAAGTGTACGCATTCTACACCAATGCACCCGGTTCGAATCCGGGAAGGTGGATTTTTTTCAATTTTTTTTTCTTTTTTACATCCATTAAAATACTAATTTTTACATCCATTTGGCCACACCAATTTATTTCTTTGGTTAACGGATTCGCCGCTTCGTTTTTTTGCCGAATAGAAATAAAAGTTAAAAAAAAAAAAAAACTTAAAAATGCCCCGCAACAGAGCTCACTCAAAAACAGGCAATGTGTAGTGAAATTTGCTGCAGTTCACGCAAATTTTAACAGGTGGCGTCTAGCATGTGAAAAATCTGAAAGACAGGAACGATAGTTTTGTTCATTTTGCCCCCAACAGACTGATTCTAAGCCGTGTGTGTCACTCAAACAGCATGTCAGATACATGGAGCAGTATCCAAGCTCGTGATGTTGTGATGTTGAGATGAACGGACCTGTTCAATCCATGCCAAACATTTCTATACCTGTTAAAACAGACATTTCTTCAACATGTTCGCACTAGCGCAGTGGTAAAGTTTACGCATTCTAAACCAATGCACCCGGTTCGAATCCGGGGAGGTGGTTTTTTTTTCAATTTTTTTTTCTTTTTTACATCCATTTAAATACTAATTTTTACATCCATTTGGCCACACCAATTTATTTCTTTGGTTAACGGATTCGCCGCTTCGTTTTTTTGCCGAATAGAAATAAAAATTGAAAAAAAAAACTTAAAAATGCCCCGCAACAGAGCTCACTCAAAAACAGGCAATGTGTAGTGAAATTTGCTGCAGTTCACGCAAATTTTAACAGGTGGCGTCTAGCATGTGAAAAATCTGAAAGACAGGAACGATAGTTTTGTTCATTTTGCCCCCAACAGACTGATTCTAAGCCGTGTGTGTCACTCAAACAGCATGTCAGATACATGGAGCAGTATCCAAGCTCGTGATGTTGTGATGTTGAGATGAACGGACCTGTTCAATCCATGCCAAACATTTCTATACCTGTTAAAACAGACATTTCTTCAACATGTTCGCACTAGCGCAGTGGTAAAGTTTACGCATTCTAAACCAATGCACCCGGTTCGAATCCGGGGAGGTGGTTTTTTTTTCAATTTTTTTTTCTTTTTTACATCCATTTAAATACTAATTTTTACATCCATTTGGCCACACCAATTTATTTCTTTGGTTAACGGATTCGCCGCTTCGTTTTTTTGCCGAATAGAAATAAAAATTGAAAAAAAAAACTTAAAAATGCCCCGCAACAGAGCTCACTCAAAAACAGGCAATGTGTAGTGAAATCTGCTGCAGTTCACGCAAATTTTAACAGGTGGCGTCTAGATCTGCTGCAGTTTAGGCACATATGTGAATCACTCCATGCGCCAATATCAGGTTTAGTTACTCTGTTCTATTTATATGACATTCTAATAACTAGAAAAAAAAACGTTCACACACGCAAACATTGGCAAAATGCCAGCTTTTTTAAAAGCACTTGTTTGTAAGTATGTTGCATATCATTGCGAGAGTTTTTGATAGAACTCCCTCTCTCTCGTTGCAGACGTAGACGCATGTGCCTCTACTCCGTGTCAAAATGGTGGAACTTGTGCGGACCAATTCAACGGCTACACCTGTACTTGTGCTCCTGGATATGCAGGAGTTAATTGTGAAACTGGCAAGTGGTTCAATTATAACTGCCTTCTCATTAATTTTTACAAACCTTTTTAAGTACCTAAAACATTATCAGAACACTTTCATATGGGCTAAAAACACTTGAGTCGACGCTCTTCTAGAAATCACAGAAGATTCTTTTGGGCCTAAGTGAATAATCATATCACCCTATCTAGACGGTGGGTTGGGGAAGGGGGGGTGGGTGGCGGTCGGGCGGCTTAAAGTGCCTGCGACAATTTTGACGTCGTATAACTGTCGAACGACGTGAGCTAGAATTACGAAACTTGGTGACTTTTCCTAAAATATTTTTGGCAACAGTTCTGCGAATTTTTTACCAAATTTAATAATTTTAGTGTAAATCATGAGATTTCGTGTTTTTTTTGCTATACCACACTTGTTTATTTATATCATTAACATCCTGTGTAATCTTAGATTACATTCATAATTGACTATTTATAATTTATGCTACATTTGATGACGCCATGGGTCAAAATCCAATATTGCAGACAATGTCTTTTTCAACAGTAAATACACGTTTTTTTTTACGCAAATTCCGTCAATTTTTGTTTTGACTACAAAACGACGCCAATCACTTGAACCTTTTTGGTCTACTTGTATAGGGTTTTGGGGTTATATGTAGAAAAAAAGAACGTATTTAAAAAAAAAAAATATCAAGCTTTTCGATCAAAGATGGCGGACAAATAACGTCATTTTCTGACGCCATATAGGCGTCAGTGTCGTCGTCATTGGCAACAAAAGACTTGGCAGACTTAGATACCCTTTATCGTCATCGTTTTGTTTAATACCTTTGAATATAGCGAAAATTCTGTTTAGACGGTTTTAGCGCAGAATATGACAATAGTACGTCATACTTACGTCACATTACGTCATAACGTTACGAAAATTACAGAAAATATAAAACATCACCAGTTTATCATGCCTAAAAAAATGGTGATCGTAACCCAAGCCGTTTTGAAATTACGAAGGGGGGGGAGGGCAGAAAAGACACATACACCCGGTCACTTGAATCCCCAAAAAGCTATAGATCTAGATAGGATTAATTATTTGAGGAAAGCAGCAATAAAAAATACGCACAACGACTTTTAGTATGTCGAATATCATCGTGAGAGAACTCTTTGTATCTCGTTGCAGACGTAGACGAATGTGCCTCTACCCCGTGTCAAAATGGCGGAACTTGTGTGGACGAAGTCAACGGCTACACCTGTACTTGTGCTCCTGGCTATGATGGAGATGATTGTGAAACGAGCAAGTTTTCCAATATTAACTGTCTTCTCTGACATTTTTACCACACCAATTCGAGTACCTTAAACATATTAAGCACAACACGTGTTTATTCACTGATTACACTTGCGCATTTACTTCAAATTTTAAGACGTTCCTCTGGAAATCGCTGAAAGTTTTAGACGATTCTTTTGAACGCAAGTAAATCATTTGATGCTAAAATTTCGTAAGTGAGGAAGGCCGCACGAATGAAATTACGTACAACGTTTTTAAGTATGTTGCATATCATTGCAAGAGTTTTTGATAGAACTCCCTCTCTCTCGTTGCAGACGTAGACGCATGTGCCTCTACTCCGTGTCAAAATGGTGGAACTTGTGCGGACCAATTCAACGGCTACACCTGTACTTGTGCTCCTGGATATGCAGGAGTTCATTGTGAAACGGGCAAGTGGTTCAATTATAACTGCCTTCTCATTAGTTTTTACACATCAATTCAAGTACCTAAAACATTATCACAACACTTTCATATGGGCTGAAAACACTTGAGTCGACGCTCTTCTAGAAATCACAGAAGATTCTTTTGGGCCTAATTAACACTTTATTAGTCGCAATAAAAAATGGGAAAACCCGGCGGCAATCATGCGGGATCGCCCGGTGACATTGTCCCATCTCCCGGCAACGCGGAATTGCTGTCCGTAAGTGCCAGCGGCGGTGTTGGGACCATGCCTCCCCGAAAGATGACCGAGCAAGTTGTGGTGGGTCCCGGGAGCTAGTGAGTTCATGGGCCGGCGAGAGCTGTGAAACTCCGGCGGCGATTATGCGGGGTCGCCCACCCGATGCTAGCCTTGCAATGTCCGTCACGGGCTCTAGATCGGGCGGCGAGAGCCGTGCTAAGTATGCCTCCAATGTTGGTCGGGCCCGTTGCCGATCAAGACCGCGGAGACACGCCGGCGGGGGCAGTGGCCGGCACGCAGAGCAAGGTCGCTCGTTAATGCCCGGCAGGCGGACTCGCCGGTAAGGACTCCTCCAATCTTGATCGGGCCCGTTGCCGATCGAGAGAGCGGGGACTCGCCTGCGGGGGCAGTGGCCGGCACGCCGAGCAAGGCCGCTCGGTAATGCCCGGCAGGCGGGCTCGCTGGCAGAGACTCCTCCAATGTTGGTTGGTGCCGTTGATGACCGAGAGCTGTGGCGAAACGCATGCTTTAGCGGATGCCCAGGCCTCCAGGCGCCGAGGAGAAGCCCGTAAACTCTCCCGGTCGCGTAAGGCAGGTCCCCGGTCGCGTAAGGCAGGTCCCAGTGACCGCTTTGGCGGGCCGGGTGTCGGTGCCAAAGGCCGGTTGGCGCCGATCGGGGTCGACCGGGTCGGGTCCGGACAGCCGGCGGTGATCAGGTCACCAGGCCCCGGCACCCACCCCGTGGAGCATTTTTCAAAAAAGTGCTTTACAGGGTGTCTGACCAGGTCGTGGGTCGCTGAATCTACCTTGAGAGAGTGGTCGTTTTTTGACTAGCTCGGCTTTCCGCGGAGCCTGACGGCTTTCTGCCGGTGGCTGTCGAGTCCGGGATGGATCGGCAGTGACCGTGGGTGTGCGGGGAACATGCCCACGGAGAGAAAAGTCGGGATGGTCCGGTGACTTTTCCCTCTCCGGCGGTGCCAACGGGCTCTGCACCGGCCGAGCTGTCAGCCGTGGGCGGGCGGGTTGTGTCTCCGGCTCCAGCCGACTTCGATCGCGGTGGTGGAGTTCCCGGGCCGTCAAGGCACGAGAGAACGATGCTGCCGTGTCAGGTAGGTCCATGTGACCGCACTGGCGGACGAAGTAACGGCACACGGGGCCGGAGTGGACCGTACCGACCCTGACCGTGTTGCAGGCATGGCGTAATACATTAAGTATTGGCCATGTATTAGCTATGGTACGGCGGTATTAGGATCCTGACGGCTTTCTGCCGGTGGCTGTCGAGTCCGGGATGGATCGGCAGTGACCGTGGGTGTGCGGGGAACACGCCCACGGAGAGAAAAGTCGGGATGGTCCGGTGACTTTTCCCTCTCCGGCGGTGCCAACGGGCTCTGCACCGGCCGAGCTGTCAGCCGTGGGCGGGCGGTTTGTGTCTCCGGCTCCAGCCGACTTCGATCGCGGTGGTGGAGTTCCCGGGCCGTCAAGGCACGAGAGAACGATGCTGCCGTGTCAGGTAGGTCCATGTGACCGCACTGGCGGACGAAGTAACGGCACACGGGGCCGGAGTGGACCGTACCGGCTCTGACCGTGTTGCAGACATGGCGTAATACATTAAGTATTGGCTATGTATTAGCCTCTCTGCGCTGAGGCAAAACCCGTGACCGTCCCCGGTTGCGTAAGGCAGGTCCCCGGTCACGTAAGGCAGGTCCCAGTGACCGCTTTGGCGGGCCGGGTGTCGGTGCCAAAGGCCGGTTGGCGCCGATCGGGGTCGACCGGGTCGGGTCCGGACAGCCGGCGGTGATCAGGTCACCAGGCCCCGGCACCCACCCCGTGGAGCATTTTTCAAAAAAGTGCTTTACAGGGTGTCTGACCAGGTCGTGGGTCGCTGAATCTACCTTGAGAGAGTGGTCGTTTTTTGACTAGCTCGGCTTTCCGCGGAGCCTGACGGCTTTCTGCCGGTGGCTGTCGAGTCCGGGATGGATCGGCAGTGACCGTGGGTGTGCGGGGAACATGCCCACGGAGAGAAAAGTCGGGATGGTCCGGTGACTTTTCCCTCTCCGGCGGTGCCAACGGGCTCTGCACCGGCCGAGCTGTCAGCCGTGGGCGGGCGGATTGTGTCTCCGGCTCCAGCCGACTTCGATCGCGGTGGTGGAGTTCCCGGGCCGTCAAGGCACGAGAGAACGATGCTGCCGTGTCAGGTAGGTCCATATGACCGCACTGGCGGACGAAGTAACGGCACACGGGGCCGGAGTGGACCGTACCGACCCTGACCGTGTTGCAGGCATGGCGTAATACATTAAGTATTGGCCATGTATTAGCTATGGTACGGCGGTATTAGGACCCTGACGGCTTTCTGCCGGTGGCTGTCGAGTCCGGGATGGATCGGCAGTGACCGTGGGTGTGCGGGGAACACGCCCACGGAGAGAAAAGTCGGGATGGTCCGGTGACTTTTCTCTCTCCGGCGGTGCCAACGGGCTCTGCACCGGCCGAGCTGTCAGCCGTGGGCGGGCGGTTTGTGTCTCCGGCTCCTGCCGACTTCGATCGCGGTGGTGGAGTTCCCGGGCCGTCAAGGCACGAGAGAACGATGCTGCCGTGTCAGGTAGGTCCATGTGACCGCACTGGCGGACGAAGTAACGGCACACGGGGCCGGAGTGGACCGTACCGACCCTGACCGTGTTGCAGGCATGGCGTAATACATTAAGTATTGGCCACGTATTAGCTATGGTATGGCGGTAGTAGGACCCTGACGGGTTTCTGCCGGTGGCTGTCGAGTCCGGGATGGATCGACAGTGACCGTGGGTGTGCGGGGAACACGCCCACGGAGAGAAAAGTCGGGATGGTCCGGTGACTTTTCTCTCTCCGGCGGTGCCAACGGGCTCTGCACCGGCCGAGCTGTCAGCCGTGGGCGGGCGGTTTGTGTCTCCGGCTCCTGCCGACTTCGATCGCGGTGGTGGAGTTCCCGGGCCGTCAAGGCACGAGAGAACGATGCTGCCGTGTCAGGTAGGTCCATGTGACCGCACTGGCGGACGAAGTAACGGCACACGGGGCCGGAGTGGACCGTACCGGCCCTGATCGTGTTGCAGGCATGGCGTAATGCATTAAGTATTGGCTATGTAACCGAGACGGGCCTGCTTGGCCGGCGGGGGACTTTTAACCCGGCACCCGAGGCCCACCCCTCTCGGTGGGGCTCGCCGGCAAGAACTCCTCCAATGTTGGTCGGGCCCGTTGCCGACCAAGACCGCGGAGACACGCCGGCGGGGGCAGTGGCCGGCACCCCGAGCAAGGTCGCTCGGTAATGCCCGGCAGGCGGACTCGCCGGTAAGGACTCCTCCAATGTTCGTCGGGCCCGTTGCCGACGGAGAGCCCTGGGGCACGCCGGCGGGGGCAGTGGCCGGCACGCCGAGCAAGGCCGCTCGGTAATGCCCTGCAGGCTGGCTCGCTGGCAGAGACTCCTCCAATGTTGGTTGGTGCCGTTGATGACCGAGAGCCGGGTCGGGTCCGGACAGCCGGCGGTGATCAGGTCACCAGGCCCCGACACCCACCCCGTGGAGCGTTTTTCAAAAAAGTGCTCTACAGGGTGTCTGACCATGTCGTGGGTCGCTGAATCTACCTTGAGAGAGTGGTCGTTTTTTGACTGGCTCGGGAAACGGCAGCGAGTGGCGAGTGATCGCACACTCTCTCGCCAGTCGTTTTGCTGCCCCGCCGACCAGGCTGCCACTCCCAGCGAGGGCAGCCGGAGGTCGACATCCTACTTGTCGGTGGTTTCCATAAGTAGCACCTCGGACACTTCCTCCGCGGAGGCTGAGTCTGGGTCCACCGCCATTTCTACCTGCGTGCGAGCAAGCGTTGCCAAACAGTGTCTAATTGTGGCACACCTCGTTTTTGAGACAGGAGAGGTGAAGTGATACAGCCTGCATTCTTAGCCGCAAGACAAGTTCTTGTTGTCGTTGAGCAAGAACGTGAGCTCGTGGTATGGAGCGGGCGGTCCGCCCGCACCGAACCACTCTTGGAACGTAGTCGGGCCCGTAAAAAGCGCGGGCCCCACGTTCGGGCGCCTTGAGTGCGCGCCCGTCGTTCCTACTTGCCTTTATGAGGCGCCAGTCGTTTTGCTACCCCGCCGACCAGGCTGCCACTCCCCGCGAGGGCAGCCGGAGGTCGACAACCGGCTAGGAAGGCGGCCGTTCCTCCGTTCCTGCGGGCGAGGACGGCCGTGCCGAGGGCGTCCGGAAGCAGCGCCGGGGCCGGCCTCCGCGGAGGCCCGCCCGGGTCAACCAGGGACCCAAACGGCGACGGCTCGCCCCTTCCGTCTGCGTGCGAGTACGCCTTGCGGTCTTGGCAGTTCGAGACCCGGCCGTCCGTCTGCTCGGCAGACGCGTCGGTCGTGAGAGTGCGGGACCGTTCCCTCGCGGGGACGGCTCGGGCGTTGAAGGGAAGCAACGGTCAGGTGTGGTCGGGAGTTCTGCGCTCAGGCTCCCGTGGGTTTGCGGCACCGCTGCGCATTCCCAATTTACTGTAGCTACGGACTTTGGCGGTGGCGGTTCTCGGGTGCTTGGCGCGGTCCCGGTCGAGACGCCTAGAGCGTCTCCCGGCGCGACTGTGACGCCCGCCCGCCTTGCCACCAGGGCGTCCTCGCTACCTGGTTGATCCTGCCAGTGGTCATATGCTTGTCTCAAAGATTAAGCCATGCACGTGCAAGTTCAACTGTCCCAGTGAAACTGCGAATGGCTCAGTAAATCAGTTATGGTTCCTTTGATCGTCACATCCTACATGGATAACTGTGGTAATTCTAGAGCTAATACATGCGGAAGAAGCGCCGACCTCACGGTTTGGCGTGCATTTATTTAGACCAAGATCCAACCAGGGGTTCGCCCTGGTCCTTTGGTGACTCTGGATAACCCAGCCGATCGCACGGTCTTCGGACCGGCGACAGATCATTCGAATGTCTGCCCTATCAACTATCGATGGTAGGTTCTGCGCCTACCATGGTGGCAACGGGTGACGGGGAATCAGGGTTCGGTTCCGGAGAGTTAGCCTGAGAAACGGCTAACACATCCAAGGAAGGCAGCAGGCGCGCAAATTACCCACTCCCGACTCGGGGAGGTAGTGACGAAAAATAACAATACGGGACTCTTTCGAGGCCCCGTAATTGGAATGGGTACGCTTTAAATCCTTTAACGAGGATCTATTGGAGGGCAAGTCTGGTGCCAGCAGCCGCGGTAATTCCAGCTCCAATAGCGTATATCAAAGTTGTTGCGGTTAAAAAGCTCGTAGTTGGATCTTGGGACCGGGCTTGCGGTCCGCCGCGAGGCGTGTCACTGCTCGTCCCCGGCCTTTCCTGCCGGATTCTCCCCGGTGCTCTTCACTGAGTGCCTCGAGGTACCGGAGCGTTTACTTTGAAAAAATTAGAGTGTTCAAAGCAGGCCTGGCGCCTGAATTGTGGTGCATGGAATAATGGAATAGGGCCTCGGTTCCTATTTCGTTGGGTTTCGGAACGTGAGGTAATGATCAAGAGGGACGGACGGGGGCATTCGTATTGCGGCGGGAGAGGTGAAATTCTTGGATCGCCGCAAGACGAACCACTGCGAAAGCATTTGCCAAGAATGTTTTCATTGATCAAGAACGAAAGTTGTGGGCGCGAAGGCGATAAGACACCGCCCTAGTCACAACCATAAACGATGCCAACCAGCGATCCGCCGGCGTTGCTTCGGTGACCCGACGGGCTGCTCCCGGGAAACCTGAGTTTTCGGGCTCCGGGGGAAGTATGGTTGCAAAGCTGAAACTTGAAGGAATTGACGGAAGGACACCACCAGGAGTGGAGCCTGCGGCTTAATTTGACTCGACACGGGGAAACTCACTCGGCCCGGACACAGTAAGGATTGACAGATTGCGAGTTCTTTCTTGATTCTGTGGATGGTGGTGCATGGCTGTTGACGGGGGTTGCTCTAGCTCTGGTTCGGCGATCCCGCTCGATCTCGCCGTAACTAGAGGTACCAGCTGGCTGTTAGCCAAAGACGAGATGGAGCAATTACGGTCTGTGATGCCCTTACATGTCCGGGACCACACGCTCGCTACAATGAAGGCATCAGCGAGTGTTTCGCCTTCGCCGAAAGGTGCGGGTAACCTGCTGAACCGCCTTCGTGATAGGGACTGGGAATTGGAATTAATTCCCATGAACGAGGTATTCCCAGTAGATGCGTGTCATCAGCACGCGTTGATTAAGTCCCTGTCCTTTGTACACACCGCCCGTCGTTACTACCGATTGAATGGTTTTGTGAGGTCGGCCCTCTTTGGCAACCGCCGGGAGGATCGCTGAGAAACCGATCAAACTTGATCATTTAAGGGAAGTAAAACTCGTAACGGTTTCCGTAGGTGAACCTGCGGAAGGTTCATTACCATACAAAGTAGACACTCGTGTCTACTTGTACACACCTCGTGGCAAGGAGCGGGCGGTGCCCCTGGCCTCCCACCCCGACCCACTCTTCCTTACCGCCTGGACAAGGTGGCGCTCCGACGGTGCTCTCGCGTCAATCGCTTGTCGTCCGTCTTAAGACGGCGGCGAGCGCAGGCGGAGAGTCAGGGGCGCCCAGGCCGACCCGCTCGGCGGCGGGACCCGGCAGCTCCCTTGGAACGTTGGTCGGGCGCCTTGAGTGCGCGCCCGTCGTTCCCCAGACTCAATCAGCGAGCCGCTCCGAGTAGCCTGGTCGAGGACGGAGTCAGGTCCTCCCGGCGAAAAGTTTAGGGCGGGCGAGCGAAAATGGGCACCTATGTCCTGGCGGAGGGGCGTCGCGTCGCGGGTTTGCGCGGAATGGGGTCACGGTTTAGTCTCACGGCGGGGCCTAGGTGAGACGGCTCTTCCCCGGCACCCCGGCTTGGCGTTTCGGTCTCTGACTCGATGCAATCGGTCTTGCGGACGAGTGACCTAACCTTAAGCGTCGGACTTCGAGCGGGCGTCCCGCGGTCCAAGGCCTCCTTTGGGCAGAGGGGAGGACTGCTGTCTCGGTCCCGCCGGCCAGCCATCGGCGGTCTCGACCGGATGCTACACTCCCCGAGGTCTTAAAGAGAAGGGCGGGCGTCACCGTCCCCTCTGCGTCTAACCGGGTTCGGCCGGCAGGGATGCTCAGGGGGCGTGAGGCGGTCTTCGCAGCGGGTCCCGGTTCGCGGAGCGACCCCCAGCCCTTCCGCTCGTTTGCGCCCTTCACCATGAAGGGCGACACTCACGTCCCTGAAACGGTGGTGCCGAGAGGCAAATGACAAGCTTTCGTTGCGAAATCAAAGATGAAAAACGAGGGTTGGTTTCACCTTCAATCGCGCCACAACGCCGCTCTCTTAGTAGCGCGGTGGTGTGACGCGCTGCTGGGGTCTGTCGAAGCTGGTGTCCACGCTGCGATCGGTGTAGCTTCGTCCTCCGAAGTTCAGGTTTTCGCAGTTCCCTCCTGCGGTGTCTCTCGCGTCCGAATCCGAATGCTTCTCGGACTGGCGACGCCTCGCTTGGATGGGCCGTGGGGAGTTGTTTCACCACGCGACCCCGACCGGGCCCGGCGCAACTCCGCCGTCCGACTTGCGCCCCGGACAATCGAGCTGGCACTCCCCAGTAGAGACTGCGAAGAGCGTTGGGTACGAAGCGAGCCCGTCCGGACGGACGGCCGCACAAGCACGTGCACTCCACTCCTAGTGTTGCTCTTTGCACACCTCGTGGCAAGGAGCGGGCGGTGCCCCTGGCCTCCCGCCCCGACCCACTCTTCCTTACCGCCTCGACAAGGTGGCGCTCCGACGGTGCTCTCGCGTCAATCGCTTGTCGTCCGTCTTAAGACGACGTCGAGCGCGGGCGGAGAGTCAGGAGCGCCCAGGCCGACCCGCTCGGCGGCGGGACCCGGCAACGTTGGTCCCTTGGAACGTTGGTCGGGGGCCTTCATTGAGCGCCCGTCGTTCCCCAGACTCAATCAGCGAGCCGCTCCGAGTAGCCTGGTCGAGGACGGAGTTAGGTCCTCCCGGCGAAAAGTTTAGGGCGGGCGAGCGAAAATGGGAGCACCTATATCCTGGCGGAGGGGCGACGCGTCGCGGGTTTGCGCGGAATGGGGTCGCGGTTTAGTCTCACGGCGGGGCCTAGGTGAGACGGCTCTTCCCCGGCACCCCGGCGTGGCGTTTCAGTCTCTGACTCAATGCAATCGGTCTTGCGGACGAGTGGCCTAACCTTAAGCGTCGGACTTCGAGCGGGCGTCCCGCGGTCCAAGGCCTCCTTTGGGCAGAGGGGAGGACTGCTGTCTCGGTCCCGCCGGCCAGCCACCGGCGGTCTCGACCGGATGCTACACTCCCCGAGGTCTTAAAGAGAAGGGCGGGCGTCACCGTCCCCTCTGCGTCTAACCGGGTCCGGCCGGCCGGCAGGGATGCTCAGGGGGCGTGAGGCGGTCTTCGCAGCGGGTCCCGGTTCGCGGAGCGACCCCCAGCCCTTCCGCTCGTTTGCGCCCTTCACCACGAAGGGCACCTTCCACGTCTCGGAAACGATAGTGCCGAACGACAGGCTTTCTATGTGTTCAGCTTCCTGGCGGAGACGCTCTCCCCGGTAGAGACTGTGCTCTGTAGAATGTCTTCCCTGCGAGCCCGTGTCACGGGTGTCCAGGGGGGCACCCCTCGATACTGGGGTGTCTCCGCCGAGTAGAAGATCGGAGGGACTACAGGGTTACGATGCTGTACGAAGGCAGGGGTAGGTGCGCGGGCCGGGCCTGTTGAAGACCAGACGTCCGGCGGGGGCGGTGACCGGCGCCCCGAGCTCGCCGCTCGGTAATGCCCGGCAGGCGGGCTCGCCGGCTAAGACTCCTCCAATGTTGGTCGGGCCCGTTGCCGACAAAAACCGCGGGGGCACGCCGGTGGCGGCAGTGGCCGGCACGCCGAGCAAGGCCGCTCGGTAATACCCGGCAGGCGGGCTCGCCGGCAAGAACTCCTCCGATGCTGATCGGGCCCGTTGCCGACCAAGACCGAGGGGACACGCCGGCGGAGGCCGGGCGGGTGCCCCGAGCAACCCTGCTCGGTAATACCCGGCCGGCGTTCCTCGCCGGCAAGAACTCCTCCAATGTTGATCGGGCCCGTTGTCTACCAAGACCGCGGGCGCACGCCGGCCGGGGCAGTGGCCGGCGCCCCGAGCAGGGCCGCTCGGTAATGCCCGGCAGGCGTTCCTCGCCGGTAAGGACTCCTCCAATGTTCGTCGGGCCCGTTGCCGACGGAGAGCCCTGGGGCACGCCGGCGGGGGCAGTGGCCGGCACGCTGAGCAAGGCCGCTCGGTAATGCCGGGCAGGCGGGCTCGCCGGCAAGAACTCCTCCAATGTTCGTCGGGCCCGTTGCCGACGGAGAGCCCGGGGGCACGCCGGCGGGGGCAGTGGCCGGCACGTTGAGCAAGGCCGCTCGGTAATGCCCGGCAGGCGGGCTCGCCGGCAAGAACTCCTCCAATGTTCGTCGGGCCCGTTGCCGACGGAGAGCCCGGGGGCACGCCGGCGGGGGCAGTGGCCGGCACGCTGAGCAAGGCCGCCCGGTAATGCCCGGTAGGCGGGCTCGCCGGCAAGAACTCCTCCAATGTTCGTCGGGCCCGAGGCCGACGGAGAGCCCGGGGGTACGCCGGCGGGGGCAGTGGCCCGTACGCTGAGCAAGGCCGCTCGGCAATGCCCGGTAGGCGGGCTCGCCGGCAAGAACTCCTCCAATGTTCGTCGGGCCCGAGGCCGACGGAGAGCCCGGGGGTACGCCGGCGGGGGCAGTGGCCCGTACGCTGAGCAACGCCGCTCGGCAATGCCCGGTAGGCGGGCTCGCCGGCAAGAACTCCTCCAATGTTCGTCGGGCCCGAGGCCGACGGAGAGCCCGGGGGTACGCCGGCGGGGGCAGTGGCCCGTACGCTGAGCAAGGCCGCTCGGTAATACCCGGCAGGCGTTCCTCGCCGGTAAGGACTCCTCCAATGTTCGTCGGGCCCGTTGCCGACGGAGAGCCCTGGGGCACGCCGGCGGGGGCAGTGGCCGGCACGCTGAGCAAGGCCGCTCGGTAATGCCCGGCAGGCGGGCTCGCCGGCAAGAACTCCTCCAATGTTGATCGGGCCCGTTGCCGACCAAGCCTGAGGAGACACGCCGGCGGGGGCAGTTGCCGGCACGCCGAGCAAGGCCGCTCGGTAATGCCCGGCAGGCGTTCCTCGCCGGTAAGGACTCATCCAATGTTGGTCGGGCCCGTTGCCGACGGAGAGCCCTGGGGCACGCCGGCGGGGGCAGTGGCCGGCACGCTGAGCAAGGCCGCTCGGTAATGCCCGGCAGGCGGGCTCGCCGGCAAGAACTCCTCCAATGTTCGTCGGGCCCGTTGCCGACGGAGAGCCCGGGGCACGCCGGCAGGGGCAGTGGCCGGCACGCTGAGCAAGGCCGCTCGGTAATGCCCGGCAGGCGGGCTCGCTGGCAAGAACTCCTCCAATGTTCGTCGGGCCCGTTGCCGACGGAGAGCCCGGGGGCACGCCGGCGGGGGCAGTTGCCGGCACGCCGAGCAAGGCCGCTCGGTAATACCCGGCAGGCGTTCCTCGCCGGTAAGGACTCCTCCAATGTTGGTCGGGCCCGTTGCCGACGGAGAGCCCTGGGGCACGCCGGCGGGGGCAGTGGCCGGCACGCTGAGCAAGGCCGCTCGGTAATGCCCGGCAGGCGGGCTCGCCGGCAAGAACTCCTCCAATGTTCGTCGGGCCCGTTGCCGACGGAGAGCCCGGGGGCACGCCGGCGGGGGCAGTGGCCGGCACGCTGAGCAAGGCCGCTCGGTAATGCCCGGCAGGCGGGCTCGCCGGCAAGAACTCCTCCAATGTTCGTCGGGCCCGTTGCCGACGGAGAGCCCGGGGGCACGCCGGCGGGGGCAGTGGCCGGCACGCTGAGCAAGGCCGCTCGGTAATGCCCGGCAGGCGGGCTCGCCGGCAAGAACTCCTCCAATGTTGATCGGGCCCGTTGCCGACGGAGAGCCCGGGGGCACGCCGGCGGGGGCAGTGGCCGGCACGCTGAGCAAGGCCGCTCGGTAATGCCCGGCAGGCGGGCTCGCCGGTAAGGACTCCTCCAATGTTGGTCGGGGTCGACCGGGTCGGGTCCGGATAGCCAGCGGTGATCAGGTCACCAGGCTCCGGCACCCACCCCGTGGAGCGTTTTTCAAAAAAGTGCTTTACAGGGTGTCTGACCAGGTCGTGGCTCGCTCAATCTACATTGAGAGAGTGGACGCTTTTTGACCTGTTCGGAGTCAGCCAGCCTTCCGCGGACCCTGACGGGTTTCTGCCGATGGCTGGCCAGTCCGGGACTGGTCGACAGGGACCGTGGCTGAGCGGGCAAGATTTCCGCACGGTGAAAAGACGGGCTTGCCCGGTGACTTTTCCCTGTTTGGCGGGTCCAACGGGCTTTGCACCGGGCAGCGGTGAAGCCTTGGGCGGGCGGTGTGTGACCTTTGCACCGCCCGACTGCAATTGTGTCAGAGGAAGCCCCGGGCTGGCCATGCGAGCGAGCACGATGCGGCGGTGGCAGGAAGGTCCCGCCGAGCCTCGAGGTGACGCCAAGGCACGGTTCCTTTGTACAGGCCTTGTTACATCGGATGCATGACCGGATGTCGGCCATAAGGGTGACCGGCAGCTCACGGCGGCGGAACGAGGTCGGCGGCGGTTGGAGGCGCCTCTCGCCGCCGATGACTACCTCGTAGCGGGCGCCGTGTCCACCACAGGCGGGCGCAGCGCGCTTTTTTCGGCCTAAGTTCGGCCTCCCGGTGCCGAGACCAAGCCCGAGACCGTGTCTCGGTGGTTTTTCAAAAAAGTGCTCTACAGGGTGTCTGACCATGTCGTGGGTCGCTCTGCCTACCTAGGTAGCGCGCGTAGTCCAGTGGTTAGCGGCCTTGCCTCTGGAACTAGAAGCCGTGGGTTCGATCCCGGCTGTGTCGTTCACCCGACATGCACGCTACCGGAAAGGGTTGCAGTCCTTAGGACAGGACGTTAAGCCGTGGTCCATTGTTCATGGTAGGGCGATTGATCTGTGAGCTGTTGTGGGATGTTGATTTTATTGCTCACGGACCAATAAGGAGGGGAATGTTCGTATGTTTTAGGAGATGGCAAGCGGGGACGACGAAGAGATAGAGGAGGACATTGAAATGTATCTCCGGGAAGCAGCGGTGGCTGAGAGAGCCGAGGCGGCCGGGGCGAATGGAACTGTTGGGCAGAATATCGCTGGGGAGGTCGACAGCGACGACAGCGACGATTTTGACTTGTATTCCGTCACGAAGCAGGTCAGAGGTGCCCGAGTCGGGGAGTTTTCACGACGGAACAAAGCGAGGGGTCGAGCTGAACGGCCGTGGGCATCCGTCAGTGCCGGTGAGGTTCATCCGTACAAGCCCCAGAAATTCAGGGCACCCGGGCCCGTCGGCCCGAGGCGAGCCGAGGACAACCGGAATGAACTGTCTTTCTTTCTGGAGGTGTTGGACCAGTATCTTATCCGGTATATCGTGCGTTGCACCAATAGGTACGCCCGGCAGAGGCGAAGGGTATTCCGCAAAGAAAGGCGCTCGCGTTGGTCACCCACCTCGACCACCGAGCTGAAAGCCTTTTTGGGCTGCATGATATGCGCCGGCTACACGTACCAACCGAGACTCGATTTGTACTGGTCTGATGACGATGACGTTGGGTGTACGCTGATGAAAAGGACTTTTCCTTCTCATCGTTTTCGTCAAATCTTGCGGTACCTTCACTACTCCCCCGAAGGGTTCTGTCCTCCTGGCAGCGAGCGTCTGAAGAGTTTTAAAGCAAGGGAGAAGTTGGACCGAGTTATGAAGGTACGCAAAGTTATGGAGAGGGTCAGTCGGAATAGTTGCCGTGCCCGCCATGTCGGCGAGCATCTCGTAGTTGACGAAGCGACAGTAGCGTTTAGGGGAAGGCACAGTCTTCGGCGCTACAACCCTTCGAAGCCGACAAAGTATGGATACTGTCTCCGAGCTCTGGCTGAGACAGACGGCTACATATTGTCCGACGAAGTGTGTGGAGGGCGTGCGGACCCAGAGGACATGTCGCCCGACGAAAGATGCATGCACGGCATTGGTGACGAATATGTCAGCCCTCTTGATCTGAAGCCCGCCCGAGTCGTCAATAGACTGACGATGCCATTTCAGGGATGCTACCGCACCGTTTATTGCGATTCCTACTACACAGGAGTCCAACTGGCAGATTACCTTTTCACCAAAGACACTTACATTGTGGGGACGGTGAGACGAAATGCGTCAGGCCTACCGACGGAAGGGCATCCCGTTCCACGCAAACCTAGGCCTGGGCCAGGCAGGCCGCCATTGCTGAAGTTCCCAGACCCCTATCCTAAGAGTGTACCGAGAGGCACTTCTGTCCGGTACCACGACGGGCCGGTAACGGTTGTGAAATGGCAAGACACCAAATCGCTCATACTGCTTTCTACGGGAACTAGTGTCTGTGCTCCCGACGAACTAACCACCAGGCGATGCAAGGGTCCCAGTGGTGCTACCCGACTAGAGGTGACATGTCCTGCAGCGATGAACATATACAATCTCCACTACAAGGCGGTGGACACAGCCGACCAGCTCCGGGCAGGGTACGAATTCGGTCGGCCTTCGAAGAAATGGCACAGGCAAATCTTCTGGTACGCCATGAACAAAGCTGTGGTGAACGCCTTCTTGAACTGGAAGATATACACTGCTGGCAGACAGGATCTCCCAGCACATAGGGTTGCCCAGCTGAGCTTTCGACGGGCGTTAGTGCGGCAGCTAATCGGCAATTTCTCCGCAAGGCACCGAACACCCACTGCGAGCGTGGCCCTGCCAGGAGTCATCGGCAACCACCGGCAGATAAGCCAAGGGAAACCCACTAAAGCCTGTCGTTACTGTGCAAAAGCTGGCCGTCATATGCCACGAGCGAAACGGTGCAGACCGTTCGAGACTGTCTACAAATGCGAGATGTGCAACGTGTCCGTATGCCACGTCAGTTTGCGCCCCGAGTGTTGGCGTGAGCACTTGCAGGACATGCAGGGCGATGCATAGATGGTTTAGGACCGAGGAAAGTGTGTTGCAAGACCGGCCAAATGTTGTAAAGTTACTGGGAGAAGATGCGATTCTGTCCGGTGGCAACTTTGTGTCTAACCGGCAACTACCGATAATCCGACTTGTAAAGTTTTAGGACTAAGGAAAATGTGTTGCAAGACCGGCCAAAGGTTGTAAAGTTACTGGGAGAAGATGCGATTCTGTCCGGTGGAAACTTTGTGTCTAACCGGCAACTACCGATAATCCGACTTGTAAAGTTATAGGACTAAAGAAAATGTGTTGCAAGACCGGCCAACGGTTGTAAAGTTACTGGGAGAAGATGCGATTCTGTCCGATGGCAATTTTGTGTCTAACCGACAAATACCGATACTCTGCGTAATAAAGTGTTAAATAATCATATCACCCTATCTAGACGGTGGATGGGGGTAGGGGGTAAGGGGGGGGGGGGGGGGGGGGGGGGTGTCGGGCTGCTTAAAGTGCCTGCGCCAACTTTGACGTCGTATAACTGTCGAACGACGTGAGCTAGGATTACGAAACTTGGTGACTTTTCCTAAAATATTGTTGGTAACAGTTCTGCGAACTTTTTTACCAAATTTGATTATTTTAGTTTAAATTATTCGTGTTTTTATTGTTAGACCACACGTGTTTATCTAAATCATTAACATCCTGTGTAATCTTAGATTATATTCATAATTAAGTACTTATGATTTATGCTAAATTTGATGACGTCATGGGTCAAATCAAATATTGCAGACAGATGTCTTTTTCAACGGTAAATACACGTTATTTTTACGCAAATTCCGTCAATTTTTGTTTTAACTACAAAACGACGCCAATCACTTGAACCTTTTAGTCTACTTGTATAGGGTTTTGGGGTTATAAGTAGAAAAAAAAAAACGTATTTAAAAAAAATATCAAGCTTTTCGATCAAAGATGACGGGCAAATAACGTCATTTTCTGACGTCATATAGGCGTCAGTGTCGTCTTTATTGACAACAGAAGACTTGGCTGACTTAGATACCCTTTATCGTCATCGTTTTGTTTAATACCTTTGAATATAGCGAAAATTCTGTTTAGACGGTTTTAGCGCAGAATATGACAATATTACGTCATACTTACGTCACATTACGTCATAACGTTACGAAAATTACAGATATAAAACATCAAATACAAAACATCACCAGTTTATCATGCCTATACAAAATTTGGTGATCGTAACCGTAAGCCGTTTTGAAATTACGAAGGGGGGGGGGGTCAAAAGAGACACATACAGCCCAATACTACACTTGGTCCCTGGAATCCCCAAAAAGCTATATATCTAGATATGGTTAATGAAGTAAGGAAAGCAGAAAGAAAAAAAAATACGCACAACGACTTTTGGTATGTTGAATATCATCGCGAGAGTTTTTTTCACAGAACTCTTTGTACCTCGTTGTAGACGTAGAGACGTAGACGAATGTGCAGACGAAGACAATTCGACTACATTAACCATTAGCACAGCATGTGTTTATGCACTGATTACACTTGAGTAGTTCGTTCCTCTAGATCTGGAAATCACTGGAAGTTTCAGACTATTCTTTTGAACGCAAGTAAATCATTTAATGCTAAAATTTCGTAAGTGAGGAAGGCCACACGAATGAAATTACGTACAAAGTTTTTTAAGTATATTGCATATCATTGCGAGAGTTTTTGATGTAACTCTCACTATCTCGTTGCAGACGTAGACGAATGTGCCTCTAATCCGTGTCAAAATGGCGGAATGTGCCGGAACTATGTCAACGGCTACACCTGTACTTGTGGTTCTGGCTATGAAGGAGATCATTGCGAAACGGGCAAGTTTTCCTATTACAGCGCGGTCTGCCGTGACACCGGAAATATTCTAATGCCTTAGTAACAATCAAAAGTACAACATTTATCTAAAAGTGCAAGTATACCTACATTAAGAATAGAACTACTTCATTACAATATTTATTCATCTATCCCAATACTATTATTAATTTTCGAACGCTAAAGAAAACACGTACTTGTTATTTTGAAACAGAAAATGTTCTACCGATGGCTTTCATAAGGGGTAAAACAAATTTTGTATCATAATAGATTTAAAATTCCAATGGAAACATAGATACCGACAAATGCCTATTGTCCCAAATCATAAACATTACGAAGAATTGGTTTCAACATAGCCACCCTCAAACAAAGTCGATGTATTCCAGAGTGGTTCAGAAAGTAATGCCCTTGGTTTCATGGCAGGCTCATTTTTTTATCGAATCAGTTGAACTTTGGCACAAAGGAAAATGCATATATCTTCCTGAGATTAGAATATGTCATCAATGTGTTGTTCAAGTTTCCATTAGTGACTGAGTTGATTTCAATATGACTCAATTATTTGTATTTTAATCTCCGTGCCGATTTCAATAATTGAACGTTGCCTGCTGGAAACAAAATGTTGAACTTGACACCGTTTGGCGTCTAAACAAAAATGATAATTTTATCCATCCGTGCCGTCTTTTAATTTGTCAGCAATATTACTTTATGAGTGCATGTAAAAACATGATTAAAGCTTAAAATATAATTTCTATAAAGTATAAAGTTGTTTCCTTTTGCTTGATAGCCATGGCAGTCTGCAGTGCATCAGGTGATCCTCACTACTATCCGTTTGACGGAGGAGCTCACCACTTCCAAGGGCCATGCAGGTACATTCTAGCTAAGGACTGCGGCAACGTTAACAGCAATGACTTTACCGTGACGGCAAAGAACGTACCAATCCCGTCAAACCCGAGTGTTTCTGCCGTACGTGAAGTGGTTGTGGAGGCGCACGGCTTCGTGGTAGGGATTCACCAAGGAAAGGCTGTCACTGTGAGTAACGGCGTCCATCGTCGTAGTTCTGTTTCACGTGTTAGGTGTTAAAAGTGGATCGTGATGATTGAAAGGTGTTGACTGAATCGCACTAATGTATCCTTAGTACAGAACTTAGAACATGGAAGCAAAGAATTTGCATATAAATTTCTTTTGTAGAATAGCAGCCAGGTATTATTATATTTACTGAGAGATCTTACGGTAGAATGCATTGCAACTGGGAAACGTCTCTCCAATAGAACGAAGAGGAAAACTAACTTGTCACCATTTTGTACATTGATTTCATAACAAAAATACTCAATTCCGTAACGATGAACCTGATTACGTTGTGCGTACCACTGAGACATGTATTTCTTTTATCAACAAGGTGGGAGGAGTACGATACTCCCTTCCATTTTACCTGGCAAATGATACGATCAAAGTCAGCCTGAGCGGGCGGTTTGTCCGGGTTTTGCTGTCAAACTTTAGCGTTCAAGTCCGCTACGATGGTGATCACTATGTAGGGGTAAGCAAATGTAGATGATATCATTAGTTTCTTGGTATTCAAGATTGTATTTAACTCGCTTAATTCACACTGAACACCAACAACGAGTAGTATATGTTACTGTGCTACAAATGTGAATATGCTACTTGACAAATAGACTTCATTTAATTTAGTAGATTCAATAAGCCTTCTCACACTAGTTACCACGCAGGCGCGGGTGAAAGGAACACCAGACGGAACCGTTGTTGGTGACTGGAACACCTTCGGATACAGCTGGTGTTGTATCCAAGGAACGTCAGTATCTATAATCCGGTTAAGGCCACATTCCGGATATCCAGAACACGACCTGAGCAGGAGGACGCGTCCTGGATATCCAGAACACGTCACAAACAGGACACGTCCTGGATAAACAGCGGTGTTTATCCAGAACGTGTTTATCCAAAACGTGTATTTAGGGGTGGAGCTTCCTGTTTTGAGGGAGGAGACTATCTCGCATGTTGTTTTCATGGTCAGAAGGCCGCCATCTTTGTATCTCCCCGCAACATGCGTAACTGTTTTTTGTAGAATTTATTTAAGCTCCTGGTGTTACAGACAAACTAAGATGACTTGACATACTGACAAGAAGAATCATTATGACGGCTTCCAAGAATTTGCCAAACCGTTTACTAGGTGAACTCTAGGTCTTGCAGTATTTCATTGAAACATGGCTTTAAAATTTGATAATTCTTTCACTATTTTGTATTTATTGAATTTGTCCTCGTCAGTTGTCCAGATGGTCCCGTACCAACCCCACCTCCCCCTTGTAACGATGTCGTCCAAGCAGATGCCGAGTCGGCTGATAACTGCGGGCTACTCAACGTTACAAATGCTACCAGCCCGTTTGCAGTCTGCAACGGCACCGTGGATCCTGAACGTTTCTTCACCAGCTGCGTGTTTGACATGTGTGCGTTGAGCGGAGACACCGTGGGACTGTGTCAGAATCTGGAGGCGTACGCTGACGCCTGCCGAGCTGCTGGTGTGGCGCCGTTTTCCTGGCGCACAGAAGAGCGATGTCGTACGTTTTCTTTTGTCGCTATACGTGAATCATTTTGTAATAATAATAAAAAATCATATAACTCCCTTTTCACAACGTATCCCAAATGTCTACGCCATTGTATGCTTACAAAATACACGTCGTATTACAAGTACATTGTATGTTGTACAAACCGCTTTCTGATATTCGCTGATAAAATAAAGACCTTTTTTCTGTTTAACGTTTTCGACCTTACAGCTATGGTGTGCCCGCCGAACAGTCAGTACTCTATATGCACAAGCTACTGCCCTGCGACCTGCGTAGACCCCTTCTCCGAAGAGTACTGTTACCAGAGATGTGTGGAGGGCTGTGAATGTAACCCTGGATTCCTCCTTAGTGGACAAGAGTGTGTTCTTGAAGAGCAGTGTGGCTGCACCGACGATAAAGGGCGTTACTATATGGTTAGTACGCGTTAATTGAGCTTTTTTCATATCGAAAACAACATAGACTGGCATTTTTTGGGTGAAAATTAAACCTAAAAGAGTGGTTGCATCGCGTTCTTTCGACATCCTTTTTGTCTAAGGTCTGGATTAGATGTAGATTACTCAAAGCACCATCAGATTTCACATCAAACTGTGACGTGGTTGATACCAACTTTCAACAACTTTTGGCCCACAGCGCATACATGATTAGGTGGCATGCTCTAAGCAATTGGTGCCGTCAATTTTATAAGAACGAGAGAGTACCAGTTGAAACTGTAGTTAGTACTAGTTAGTGTTGTTAGTGTATTTTAGAGCTAAAACAAAGACTATCGATATCGTAACTTCGGTTCGTGACCGTCTTACAGCTAACTGCGCATGCTAAGCTTGAGTATGTGGAGAAGGACAACGTCAAGCCAACCGTTCACACTCACGCCGTATTCTTCAGAGAAGACGCTGGAGCCGCATGTTCTCCGTATAGGAACTTAATTCGAACCGACACACAAGCATGTTAAGCTAATTACAGTGGAATAATTGTTCTCCGAAAGATTGCTCGTTAACTATTGCAATGGTCTTATTATGAGTCGTTTCTATACCTTTACCAGTGATACACTAACAGGAGATTATGTCTGTATTGGTGCAGACCACATGAATTTAAAAACCGGTCTAAGGTGTTGCCAAGGCTAAAGTCACTAAACAAAACCGATATCACAAACCTGTCTTTAAGTATTATAGATTGAACATAGATTGTACTTGATAATCTTTTGGTCAAGCAAAATATAGAAATTAGTATCATAATTGTAAGCATTAGTATGGAATTCCGTGTGTAATACATTCCAATGTCCTAATCTCCTGTAGTTTGGAGAAAGCTGGGGAAAAGATGGACAGGATTGTGTCTGCGACGAGGGAAATGTCATCACATGTGTGAACATCACAGGTGAGCAGTACCTTCTTATTCACGTGCCGTGAAAACGTTCACACACACACAAACACACGCACATACACGCACACAGACACACACATACATACACACACACATAGTATTGCACACACACACACATACACATGCATACGAACACACACGCAAGCACACACGCACACACACACACACACATTTAAAAAATTGGTGCTTCACATTTCTTGTCAACACCCAGTCAAGTTTGAAGAGTGCTTTCAATTTTCCGACCGACCTAAATTTTGCATCGTGACACAGGCATAATCAAAATACAAAAACATGTACCTATACATAAATCCGATTACAGGTCTAATTACGACCTACCTACGTACCTAATGACCTTGTGTTGTAATCTGTGTGACATGCACGATATTCCGGTTTTACTTGCCAAACACCAACCAACCACCCCCACCCCGCCCCTTTTATAGCATTGATAAAACGTTAGATGGAACAAGTTCAGGAGCACAGAGACGGCAGACGGTATAAACTTCCAATGTCTGACGTCACCTGTCCACAGGATCATGTGACATCTCAGGAAGATTAGATGCAGGGCTTTTTTAAAAGCCATGTGTTTGTGTTACACAGACTACTACAATGCTTTTGAAAGAAAATTCTGCATAGAGGTCGAAATGGCAGCTTTTTAAAACTAAAACATGTTCGTCATTTTATACTTCGATATGGAGGATGGTCCGACTGGGTGGATGGCGCATGTAGCGTGACCTGCGGCGGCGGCACCTATTCCCGTACCCGCACATGCGACAACCCCGCACCCGCAAACGGAGGCGCCGAGTGTACCCTGGAGGACGGCACAACGGGACTGACTGAGAGCGTGGAATCCGCATGCAACGAGGATGCCTGCCCAACCGGAGAAGTACCTACAGTGATACCGACAGGAAGTAAGAAAGGATTTTGTCTTCAGTGAGACCCCTTTTCTGGTTTTATGTGTTAGGCTCCCTTTGCATCGTTGAGCGATAATTTGTGTGACATATAGTGTATTAGAAATCTAAAATCATCAATGATCTAACGCTAGTTTTCCTTTGCCCGAGGGGTGACTTTTATCCGTTGTATTTTAAACATGGTATTTAGGGGTATCAAGTCAACGAACAGTAGCTTTTAATTGCAATAGTTTCAAAATATCACAGTTTGAAACCAAGTACTAGTACCATGTTTTAAAGACAACGGATATGGATTAGCCGGTGGACTATATTGAAATAAGGTTATATACACTAAGATGTCTTTTGAACATTTTCAAGATTGAAGGTGGAGGCGATTTTGGTGAAATGTAATTTCATAACTATTGTTTGTCCGTTTTTCTCCCAGGCCCTTGACCGGTATGACTGTTCGGCTGATAGAGCATAAAGGGGACGAGTGTCATATACAACTAAAAGAAACCGCTGTACCCTTTCCCTCAAGCTAAAAGTTAGCAAAAGTATCTGTCGCTACTACGGACGAACAGATCATCTTTTTGCATATTTTGTTTCGTATATGAAAAATGTGATTAGAGGAGTCTATTCAAATCATTTATAGGTAAGTCACAGCTGCACTAAAGTGATGTAATCATATTTTATCTATTTTTCTTTCATGTCACGTTCTTTTGAGTTGTATGGCGAACAAATGTCATACAGTTTTGTAATGTCAATGCGCTTTTATCCTCAGGGTAACTTATATCCTTTGTTAATTTTTTTCATTCAAATCACTAATCAGGCGGAATATCAAGTATACTGAGGGTGATTTTAAACTGCAATGATATGGACATAATGCAATTTGAAACCTTAGTCCGTCGACATAACGTTTCTCAATACCCTTTTTTAAAAAAAAAAAAAACAGGAAATAGGTTCCCCAAGGATAAAGGTAAACTAGCTTTACCTGTGCTTTTGTAGCCTGATCATACTCTAAACCACCGTGGTGTTTATATCTTTTTTGAGTAATGGCTTGGGACATATTTATCATTAGTAAAGCTGATGTGCCGTTTTTGTTGGATTGGATGGTACTAATAGATAATAATAATAATGATATTAATGATAAGTTTGAACTATTGTGAGAAAAAGAATATTTCAGTCACTAATAAATAATATTTTTGTTCAAAGAATTAATATTGAAAGTTTGAACATTTTTAAACTGTTTATATTTGTTGAAAACATTGGGAAAGTAACGGTTTACCCATATCTTTATTTACAACTTTTTTCAAATATCTATGTGTTCCAACAATTTGCGTCATTGTGAGTACTCTTTAAAAACTTTTATTGCCCCTGTAAAAAAACTCCTGTGGTGTTCTATATCTGTTCAATGTGCAATGAATGACAATTTTGAAATAACGCTTTTTGATAGCAGTTATAGAATAGAACTTTATAGTAAAATATACCCTAAGCCTCCTCTGTAAATACTTTGTCCGTCCCTTATATGGTCATTTTGACCTCGATGTTTTATTGTAAGTAGTTGTTAAAACCAAACTTTATGATTGGGATCAGCCGGAGCTCAAATTTTGTACCCTTCCCAGTTCGCAAACTGTTCTCCTGGGCCAACCAGCTCCTCTGGTGTGTTTTCAGTCTATTTGGCCGATTTCTACTATTTTTCCAGCGATCTTAGGAGCCTGGTAGAGGCTAATGGGGGTGTAGCCCCACCAGATCCCCAAATACCCAATTATATCCCGGCCATATACCGATGGAGTGCGACGACGGCGTGGCCAAGCTGGCCTACTTTGGACGCGCTAGAGACGTACACACCGCTGGCCACTGTACGAGGGTAAGTCAGAAAGTAATGCAAGTGGTTTCATAACAGACTCGTTTTTTAATCAATTGAGTTGAAATTTGGCACAAGAGTAGAGGCATATGTCCTCTTGAGATTTGTTTTTCAAAATTTGGTCTTTATACTTTTATGAGCAACTGAGTTGATTTCAAGATGAACACACCCTTGGTAGCTTGTCAGACTATCGATTCCTCTAAATCTAACCCTTTGAAAATCACTGTAGGAAGTTGAAATTACCCATGTATGATACCAAATGTCTCTATAGATTGCGTGCCAATTTTCATCTCTAAACTCGTAATGGTTCTTTATTTACAACTGCTAGGATGCAATAAGTTGTGTTATAGAGCTAATGGATTTATACACGAATTCGTGAGTTGTTGGTTAAAAGACTACTTTTTCATTAGCCAAAAGAAACTAAAGTTAACACAGTTATTAACTGTTTAAAGGCCCAAAAGGTTGCTAAGTTTTAATTCTCTTTGTTGATAGGAAAGAAGGCTACAGAAACTTTTAATCATAACACCGCAAATCTCATGACCCTGATGACCGCGTATACCTCACTCTACACCAGCAACGAAAAAAGAAGAACTGATCGGATTTCAGAGTTGAAAGTAAGCAAGTGGCCTATAAAGAAATGCAGCATATTACATGTGCAGGCTCAGTCTCCTACAATAGCAAAAATTGGTTTAGGAAAATCCTTAATTGTACGTTAATTGGACCTCACTTTTCTTCTGACGGGATTCCAAGGGTGTGGCCATCTTGAAAGCAGCTCAGTCACTTATAAAATAATGAGCAACAAATTTAGATATTTCAATCTCAAGAGGACATATGCTTCTACCTTTGTGCCAGATTTCAACTCATTCGATCAAAAAATGAGTCTGTTATGAAACCACTTGCATTACTTTCTGACTCACCCTCGTATATGTTCCTAGACAACAGGGCAATATAGAAGGGATGGCATTGTATTGTATTTAATGGCATATATTACTAAGAGATGATGACGTAAATATAATTACTGCTGCCATGTAAACTAGCTATTTTACATGTTTATAGCATTTGATATTACCAATGTAATGCCGGAAATTAGCATAAAATGTATCATGCTGCGGCTCTTTAAAAATGCTGATTGTTCAAAATAAGCTTTTCAGCACTTTGTGACAAAAATGACGCGTCAAAAATAGGAAAATCAACTTGAACATTTTTGCTGGTAGACATAATTCCGGATCAAAGTTAGAATGTAATTTCCATTAAAAATTGGGCTTACCCAAATTTTAATTTTTCTTATGTGTTCAAGTTTGATCGATGGATTGGTTATATCTTAAAATTAGCTTATGTGAATACGTTTTGCCTAGAAATAGGATGTAAAACTTGCTTTTCTTTCAGTATTTATCACACGTTATCAAGAACGAATTATTAAATACATTATTAAAAACTAGAGTTCGGCGACCTCATACCTCCATGAAAATTTAGAGCTTTCGTAAATTTCATGCAATTGACTAGCACATTAACATAATTTTTTCCTGAGCACAAGAGCTATCTAATGCTTAAAAATCTTGACCATAGCATGTTCAGAACACCGAGATAGCAAAACCGGAAGTTGCGCTGCAGTACCAAGGCCACACACCAGGGGGCCCAAAATTGACCTTGACCTTCGTCTTCCCAACCCCTACCTACATACCAAATATCATTGTAGTCCATCAAGAGGTTCTCAAGTTATGATGACCACAAATATGCGGACACACAGACACACACACAAACACAGACACACTCAAAACTATACCTCCATTTTTTCATGGAGGTAACAATACCTTGAAAAAGAAACAGTTATAGAACTGGCTATTTATGCTTGATAACATGGTATATTCATGTAACAAAATGTGTGCTTTTACAACCATTGTAGCAGTTTTGGGTAAGTAATGCCTTACTGAAGATGGTGTCCTTGTGAGGGTAGACACTTTGAACTACCGTGTAAACACATGGATTGGATTTTAATTAAATCGTATGGGTGTATTTTCTAGTGTATTTCCGTGTGTGTGTGTTTGTGTGTCTGTATGTGTTTTTGTGTCTGTGCGTGTGTGTGCCTGTATGTGTGTGTGTGTGTGTGTGTATGTGTGTGTGTGTGTGTGTGTGTGTGTGTGTGTGTGCCTATATGTACATGTGTGTGTGCCTGTATATGCCTGATTGCGGTAAAATTGTATGTGAATAAGTGTTGTGGACGCAAAGATCAAGACGAATTTAAAGGCAACAAGCACACCCAGTCAACAAACTGAAGACTCCTTAAGTTGCAAAGCTGTCAGAGATAGAAAATTCTTCACAATACGCCTATGTACAAATCCTGCGAGGGAAGATATAGATTTGTCCTGACAAAGGAACGAGACATGACCATTAGGCAACGCCTCAATTTTTTTTTTATTTATTAAAAGAGTAGACAGAAATATCTTCCAGAGATGTCGTTTGTACGGCCGCGGGCGACTACAACTTTCGCAATAACGCAAGGCCCGAAAATAGCTATAAACCCACCCTGTCTGCCTACCATTGTCTTCCGAGACAGACGGATGCCAAAAAAATGTTTTTACATGGATGTATATATACATTGTCTAAGTGTACAGGACCAGTGTTATGACATGACATAAGTACTTGGAATATCTTTCTTCTTCACTTTGGTAATGCTTTGCAATTTATCGTCTGCACTAATTTAGTTTTTTCTTAAATATACGTTGGACATTCCATTACGAAATGGTATTCATCATCTACGCCTACTTCGCAAGTGGTGCATTAGGTTGATTTGATTATGGTGTCATTCCGGTATCATCCGAAAGTATGGATATCCCTTCCAAAACATAGTTTGTTGCTCCAGAAGCATGAGTTTGTGTCCATCTTAAATCCCCTTCTATCGCCCCAACCTAATACAAAAGGGATTGGAGATGAAAGGTTGTGTATTTCTGACAAGATCGGGTAGGAAAGTTTTGGCAATCGAGTGAGTGTCGGACGTATACGTTTGTTTGTCATGAGTAATGTGGTCAGCGGTTTACGAAAGGAAAGCGCCCATTTGCGGATAGTAATATAAGTGCAGTTATAGATGTTTTGAAAGTGGATTCGCCGGTCGGATTTGGGGGAAAATTTTTAATTGATTACTGGATAAGTGCTCTAGCAATAGCAATCATCTCCAGCAGAACCGTTTCTTTATTGGATGGTTGTCAATTAGACTTGCATATCTAAGCGTTATATAAAATAGGACAGCATAAGACCGGTATAAGTCCTTATATGGATGACATCCATGCGCGCATAAACTTTTGTCCGTTACAGAAAAACAAAGTTTTCAACCATGCTATGAATCGCTAATTAAAGCAGCTGCAAATATATGTCGTAATTTTTTTTAAAAGAAGATACCGAAAACATAAGATAAAGATCAATTTAAAGAACAAAAATATTAACAATCGTTTGTTAGGTTTCTGTGTGTTCCCTCAACTGGGGGCAAATCTCAGATGTCGCATGTACACACGCACATACACACACACACACACACACACACACATGCACGCAAACACACATACTGCACACACACACACAGACACACACACAGACACACACATACGTATGTATACATACACAAAACGGCAGACAGTTATAAAGATAGTACATAATATGAAAATAGTACACCCAGGTGATTTATTTGAAATATATTCAATGTGTTTACCACGGTAGTTCTAAGTGTTTACTATCATAAGGCCACCATCTTCAATCTGATTAATATGAATAGTGTGTTCATATGCACCTTAAACTCTTATATTTCTTTTAGTAAAACATTTCCTACTGGTTTGATACTACATGTTTTCTCGGAGAAATAAATCAGGTAACAGTAAGCGATTAGATACCCCAAATTACAAACAAGATAAAATCACGCGTTTTGTGAATATACCATGTTAAACATGCATAACTAGCCAGTTCTTTTGCCGAGTGGCAAAATTGTTCTCTCGTTACCAGAGTAATGCTTTTAAGTGATGAATATACCGTGTTAAACATGCATAACTAGCCAGTTCTATCACTATATTCTTTTGAGTTATGTGTTTAGTAATACATCCTTGATAACGTGCGATAAATACTGATAACTGTACTGAAAGAAAAACGAATTTTACCTGTATTGTCTAGGTGTAGGCAAGATGATAATGAGGCAAGACGTATTCAAATAAGCTAATTTAGGTATCACGAAATCATGAATCAAACTGGAAATGTGGGTAAGCCCAATTTCTTGTATTGAAAATTACACTGTAACTTTGATCCGGAATGATGTCTACCAACACAAAAGTTCAAGTTGATTTTTCCTATTCGTGACAGGTCATTTTTTTCACAAAGTGCTGAAAAGCTTATTAAAAAAAATTAGCATTTTTAAAGAGCAGCAGCTTAAGATACATTTTATGCTACTTCCCGGCATAACATTGGCATTACCATTAATGATTATATAATATCTAGTTTACATAACAATAGTGAAACAGTTACACCTTCAGCTATTAGGAATATAAGCCATCACATAGAAAACTGTAACATCCGTATTATACATGTATATGATAAGTTTATATATGGCTCGTGCTGTCCAGAAAACATATTTTGCAATAAGGCTTTGTTTCCAAAACCTACCCGGCCGGGTTCCGGTTTGGAAATGTGACTTAGGCCTAAGCCAAAGCGGTCGCTAATTATAAACCTACATTGAAGTTACCACTATGCTGTATCTTATTTCTCAAAATTTTTGGATAGCTGTAGGCTTGATCATCGACACTGTAAATTCTTCTGCCTACTACCAGGCGTGCAAAATAGGTCGTCAATTTGTCAAACTTCTCAACTGTTATTGTTGAAAATAAATATGACCACATGCTAGTAAAGCTGGTATCTCACTGCACTTTCGTTACACTTGCGTCACTGCGGGGTTCGTTCATTGCAGCGCTGTTGTGTTACTTTCTCCTATTTTTACATAATCTAGATATTGTGTAATACGTAAAAGTATGACTTACAATAGAACAATATACACGAAACGTAATAGATCTGTGAAATTCGTTGAGTATCTATCGATGCCTGCAGTGACGCAAGCGTGACGCAAGTGCAGTGAGATACCACCCTAAAGCAATAGTCAAACCATATTGGTCATGCTTCACCGCTAGTGGTTTTTAGGGAAATTTTAAAGAAGTAAGAAAAAGATGTGTTCTCTTGCCAGGTTGTTTTACCGGCATGTACGTCCATTTGAATGTATTGCCAACTAATTATAGAACTAAAGAAAGTTGCATTTTGCTGTTAGATTATTCCCATGAATCTCATAACAAAATTTGCAAATGGACAAATAGATAAATACATTTGGTAACATGATGTCGATATGGAAAAAGTCACAATCCTTTAGTTAGTATTCATTGGTGTACGCCCGTAAGGGGATTGCTTAATTCTTCAAACATAAGAATGGTCTTAGAAAATGATGGTCTTAGAAAATGATGATGTATTCCTTGGAGATGCCCTGCATGCCGTCTGAGCTCAGTGTGATGGTGACGCGGTCACGTACTAGCTCATCTGCCCCTGGTACACGCAGGATACACCTCGAGATGGCGCCTGTGCACCGCACCTAAGGAAAAAAGAGCAACGATACTTAGTTTAAGTCAAAATGATATAAAAGATGTCAGTTGTGAAGCTTATTATTATATAGCAAGATAGAGTTGGCCAATCAGAGGCCCCCATGTCCATTATCTGGCCGTAACCTCAAAAGCGTGCGGTTATTAGAAAAACCACACACTTTTTGGACCGCACCATTATACATGGGACAATTATGACAAAAATTTTGTACAGTTGTAAACCATGCAAAACTGTCAAAAATATTATGATTGATCGGTTATGTTAATTACGGCTCCACATGGGTATATAGGGATACTTGAGGAGGAATTATACTGATATTACACATTTTCATTATTGCTCTCTAACGTGATTAAGCCGGTACCTTCCTAAATCAATTCCTATATAGTACGTACTTTGTCGTGCCCAAGTGAAAAGGCTCTGCATGGAGTTTACCAGGAATCCACTTTCTAGTTTGCAGTGAATAAGCCAAATGTTGATGCTGATATGTACAATGTATATATGTACAATATATATATATATATATATATATATATATATATATATATATACTGTAATGTATTACAGTGCTTATTTTGTTATAAAGAAATTTATGTGAAATATCTGTGTCAGTTGGATAAGCTATATGATAATAACGCCTTATCCTTGGTGTATATGGTAAGATAATCCCTGGTCAGGTGCCATAAACCACATCGTTTGCTACCTTCACTCGGTGGTTTATTCGGTGGTTATCGCACCTGACCAGGGATTATCTCACCATATACACCCCGGGGCGAGCCATTAACCCTTTATCATACACATTGGGCGGATCTTCAACCCTTTTATCATAATAACCATTACGTCAAATATAACATGTGATTTTCAAACGTCAATATCACGTAAACGTTTATTCGTCTAATTTAAGATAGAACAACAAGCCTTACCACGTCATCGTAACCGTCTGTGCCAACTATCTCCATCGTGACCACGGTAGTGTCGTCGGTACAGAGGAACGTGGCGCGCACGCGGTAGTTCTCCCCAGGGGCGGGATCACGTGGTCTGATTCGGACATTAGAGATCACATGAGAACTTCTGTAGGAGATACTGAAGACAGGAAGCGTTTTGTTGACATTTCCAGGAGAAACGACCATTCCTGGAACCGAGACTTCCTCCCCAGTGGCGAACACGGCCTTCGGGACAACAAGCACCGGCTCCGGCGAAAACGAGTCAACCGTTCCCGTAACCTAAATAAAGGTTGAAAAGGAAGAATTGTACATATTAGCTCATTTTAGCATGAAATTTCATTTGTGTTAGTAAATGATAAAATGGAAAACTAAATTTTACTTAACCATCAACACGTTTAATTGGGACTTACCTCCCAATGATTAGCACATCTATTACATCCTCGAAAACAGGACTTTCACAAGGTTCATCCGTATACTACTTAGTATCTATCATACATTTACATAATTCCACCAGGTGACATAATACCGCCACCTCGAAAAACGCTATTATAGAGGCCTTTCAAGATTGTCTTCAACACCTAAATATCTGATTTGTATTACATTTACAATATTTATGATTCAAGACAATCTTGGTAAGACCTCTATACTAATGTTTTTTCTGAGGTGGTAGTATTATGACACCTGGTAGAATTATGATGGTCAATGTTAACGTTATGCGTAGGATGATTTTGTCCTCCCTAAACCCTTAATATAATAAGATAATTCATTATGGGTAAAGATTTACCACAATATGGCGTACTGGTAAAATCTGCGAAAGACAGCATATCCACGTCTTCATAAATTCCTTAACATTGTCTAATTCTTTAGAAATAAAATACAATGTACTTTTTCTGGAGTGCTTATATCGTACGCGTGTAAGGAAACGAGTTCAGGATACCATTTCACAGAGATCAGATGAAGCTTCTTCTTCCGTTGCATTAAAGCCAATGGTGTCGCAGAACGCGTGAACGACGCCGAAACCACCCGAACAGGCAGCCAGGACGAGCGCCCTCTCCACGTCTGTAGTGACAAAAATATGACTTACATATCATATCATATGTATACTTCCGCTGCTATATCCTTAACTTTGATGGCACCTACCATCATTTCAAATGCCTTATCCAGTATAATTTACTTCCCTTGTTATGTTGTCCAAAATGGAACAAACAAACAAACAAAAACACCCGCAAACGGTGCCGAAAATATAAAGCTTAAGCTAAGGGGACAACCCGCCGTACGTGTTATTTGTCCGTACTTTTTTTGAGGACGCCACGTCCGCCATGCTTTTTTGAAAACGTGGGGAAGGGATGGGAAGAGCAGGGAGGGTGTCCGTCTCAACGCACGTCAGTCGCACGGTTGCGCAAGGTGTAAGTTTGTGGTCTGCGCGCTACGTCTCACCGTAAGCGGTTCAGTGCCATCGTCCGTTACTAGTGCGAGTGGTAAGTGAGTTGTAGGTACGATCTTTGTGCGATTGCCACGTTGCCGGATGTAGGTCGTACTTACACGGTATGCTTACGTATGGTCCACTCGCCTTGGCTGTACAGAGCACGCAAGTCGCCCGTACTGGCCTGTACGGGGGTAAATCCACAGCCCGAAAGCAGAGAAATTTCTGCATGCACGTGGATTCTGTAGGATTTTGTACGAAGGCGGTACTTCCCACTTACTGATCCCTAAAGACTGCCCACGTTTTTGCACGTAGACAGCACGCCGTTGCACGTACGGTGCATACAAACTTTAGAAAACAATCCGCCGTACGTGTTGTTTTGTCCATACTTTGTTTGGGAGGCCACGTCTATTACATTTTTAAACATGGGAAAGGAATGGCAAGAGCAGGAAGAGATTAAGTCTCTCGCATTGTTGCGCAAGGTGTAAGTATGTGGTCTGCACGTCGCATCTGGGTGTCATCGGTTGCGTCCATCGTTGCGCAAGAGGTAATTGAGTTGCACGTGCTTACAACGAACGATCTCCGCTCGATTGCCACGTTACCGTATCCAGGCCGTACACGTTACATATTACTATAGCTCTACTCGCTGTACGGGGCACGCACGACGCCCGTACTGGCTCGTACGGGTGTGATTTCGCAGCCCAAACGCAAATAAAGTGTTGCATGTACTTAACGTACTACAGAATGCCTGCGTGCTTGGATTCCGTGGAATTTCCGCCGGAGTTCTTACGTACCACTTACGGATCCCAAAAGAGCCCGCATCTTTGCACGTAAACAGCACGCAGTTGCACATACGGCGAGTTGTGCCCTTAGCTTAAAGACAACGATTTTTGATAACAACTATTTTAGAAAGCAAACCACAACATAGACTGCTACTAGCAGGGATCTATTTTGCTCTGACCTGTGTGAGTCGTGAGGAATTGCGCTGCGTTGGCGACCTCGTTACAGATGGTTCCGCCCGTTGCAGAAGGGATGCTGAAGAACGCGGCGCACGTGCCCTCCACCACCCGACTGACGCTGTCACACACGGTTTGAGCCACCTCCTCAGAAGAGTTAGCGGGGGTGGCCGGGACGACGATCTCAAACTGTCCTGCTCCACCTGCCGGGACAACACGGTACTCCATGTCCGGGGGCACAGACGAAGTGTCGGCAACTGCGTCTAAACCTGTGAAGGAACGACTTTTCTCGTTAGTATACTATCCATAGATGTCGTTTATTACTCATCTAATTACATCTTAGATGCATAAGCAATCACTGAATTAGTTTAACGGTGGATAAAGCCACGCGCATACTTACACGAATAAACACAAAGACACAAACAAACGCGAGCGTGCACACACACACGCACACAAAAACGCACAAACACACGCATAGACAAACGCACATGTGTATTAAATGAAATACAAACTTTAGACTTAAACAAAATTTAAAACAATCTACACACCTTTATAGCCAAATGCCTTGACAGTCACGTGGTTTGTTGCCTGATCACACCAGGTAACCCGGACGGGAATCCTGAGCCCCGACCCCGACGTCTCGGGATAATACTCCGTGGACGGCACGGTAGTCTCAAATGTTATGCTCTGGTAGGCTTCAGTAAACGATTCTCCATAGTCCTCACCACCGTAATTGTAGTCGTAATCATCCACCGAGGACGGCATGGTTGTCTGCCGTGTATTCTGGTATCCTTGGGTTACCGGCTCAACATTCTTTGCAGAATCCACTGCGATTTTGATCAGCCCGCCGTCTGGTGTTGGGGGTTCAGGTGCCATTGTTGTTTCATACGAAGGCGTCCCAGGTGACACGTCACTTGGCTCCAGGTCAACCTTAAAGTAGAGTGAAGTCAGTATAGGTTATTTACCAGATCAAACCCAGATCACCCAGATCAAAAGGGTAAGATTACGAAGGCAGCAGTATGCTATTCACCCTACTCTCCAAGCAGAGCTTCGGCTTTGGTTTCCTTACATGTTTTAGGCGTTTTAATTGGTTTATCTATTTTTTTTGCCGTTTTCCCTATGTCCCGCGGTTGCCGAACATCTGCTTCGAGAGTAAATACATCCGACGTTAGGTTCGATTTGTATCAGCCATAACGAAGATTGCCTTGGTAAAATACAACCTAGTAACAGTTCCTTCGTGGAAAACATGTAGTTTAGATCTAAGTTCTAAACCCAAGGTTTACAGGGGTGCCTAAGTATTTGAACGAACCTTATGAGATTCGTACGAACATTATGTGATACGCACGAATCACTATGTGAAAACGCACGAACCTTATGAAAATCACACGAATCACTATGCGAAAACGTACGACCTTTCTGTGATTCACACGAATCGCTATGTGACACACACGGATCTTATCCGATTTGCACGAACCTTATGTAAAATTGGCTGACCTCCGCCTTGTCACGTGACGTTACGTCATCCACATAAAGTTCGTGCAAATCACATAATATTCGAACGTTTTCGCATAGTGATTCGTGTGATTTTGTAAGGTTCGTACGTTTTGACTTAGTGATTCGTGTGATTTTCATAAGGTTCGTACGTTTTCACATAGTGCTTCGTGTGTGTCACATAATGTTCTTACGAATCTTATAGGGTTCGTCCAAAGGCTTAGGCACCCCTGGTTAAGTTGCAATTTTTGTTTTCATACAGGTATGGAGACACCTTACCACCACGTTGAGCTCAAAACTGGAGTTCTGTGCCGAGGCGGTGACGTAGACTTTGTCATCAGTCCACGTGAACGTCATGGAGACTCCTGATGACGTCGACACGGATTGGACAAGATCAGTGTTCGTGGAGAATCCGACAGTGATCTGGTCTCCACAAGCTGTGGTCTGGGTGAGGGACTCAACCGAGGTCGCAGCTCCTTCCTCTGTCTTACCTCCTTGAACCTATAAGTCCGTATATACAGAAGAAAGTTTGATTCATTATCGTCATCATCGGTCGACGTGCTTACACACGACGCGGTTTTACCGCCCCTTACGGGGTGATATACCATTTTAAATAGCTGATTACAAGACGGAGATGCGCCAGGTCTCCCGTCCGGGTGAATGATGTAAATCACCGTATGACTGATACGAGACAGAGATTCGCCATGCCTTCATCCGGGTGTTTTGCACCGAATCACCAACTCTATATAAATGATTTGCGCGCCATCGCACATGCGGGGGTTCTTTAACGTGCCTGGGGTGTGACTCTCTCCAAACTTGGGACCTCCATTTAACGTCTAATCCGAGGGAAGTTTAGATTACCGGTGCTGAATCGACCTATATAAACTTTGTTATGAACGTAAAATGTGTTCCGAACTTCTTACGCTAGAAGGCAGATCTAGTTGCTAAATGAGAATACTTTCAATTTCCCCCTTTGTAAAATGAATGGCGGGATTTTAATAGATTACGGAAAACAACTATTCGAAGTATAGGCAAAAATGTAGTTAAATGGTTGTAATCTAGAAGGACACGCTATTGGATATGTTTCTTGTCTTTTTTAACGTACCTGTATGACATTGCCCTCCTCTGTCACTACCACCAGAATGGGGTCATCAGGGTTCACAAAGGTGGACACATCAAGAACACCTGTCGTAAAGAAACGAAGCAGCTTTCTAAAAACAATCAGTACAAAATAAAACATTATAACATACATATGCATGTCCTTAGGCCAAAACCCTTTTTACCGTTGGGAGGGATGATGAGTGCTACTATACACTTTCAAAACCTGCAATAACCCGTATTGTTATCAGGTTATGTACGATACGAAGCTTTCATGTGTAGATTTCTTGGTGAGACCAAGTGTCATCATCGGAATGGCCCGAAACACAATATCACACATCAATATTTTTTTATGTATAAAAGAATTAACAAAAGGCCATTGCCTGGAAAGGTAAAATCATGCGTTCTCTTAGAAAATGAAGCAAACAATCGGAAATTAATAGTAAGGTAATATTTTAGTGTAAGTATTGCAATAAATGTGTTCTGACCTGTTCGTCGTTTCCAAACACAATTAATGCTTCAAACAAAAGTAACATAATCAAATTGCTATATGAGAGAACTTGCCCGTTTCACAATGATCCCCTTCATAACCAGGAGCACAAGTACAGGTGTAGCCGTTTTCCCCATCCACGCAAGTTCCGCAATTTTCACACGGATTGGAGGTGCATTCATCTACATCTGCAGCGACAAAAAGAAAAATTGTGAAATTAGTTTGCTTGCAATGCTATCTAACATTATGCAATTAAATGTTATAAAAAATCAATCAAACATTAACTGCTACCAAACATCTGATGATTTCACTTTAATAAGCTTTCGTTGCATTTTCTGCGTGATCTTTATAACTTGACAAGCTATAGTAAAGGAATGTGTAGGCACGGTCAGGCGTGCAAGACTATAAAAAGAGCATACACGTAGTCTACAAAATGTACATGTAAGAGAATATTCAAGTGCAATTGTCGAACAAGATTTTCTGCTCTTTTGTGGGTACTTTCATTTCCATCAATTTGTTTCATTAAAGTAACATAATTGAAACATTTTTCAACGTAACCAAACAAAGGTAAACAATAAGAAAGCTTTAATGGGAAAACTTGCCGGTTTGACAGTTGTCTCCTTCATAGCCTGGAGCACAGGTACAGGTGTAACCGTTCACCCTGTCCTCGCAAGTTCCGCCATTTTCACACGGATTAGAAGCACATTCGTCTATCTCTGCAACAACATGTAAGAAACTCTGTAAAAAACGCCTGCAATTTCACATGTTAAAAGTCGATTGCTCAAAACGTTTAAGAAGCTTTTATCGTTCATACATCTGTCCGTATCAGAAGCTTTGGCAGAGAGCAGCTAGCCGACTTCTCTTCTTTAAGCTGTCAATAGTTACTAATAAAGGAATAATCAAGTATAATTGCCAAGGAATTCGTTCTGCTTTTGGCGAAGGGACTTGAATTTTAACTCTATTTTTATTTCAAACGTAGCATGATCACATAATTCAACGCACAGCACAAAAGCTAAACGAACTACGAGCATACATAAATTATAAATGTTAGACATATAAACATAAAGAAGACATAAGACTTTTCTGCTTACCAACACATGCGATGGCATTTCCAACGTCGCAGACACAATTCTGCCCGTCTTCTCTCCAGCGTTCTCCGAGCTACAGGAGTTCAGGAATTGGAACTGTTTACACAGGGAATTCCATTTATCGTTACTGCTGCTTAGGATTATGGTGCCTATCAAATATTGCCCAACGAAATATCAAGTACAACCTATGTCCAATTTGTTATACTTAGCGGCAGGTTGTTAAATCGTAGTCTGTTTTTAATAAATCTAAATTCCCACCCGAAGATTTCTATGTTATTTAAAGAAAGAAAGAAAAAAAAAAGATCCATCAACGCGTACTAACCATATAGTAACGCCCTTCATCGTCAGTGCAGCCACACTGCTCTTCTGGAACACACTCTTGTCCACTAAGGAGGAATCCATGGTTACATTTACAGCCTTCCACACAGTTCTGGGAACATTGGTCTTCTGAGTTGGGGTTCGCGCACGTCGCAGGACAGTAGCTGGTACATATAGAGTACTGACTGTTCAGTGGGCAGACTTCAGCTGTTAAAGGTAAAAAAAAAACATGCAAACGTCTTAATCAGTAAACAGCAGATAATTGATTCAAATGTATATAAGGTACTTACACATACATGTATACATAATCATACTATACTCGAAACATTATCGAGTTAAGGCATTGAGAGATGTTGAAGTTCTGCTTCCAGTGTGCTCTATCTTTCACCTGTTCAATGAGGTTCTTATCATATAGACCAGTCTCTGATTCAATAAAGTTCTTTAGCGTAAGGTATGGACGTTCTCCTGTTTGCTTCTGGGGACCAAATACTGTGCTTACAAACAACAAAAAGTACTCAAGGTGTATTCTTTAGGCATAGAATGACCCAGACATTAGGGAATGCGATATGTTTATCTATTTGTCCAAGAAAGTTTGATTTTGCTGTACGGGGCAGAATACACCTAGCCGGTCTAAGCTATGTGTCCAGGTATGAGAACGCCAACCTAAAGGCATCTGACGCATAGGAGACAACACTAACACACACTGTATCACTAAGTCTACACCACACACAAGAAGGAACAAGTCATGCACGGGGTTATGCATATGCATGGAGGTTTAGAACCGAACCCGCCTTACAGCTACAACACCACCGTGTTATCAAGTCGGAAAATAGCAGGTTTCATTTCACCCTACAAAAGAAGGTTGAAAACAGCAAAAAACATAGGTAAAACTTTAGATAGAACTTTAGTCGTGAAAAATGAAATATTTTTGCATTACGACATGTATAGAGACAACAGGAAACGTACGACATCGCTCTTCTGTCCGCCAGGAAAACGGCGCCACACCAGCTGCCCGGCAGGCGGCAGCGTACGCCTCCAGATTCTGACACAGTCCCACGGTGTCTCCGCTCAAAGCACACATGTCAAACACGCAGCTGGTGAAGAAACGTTCAGGATCCACGGTGCCGTGGCAGACACCAAACGGGCTGACAGCATTTGTTAGCAGCCCGCAATTATCAGGCGACTCGGCAGCTGCTTGGACGGCGTCGTTACAAGGGGGAGGCGGGGTTGGTTGGAAACCTCCTGGACAACTAAAGGAGATAATTAATACAAAATTTTTTTTCAAAGCCATATTTCTACGAAATACTGCAAAACCTAGAGTTCACCTAGTAAAAGGTTTGGGAAATGCTGGGAAACCGTGACGGTCATAATTTCGCGTTCAATCAGTCAGTTACATTATATTAGCTTATTAATAACAATCAAGAGAACATACGTCGCAGGGTCGGTGAGCCAACTGTTCCCGAAGGTGTTCCAGTCTCCAACGATGGTTCCGTCTGGTGTCATGTAGTCGTCGCTCGTGTCGCCGTTATAGTTTCCACACAGACCACACATCTGCCCCCAGTAGTTCCCGGGAACCCAAACCTACAATAATGTGAAAATTTTAGCAAATAATTTCGCCGAGTTGCGCATTCACATTTCAATGCCCGGTATATATATATATATATATATATATATATATATATATATATATATATATATATATATAAATATATATATATACCAGTCACACATATAATTCGCTGTTGCTGTTAACATGAATTTAGCGTGTTGAATACAAATAATGTAAGAACATTATCCATATTTGCTTACCCCTACATGATGAGAACCATCGTATCGGACTTCGACGCTGAAGTTAGTAAGAAGAACCCGGACAAACCAGCCGCTCAGGCTGACTTCAATCGCACCACCTGCCAGGCTGAAGGGGAGCGAATATGCCACTCCACCAACCTTGTTGATGAAAGAAATACATTACTCTGTGTTATGCAAAAGGAATCAGCTACATCATGACAACATTTAGTTTATTGGGACTGTCATGTAATCAATGTACAAAATAAAGCCAGATTATTTCCTCTCTTCGTTTCGTATTACACACGTTGACTGGTCGCAAGGTATTCTACCGTAATATCTTCAATCATATTAATACCATTTATTTATCATGCTGCAACATTTTAATACTTGCTTTTTACCTTCGCCAAGAAGGTCATGTTTTGCTTAGAAAATTTTTTGTGTCACCGTATATAGGTCAATCTCAAATAACTTTGGCAGCTGTGGATGGAATGTCGCGATATTTGGTATTTGAGTTGCAGTTGCGTATAGCAATGTTTTGTACGAAAATGGTACAGCTGGCGCTTTCTGTCTTGAGTGCAGCGGGGTGAGTGTGTGTGTGTGTGTATTTGCGTACAAGATAACTTTTGACGCTGTGAATCGTTTTGCATTATATTCGGTAGTTATTTAGGGGTTTGGAAAACGAAGGTCAAGTTCGATAATGGGCGTCCTGGCGACAAGTTGCGGTACTGCAGCGGAGCGTTGAAGTTGGCGTTAAAGTCATCCTCAAGTGGCAGGTTCAGGATTTTTGGCTAGTGGCAACGTCTTTGGGCAGGGAGTAAGTCATGTAAGTTTGGGCCCCCTGGTGGCTTGTTTTGAACTGCAGTGGGTGATTTTGTGGTAATCTTTGGAAGAGAATAAGTCAAGCAGGGTTTGGTGGATTTGTATTATTGTTAGTATGAACATACCTTAGGTTGTAATTAAAATCCTGAACTGTATTGTTTTTAAATCTGGGCTTCATTTATGCAATTAATGTAGAATAGGAAATATAACAATTTAACCTCAGATGTTGACCTATTTTTTGGATAATTCTACAAGTTTGGCTAGCAGCTGTTTGGCAGATGGCTGCAGTTGATGACAGCTTTTCCCCAGGTTTATTCTTTTGCCTGCCACAATGTTTATTTGCTTGTGGGTTAGAAGGGCTACTAATCTTTCTCCCAGTCTCATTATCATCAGGAAGTGCACATTTGGAGAATTCTATCCTAGAAACACGTGCAAAGTTGTTTCTGCTTGAGGTCTTATTCATGTAAAGTACCTACCAGAAATAAACGGCTGCATGAAACTGCACATATTCACGGTTGAAAATTCCCTTTTAATAGTTTTATACATCCCAACTGACTTCCAGTGTCAAAGAGATTAAAGCTTATTCATAAACAAGGCCAAACCACCACGCTTTCACTTTTCCGTGCCAAGTAAGGATCAACAAAATAAGGAAGAAAACACCCATTCGCGGTAGGTACCATGAATAAGACCTTAAAGTCTTTGATAAGGGCATTCTCCATAATAAGCATTGATTGTTTGGCGAAGGTATTGCGTTTCGTGGAACTCTAGTTTGATAAGCTAAGGTCTTGACTCAGGTTGCGACACTGCAGGCGACGTTTTACGTAATAACCACGACTCACTTTTAACACAGTGACTGCACTTTTAATTAACCCTACCATGTGGAGCAATAGAAGATGGAGACCGTTACTCACAGTGACAATCTTTCCTTGCTTGACTCCTATCACGAAGCCATGCGCCTCCACGTATACTTCACGTACGGCAGAAACACTCGGATTGAGCGGGACGTTCTGTGCCGTCACGGTAAAGTCGCTGCTGTTGCCGCAGTCCTTAGCTAGGATGTACCTGCACGGTCCTTGGAAGTGGTGAGCTCCTCCGTCAAACGGGTAGTAGTGAGGATCACCTGATGCACTGCAGTATGCCATGGCTGTGATAAGAACAAAGATTTCAAATATCAACTTTAATGAAATAGTCAATTATAATTAACAAGTTGAAAATCGATTGACCCGAATGGTCTCATAAATCTATTGAAGCAGATTGTCTTATTTATACATCTTCTGGTATCATACAATTCCTAGAGAGTTGTTGCGCTTTCATAATACAGACTACGCCCACAGTTAATAGTAAAGGAATAGTCAACTCTAAGGCCTCATTTCCACTAGACTGCGATCGCCCTGCGCCCTTACGGTAACTTACATAGGATATGTGTAACCTTTACTTTCATATTAGGTATACATGTATCATGAAAAATGTAAAAGTGTGACTGAGAAGACAACAAAACACAAAAAGTGTAAAAAGATTCGTTTCTTTTCTATACAGTACGTTGAGTGATCTGTCATATTATAGGTCGTAGAGAGCGCGGCGAGAGCGCCGTCCTAGTGAAATGAATCACCAAGGAAGGCGTTTTCCTTTCGTTGTAGGTAATTGCATTTCAAATGTAATTACTTTCTACTTAAAATGTAACATGGTAACCTTCTTCAACACACGATGCACATGCTAAATACGAACCACGAGCACATTTCCCAGATAAATGTTTCATAAAAGAAGCACGTGAATAAGACATAAAATGTCCTGCTCACCAACACATGTGATGGCATTTCCCTCGTTGCAGACACAATTTTGTCCGTCTTCTCTCCATCGTTCTCCGAGCTACAGAAATTGCGACATTTGGACAAATCACACACCGAATTATTTGTATTGTTACTGCTGCCTATGATTACGATACCCATAAATTACCTCGGTTGCCTAAATATGTTTTAAGTACAACTTATATACAGGTTGTAATACTTACGAGCGGTGATCAAAAAGTTCTCTGCCCCGTCCAGAAATAATAAGCACAACTCAACTTTTCAGGCACACCATCATAGTATGAAGCCTTTTATCAATACCCACTAATTTTCACATCATTGTAGTAATTACTTTACAGGCATTCGTTTTTTTGCAAATCAGAAGGTAAGTGGCGATAAAAAAAGTGGTGTGAATTGTCATCAGACATGTGTGGGTCGAGTTCCCCATGCCGTAAATTAACAAAAGACATTATCAAAATGTTGGTAATGATTCTCTTTCAATTTCAAGCAAAAAAAAATGGGTGTCTGCCTTCCAGCAGCGTAAATTGGCCCGCACAGTCAGGTCAGGTCAATTGTCCACGTTTTTTTCCTTCTCCCTTACCTAACATTACTGGGTGTCGCCTGCAAAGTAATGATCACAATAATTTGAATTTTGGTACATATTTATATAATACTTTATACTTGACATCTATGCTTCGAAATCTGAGCTGTGTTTATCATTTCTCGGTAAAACCTAGGACTTATTGATAATCCCACGTACACGTATAAAGTCTTATATAAATGTGTACCAAAATTCAAATTATTGTGATCATTACCTTGTAGGCGACACCCAGTAATGTTAGGTAAGGGAAAACGAAGAAAAGTGACAATTGAGCTGCGACCTGAAGTGTACGGGTCAAATTGTTTGATCACACTTCACCCTTTTTTCTCGCCACTTACCTTCTAGTTTAGAAAAAATACGAATGCCTGGAAAGCAATGACTCCAATGATTTGTAATTTGGAGGATATTTATAAAAGGCTTCATACTATGAAGTTTTGCCTCAAAATTTGACTTGTGCTTGTTATTTCTGGATGAGACCGAGGGCTTATTGATCACCCCTCGTACCTAGAGAAGATGCCCCTACTGTACTTGGTGATAACGGTGACAAACTGATGGTCTTTTTTTGAGCTTAGAAGAAAATACGCTCTACATTTTTAATTGGTGCTCTTGCGTTTTTAGAAACAATCGATGGCATCGATTGCTTGGAGCGTGCAGCCTTATAGGCTAATCATGTATGAAGGATGGGTTAAACGTTGTTGGAAGTCGGTATCGACTACGTCACAGTTTAGTTAAATTTGATAATTCTCCGAGCAATTTACATCTGATCCAGACAAAATACATATTGAACGAACGGTAAACCGTTTGTGTTTTAACGAGATTTATTTCCAACCAAAAAATGCCAGTCTATGATTTTTTTTATGGAAAAGGTCCATTCACGCGTACTTACCATATAGTAACGTCCTTCATCATTGGTGCAGCCACACTGCTCTTCAAGAACACAGTCTTGTCCACTAAGGATGAAGCCAGGGTTACATTTACAGCCTTCTCCACAGCCGAGTAGGCATTGGTCTTCAGAGTTGGGGTTCGCGCATGTCGCTGGGCAGTTACTGGTGCATATAGAGTACTGACTGTTCAGTGGGCAGGATTCAGCTGTTAAAAAAAAAAAAAAATGAAAAAAGTATTTATCAGTGAACGTCAGACAATTGTTTCAAATGGATATGAGGTACTTACAGACAACAACGAGTACTTAACGTGCATTCTGCTGGTATCGATGACCCAGACATTAGGGAATGCGATATGTATATCTATTTGTCTAAGAAAGTATGATGGTGCTGTACTCTTCTGAAGACATCTGGTCGGTCCAAGCGTAGGTGTCCAGATTTGAGAACGCCAGCCTAAAGGCAACTGACGCATAGGCAACAACACACACACTGGATCACAAAATCTATGCCAGACACACGGAGGAAAAAGTCACAAGGGTATGTTTAATGCAGTAGCGTGTAGGGCCGCACCCACCTTACCGCTAAGACACCTCGTTATCAAGTCGGAAAATAGCAGGTTTCATTTCACCCTGCGGAAGAAGGTTGAAAACAGCAGAAACATAGGTAAACTACAGATAGAACTTTAGTCGTGAAAAAGAAAATACGATCAGCTGTGCTCCGACATAAGACATGTATAGAGACAACGGGAAACCTACGGCATCGCTCTTCTGTCCGCCAGGAAAACGGCGCCACACCAGCAGCCCGGCAGGCGGCAGCGTACGCCTCCAGATTCTGACACAGTCCCACGGTGTCTCCGCTCAACGCACACATGTCAAACACGCAGCTGGTGAAGAAACGTTCAGGATCCACGGTGCCGTGGCAGACACCAAACGGGCCGGTACTGTCTTCTAACAGCCCGCAATTATCAGGCGACTCGGCAGCTGCCTGGACGGCGTCGTTACAAGGGGGAGGTGGAGTTGGTTGGAAACCTCCTGGACAACTAAAGGAGACAAATTCAATTAATAGTCTTTTTAAGGTCACATTTCTACGAAATACTGCAAAAACTAGAATTCACCTAGTAAAAGGTTCGCTAAAATCAAGAAACCGTCAGAATTTCGCATTTCATCAATCAGTCAAATTATATTAACTTATCAATCACTACCGAGAGAACATACGTCGCAGAGTCGGTGAGCCAACTGTTCCCGAAGGTGTTCCAGTCTCCAACAACGGTTCCGTCTGGTGTCATGTAGTCGTCGCTTGTGTCACCGTTATAGTTTCCGCACAGACCACACATCCGTCCCCAGAAGTTCCCGGGAACCCAAACCTAAGATTATGAAAATTACTTTCACCGAGTTGCGTATTCACATTTTGACGCCCGGTAGATATATATATATATATATATATATATATATATATATATACCAGATATAACTCGCACACACACATACACATATAACTCGCTGATGCCATTGACATGAGTTTATCGTGTTGAATACTAATAAAGTAAGAACATTATTCATGTTGGCTTACCCCTACATGATGAGAACCATCGTATCGGACTTCTACGCTGAAGTTCTTCAGGAGAACCCGGACAAACCAGCCGCTCAGGCTGACTTCAATCGCACCACCTGCCAGGCTGAAGGGAAGAGAGTATGCCACTCCGCCAACCTTGTTGATGAAAGAAATACGTTTCTCAGTGGTTCGCACAACATAATTAGCTACATCATTACAACATTTAATACTGTTGTCATGTAATCAATGTACAAAATAAAGCCACATTATTTCCCTCCTCGTTTCGTCTGACAGACGATGCCTAGTGTCATTGTATTCTACCGTTATGCCTGCCATTATTTTTATACCATTTATTTTTCAGGCTGCAATGTAATATTGCATGCTGTTTTTGATATGCTAAGGTCTTCTTCTTGGCTCAGGTTGTTTCATTGCAGGCGACGATTTACGTAAGAGCCACGATTCACTTTTAACATTGCACTTTTATAGCCTGGAATCCAGCCGTGTTGTGCTCTGGTCGCTCTGCTTCCTGTATTGGCAGGAAGCGTACCTCAGGGGAGCGACCAAAGCACAATACGGCTGGATTCCAGGCTAGCACTTTTAACCCTGCCGTGTGAAACATTAGAAGATGGAGACCGTTACTCACAGTGACAACCTTTCCTTGGTGAATCCCTATCACGAAGCCGTGCGCATCCACGTATACTTCACGTACGGCAGAAACACTTGGATTGATCGGGACGTTCTGTGCCGTCACGGTAAAGTCGCTGCTGTTGCCGCAGTCCTTAGCTAGGATGTACCTGCACGGTCCCTGGAAGTGGTGAGCTCCTCCGTCAAACGGGTAGTAGTGAGGATCACCTGATGCACTGCAGTATGCCATGGCTGTGATAGGTACAAAAATGTTTAAAGATCCACTTTTGATAAAAAGAAATTATTTATTTTTAAAAGAAGAACTCTAAGAAAAAAAACTGCAACTCAAATACAGGATTAAATTGATTTGTAATGTATTTCTGAGGGATCCAAAGCTATTCCAAATAAACATATATTCTTTGAACATTAACATTCTACTGGCATAAATAAGAATGTGTAACGTTAAAATTTAAATTGTCCAGGGGATTTCTACGATGGATTGTGAATGATAGCGACTAGGGAATTTCGGTGGAGTTTAAGTGATAAACTTACTACGCAAGTTTAAAAAAATGAGTTTAAACGTTTCTTCTAACCAGGTTGACAGCTTGTTCCATCGCCGTTGTATCCAGGGTTACAGTGACATCCCTCCCTTCCGCCCTGAATCCCGCACCAAGCGTTGACGTCACACTGGACCTCCCTGCACTCTATATTGTCGGTACTGACACAGGTGCAGACACGGTCACAGCCAACTCCCCATGTCTCACCAATCTATGAGACATTAGGATAATGTATTTTCAAAGATGAAAATTAAAACCACTGGTATCAGCTCTGGCGATGAGAATAACTTTTCAACTGGCAAGAAAAAATTTCTTAACCTCACGCCCTGGCTAAGGCATACGTCAAATTTCCTACCCGGGGCCCGGCCGGGCTGTTTGCGGAAACGGAAAAGATATGTTTATGACAATAAATATGCACAGTGCATGCTGTTGAATTATTTTCGGTCCGTTTTGTGTTGTTGTTCTCTTTTATACCATACTTATCGAACCCGAAAGCTGCCCGGCCGGGCCCCTTTGTGTAAATGTGACCTTAGCTTAAAACTGCAATGATTACACTTGACAGATAGGCGAAAACCAGTTTGCTCTAAGCAAGTGACCTTTCAAAATTCTAAAGTGAGCAGTGATTCAAATATTCTCTGCTCGATACCGACATCGGCCCTATCACAGATCAGGGAAGGTGTATGGCTTTCAAGACAATGGCATACTTAGGTACCATTATAGAGGATCGATCTGAGATGATCAAGTTGAACCTTTGGTTACCCATTTGCTTGCTGAGTTGGGGTGTTAGAACACACAGTTTTCAACCCGTTCAAAAGGGTCAAGATCGGAGAACGTGTACTGACCATGTAGTAACGTCCTTCATCGTCGGTGCAGCCACACTGTTCTTCAGGAACACACTCTTGTCCACTAAGGATGAAGCCAGGGTTACATTTACAGCCTTCTCCACAGCCGAGTAGGCATTGATCTTCTGAGTTTGGGTTCGGACATGTTGCAGGGCAGTAGCTGGTGCATGTAGAGTACTGGCTGTTCAGTGGGCAGGCTTCGGCTGTTAAGAACAAAACAAGATATAGGATTAAACAGAAAATTGACGAGTATCGCTGTTAAGTTAAGACACATCATAGACAAGCGAAAAATCTTCACCCTTCAGTTATACAAAATCCACTGGTATATGTAACATCAGATTCTCTGAGAAGGTTAATCACCACTAGAATAATACGACCAACAATACATTCGAATATCCAATAAAAAAAATGTCGTCACAAGGTACCATGCCAAAGCAGGGCGAAAACAAGTTTCGCTTACTTTAGAAAAAAAAAACCCTGAAAGGTAGCGAAAAGACAAGGGTTATATATATATATATCATGGCCTCCTTCGGTCAATATTGACCATGGTAAAATCCTAATTAATATCTAATCTCGAACCAGATCCACGGTGCGTAATGTATAGTATCAAACTTCCCCCTTTTGACTCCCTTAGCCGGCTATACTCCCTGGCCAGCTTTGACACTATCTTATGGCACCGTAGGATCTGCTTGGAGATTAATTAATATCCGCCCTACAGCGTCGACTGTGGCTAAACAGTCCTATACGAGAATGACAGCCTCTGCCATATAGGGCACACATCTGTAAGCTGACTCAGGTCTGTTGCAGAGTTCTTTTCGCAGGATCCGCCTTACTTCTGCCATGCGCATCAGTCTGGTTTGTATATCAATACATTAAGATAAGACATTGAAGGAAGAAATCCAAATTAACCCAGTCATAAAATACAACCTTGTAAATAAATGTGGTGGGGGCAAAAATTAAAGACATGCGGAACAATAGCAATCAGCACACCATTAAGATGAAATACAAAAGCTGTTAAATAGTTGGTAAAAAATGAGTGTCTTAGAATATCTTTACTTGTAAGCATAACCGTATCATACAAGGAACAAATTCCAAACATGTATGACAGCGAAAATGTCACAGACAACTTACGACATCGCTCTTCTGTCCGCCAGGAAAACGGCACCACACCGGCTGTCTGGCAGGCTTCGACGTACGCCTCCAGATTCTGACACAGTCCCACGGTGTCTCCGCTCAACGCACACATGTCAAACACGCAGCTGGTGAAGAAACGTTCAGGATCCACTGTGCCGTGGCAGACACCAAAGGGGCCGGCAGGATTTGTAAGGAGCCCACAATTGTCGGCCGACTCGGCAGCTGCTTGAACTGCGTCGTTACAAGGGGGAGGCGGATGTGGTTGGAAACCTCCTGGACAACTAATGGAGACAAATCTATAGTAAATACAAAATTGTATTTTTAAAACTATATTTATATCAAATACTGCAAGACCTAGAGTTCACCTTGCAAAAGGTTTTGGCAAAATTTTGGACGCCGTCATAATTGTTCGTTTAATCAGTCAGTCAAGTCATATTAGCTCATTAATTACTATCAAGAGAACGTACGTCGCAGGGTCGGTGAGCCAACTATTCCCGAAGGTGTTCCAGTCTCCAACAACGGTCCCGTCTGGTGTCATGTAGTCGTCGGTCGTGTCGCCGTTATAGTTTCCACACAGACCACACATCCGTCCCCAATAATCGGCCGGAACCACCACCTACAATTGTGTGAAAATGCCTGTTAAATTTTAAGCAATCCAGCTACATATTCACATTTTCATCGCCCTTTTAAAACTCGTTGTTGGTGTTGACTTGTATTCAGCGTGTTGAATACTAATAAAATAATAAGAACAGTATCTATATTCGCCTACCTGTACTTGGTGTGAACCATCGTAGCGGACTTCAGCGCTGAAGTTTGACAGGAGAACCCGGACAAACCGCCCGCTCAGACTGACTTGGACCGTACCACCTGCCAGGCTGAAGGGGAGAGAGTATGGCACTCCGCCCACCTTGTTCATGACAGAAATACATATCTCAGTGGTACGAACAACGTAATCAGCTTCATATTTTTATGGCATTTGGTTTATTTAGAGTATTTTGTTGTAATGGAATAAGAGAATGTACAAAATGATGACAAATTTGTTTTTTCCTTCGTTCCATTGGATAGACGTTGCCTAATTGCAATGTATTCTACCGTAAGATCTATCAATAAATGAATACCACGATGCTATTCTGCAAAAGAAATTTAACTTCAAATTCTTTATATTTCAGGTTTTTACTCGGGATGTCTCAGTCAATGTAGTCAACACTTTAAAGTAATAATCACGAATGGCATTCAACTCCAAACTCTTGAAGCAATAGAGGGCGTTACTCACAGTGACAACCTTTCCTTGGTGAATCCCTACTACGAAGCCGTGCGCCTCAACGAACACTTGCCGTACGGCAGAAACACTCGGATTGATCGGTACGTTCTGTGCCGTCACGGTAAAGTCGCTGCTGTTGCCGCAGTCCTTAGCTAGGATGTACCTGCACGGTCCTTGGAAATGGTGAGCTCCTCCGTCAAACGGGTAGTAGTGAGGGTCACCTGATGCACTGCAGACTGCCATACCTATCAAAAGAAAAAAACTGTATTATACTTCATATAAGAACTTTATCGTCAAAGCTTTAATTATGTTTCTGACATGTATCTATAATGTAGTGTTGCCACCCTATTTCAGAATGGCACGGACATGGGTACATTTGTTTTTTAGGTTGAAGTTAAGAAGCATAACGGTGTAAACTTTAACATTTTGTTTCTAGCAGGCAACGTTCAAATACTAAAAAAACGTACGGAGCAATTATTAGGAATAGTTTGAAGTAGAACTTTACATCACCCTAAAACAGAAAATTTGATATTGCTGTATGTTATTTTCCATATCGTGTAAAATACTGGGATTTAAATCAAATTCAAAACCACTAGATGTAATTCAGGTACTTGTTTTCTTGTGACAGGACAACCTCTAAGGTCTATTGAACCGGGCGTTTGTCAGAAAAAAAAGCTCGACAAGATTGTGAAGCATACGCACGCAGTAATATTGGAGGCCTACATATTGCTTATTTTGGCGAGACACGGCGAGAGCTTGGGGTTGCTTTTTTAAATGGTTTATTTTCGAAGATGTAACGTATACAGTTAATGTTAGGTATGGGAGACGCACAGGGCGAGGCTTCGGTAACCCGATACCCTCCTTTACAGTAAAGAGTTGCCTCTAGCATCCACTTCTATGAAAACAAAAGAATGCTGTGCTCACCAGTACATGTGATGACATTTCCCTCGTCACAGACACAATTCTGTCCGTCTTCTCTCCAGCGTTCTCCAAGCTACAGGACAATGGGACATTGGGACATATTACATATAGACTTCCATGTATCACTGTAAAATCTGACACCGTGGGTACAGATGAAATATTTAAGCTGACCGATCATTAACAAAGTGTACATCTTAACCCTTTAGTCATACTTAGGCTATGCTCTGAATTGAAGCATACTAACCATATAGTAACGCCCTTCATCGTCGGTGCAGCCACACTGCTCTTCAGGAACACACTCTTGTCCACTAAGGAGGAAGCCAGGGTTACATTTACATCCTTCTCCACAGCCGAGTAGACATTGCTCTTCTGAGTTGGGGTTAACGCACGTCGCAGGACAGGAGCTAGCGCATGTAGAGAACACGCTGTTCGGTGGGCAGACTTCGGCTGTTAAAAGAAATGATAATGTTTAAATTTCTTTAAAGAATGATTTAATAACACATGTAAGATACGATGCATCACAAACAGGTGCTAGACATGTCATATGTTGTCATACAACTTGCTAATCGTCGTTTTTTCTAGAATAAGAATCGAGAAAAAAATCACTACTGATGCACGCAAGCAATACATTAGAATATTCATTCAAAATATGATGTCTTCACAAGATAACAAGTAAGATCGATAGGACAAGAAATTTGCATTCAATTTGGAAGGGACTAAAAAAAGTAGAAAGCATCAGACAAGAACGGTGCGTTAAGAGTATAGTAGGAAGGCGGACAAAGTGAATAATAGAAATATGTAGTAAATTTGTGTACTGCTTAGAAAAAAGTCCAAACATTCAACAATGTCACAGACAACTTACGACATCGCTCTTCTGTCCGCCAGGAAAACGGCACCACACCGGCTGTCTGGCAGGCTTCGACGTACGCCTCCAGATTCTGACAAAGTCCTATGGTGTTACCGTTCCATGCACACATGTCAAACACGCAGCTGGTGAAGAAAGGTTCAGGATCCACGGTGCCAATACAGACACCAAACGGGCCAACAGGATTTTTAAGGAGCCCGCAATTATCAGCCGACTCGGCAGCTGCTTGGACGGCGTCGTTACAAGGGGGAGGTGGGGGTGGTTGCTGACCTCCTGGACAACTGACGGAAACAAATGTATAATGAATACAGAATTGCATTTTAAAAACCATGTTTCTACGATATACTACCAGACCTAGAGTTCACCTTGCAAAAAGTTTGGCAGATTTTTTGATGTCGTCATAATTGTTCGTTTAATCAGTCAGTCAAGTCATATTAGCTCGTTAATTACTATCAAGAGAACGTACGTCGCAGGGTCGGTGAGCCAACTGTTCCCGAAGGTGTTCCAGTCTCCAACAATGGTTCCGTCTGGTGTCATGTAGTCGTCGCTCGTGTCGCCGTTATAGTTTCCACCCAGACCACACATCCGTCCCCAGTAGTCGGCCGGAACCACCACCTTTAATGAGTTGGAAGAATTTATTTTTACATTCTAGTTAAGCTTTTCGACCTTCTGTCAGGTTAAATACGCTTGTAGCGATTAAATCTGCAATGACAACTATTCGTTTGTATGTTTATTGATAGTTGCACTGCATTTTAGTTGCCTTCGATGTTGGTGGTAATACATCATGTTGTATATCAATATATAGTATCATTCAGACTGACTTACGTTGACTTCATGAGAACCATCGAAGCGGACTTCTACGCTGAAGTTTGACAGGAGAACCCGGACAAACCGCCCGCTCAGACTGACTTCGACCGTACCACCTACCAGGCTGAAGGGGAGGGTGTGTGGCACTCCGCCAACCTTGTTCATGAAAGAACAATGCATATCTTTAAAAGGTAAGATGAAGAATGAATGTCTCCAAATCACTGTTCCAAGATTTAGTGAATCCATAGTATTTGTATTAATATCATGCAGCCTTGTGCTAATATCAATCAAATCAATACATGCTCTCCTACCATCTGATAGATGAGTGAGATTAAATCTGAAAAAAAAATCTTCAGGTCAGGTCGGTTACAGTTTACGCCATCGTACTGCATAGTATATGATTAAAGTTTTTACCATTATAAATCTTTTTTGGCTAAGTTTGATATCAAGACAATCATTTTGCACTTCATTACAGGTAACACTTTTTACGATATGATAACAACACAATTATATACGCGTTTCTTCTGAAGTACTGATAAGGAATCGTTTTACTCACAGTGACAACCTTCCGTTGGTGAATCCCTACCACGAATCCGTGCGCCTCCACGAATACTTCCCGCACGGCTGAAACATGGGATGACGGCCAGATCGGTACGTTCTGTGCCGTCACGGTAAAGTCGCTGCTGTTGCCGCAGTCCTTAGCTAAAATGTACCTGCACGGTCCTTGGAAGTGGTGAGCTCCTCCGTCAAACGGGTAGTAGTGAGGATCGCCCCATGCCCTGAAGACAGCCATACCTATCAAAGGAAAAAAAACAAACATCATTATACTTTATTTAAAACCTTCATCTTCAAAATATTTATTATGTTTCTAACATGTACTTGTAAAGTGGTGCTGCTACCCAATTTTAAGGAATGGCACGGATATGGATAAAATTGTGTTTTTTAGGTTAAGTTAAGAATGCAAACGGTGTCACATTTAACATTTTGTTTCCAATAGGCAACGTTTTTTTAATGCTGAAGTCTGTACGGAGCAAACCTTAGAAATAGTTTTAAAAAGAACTTTAGATTAACCTTAAACAGAAAATTTAAAATCGCTTTCATTGCTCATATCGTGTAAAATGATTGGAATTTCGATCTCATTTAAACCACTCTTATTCAGGTATTTATTCTTTGTGATAGAAAAGGTCACATTCGTTTATGAGCTATTAAACCAGGCGTTAGTCAGAAAAAAATCGACAATATTGTGAAGCTTACGCACGCGGTAATATTGGAGGCATCCATATATTTTACTTTGCTGAAACACGGAGAGAACTCGATGTTGCTTTTTTAATGGTTTATTTTGGAAGATGTAACGTATACACTATACAGTGTAGGTACGGGTAAACGCAAAGGGCGAGGCTTCGGCAACCTGATACCCTCCTTTAAAGTAGAGGATTGCCTCTAGCATCCACTTCTCTGAAGATAAAAGAATATTGTGCTCACCAGCACATGTGATGACATTTCCCTCATCGCAGATACAATTCTGTCCGTCTTCTCTCCAGCGTTCTCCAAGCTAAATGACATTTGTACATTGAAACATACGTGTAATATACACATAGAATTTCATGTATCACTGTAAAATATGGCACTGTGGGTGCTGATGACGTATTCAGGCCGACTAGTCATTTAAAAGGTATACATCTTACTCATTTGGTAATACTTAGGCTATGCTCTGAATTGAAGCATACTAACCATATAGTAACGCCCTTCATCGTCGGTGCAGCCACACTGCTCTTCAGGAACACACTCTTGTCCACTAAGGAGGAAGCCAGGGTTACATTTACAGCCTTCTCCACAGCCGAGGAGGCATTGCTCTTCTGAGTTGGGGTTAACGCACGTCGCAGGACAGGAGCTAGCGCATGTAGAGAACACGCTGTTCGGTGGGCAGACTTCGGCTGTTAAAAGAAATGATAATGTTTAGATTTGTTTAAAGAATGATTTAAGAATGCATGTAAGGTACGTTGCATCACAAACAGGTGCTAGGCATGTCATCTGTTGTTATACAACGTGCTAATCGTCGTTTCTTTTAGAATCAGAACCGAGAAAAACATCACTACTGATGCACCCAAGCAATGCATTAGAATATCCATTCATAATATGGTGTCTTCACAAGATAACAAGTAAGACCGATAGGACAGGAAATTTGCATTAAATTTGGAAGGAACTAAAAAACTGGAAAGCATCAGACAAGAACGGTGCGTTAAGAGTATAGTAGGAAGGCAGACAAACTGAAAAACAGAAATATGTAGTAAATGTGTGTACTGCTTAGAACAAAGTCCAAACATTCAACAATGTCACAGACAACTTACGACATCGCTCTTCTGTCCGCCAAGAAAACGGCACCACACCGGCTGTCTGGCAGGCTTCGACGTACGCCTCCAGATTCTGGCAAAGTCCTATGGTGTTTCCGTTCCATGCACACATGTCAAACACGCAGCTGGTGAAGAACGGTTCAGGGTCCACGGTGCCAATACAGACACCAAACGGGCCAACAGGATTTTTAAGGAGCCCGCAATTATCAGCTGACTCGGCAGCTGCTTGGACGGCGTCGTTACAAGGGGGAGGCGGCGGTGGTTGCTGACCTCCTGGACAACTGACGGAAACAAATGTATAATGAATACAAAATTGCATTTTAAAAACCATGTTTCTCCGATATAATAGCAGACCTAGAGTTCACCTAGCAAGAGGTTTTGCAAATTTTTGGGCGCTGTCATAATCGTTTGTTTAATCAGTCTGTCGAGTCATATTAGCTCATTAATTACTACCAAGAGAACGTACGTCGAAGGGTCGGTGAGCCAACTGTTCCCGAAGGTGTTCCAGTCTCCAACAACGGTCCCGTCTGGTGTCATGTAGTCGTCGCTCGTGTCGCCGTTATAGTTTCCACCCAGACCACACATCCGTCCCCAGTAGTCGGCCGGAACCACCACCTACAATGAGTTGGAAGAATTTATTTTTACATTTTAGTTAAGCTTTTCGACCTTCTGTCAGGTTAAATACGCTTGTAGCGATTAAATCTACAATGGCAACTATTCGTTTGTATGTTTATTGATAGTTGCACTGCATTTTAGTTGCCTTCGATGTTGGTGGTAATACATCATGTTGTATATCAATATATAGTATCATTCAGACTGACTTACGTTGACTTCATGAGAACCATCGAAGCGGACTTCTACGCTGAAGTTTGACAGGAAAACCCGGACAAACCGCCCGCTCAGACTAACTTCGACCGTACCACCTGCCAGGCTGAAGGGGAGGGTGTGTGGCACTCCGCCAACCTTGTTCATGAAAGAACAATGCATATCTTAAAAAGGTAAGATGAAGAATGAATGTCTCTAAGGCACTGTTCCAAGATTTAGTGAATCCATAGTATTTGTATTAATATCATGCAGCCTTGTGCTAATATCAATCAAATCAATACATGCTCTCCTACCATCTGATAGATGAGTGAGATTAAATTTGAAAAAAATAATCTTCAGGTCAGGTCGGTTACAGTTTACGCCATCGTACTGCATAGTAAATGATTAAAGTTTTTACCATTATAAATGTTTTTTGGCTAAGTTTGATATCAAGACAATCATTTTGCACTTCATTACAGGTAACACTTTTTACGATATAATAACAACACAATTATATACGCGTTTCTTCTGAAGTACTGATAAGGAATCGTTTTACTCACAGTCACAACCTTTCCTTGGTGAATCCCTACCACGAATCCGTGCGCCTCCACGAATACTTCTCGCACGGCTGAAACATGGGATGACGGCCAGATCGGTACGTTCTGTGCCGTCACGGTAAAGTCGCTGCTGTTGCCGCAGTCCTTAGCTAGGATGTACCTACACGGTCCTTGGAAGTGGTGAGCTCCTCCGTCAAACGGGTAGTAGTGAGGATCGCCCCATGCCCTGAAGACAGCCATACCTATCAAAGGAAAAAAAAAACATCATTATACTTTATTTAAAACCTTCATCTTCAAAATATTTATTATGTTTCTAACATGTACTTGTAAAGTGGTGCTGCTACCCAATTTCAAGGAATGGCAAGGATATGGATAAAATTGTGTTTTTTAGGTTAAAGTTAAGAATGCAAACGGTGTCACCTTTAACATTTTGTTTCCAATAGGCAACGTTTTTAAATGCTGAAGTCTGTACGGAGCAAACCTTAGAAATAGTTTTAAAAAGAACTTTAGATTAACCTAGAACAGAAACTTTAAAATCGCTTTCATTGCTCATATCGTGTAAAATGATTGGAATTTCGATCTCATTTAAACCACTCTTATTCAGGTATTTATTCTTTGTGACAGAAAAGGTCACATTCGTTTATGAGCTATTAAACCAGGCGTTAGAAAAAATCGACAATATTGTGAAGCTTACGCACGCGGTAATATTGGAGGCATCCATATTTTTTACTTTGCTGAAACACGGAGAGAACTCGATGTTGCTTTTTTAATGGTTTATTTTGGAAGATGTAACGTATACACTATACAGTGTAGGTACGGGTAAACGCAAAGGGCGAGGCTTCGGCAACCTGATACCCTCCTTTAAAGTAAAGGATTGCCTCTAGCATCCACTTTTCTGAAGATAAAAGAATATTGTGCTCACCAGCACATGTGATGACATTTCCCTCGTCGCAGATACAATTCTGTCCGTCTTCTCTCCAGCGTTCTCCAAGCTAAATGACATTGGCACATTGAAACATACGTGTAATATACACATAAAATTTCATGTATCACCGTAAAATATGACATTGTGGGTGCTGATGACATATTTAGGCCGACTAGTCATTTAAAAGGTATACATCTTACTCATTTGGTAATACTTAGCTATGCTCTGAATTGAAGCATACTAACCATGTAGTAACGCCCTTCATCGTCGGTGCAGCCACACTGCTCTTCAGGAACACAGTCTTGTCCACTAAGGAGGAAGCCAGGGTTACATTTACAGCCTTCTCCACAGCCGAGTAGGCATTGCTCTTCTGAGTTGGGGTTAACGCACGTCGCAGGACAGGAGCTAGCGCATGTAGAGAACACGCTGTTCGGTGGGCAGACTTCGGCTGTTAAAAGAAATGATAATGTTTAAATTTGTTTAAAGAATGATTTAAGAATGCATGTAAGATACGATGCATCACAAACAGGTGCCAGGCATGTCATCTGTTGTTATACAACGTGCTAATCGTCGTTTCTTTTAGAATCAGAACCGAGAAAAACATCACTACTGATGCACCCAAGCAATGCATTAGAATATTCATTCATAATATGATGTCTTCACAAGATAACAAGTAAGACCGATAGGACAGGAAATTTGCATTAAATTTGGAAGGAACTAAAAAACTGGAAAGCATCAGACAAGAACGGTGCGTTAAGAGTATAGTAGGAAGACGGACAAGATGGAAAACAGAAATTTATAGTAAATTTGTATACTGCTTAGAAAAAAGTCCAAACATTCAACAATGTAACAGACAACTTACGACATCGCTCTTCTGTCCGCCAAGAAAACGGCACCACACCGGCTGTCTGGCAGGCTTCGACGTACGCCTCCAGATTCTGACAAAGTCCTATGGTGTTTCCGTTCCATGCACACATGTCAAACACGCAGCTGGTGAAGAACGGTTCAGGGTCCACGGTGCCAATACAGACACCAAGCGGGCCAACAGGATTTTTAAGGAGCCCGCAATTATCAGCCGACTCGGCAGCTGCTTGGACGGCGTCGTTACAAGGGGGAGGCGGCGGTGGTTGCTGACCCCCTGGACAACTGACGGAAACAAATGTATAATGAATACAAAATTGCATTTTTAAAAACAATGTTTCTACGATATACTACCAGACCTAGAGTTCACCTTGCAAAAAGTTTGGCAGATTTTTTGATGTCGTCATAATTGTTCGTTTAATCTGTCAGTCAAGTCATATTAGCTCATTAATTACTACCAAGAGAACGTACGTCGAAGGGTCGGTGAGCCAACTGTTTCCGAAGTTGTTCCAGTCTCCAACAATGGTTCCGTCTGGTGTCATGTAGTCGTCGCTCGTGTCGCCGTTATAGGTTCCGCACAGACCACACATCCGTCCCCAGTAATCGGCCGGAACCACCACCTTCAATGAGTTGGAAGAAGTTAATTTTATATTTCATTTAAGTTTTTTTTTTTTACCTTTTTTCAGGTAGATAGACTAGTAGCAATGTAATCTGCAATGACAAAGTCCGGATGTTTATTGAATGTTACATATAGTTGCACTGCATTTTTATTGTTACCTTCGATGTTGATGGCAATACATCATGCTGTATATCAAGTTATAACATTATTCAGTTTAGGTTACCTTGACTTCGTGAGAACCATCGTAGACGACTTCCACGCTGAAGTTTGACAAGAGAACCCGGACAAACCGCCCGCTCAGGCTGACTTCGACCGTACCACCTGCCAGGCTGAGGGGAAGGGTGTGTGGCACTCCACCGACCTTGTTCAGGAAGGAATCATGCATGTCACTAAAGATGACCAACAACGTTTAAAGATTTAGCATCATCATCTGTATTATCATATCACGGATTCAACACAGGTGTAAAATTGATTAGGTGACAATTAAAATTTTTTCGGATCTCTGCAAAGCTTCCAGTGACACCAACAAGACGCTCGCCCGAAGCAAGCCCAACTTGTCAAAAGTCAGACGGAATAGCCTCCTGATTTTGTAAGAATCCCGAGCAAGTCTGGCGTAAAACAAAAATGTAAAAAAAGAGCCTAAAACCGTCGGGTTGCCGCCAGAGTATTGGCCAAGTCTTGTCAATTGCTCGGACAAGCCCAAGTTGAGCTACAGACAACCTATTAAAGAGCTCTCCGAGCTCAACACTTGCCGCCGAGGCCGAAATTAAGCGCAGCTGGAAGTGTCTTGCAAACGCCGGCCGAGCTGCTAAAAATTGCTCCAGACCCTCATAATAGCAAAAAAAAAATCCTCGTCACATTCTGGCCGAAAATGCCAACTTAGAGTTAACCGACAAGTCGGCCGAGCTAAATTCTTCGTTTGTAAAGGGGTCTTAGTGACATTTAGTGTACTTGTAGTATTTGGCATCGTTGTCATTGGTACAAATAATACCAAATCAATACATCATTTCATACCATCATAAAATATATTTCCGGAATATAATGTGTCAGATATTCTCAGAATGCATCTTACAACAATGTCTGTCAGTATTCATGACATTGATTTAATTAGCTGCAATTCAGGCCAGCTTATAGTAACGACAATGGCGCAAGCTTTCACAAAGATGTATTTTTTGTGAAGTAAGGGTTGATGCTGGCATGATAATTAGCTTATAATCGCAAACAATTGTCTTTCCTTTCAAAGCACAAGTTAACAAATTTGTTACTCACAGTGACAATCCGTCCTTGGTGAATCCCTACCACGAAGCCGTGCGCCTCCACGTATACTTCACGTACGACAGAAATACCCGCACCCGGCCAGATCGGGACGTTCTGTGCCATCACGGTAAAGTCGCTGCTGTTGCCGCAGTCCTTAGCTAGGATGTACCTGCACGGTCCTTGGAAGTGGTGAGCTCCTCCGTCAAACGGGTAGTAGTGAGGATCACCCCATGCTCTGCAGACTGCCCTGCCTATTAAGGAATAATTTCTACTTTAAGAAACATCAAAACATAATTACATGTATAGCAATGCACCAGGCGGGATAGTTTTGAATTGAAATGAAATAAGTTTAAGATTTTAAAAAGCATCCGATCCTATGCGTCAAACTATGCATCGACGATGTTTGAGGGTTGTTATGTTGAAATCAATTCTTTGGTAAAATTATTGATTTGTGACAATAAATGATTTGAGGGTATCTATATTTCTATCGGAATATTGTGTTTCTAATCTATAAAGACTGGAAATATATCTACCCTCCTTAAACAACATAATTAGAAAACGTTCTCCTTTGACAATAATATTCTTCATAGCAATGAGTTTTTTCTTTCGAAATCGGGCGAAAATTAAGTATGGTAATGGAATAGATCAATGAAAATCGGAAAGGAATGAATTCTGGCCATGTAGGTATAATTACTAGCACTTTTAAATGTATTTTGTAATGTTACAGGAACATGTAAATTAACTTAATGTATTATAAACAAGGTCTTAAAATATTTCCAGTAACAGAAGAACTCTATGATTGGAAAACTTGCCCGTTTCACAATGAACTCCATAATAGCCAGTTGGACAAGTACAGGTGTAACCGTTGACTTGGTCCAAGCAATTTCCACCATTTTGACATGGAGCAGAGGCACATTCGTCTACGTCTGTGACGAGATACAGAACAGTCTGTCAAAAACTCCTGCAATTATATTCGACATACTAAAAGCAATTTTTTTCCTAATGGTTACCGCGTAACAAGACCTGAAGGCCACTGAAGGTTACGGGTTACATGATTGTAACTGTAACTGCATCTCTTCGCCCTAGGTCAGAAACATCATGATTAAGACCAGCCCATCTGCTCACTAAGAGTGAGGACTAACTGACCCAATAGGAGAAGCAAGGGTTACGAGGGCTGCTCGGGAGATTCCCTTTTCAATCTTGGCCGGAATGGTTTGATCCGCTCATGTTTGCACATGTGGCGGGTTCTTTAATTGACGTGCTTGGGGTGTTGCTCTCCCCGAACACAGGACCTCCATTTAACGTCCTTTCCGAAGGACTGCTTCCAAACGTCTGTTGTGCGTGGTTTCATTCATGTGTCTTTCTTCACTTACGAGTTTCCAGCAACAAATGGTTATTTACTTGTCCAATAGGATCTTCTAAAGCTTGCTGTATTTCTTAACGAAGTCAAAGTCGTCACAAGATTTAAAGTAACCCCATTACTAAGGTGTCATCAATGCACTAATGTCGAAGGTACTTGTATTTTCAAAGAATGTTGTTCTTCAAACTAAGTACTTGACAAGGAATAGCTCAAAACTTAGCATGAAAGTTTATCTGTGTTCACTTGGTAGAAAGACTAACATTTTATAACCAAAAATGAAATTATATTATAGGGACCCCTCTAAATTTTCGTACGAACTCAGTCGATCTTGTTAACAGAATGACCCTTCTATCTCTTGCAGCGAAGTCAGGAACACACCACTTTTACAGGAGGGGGTCATAAGTATCAGAAAGCACCTGCTGCAAAAGTGGTGTGTTCCTGGCTCCGCTGCTAGCATGTTGGAAATAAGGGTCATTCTGTGAGCAAGTTAGTCTGAAAATTCAGAGGGATAAGTCCCTATAGTTTATGTACAATGTAGGAGATAAAATGTTAGCATTTTTCTAAAGTTCAAAACTTGTGTTAGTGTAGATAATGCCATTAACAATTCCAGGTGTAGAAGACATCAATGATTAAAAAACTTACTCGTTTCACAATCATCTCCATCATAACCAGGGGCACAAGTACAGGTGTAGCCGTTCACTCTGTCTTCACAAATTGCCCCATTCTGACACGGATCGGAGCCACATTCGTCTATGTCTGAAACGATACAATAGAGGCTAGTTTTTAAATATTATTATCATATAGCCAGGGGACGTGGGCCAATCAGAAGGCCCCATTTCATGCTGGTTATGACGCCGTAACAGCCGTGCATTAAATTTTTGATTATCACATATGTGATAAAACTTTTGAAAGTTTAAACCAATCAGGAGGACAGACAAACCTTACGCTGGCCAATCAGAATGAGATATCCAGGAATCGTCCATCTGCCAAGATAGGGGAATAAGTACAGGCATGGCAGGGGGGATGGCTCCCTCTATTATAGTGCGTGTTTCTTTGTTCAAAGAAAACATTTGCTGTCTTAAAACAACATTGAATTACCTATAATATTTAAGACAATAAAATCTATTTCAAGTCATGTCCAATTTAAACTGCAAATGGAAAATAAAACTATTTGCACCCCCGCCCATTCAAGTTCAGACGACAATAACACCATGGTCCGCCATTGAGTAGCGGTCATGGCGCTGGAGGACCAAAATGCTACCTTTCTTCGGAGAAGTCGTGTTTGGGTTCGTAGTGAACGAGATTCTCAAGAGCTGTGAAGCACAGGGATCCTGGAATACCTCAGGAAAGCCGGCAGAGATTTAGTGCCTGATACGAACGAACTCGACAAACTGGAGAATGGGCGAGTGGAGAAATACGGAGCGTGCAACAGTTTGTAAGATAATGAATCGACTTTGTTCTTATTTTAAGCCTTGGAACAGAAATACATTCCACGTACAAGTTTTATGTTGTTCAAATTCACTGTTCAAATGTATGTACTGAATAAAAGATGTATGTTTTAGAAAAGAATTTGTCGCTCCTACTCAACTGGAAGCTCTATTCTACTCTAATCTACTCTTAAATGGGTCAGTGTGGGTAGGCTATATGATAATAGGGTTAAGGACCCACCTGTTCCTCGGTATATATGGTGTCATAACGCCTGGTCTTTTGCTATAACCACCTCATAAAACCACCTCGTTCGCTTCGCTCACTCGGTGGTTTTATTCGGTGGTTATAGCAAAGGACCAGGCGTTATGACACCATATACACCTCGGGGCGGGTCATTAACCCTTAATTAAAAGTCAATTGCTTTACGAAAAATCTTGTATAAAGGATTTCGTTTATGCAGCTTTCTTTGCTTCTCAATTTTTCGGTACACAATACTCATTTACGGTTATAATAAACTATGTTTATTTATGTTTTGATCCAAGGAGTCGACCACACACGGACCCGCCAGGGTCAGCTAATTCGTTCCAGGCAGGCGCGTTAGTCCGGGGCCTCATTCCCGGACCGCCTTACACGCGTGCGGACGAGAAAAACAAGCCCACCCACAACCGTAACAAGAACTCTGTAACAACCACCGTAAACAAATAACTATCAATGTATATACTGTACAACCACCAATGTATGTAACTCTTCTCCTGTGGAGAAAAAATTATCTGTCATTTTTATTGTTTACCATTGAAAAAATGATTATACCCCCAATCATGCGTCTCGCTCGTATCTATAGATTAAATTGATCAAGAAATTCTGAAACGTCATGCTTTTCCAATGGAATCTATGTCGAAAACTGAAAGCAACAGACCTGAAGTATACATGAAGTATTAACAACGTAAAAAAAGGTATTAAAAAAACTTGCCCATTTCACAATCATCTCCCTCATAGCCAGGAGCACAAGTACAGGTGTAGCCGTTGACTTCGTCGGCGCAAGTTCCGCCATTTTGACACGGAGCAGAGGCACATTCGTCTACATCTGCAACGATAGAAAAGAGGCTCGTTGAAAAAAAACACAAACTCGCCACCATTCTCAACATAAAGAAAGTCAATTACTCTGCACAAAAAGAGAGTGTACGTGATTTCAATAATGTAATCTGAATTTTCACGCACAAAATGATTCTTTACTTTTCTAAGAGGTTCTTCTGAAACGTCTTCCGTTTTCATAGGAATCAGCATTAAAAATGAAAACTATAAAAGTAACAGAACTTTGTTTTATCAACTCAAATGAAGATATTTACGTTGTATTAACATTGTCATTTTATATACTTGAAATTTCAAAGAAATTTTAAACTTCAGATAAAATCAATGTAGTAAATCTGAAGCTTTCTTTCAATCAATGTAACGACGTAACCAGAAAACGGTACAAAATAAGATAGAAATAATAGCAAACTTGCCCATTTCACAATCATCTCCATCATAACCAGGAGCACAAGTACAGGTGTAGCCGTTGACTTGGTCCGCGCAAGTTCCACCATTTTGACACGGATTAGAGGCACATTCGTCTATGTCTGCAACGATAGGAAATAAGCTCTTTAAAAAGATCTAGTCATGATCATTCAAGACATTGCAAGTCAAATGCACTGTGGTCTAGTGAAAGTGATTTCATTAAATTGTAACATGGTTCACTTCTGATTTTTTTCTATCACAAAATGATTATTTACTTTGTCCAAGACATTCTTCTGAAACTAAATTTCGTTTTGATAGGAATCACCATTAAAAATAAAAAATAACAGAACTTCGCAAGTGTTATCAACACAAATAAAGGTATTTACGCCGTATCTATATATTTACTGTACACATCTCAAAGAAATTTTATTCTTCAGACAAAATCAATCAATATAGTACATCTTAAGCTTTCTTTCAATGAAAGTAATGACGTAAACAGAGAACAGTACACAATAAGATAGAATGGCAAACTTGCCCATTTCACAGTCATCTCCTTCATATCCAGGAGCACAAGTACAGGTATAACCGTTCACTCTGTCTTCGCAAGTTCCGCCATTTTTACACGGAGCAGAGGAACATTCGTCTATGTCTGCAACGACAATGAAATAGTTTTGTCAAAACCGTTGCCAGGATATCATTTTTTTCAGCACTATTTTACCGAAAAATGAAGCAGCTTAAGCAGCTGTTTATATTCCGAACAAATTATATGCTGTTGAATTATTGTTTACTTGCTAAAATGAAACGGTTGGATACTTGCGGGAAGCCTTTTTCACAATGTTGTCGAAAATCAGTAGTACATGGTATCAAGCTGCCATTGCACTGTGGGAATGAAATTGTTATTTCTGCTAATTTATCATTACAAAATCTTGCCTGTTTGACAATGATCTCCTTCATATCCAGGATCACAAGTACAGGTGTAGCCGTTGACTTTGTCCGCACAAGTTCCGCCATTTTGACACGGATTGGAGGCACATTCGTCTACATCTGCACCGATAGAAATGAGGCTCGTTATGTATTTTTTTTTAACGCATTTGGAAGTTAATAGTAAGAAAATATAAAAATCTTATTATTGCAAATGAATTTGTTCCGCTCTTGTCATTAAATACATAAACGAAATTCTGTTCATTTAGTATTACACGGGAGTTTGTTTTAAACTTGATAATGCTGTCTAGACTTTTAAGTGTCAAGAATACATTAATTAAAAGTAAACTTACCCGTTTCACAATCATCTCCTTCATATCCAGGAGCACAAGTACAGGTGTAGCCGTTCACACTGTCTTCGCAAGTTCCGCCATTTTGACACGGAGCAGAGGCACATTCGTCTACGTCTGTAACAACGTACAAATTTTTTTTCAAAACTTTTAGCCATGACCTTATTATCAAAAAGATGAATTGTTCCGAAAAGTGAGAAAACTTAAGAAGATTGTATTTCTAACAGATTATGCGATGTCAAATTATTGTTTAATTGTTGAAGATGAACGGCCGTTTACTTGAGTGAAACTTTCCTTTATAAATTTGTTAAAAATCAATAGTAGATGGTATTTAATTGCTATTTTACTTTGGGTAAGAAATAGTTATTTCTACCATGTTAGTTTTCAAGATAATTTTGTAGTTTAAGAAAAAGTTACCTAGTTTTAAACAAGCTTTAATCTTTTAAGGTTGCCTTTAAAATGTCGAATGTTCGACAAAGAAAATTAAAGAGAAAACTTGCCGGTTTCACAGTTGACTCCCTCATAGCCAGGAGCACAAGTACAGGTATAGCCGTTCACTCTGTCTTCGCAAGTTCCGCCATTTTGACACGGAGCAGAGGCACATTCGTCTATGTCTGTAATGATACAAAAGAGGGTCGTTAAAAACAATCTCGTCATGATCATTTAACGCATTGTAAGTCAAATGTTTTTGTTGATTGCTCAACTTATGAATTTGCCACCACAAAATGATTATTTACTTTTAGAAGAGATTATTCTGAAGATTCCTCCGCTATTTATAGAAATCACCATCAAAACTTAAAATTAGAAGAACTTTTGAAGTATTATGAACACCAATAAAGATGTTTACGTTTTATTAATGTTTTTATTAACTTGTAATTTTATAAGAAATTTCCGATAAATTCAATTTTTATATAACATTTAATGCTTTGTTCCATTTCAAGTAACGCAGTTAGGATTTACAATAAGACAGCCATAATGGTAAACTTACCCGTTTCACAATCATCTCCATCATAGCCAGGATCACAAGTACAGGTGTAGCCGTTCACTCTGTCTTCACAAGTTCCGCCATTTTGACACGGTGTAGAGGCACATTCGTCTACATCTGCAACGATAGAAAAGAGGCTCGTTAAATAACATCTCATGTTAATTAAACACATTGTAAGTCAAATGGTCTGCGTAAATCTATTGTTCGTAATTTCATTGTTGTAGCTTGCTTCACTTCTGAATTTTCCAGCACAAAATGATTATTCACTTTAAGCTTTGTCCAAGACATTCTTCTGAAACTTATTCTGTTTTCATAGGAATCAAAAATTTAAAGTACCAAAACTTCTGAAGTGTTATCAACACAAATGAATCTGTTTACGTTTCATTAATTTATCATATACTTTTAAATTTCCGATAAATTCAATTATTGTATACATTTAAAGCTTTATTCCAATCTAAGTAACGCCGTGGTCAAATTACGATTTAAAATAAGACAGTTATAATGCAAACTTGCCCGTTTCACAATCGTCTCCAACATAGCCAGGAACACAAGTACAGGTGTAGCCGTTCACTCTGTCTTCACAAGTTCCGCCATGTTGACACGGAGCAGAGGCACATTCGTCTATGTCTGTAACAGCATATAAATTGTTTGTTTTTTTCAAACTTAAGCCATGACCTTGTTATTCTAAAGATGAAATATTCCAAAATGTGAGAAAACTTTAGCACATTGTATTCCTAAATGATTTTACGATGTAAAATTATTGTTCAATTGTTACAGATAAACGGCCGGTTACTTGTATGAGTGAAAATTTCCTTAACAAATTCGTTAAATATCAATAGAAGATGGTAGTTAATTGCTCTTTTACTGTGGGTAGGAAATATTCATACCAATATTAGTTTTCAAGAGAATTTCGTAGTTGAAGGAAAAGTTACATAGTTTTAAACAAGCTTTAATCTTTTAAGGTTGTATTTAAAAATGTCGAATGTTCGACAAAGAAAGTTAATGAGAAAACTTGCCGGTTTCACAGTTGTCTCCTTCATATCCAGGAACACAAGCACAGGTGTAGCCGTTCACTCTGTCTTCGCAAGTTCCGCCATTTTGACATGGAGCAGAGGCACATTCGTCTATGTCTGTAACAACATAATATAGTTTTGTGAAAAAACCTTAGCCATGGCATTATGATTTTCGGGATGAATTATTCCAAAAAGTGAGACTCCTAACAGAGTTTACGATGTCAAATTATTGTTTAATTGGTAAAGAAAAATGAAAAATGACGGGGAAACTTTCTTTGATAATGCCGTCAGATAACAATAGTCGATGGTAGTTAGTTGCTATTTTTCTGTGGGTAAGAAAATTTTGTTTCTGCCAATCTTGTACGACATGTACGAAAAAAAGGTAATGAGAAAACTTGCCCGTTTCACAATCATCTCCATCGTAACCAGGAGCACAAGTACAGGTATAACCGTTCACTCTGTCTTCGCAAGTTCCGCTATTTTGACACGGGGAAGAGCCACATTCGTCTACATCTGCAATAATATACTAGATGTTCTTTAAAAATCATCGAACATTTCTAACCTCGATTGCTTAAAAGGTCTTATTCCATTTTTGTAGCTTTCATAGCTTTCAAAACTTTGTCAAAGAAAACAAGAAATCTTTTAAGAAAAGCTGTGCATTGCCGCGTATTTTATGACTGAACTGCTGAGAGCGACACCTACAACTTCAGTAGGAAATGCAGCAAAAGGGGATATTGGAAATTTACCTCATTATCATAATTTATGTCACATGAATTATTGGCACATTAAACAGGTTTTGTAAAACTTTTTGACCCACAATGAATATGCATTATTTTTCATTACAAAATAAGTTCCTTCTGATGCAATTTGTGATATATCTTTATATAAACATAGTGAGTTAAAGCGTAGATTTATTACACTGTACCACATACAGTAACATGCGTCTAGAAGAGAGTTTTAATACTCGCTTGGAATGTACCATTGTCTAACTAAGCAATGAAACTCGGCAAGGAAAGAAGGGCTTTGGAAGGGCTGGGTTAAAAGGTCCGTCCATGGAACCATGGAAGAAAGCTGGCGCGGCAATGCAAAAAGACTGAACACTTGCTGCGTCCCTGTTAGTTCTCTCCAAAATAAGATTAAAAGAACAAGTCTTACACAGTATTATACAAGTCAAAGTTTGGAAAGGAGTGATTTTGCTGTCGTTTTAGTTAGTTAATTTAATATTAAGGACATTTTTCCATATAAATTTTCTTTGCTACTCCGTTTTAAACTTAATAATGCAGTGTAGCACTTTAGGTGTGTGATAATACATTTAAAATTCAAAAACTTGCCCGTTTCACAATCATCTCCAATGTAACCAGGAGCACAAGTACAGGTGTAGCCATTGACTTCGTCCAAGCAGGTTCCGCCATTTTGACACGGAGCAGAGCCACATTCGTCTATATCTGCAATGATAGAAAAAAAGGCTCGTTAAATCAATTTCGTCATGATTTTCAACACACTGTAATTCAAATGCTCTGCGGTCTCGTGTACGTGTTTTCATTGACGTAGCTCGATCGAATCACATTTTCCAACACAAAATGATTATTAACTCCTCCAAGAGATTATTCAGAAGCTTCATCCTTTTTCAAAGGACTGACCATAAAAATCAAAAGCATCCGAACTTCTGAGGTGCCATCAACATAAATGAATATATTTATGTTGTATTGATTTTATTATATACTTCGAATATGAAATATATTTTAAACCCGAGATAAAATTGATTATCATGACATTTAAAGCTTCATTCCAAGTAACGCCGTGGACAAATTACGGTGTACAAGAAGACAGCCATAATGGTAAACCTACCTGTTTCACAATCATCTCCGTCATATCCAGGAGCACAAGTACAGGTGTAGCCGTTCACTCTGTCTTCGCAAGTTCCGCCATTTTGACACGGAGCAGAGCCACATTCGTCTACATCTGCAACAGCATACAAAATCTCTTGTCAAATCCTAAGCAATCATTTCGACATTTTCAAAATCAATATTTTCGAAAAGTGATGTTTAACAGTTTTTATTTCTAACAAATAAGTAGTTACTTATCACAGAAAAACATCCGGAAATGCTTTTTACTATCGTCGTCAAATATACGTTTTAAATAAAATCCAGCTGTTATTTATTGAAAAAATATTTTCTTTCTGTCAATATATTACAAACATAGCTAGGTATTAACAAGGGAATGTGCAATCTAACCCTTAAGCTGCTGACGTTTCTGACTATATTGTAGTCCCAGAGCTGAACATTTCTAGTTGTTTCTTTAGAACACCCTGGAAAATGTCGAATATTCGAATAAATGAGCAAACTTACCTGTTTGACAATGATCCCCGTCATAACCAGGAGCACAAGTGCAAGTGTAGCCGTTGACTTCGTCCTCGCAAGTTCCGCCATTTTGACACGGTGTAGAGGCGCATTCGTCTACATCTGCAATGATATACTAAAAGTTATTTCAAAAATGATATTTAAAATTTTGAAGGTGAATTGCATAGAAAGATCTGATGGTTCCCTTTTGTATATTTCATAGCTTTTTTGTAGGTAGGTCAAACAGAAGTGACTGACACTTGCTGCGTTACTGATAGCATTGTCCAAAATCTATAGAAAAGAAAAATTGCTAGACGTATGATATGATCGTATTATACAAGTTTGGGAGGGGGTTGATCTGCTGTAGTTTTAGGTCCTTTTTAGCATATCAAGGGCATATTTTTTATTTGCTACGCTGTTTTAACCATCATAATGCCGTCTAGAATTTTAGGTGTATGAGAGTACATATTTATGATAGGAAAACTTGCCGGTTTCACAATCATCTCCATCATAGCCAGGAGCACAAGAACAAGTGTAGCCGTTCACTCTGTCTTCGCAAGTTCCACCATTTTGACACGGGTTGGAGGCACATTCGTCTACGTCTGCAACGATTGAAAAGAGACTCGTTGCAAGCTCTTAGCAAGAACATTTCACATGTTGAAGTGAATTGCTCGAATTCGCAACACAAAAATACTGTTGTACGTGATCTTATTCTCAACCTTTATTTAACCTCGGTACATCTTTGGCTTAAGCTGGTTTCCAAGATTTTAAGGCATTCTTCTGCAATTTTTTGGCACAAAATCTCTCTATATATATATTTGTAACTAGATTTTCCGAAACTAAGTTTACAGGAGGAAACTTGCTTGTTTGGCAATGACCCCCTTCATATCCAGGAGCACAAGTACAGGTGTAGCCGTTGACTTCGTCCTCGCAAATTCCACCATTTTGACATGGAGTTGAGGTACATTCGTCTACATCTGCAACGAGATACTAGAAGTTCTTTAAAAAAATACATTTAACATTCCAATTATTAGAAAGGTCTAGTGGTTCCCTTTTGTATCTTTCATAGCTTTAAAATTTTAAATCATGTGTGAAACAGAAATGATTGAACACTTGCTGCGTTCCCGATAGCGTTGTCTAATTCTAAATCAAAATTAAGAGAAAAGAAATCTTGCTAGACTTATATCAGCCAGAAACATGGAAGGTTATTTGTTCTGCATGCTTCTTGGGGTATATTTCCAAGTATATTTTCTTCGCTTCGCCGTTGAAATTCGGAATAGTAACAAAATGAAATTAATTATCACAAGGGAGCTATATATATATAATAATAGAGAAACTTGCCCGTTTCACAATGAACTCCACCATATCCAGGAGCACAAGCACAGGTGAAGCCGTTGAGTTCGTCCGCACAAGTTCCGCCATTTTGACACGGAGAGGAGGCGCATTCGTTTATTTCTGAAACGGTAACCGTATCCATTGTGTGTGGTAGGGGGGTGGCTACTAAAAGTGTAAGATCCAAATTTAACATTGTATAACGCGCGTTACGGCTTTTGCTAGGACAGCACCCTACCCACATACCAAATATTAAAACAATCCATTCTTGCCTTCTTTAGTTATCATGCTGACAAACGTCCCCCTGACATACTGACTTGATGGCATTTCCTAGAATAGTGTTGGCAACAATTAACAAAAAAGAATAATATTTCATTTTTTGTGTTGCCATGGCAACGGGTTTGTGAAAGGCTAAAATATATTATTATGACATTTATAACTAGATATTCATATTAATGCTAATGAGATGACGTTACTAGTGAAATCCAAGATGGCCGACAATATCATGACGAGAAGTATAATCAACTTTTTTGGGGGTCAGATTTCATCACAACTTTGTATTTTCTTACAAAAAAACATTTGTATTATCCACAAACAGGCCAGTCGGGACCCGGCATACTAGTACCTTCACACACTAAGTCGTTTCCTGTCCATCGGCCGTTCTTACAGAGTGCCCTCCCCCCACCTGACGTCCTGACGTATCCTGCCGGGCAGGTGAAGTTGCATGCGTAACCGGCTGGATAACTGGGGAGGGCCGGATCACAATCACTGGGGTAATCTTCGGGGTGGCTGGGTGCATCATTACATGGCCTGCCTGGGTATATAAAAATGGTTGCTATAAGCTTCCCTCTAACAGTTTAATTTACATGCAATAGCAAATTATATATACATGTATTCAGACACACAACCTAACTGCATTGTAATGTGAAGTAACATTCAATGAAAGCACATGCTTAATTGACTTACAATCGGGCATTTGTGTTATTGTGTAGCAAGGTATACTTTTGAGTTATGAAATGCAAATGCCCAAAACTTTTGTAGTGAACTCGGAAAAAAATATAATAATCATAATGATGATGATGATAATCATAAAGGTGTGGCATTTGGTGCTGCGATTGTCGGGCAATGCAGCAGAGCATCCTTTTGTAAATATATTATTAGGTCACAGCAAAAACATTCTATGGATGGCATCCTCAGTAGTTCGCCCAAATAGTGAAATAGGGCGAAAAAAAACAAGATGGGTCCGTCCAAAAAACAAGATTGCTACATTTTCAAACTTGACACCATAAACGTTATAATAAGAACTAAATGGAAAAAAACATAGTAGTACAGCCAACAAGGCATTTATTCCTGTATTCAAGACATGAACTGGTGTAGTAAAATAGTGACACTAGTTTGGTAGACTGGTATCACAACTACACTGGCTTCCATATTGATGTTACTTTTACTATCAAACCATTTTGACTTCTACAACTACAGTCCAGGGTACCTCGCAAGTGGCACTTCTACAAGTACAATTATTAGGCTACAACAAAACATATTTGCTCATCTTGGTAAAATATAATTTTTCGTCATGTTAGCGGTCTCCAAAGAAGAAAATAATTTTTCTTTTGTTTTTGTTTTTTCTAAAAAAAATCAGGCGAAAAGTATTGAGCGCGTGGATGTCATCCATAAAATTTACTTACTGCGGGGTTATAATAATCACTGGATTCAATATGGACAAAATATGACCTCAATGAAAAGCGGCCTGCTGGACCATATGAGCTTCTCATGAATAAATAAAGGTTCAAACAAACAAACAAAGTTCGACACTCACAATTACACCTCAGTCCAGGTCCTGCTGGTTTCCACCACTTTGACCGACCCCTAACATAGCATACCCTTATCCTTTTCCCTGAACGCCTTTCACACCCTTCCCTGCATTCAAACATGCATACGGTTCCTGCAGGGTATCGTTCTCGATGATTTGGATTCTGGTCGCAAACACTTGTCGTGTCACGAAGCACCAAACGTCTGCATTTTTCTGCAAGGTAAACAAGTATGTATGTCTCTATGTGAGTAACTTATCGTCGTATGAGATACATATTTGATCGGCCAATACCGGTTTTGTGCTAATGAGAGGAACAAATTTTACTTAAATGTATGAAACCTTGGAAGATTAGCCCGTAAGGGCTAAAAGGTTTCTTAATAAACAACAATAAACAACAACAACAACAGAGGCTGCTTAATTGCTTTCTTAGGGCAATCAGATGGCCAATTGACGTCATGAAATTGGATTTCAGACAACAGGATATTAGTTTTTGGTATATATTGGTAGAAAACAACTCATTCATCACAAAATAATTTTTGTGACTATTCTAAATATTAAGCAGGCTAAAAGTCTGCAAAGGTCGACTTTTGTTTAACTTTTGTGTAGAAATTTGTCTTTAGTTACCAAAAACATTTTGCTGGCTACCAATGAAGTATGTACCTTTTATTTATTATCCAATCATTCCCTACATTGTTGTCTCTGAATCGACAACAGTTTGTATCAAATTTGCAAATAAAAAGTTTTACAGTAGGGATACACGTGATAGTCTTACCCACCTAAAACATGTATACCTTCACGCCACAATGAACGGATAATTATACTGTACAACTTTGAATCTTAGCAACCAGAAATTCAGACTTTTGGTATGCTACACATCGATGAGTGGAGAAAACGTTTATAATGTTGCCACATAATCAGTTAAACCCTGATAGTTTGCACAACTAGGTGAAATATTCTCGTATACAATACAAAAATCTCTACTTACTGCTAACTCCGTCGACACTACCCACATAGAGCCCAATGATGAGACAAAGGGGAATCCAAACGGTGACCCTAAAACAAAAAAGGGGTTCAGATACCTAAAACCTTATTTTACATTCTAAGCATTTGTAGACTTTGCATTAACATAATATGTACATGATTCATCGTACCTTCAAGTAAATAACATATGCCAAGAATGAAATTTAAACAAGGAATCAGTTATAATTGCTATTTTGCTTTTTCCTGTGCAAATAATGTGTCAGTTAGTATAATCTGATCTCCTTCCTCCCAGTTATATAACGGTGTTTTATCTAAGGAAATTCTAGCCTCTGTCAAAGTTTAATTCAAACATTACTTATGGAGATTACTTCCATATCTACATTATCTATTTCGGATTGGTTAAGCTTCTCTGCTTCTCTGCACTGGACCGCTTCTCTCCACAGTTTGCAGAAATGTTCTCAAGATTGAGCGCGATTTGTACAACACCACTAGGAAGAGCGGTGGCCTGGAATGTTTTCCAGAGTATGGGCTATTTCATGTTTCGTGGCGCAGCCGTTATTGTTACTTTCTGAACGATTTTCATGTCGACTACGTGCAATTCGGGTTGACGGCGGCCATTGGGGACAAGCGGAAGGGCGGGGGAAAAGCGGAATTACACGGGGGTAAAGAGGAAAGACGGGGCACAGATGAAGTACAGCGGGGATTAAGGGGAAGTCACTTCCTTAGTCCAAGGGAAAAGGTGAACGGGTAGGGGGAAAAGCTGAAGGAGTTAGGTGGGGGTGCAACCTTTTGCCCGGCCTGGCCACAAAATAAACCGGGAGCCACAGGGTGCAGACGGGGCCACGCCTGAAATTGAGCCCATTATTCCAAATGACCCAACGATTGTAGTCTCATCTCATGTGATGAAGTCTATAATAGTGTAGTTTAGTTTAAAATTTGTTGTCAAGTGAGAGAATTTGCCATGCATTTGATTTCATACGATTGTCGTGAAATTTTCGTACTGTACAAATGTACAATCACCCCTTGTAGCAAATCACGTTAAGCCGGAGGGGCCCATACCGGTCGGACAAGATACGTAATTGGGTATTTTGGCAAGCAGTAGGCAAATGCACAGGTGACATAATGTTCAAGCGCTCCCTCTTACGATCTGCCATATATCTGCAGCCACGCAGTGACCGGAGAGTTGACATTTGTAAACATGCGGTTTGTCACGTGGTATCGATGTCATTATGGAGGCGTGGCCACAAGGCCGAGTCACTTTGTTTACATTGTGTTTTAAGCCCAGGTTTAAGGTAAGCCATGGCCTCCCAACCACTCGCAACTTTCTCACAATCGTGGTTGGCAGTCGGTTCGGTGCAAGTCGGATGTGGTTGGCAGTTGGTCGTTGCTATTTGCCACTAGCCGGCTGTGCCAGCAGAATGTTTCAAAAGGCTTAAAACATTCAGGAGTGGACGGAAATGACTTGGGGAAAAACTTTGAACTGTTTGGCTTGTGGTTGGGAGCAAGTCAGTAGTGGTCATAGTGCGATAAGGGTCAAAACCGTGATATACCTACTGCCTACTTACTCCCAACTAGTCCTTAGCCTATCCATGACTCACTCCGGATCATTATTCAGGTATTTGCTGACTTATTCTCAACCTGGATTGCACACTACTATCAGGAACTGTGCCAACCAACTAAGACAGTGTCACAACCTGACTCTGAAGTCTATGACTAGAGGTCGTTTTTAATAGGTTAGATTGCATTTGCAGCTCTGTTAGGTCGAGAACTAGTTGAGGTACGGTTGTCGGTAAATGACAGGCGTGATCTAAAACAGGTCAGACTGCTCCCAGCCAATCGCAAGCGTTGGTCGGCTAGTAGCCCGGGTAAGGTCAACGACCATCATGAAATCAAAATACAGCCAAACCTACCCAAGCGACCACCTGGTCATTACGACCAATTTTTCTCGGTCCCGAAAACTTTCCCCATTGACGTAAGCATTAAGCTATCTTTTCACAACGACCACCTGGCCAAAATTTGGACCAAATCTCTGCCCAAAACGGCCGTGTCATTTTCTAATACATTAAAACATTGAATCATTAGCACTTAAAACCACCGCGAAAAGACCCTTTTCCCGCTACCGCGAAATTGAATCCCCGCGAACTTAAATGCATTTACAGCATTCAACTACAAGACAATGGTTCGTACAGAAACATATCACACCCAAGTGATAGATGAGCTACAGTGGCCTTCAAGTGACAGTTAAAAATAGCACATTGCACGCGCCTTGTGCACCTGGCGCGCTGTTGTACCACATTCCTATTGCATCATGTCATATGCCAACCGCCATAGGTGCCTGTCACCAATGCACGTAGTCCACATAGTAAAATTAGTGGAGAATAAAAACCTAGCCATGCATAACCTATATCCGTTGTGAAAAAGTTTAAACTTTGTTCAAACATAACAGAAAGACTCACCATGAATTTTCGTTCGAGTACTACGGCCTTCTATATACTTTGTACTCAAAAGCAGGTATTTATGAAGATCAAATTGACAGACAGTGGTTTCAAATTTCAAATATTACAGTTTGAAACCACTATACGTCGACTTTATAGCCTGATTTTAAAATCAACGGATATAGGTGACCCCGCGGATAAAGATGAACTAGCTCCTTGATACTGATGCCCTGATACTAGTCCTGATACTTTGTCTCTTAATATTCGACAAAAAGCTTCTAGAGTGGACATAAACCACACACGAACAGTGTATAAAAAGTTGTCGTACTGTAAACCATATCAAACTATGCTACCGTGCTGAATTAAAACCGTACAAATGGAGCACGTGCGAAATTCTGAAAGCTGAAACACAAACGTTGAGGCACATTCGAACAAAAAAGCCCTACTGCAAGTTGCAGATACAACGGCACGGGGTAAGGACAACAGCTAGTATCAGGCGGTTGGGGCACAGAGGCCCCGGGCGAGGCGGGGACGTACAACGGCAATCGTCAAACTGGGACTCTGGTGGCGGACGTGGCGCCCGATGCCGTTCCTGGCGCTTCCAAGGATCCTCATCAAGCCATAAATGCTTGAACACGAGTGATTGCTGATGATGACTGTCATATTTTGATATTTTCTCCCATATTTATTCATTTAAGTCAACAGGGCGTAACATTTGCCTAAAATCTCGGCTTTTACCCGACCGAAGTTCACGGCTGGCTACAAAACCACAAATATCCTTCCACACAGGAACCAATAAAACGCACGAAAGGAATCTTTGGAGGGACTTAAAATAATTCGTCGCACATAGTCACGTACGACATGTGCGAAACAAAAAAAAATCTTAAAGCAACTAAATTTTTATGAACGAACCCAGCAAGGATATTGGGTACGCCCGCCCTTCCCATAAGCTCGCCACCGACCAATTTACTAGCTGCTTCATGATATGAGCGAATAAAATAACTATCTAAATGTTTGAAGCAACAATTTCCCGGTCCCATTCCGACAGGGTGTGTGCCGCCACCTGTTTTAGCAAACCTCTGGTTTTTCTCTCCAGTGTGTTAACTATAATTACAAAATGTCCCACATAACCTATTCACAACCAAAAGTTTTGAGCGAGGTTTGAAACGTAATTCAATAGATATAATTTCGTACTCACCGCATGGTGACAACTCGAGTTACAAAACTTTTAACCGCCCTATACGGGGTGATCGGAAAAAATGGAGCGACACACGTCGCCCTATCACGAAGCAAAGTTAATTGAGGATAGTCTCCAAAACAGGCTTCTGTGACGTTTTCCTATCGTCACTTTCTGTCCGATGGCGACCTATATTCTGAAAAAAAATTGTTGTGATCACTGCGTTTATAATCGTGCTTACGACAGCAATCAAAAATCGATTCATTTTCAGCAAAAATAGCAGACAAAAAAGGCCCTTCAAAAAGCCTGAAATGTTGGCTGCCACAAGGAAAAGACCTTCGGCAGAATTAGTCATCATTGCCTAAAGGCAATTCGGGACATCTGCCATTGTTTACAGATTTTTCGACCGGTTTTCAGAGTTAAATGAACCTTTGATTCGGCAGATTTCAAAGCAGGGTGTTCTTCAAGGATCAAAAACCCCTTTTATTTGTCAAAGGTACGAGAAAAGCTAGAATATTAGAAGTGAATATTTGTTTAAAAGGATTCCGAGCAAAGCTTCTGTCTCGTTTTTACATCGCATGTGTCGTTTTGGTATGTCTTATAATTCTGATCAACATCGTCTTTACGAAGAATAAGTATGCAAGTTCAGAAGTATTGTGAACAATAGCAGTTGGAAAATCCCATTCAAAGCCTGCTTTGTTGACCTAGACGAGATTTACCGAACAACCCCCAGGGGCTCTCACTCACTAGTCAGTGGCAGGGGCATGGCAAATACCACAGACTGTTAACAGATGTTTCTGCAAGTTTTCAGAGCTTTTAAGTTTTTCGGTGGCAAATGGAAACTTTTTTGACCAGCTACACGCCTTGACCAGGCTATTATACAATGTCATACCACCATAGGAGATACGTATAACGTAGTTTATGACATAGACGTAATCTAGTCACACCACATAGGCAAATTATCTCAAGAAATCAAGCGCACGTAACTCTACAGTTGTCTTTTTTGGATATCGACAACTTCTCTTGATTTTTTTTTCTTCATTTTTTGGATATTTACGCTTTAGTATAGTTTAAGGTAGTGCAGTGATTGGTCGAAGGTTTACGTGGGATTTAGAAAGCGGTGGCCATGTCGAGAAAGACTGTCGGGAGAATTTCTTTAAACAACGACAACCGCGCGCGCTGGCTTGCACAGAGGAGTTCACAATGAACTTCTATTTCGCACAACTATGTTTTAAGGCGTCAAAGAAACAAGCGATGTATTCTAGCTATAGTACGTTTCACAATATTCTAATATATGTTGAGAAGTAGCAAGGCGATAACCGATACGTACCGCATTTAGCACCATAAATAAATAAGAAGATGCAATGGTTTGATAACATGACTTGTTATGATACCCCTGACATTTGCTAAAAACAACCCGAAAAGTAGTTATTGCTAAGTCACACTCCGAGGGGGCGTGGGTCACCGACGTGTGCTCACCAAATTTTTTTTCCACCGACAAATTTTCTAACTAACCAAATATCTTACATAACATTTACAAACAGACTGTTTTGTGAAAGCCGTGTAAAACTTCCGTCTGTAACGAAATTACAATAAACGTTTTTGCGTACTCACCGCATGATGGCAATTCTAGCTACTAAATTCCCTATCGTCTCAGATGGGGTGTTACAAAGAAATGATCAATGCACGTCGACCTATCACGAAGCACAATTATTTGAGGATAGTCTCCGAAACAGGCTTTTGTGATGCTTTCCTATCGGCACTTTCTGTCCGATAACGACCTATATTCTAAAAAAATGTATGTTGTGATCACTGCTTGTTGTAAAAGTGCATACCACAGCAGTCAAAAATCGATCAATATTCAGCAAAAATAGCAGACAAAAACGTACCTTCCAAGCCTGCTGTGTTGACTGTCATAGGGAAAAGACCTTCAGCAAAAATAGTCATCATCGCCCAAAGGAACATAAGGACAGGGTCATGACATCTGCCATTGTTTACAGATTTTTTGCCAGTTTTCAAAGTGCGATGAAATTCCGATTCAGTAGATAGATTTTAATTTAAAGCAGAGTGATCATCAGAGATTGAAAATGCATTTCTTTTTGTCAAAGGAAGGTGAAGAACTAGACTTTTAGAAGTGAATAATGGTTACAAAAACAAGACTCCAAAACAAGCTTCTGGATCGTCTTAACTTCACCTGTGCCGTTTTGGTATGTCTGATAACGACCTCTTCTGATCAACGTCGTCTTTAAGAAGAATAAGTACGGAAGTTCAGAAGAATTGCGAACAATAACAGTTGGAATAGGCCATTCGAAGCCTGCTTTGTTGACCTTGACGAGGTTTACCCAACAACCCTCAGGGGCTCCTACTCACTACACTAGGAGTCCAACTCACAGCTAACACTGTTAACAGTTTTTTTTCCGCAAGTTTTCAAAGCTTCGACGATGGCAAAAGGAAAGTTCTTGACCAGGTACACACCTTGGCCAGCCTATGATACATATTTTGCCACCGTAAGAGATAAGTTATACGTAGTTTATGACATGGACGTAATCCAGTCACACCACATTGGCAAATTATCTCAAGAAATCAAGCGCACGTAACTCTACAGTTGTCTTTTTTTGGATATCGACAACTTGTCTGGACTTTCTTCCATTTTCTGGATATTTACGCATTAGTATAGTTTAAGGTAGTGCAGTAATCGGTCGAAGGTTTACGTGGGATTTAGAAAGCGGTGGCCAAGCCGAGAAAGACAGTCGGGATAATTTCTTTAAACAACGACAACCGCGCGCGCGCTGGCTTGCACATAGGAGTTCACAATGAACTTCTATTTCGCACTACTATGTTTTAAGGCGTCAAAGAAACAAGCGATGTATTCTAGCTATAGTACGGTAAAGTTTCACAATATTCCAACATATGTTGATAAGTAGCAAGGCGATAACCGATACGTACCGCATTTAGCACCATAAATAAATAAGAAGATGGAATGGTTTGATTACATGTTAAGACACCCGTGCCATTTGCCCAAAACAATCCGAAAAGTAGTTATTGCTCCTTCACACTCCGAGGGGGCGTGAACTGGTCGCCGACGTGAGCTCACCAAGATTTTTTCCACCGACAAATTTTCTAACTGACCAAATATCTTACATAACATTTACAAACAGACTGTTTTGTGAAAGCCGTGTAAAACGTACGTCAGTAAACGTTTGTGCGTACTTACCGCATGGTGGCAACTCTAGCAACCAAATTCCTGACCGTCTCAGACGGGGTGTTACACAGAAATGATCAACGCACTTCGCCCTATCACGAAGCAAAGTTAATTGAGGATAGTCTCCAAAACAGTCTCCTGTGACGTTTTCCTATTGTCACTTTCTGGCCGATAACGACCTATATTCTGATAAAAGCTTGTTGCAAACATTGCGTTTTGTAATAGTCCGTACCACAGCTGTCAAAATACATTTCACACTCATCAAAAATAGCAGGCAAAAAGGCCCATTCAAAGCCTGAAATGTTGACTGTCATAAGGAAAAGACCTTCGGCAAAATTAGTCATCGTTGCCCAAAGGCACTTCGAGACAGGGTCATGACATCTACCATAATTTGTTTACAGATTTTTGGGCCAGTTTTCTGAGTTAAAAAGAAATTCCGTTTCAGCAGATTTCTAAAGCAGTGTGGTCTTCATGGATTAAAAATCTATTTTTTGGTCAAAGGTAGGAGAAAAAGTAAAATATTAGAAGTAAATAATTGTTACAAAAATAGATTCCAAACCGAGCTTCTGGGTCGTTTTAACATCGCCTGTGCCTTTGGTGTGTCTGATAACTACCTCTTTTCTGATCAAGGTCGTCTCTGAAAAGAATAAGTACGCAAGTTCAAAAGTATTATGAAAAAAAGGATTTGGAAAAGCCCATGTAAAGCCTTCTGTGGTGACCTTGACGATATTTACTCAACATTACCTCAGGGGCTCTCACTCACTAGTCAGTGGCAGGGCCATGGCAACTATCATCGTTAACAGATATTTATGCAAGTTTTCAAAGCTTCTAAGTTATACGCTGGCAAATGGAAACTTATTGAGCAGCTGCAAACTGTGACCAGGCTATGATACAATACCATGCCTCCGATTAGTTATACGTAGTTTATGACATGGACGTAATCCGGCCAGTCAGACCACATTGGCAAATTATCTCATGAAATCAAGCGCACGTAACTCTACAGTTGTCTTTATCGGATATCGACAACTTGTCAGGATTTTTCACATTTTCCAGTTTTTTAAGAAACTTTCTGTAAACTAGTTGGTCGAAGGTTTACGTTGAAGTTGGAAAGCGGTGGCCAACCCAAGAAAGGCTGTCGGGAGAATTTTTCCATCAACGACACCCGCGCGCGCGCTCGCTTGTGTATAGGAGTTCCAAATTAACTTTTATTTCATACAACTATGTCCTGTTCTGCACATATTTATGCGACAAAGAAACAGGCGATATAGTATAGTTATAGTGCGGTAATGTTTCATAAAATTTCACTACATAATGGTACTTAGCAATGTGATAACCGATAGGTACCGCAATAGTTTACATGGTTAACATGTTTAGATACCCGTGACATTTGCTAAAAACAACCCGAAATATAGTTATTGCTCCGTCATACTTCGAGAGGGCGTGAACTTGTCGTCTACGTGAGCACACCAATACTTTTTCCACCGACAAATTTTCTAAATTACTAAAATATCCCACATAATATTTATACAACAGACTGTTTTGTAAACGCCGTGTAGAAATGACGTCTGTAATAACATAAATATTCTTTGGTACTCACCGCATGGTGGCAACTCTAGTTACCAAACTTCCAACCGTCTCAGACGGGTTAATCGGCAAAAATAGATCGACACGTGCCCTATCACGTAGCAAAGTCAATTGAGGATAGTCTCCAAAACAGGCCTTTGTGACGTTTTCCTATCGTCACTTTCTGCCCGATAACGACCTATATTCTGAACAAAAGGTTGGTCTAATCACTGCGTTTTCTAATTGTGCGTACGACAGCAATCAAAAATCGATCCAAATTCAGCAAAAAAAAGCAGACAATAAGGGCATTTGAAAGCCAGAAATGTTGACTGTCATAAGCAACAGACATTCGGCAAAATTAGTCATCATTGCCCAAAGGCACCTCGGGACAGTGTCATGACACCTGAGATTGTTTACAGATTTTTGGGCCTGTTGTAAGAGTTAAATAAAATTCGGATTTGGCAGATTTCCAAACCAGTGTGGTCTTTAAGGATTAAAGATACATTTCTTTTTGTCAAAGGTAGGAGAAAAGGTAAAATATTAGAAATGAATAATGGTTGAAAAAACAATATTCCAAACCAAGCTTCTGGGTCGCTTTAACATCGCCTGTGTAGTTTTGGTATGTCAGATAACCACCTCTTTTCTGATAAACGTCGTCTTTAAGAAGAATAAGTACGCAAGTTCAGAAGTAATGCGAACAACAGCAGTTGGAAAATCCCATTCAAAGCCTGCTTTGTTGACCTTGACGAGATTTACCCAACAACCCCCAGGGGCTGTTACTCACTGGTCAGTGACAGGGTCATGACAACTGCCACTGTTAACAGATATTTCTGCAAGTTTTCAAAGCTTCTAAGTTATACGGTGGCAAATGGAAATTTCTTGACCAGCTACACACCTTGACCAGCCTACGATACAATATTTTATCACCGTACGAGATAATCCGTACGTAGTTATCACATGGAAGTAATCCAGCCATACCATATTGGCAAATTATCTCATGAAATTAAACGCACGTAACTTTATGGTTGTCTGTATCGGACATCGACAATGTCTGTGGAACTTTCCCCATTTTCCAGATATTTACCTATCTGTAAAATTTAAAGTAGTGTACTAATTGGTATAAAGTTCAGTTGAATTTAGAAAGCGGTGGCCAAGCCGAGAAAGATTGTCGGGTGAATTTTATAACCGCGCACGTTGTCTTGCATAGAGGCGACTTCAAACGAACTTACATTTTGTACTAATATTTTTAGGTCCTGTTCCGAGACAAACTATGCGTCATGGAAACAAGCGATTTAATCAAGTTATAGTACGGCAATGTTTCAGAATATCCCAACAGCTTTTGATAAGTAGCAAGGCGATATCCGATACGTACCGCATTTTAGCTACATGAATAAGAAGGTGAAATAGTTTTATAACATGTTGAGATACCCGTGACATTTGCCAAAAGCAACCCGAGAAGTAGTCTTTCCTGGATCGCTCAGTCACACTTCGAGGGGGCGTGAGCTGGCCACCGACGCGAGCTCACTAATATTTTTCCACCGACAATTTTCTAACCGACCAAAATATCTCACATAACATTTACATAACAGACTGTTTTTGTGAGCCATGTAAAACTTATTTCTGTAACGACATTACAATAAAAGCTTTTGCGTACTCACCGCATGGTGGTAACTCTAGCTACCAAATTCTCTACCGTCTTAGACTGGTTGTTACACAGAAATGATCAACGTACTTCGCCCTATCACGAAGGAAATTTAATTCAGGATGGTCTCCAAAACAGGCATCTGTGACGTTTTCCTATCGTCACTTTCTGTGCGAAAACTAACTATATTCTGAAAAAAAAGTTTGTTGTGATCATTGCGTTTTCTAATCATGCGTACGACAGCAATCAAAAATTGATCCATTTATAGCATAAATAGCAGAAAAAAGGCCCTTCAAAGCCTGAAATGTTTACTCTCATAAGGAAAAAAAAACAACGGCAAAATTAGTCATCATTGCCCAAAGGCACATCGGGACAGGGTCATGACACCTGAGATTGTTTACAGATTTTTGGGCCTGTTGTAAGAGTTGAATATAATTTTGATTCAGCAGATTTCTAAACCAGTGTGGTCTTAAAGGATTAAAAATAAATTTTCTTTTGTAGGGTAGGAGAAAAACTCGAATATTAGAAGTGAATAACGGTTGAAAAACAAGATTCCAAACCAAGCTTCTGGGTCGTTTTAACATCGCCTGTGTAGTTTTGGTATGTCAGATAACCACCTCTTTTCTGATAAACTTCGTCTTTAAGAAGAATAAGTACGCAAGTTCAGAAGTAATGCGAACAACAGCAGTTGGAAAATCCCATTCAAAGCCTGCTTTGTTGACCTTGACGAGATTTACCCAACAACCCCCAGGGGCTGTTACTCACTGGTCAGTGACAGGGTCATGACAACTGCCACTGTTAACAGATATTTATGCAAGTTTTCAAAGCTTCTAAGTTATACGGTGGCAAATGGAAATTTCTTGACCAGCTACACACCTTGACCAGCCTACGATACAATATTTTATCACCGTACGAGATAATCCGTACGTAGTTATGACTGGAAGTAATCCAGTCATACCATATTGGCAAATTATCTCATGAAATCAAGCGCACGTAACTGTATGGTTGTCTTTGTCGGTTATCGACAACATCTCTGGATTTTCTCCTATTTTCCTTTACATTTACCTTTCTGTAAAATTAAAGGATGTGTACTGATTGGTCTAAAGTTTACGTGGAATTTGGAAAGCGGTGGCTTGCCCGAGAAAGACTTTGGGGAGAATTTTTTTTTTACTCAACGGCAACCGCGCGAGCACTGGCTTGTATATAGGAGTTACACATGAACTTTTTTTCGTACAGATATGTTTTAAATTATGTCCTGCACACGTTACACAAACTATGAAAGAAAAAGAAAAAAGCCATTTATTCAAGATATAGCACGGTAAAGTTTCAAAATATCCCAACATATTTTGATCAGTAGCAAGGCGATAACCGATACGTACCGTAATTTAGCACCATAAATAAGAAGATTAAATGGTTTTATATGTTATATACCCGTGACATTTGCTAAAAGCAACCCGAGAAGTAGTTATTGCTCAGTCAAAATCCAAGAGGCCGTGAGCTAGCCGCCGACGTGAGCTCACCAATATTTTTTCACCGACAAATTTTCTAACTGACCAATTATCTCACATTATCTATACACAAAATACTATTTTTTTTATAAAAGCCGTGTAAAACTGACTTCTTGAACAACATACGGTACTCTTTGGTACTCACCGCATGGTGGCAACTCTAGCTACCAAACTTCTGACCGTCTCAGACGGGGTGATCGGCAAAAGTAGTTCGACACACTTCGCCCTATCACGAAGCAAAGATAATTGTAGTCTCCAAAACAGGCTTCTGTGATGTTTTCATATTTCCCCTTTCTGTCCGATAATGACCAATATTCTGATTAACTCCAGTTCTTATGGTAGCGTTTACTTACTTTGATTACGACAGCAATAAACAAATCATTTCATATTTAGCAAAAATGGTAGCAAAAAAGGCCCCCAGAAGCCTGCTGTGTTGACTATCATAAGGAAATGACCTTCGGCGAATTTAGTCATCAGTGCCCGTGTTGGCACCCGTGTACTGGGTGATGACACCAGCCATTGTTCTAAGGTTGTTTTGCTAGTTTTCGAAGCGAGATCACATTCGTACTGTCATTGATGAATGGGTATCCGATTGGATGGATTTGAAAGCTATGATGTTTGAAATATCAAAACGTATTATAACGTATTTTTGTTGAAGGTAGGTAAAGTGTCGAATTGTTACACGGGTCAGTAGAAATGGATAATGGGTGCAAAGATATACCAACCAACGTTATACGTACTTAAGTTTGTTGACGTTATCAATCACACCAAATTATCTCACCAAGCGAGCGTAACTCCAACAGCTATGTGTTGTTTCACAAATTTATTGTCGGATAATTTATTACCCTGGAGGGGGCGAAAGCTTGTCTGCACTCAGTCCCACTTTTACATCTTCACCCATCTGTGAAAACAAAAACAAAAAAACTAGAAACTTAAGGCAACATTTGCAAATTTATCTCTATACCCTCACATGATCTCGTCCACTATTTTAACTTTTCATGTCATGGAGTAGGAAGGGGGGGGGGGCATTCATTTGCATTTGCTCCTATCATAGACCTTTTTGAAGAGATGTCATAGCTACAGTGTCTTATTCAATAAGAATCACAGGAGCTCCCTTGAGAACGGTCTGATCTAACGGGTGACTGATTAGGGGTTGTTGCCGTCATAGCGCGGCGAACTCCCATAAGCAGCACGCCGAAGGACAAGGCGTCACTCTGACAGACATGTACTCACCGGTCTCTAAAGACTCCACAAACATCCAGTTCATTAGATAGCAAAGAGATAGCAAAATTTCTAGCTAAGATCCTGGGACCTTTAGTGGGGAAGTCTCAACATCATGTTCAGAATAGTGCAGACTTCGTTGACAAAATCAAAGATCTCCGGGTAGAAGAAGATGAAATCATCACTTCTTACGATGTCTGTTCGCTTTTCACTTGCATACCTCCTAATGACGCAGTCTCGGTAGTCAAGGAAGCCCTGGAGGCCGACAACACACTAACAGACAGAACCAAGCTATCTCCAGACCAACTGTGCAAACTGCTAGACCTTTGCCTAGGGTGTACCTATTTCACTTTCAAAGGACAGTTCTACCAACAACTACATGGCTGTGCTATGGGATCGCCAGTGTCGCCCATTGTTGTAAACCTCTACATGGAGAAGTTTGAAATGAAGGCTATCAGTACTTTCAAGGACACTCCCTCACTCAACTGGTTCCGCTATGTAGATGACACTTATTGCAAGCTAAAACAGAGAGTAGCTGATGACTTCTTTGACCACATCAACCGAGTAGATAAGAACATCAAGTTCACGCAGGAGTCAAGTCATGACAATATTCTCCCCTTCCTAGATACCAAAACTATCATAGAGAAAGACGGCAGCCTTCAGTTCGAAGTGTACAGGAAACCGACGAACACTGACCAATATCTGGCCTTTGACTCTCACCACCCTTTGGAACACAAACTGGCAGTGATTAAAACCCTTTATCACCGGACAGACCGCATTGTTTCCTCAGACAAAGCCAGAACAGAGGAACACAAACACCTCCGAAGTGCATTGAACAAATATGGCTACCAAAACTGGACTTTCAACAAAGCCCTCAAACCCTCGGACCACTCAAAGAAAACAGCCAAGTGCAAACCATTGACCGACAGAAAGAAAGCCAACAAAAACTCAGACGGATCTTCCAAAACTTCAACATCGCCACTAACTTCAAACCGCACTCAACCCTCCGACATAAACTGGTACATCCAAAAGACAGACCACAGAAAGGTACTAAGGCCAATGTAATCTACAGACTGAAGTCCAAAGAACCCAACTGTGCCAACACATACATTGGTGAGACTAGCCGGCCACTTAAGGCCAGATACCAAGAACATTGCAAACCCAAGGCCAACGGCTACTCTTCTGCTGTTTTCAACCACATAGAACACAACCAAGGACACTCCTTCAAACTCCAATCTACAGACATCCTAGACCGTGAAGCCCGCTGGTTTGAACGGGGAGTTAAAGAGGCCATATATGAGAGAATATACAATCCCACCCTCAACAGAAAGGGGTAACAAGACATGGAACTTTCCGGCACTTGGGACATAGCACACCCCCCCCCCCCCCCCGCCACGCAACAAAACTTTTAGCTCCTGTTACTAAAACAACAGGAGCTAATTGACTCATTTGCATTAACTGTGTCTTAGCCTTGCTATCCTTTGAAATCCAAATTGTCTTCAGCTACAACGTTTCCTATTGGACATCTGAAATTGTCTTCATTCATAGTTAGAGTATAAAAGACCAGTTTTTTTCCAGATCTCTTCAGTGTCACTGACGAAGGATAGTGGATTCTATCCGAAACGTCTGACCGTTTCCAAAATCATATCCAGTTGCTTGAGTAACTGCTTTTTGGCATATCCAGTCCATAAGAATGACTCCATATCCCTCCACCCTTTCTCCATTATCATCGGTGTCTGCAAGTGAATCCCCCCCCCCCTCCATGAGATTAGAATGGTAGGCTAGACCATGTTAAGATATATAGATACATTTCCTGGCAACTGCTACCTTTCTAGTTTGATTTTATCATCAGATGGGTGAATACGTAAAAGATGGGAGTAGATGCAGACAAGTTGTCGCCTTTACACGATAACATGTTATCAGCCCAAAGTCAGTAAGCTTGGCCGCGTCGTCGACAGTTATGAGGAAGTTTCGAGCGGCCCGTCGTTGTGGGTGATCGCCAAGATCATGGAGCTCTTGTTGAGCTCGAGATACGTGAACGGCATAGCGGAGGTTGTGTGGGAAAAAACAGCCCCGTTTTGCTTTTGAGCAAGTCGTAACAGACGCATCAGGCTTCCTTTGGAGGCATATTCTATAAGGATATACTTCTGTGAAGGCTCGTTTATCAAGCCCAGAAACTGGATTATGTTCTAGTGTGCGTTGTTATGATGTTCGTCTTCGTGCACAGTAACTATAATTGTACATTGCTGCCGGTTAAAGTTGCGGTAACACTTCGCGTCTTTATTTTCTACGGACCGACTTGGCGGCTACGCTAATCTCAACGTCAGCCGTGTGCAGTGTTCCCTGTACGACGTATCCGAACATCCTCAGTCTTACCAGGTCACCGAGGGTCAGGTGACAGCTGGACCGTCTGTTCCAGGTTTATCTCCTCTTGCTCTAGAACTTCTTTCTTCCCATCTGCATCGATGACATCGCCGAACATGTGCCTCCTTTTGTATAGTATGCTCGTCACAAAAAGGACTAGTACAGGTAGAAGTCCCAATGGCACAAAGGTTCCGACCAACGGTTCTTGTTTGATAGATTGTGTTTCGTCGCAGTTTTTTAAAACTATTTGACTAGCACCATGGTATAAGTCACAGAGCCATTTAGCAGTACCAGCGATAACGTTAATGCATCAAGGTGGTGTGCGTTACATTGAATTTATGATGATGTTAGAGGAAATGTAGATATCGGGAGGGTCGCTAGGTGTCGTCGTCGCTGAAATACCTGATCTGGGGACGTCGCAGGCCACGTCTAGCCACCCGTCCGTACATTAAACGTTAGCTGACTTTTATTCGTTGTGTACCTAATTTTGTTCTTTACAAAAACACTAGATCATTTAAGGGAGATATGTTAATAAAGTCTGTATTATGAACATGTGAAATTCTCAACTTTGCAATTTTCTGGATACTACCGATGTATCATTTGGGATGTACCTTCAATTTCTTTCAAAATTAAAGAAGCGAATATATTAGTACGCGACGAATAAAGGTCAACACACGTCGATGAAACAATGACAACGGGCGCCATTAATATTCTCACAGATTCAGGTCTTAACACAAAGGAAGTCGTACGTATAACTAATCAAGACTGAGGGGAAGTCTTCCAGTCTGTTTATCTTGCGATGTCAATACTGACCATAGTTAAACCATAATTGATAAATATCAGCCCCCAATGACAAAGGATCATTAGGAATATCTTTACAGGCAAAGGTAGACCTCCATATTGAAAAAAAGTTTACCGATTTACTAGAAAACCATTCATGTCTGATCGCTTTGTCTAACATTGTAGACTGTGTTTTCTTTCCATGTGGTATAAAAAATATATATAACATTACTATACAGCTAGTTGTATTGTACAATATACTCCACTTTACCAAACATTGTACCCGTTGCAATTATTGCGCAATAACTTTGACTTTGTAAACAAATGACCGCAAGGATGTTGACCTTTACAAAGTCCAAGATGGCTACCACGCAGTTCATGGCGTCTTTAGTTGGAGAGAATTTGATCTTACAGACGGCTCTCGTCCTTTTACTGGTGTTCTTGGTGACTTCATGGTTCTTCAGCACACCTAAGAACCTTCCACCCGGCCCAAGAGGATTGCCTGTCGTCGGTAATATCTTCTCCCTCGCAATGGTAGGCAAAATTCACTTACAGTAGTAAGGTAAAAAGAGTGCCCTCACCGGGTCAAAGTATTGAAGTATCAGGTTGCTTTCTCAGCTTTCTGTGTCCTTGAGTGCTGTAGGCACCTGTCCAACTTGATCTCCAGTGTCGAAGTTACGTCAGCACTGGGTGTCCAGTGGTGAAGCTACTTCAGCACTGGAAAATTCCGAATCGGCACAGAAAACCGAGTGCTGAGAGTACCTTCCGCACTAGAAAACCAGTAACGACGTATATTCCGCACTGGAAAACAAGTGACGGTAAAAATTAGGCACTAGAAACTAAGTGCTGCCTACCCTCACAGTGCACAGGGAAGTCGTTGGTTGGTCAGGCCCAGCCCTTCTAGCGACCATACGATTTGAAATAACAATTTTTTTTTAATTTTTGGTAAAAAAAAACTATGAAAAAGCAATTTGTACATGTATGTGCATGTGCCTAGGATAGTTTCAGATACCTGTATGAAAGGAATTGTCATGTAGCCTATAACGGGCTGATGAAAATGGTTTGACACAAGTTTTAGTTACTTTAGCATTAATGATTCAAGGCCGTTGGTTATTGCCAGTTCACTCAAGTTTACATCTTTATACATGGAAAGATGAATGTAGTCAATGCTAGTATATAGTGTGTTTGCAGTGCCTGCCACTCGCATTCCTCTTCTATCCATCTAAATTTAGTTTATTGACTCCATGTTAGTGGCCACAAATTCAGTGCTGTCATACTGTCTCTGTGCTACTGAAAGGCTTGTACAATATTGTAAGCTACTTGGCTGTAATTTTTGTAATACTTTAATTCATTCTTTCGTAGCGTAATTTTGACAAAAGTGCTACATCACCACTTAAACAAAAATGAACTGTCCTTTGCGTTTGAATTTGCGTCTCGACAGTTTACTTGATACTTAAGGGGTTCTATATGCAAAGCGTTTGTGATAAATTTTCTTTTTAGTTTGTCCTTATGGTAATGAATGAATGACAATTGATCATGTACAGCACTTTGTTACCTAAATTGTGCGCTATAGTATACCATAATTGATAAACAAAGTACAATGTATATGTAGTCATCATTAAGATAGCATTATTGAATATTGACATGATAAAGGCAACTTTTTCCGGCCATTTCTGTATTCGTATACTCACATCAGTTCCACAAATCAGCATGACCTTATAGTGGTGAATGAATCGTCAGGCATATTAACAAACCATTGATGTAATGCTGCTTGTCTATTATAAATATATTAATAGCAGTACCTATAATGCACCCGTATTGATGAAAAAAGTATAATGCACACGTATCCATCCCCAAAAGCATTAATCTTGACCTTTGTTGTGGTCTTGTTCTATGATTCTCAATATGTATAAAGTAGATCCGCATCCATGTGCCCTTTATATTAAATTTTTGTATCATATTTGTGGAGTCATGGTAACCCCCATGTAGAGCCTTCTCATTATGCACAACATAGCTGGTAGGTACAAAGTAATTTAGGAACAAACACCGGTTTAATAACATTAGAAAGCAAGAGTAAAATGTATAAAATCAGCAAAATTCCTTTTTATAGTATCCCCAAATGCCCCATATGGAGCCCAAATTAATATCGCCAATTAATCATGATATTTCTACAATTATGCATGGTTCACAAACAACTTCGCAAACATTCGCCATGACTTAACCCCCATAGAGTAATATAATCACCCGATTTACTACAGACCAAAACCCGAAAAATCCCCATGAAGACCCCCCTCTCACGGCTCGCGTTATGTATGGCCAAATTAGATGACGATTGTTTTTGAATAAGTAGATGTTCCTCTCTCTATCAACATTAAAACCATTCACCAGACCCGCTGGGCATAGATTTTATTGCGCCTTAAAAATGACTAAAATTTACAGTGACAAAAATTCTGCTTTCAATGGTTCAGGTAACCCCCTAGCACACCCTCATAACTTTAATGCATCATCTTCAACTTTTGGTCTGAAATACTTAAGAACCCATGCTATAAGGAAATGCAAAACTTTTGTTCGTACCTTAATCAGGTTTTCAGAATAGCCATCGAAATTTCAGTAATTTTCAGGCATAAATTGTTGGATTTTTGAGGGTCCCTGAGGGGGGTCCCAGAACGCCATAACGAAAAATAGCTGGAGGGTTTTAACTATATGGCTGTTCATAGTTCCACATACCTACACACATAAAAAGTTTGAGTCGATTTGGCCGACCCCCATCTTCCGGCCTCTGCCTGGTTTTCTCGTGCAATGACTCTTAAATACATTTGAGGCTAGCCGTCGCCCCCTTTGAAATCTATTAAATAGCATTCAAAAGGGGCGACAGATAGCCAGAAATGTGTTTGAGAGGACGTAGAAGTGATTTCAATAATACTGTACTTTTTCCCCCACACGTAAAATGGTACAGTCGGGACCCTTGTGCCCTACCTACTGAGCCAGGCCTGTTGTGCCCCATATGGCTGTCACCGGGAGTTCTCCTCCATAGATAATTAACTTAAACATGAAAATTTTACCAAACTCTCTTTAAACCAAAGTTTGGACAATGTGTTTGTCGTGAATCAGTTGGATTTGAATTTTTTTTGTTCAGACCAATTCACGGCCATATTACAAAGGACGACTTGAAACTGCAAATTCAGGCCAACCGAAGAAACAACGTAACCCAACTTTATGGTTTCAAAGCTGATGCATTCCTCTACAATTCAGCTCAGTTTCCACTTCTCCGTTGTACACAGATGATTAACTTTTCAAGTATTGTAACGCACTACCCGAACTACTATTTGCGACGGGAGGCCAGCGCATTTTGCTAACCGCATTATGTTTGAAAATAAACAAAATGTCATGGGCGTGATAAATTACTTTAGATAATATGAAATTAACGACTTTATATACTTTGAATGTTGTAAATTTTAAGATTAATGGCAGATTTTCGGAAATTTTGCTTCTAAAGCCGATTGTTTTTTTAGGTTTTATGGAGCCGAATCATTTTCCTAGTTTTTAATTTCTTATTTCATGTGACAAAATACATTTTTTTCGCAGTCAATTAGTAGTAATTCAAAATAGGGGGCATTATTGAAAAAAAAATCCCCCCAAAATCAGGAAAACCTTTTCGATCATTTTTAAGCCATCTTATACGATGTTTTCACGCATGTCATGCCGCACCGATAGCGGGTGGGGGTAATGATGCCAGTATAAACAATCCCTGCCATATTCAAAAGTGACTGTCAACACTGGACATTCCTAACGTTGAAAGGTATAGGACTAAGGGCAAGTCTCAAGGCATAAGGCGACATCGGATCAGCCTCTTATCTTTTCGATTGGCGTGTTGGGTTCTTTACTTGAAATGTAGTCCTGACTATTCCCTCCGATCATACTACGTGTTCATGTTAACACCACAGTACAATGCCTATATCTTTCCCCTAAGGGCCACCGCTTTCTGACAATGACCGAATGGGCGAAGACGTACGGACCTGTCTACCGGATACAGCTGGGGAGGGAAACGGTGGTTGTACTCTCCGGATATGACGTCATGCACGAGGCTCTGGTGAAGAGAGGAGAAGACTTTTCCAGCAGACCAGATAACCCCATAGTCAAACTTACCAACCCAAATAGGATAGGTGAGAACCTGAACACCCTACCTTTGAATGTAATATTTCTTCCGTGACATTTTAATTAACACTCTCATTAATAAGCTTGTTACGGATTAAACTGCGTATGCGCATTTTGGATGATATGCCAACAATGAAGGCCTTAAGACATAATCAAAAGACAAATGGATGTGTATAAGTTGTCGTTTAGAGAAGAACTATTTAGAGTTTAGGGTTCTAAATCTTTGAAATCTTACCCACCGTGCATCTCGCGGTGCAGGCGCAGTTTAAATCGTGAACAGGGGTAGAGGATAGTGCTCTCCAACCACGTGATGGCGACGTAAATTTTGTTGACTTTCTAAAATAAGGACATCTATAAGATCGTACAGGGCTTTGTGCCTTTGGATTGATTGATTGCTTGATTGATTGCTTGATTGATTGCTTGATTGATTGCTTGATTGATTGCTTGATTGATTGATTGATTGATTGATTGATTGATTGATTGGTTGGTTGCTTGATTGATTGATTGATTGAACCATGTCCTCCAGGTATCATCTGGGCCCCTTTCGGTACTCCATGGAAGGAGCACCGGAAGTTTACTCTGATGGCTCTGAGAGAGTTTGGCTTCGGGAAGAGGAGTTTGGAGGGGAAAATCCTGGAGGAGTCGGTCGCTCTACAAGCAGAGATCCTGAAGATAGGGAACAAACCGTTCGACATTAGCCGCATGGTCCAGAATGCCGTCGTCAACGTGATCTGTTCCATTGTGTTCGGATGCAGGTGAGCTTCAATAGAATGAATAAATAAATGAATAAAGACTAGAGTTCGGCAGCCTCATACCTCCATGAAATATATAGAGATTTTTAGATTGTATGCAACTGACTTGTTCATTTACATAATTTTTGTCAAAAAGGACCTATGTCACTTCTTCGTAAGCACAAGAGCTATCTACCATCCCAAAATCGTGACCATAGCTTGTTAAGAACACGAGGTATCATTCCGGGAAGTTCTGCTGCAATGCCAATGGAAGCCGCTAGGGAGCCCAAAATCTAACAATTTCCAGTGTTTGTCAAACCCCATACACGCCAAGTATAAAATCAATCCATTTAGCCGTCAGAGTTATTTTTTGACAGACGTAAACACACACAAACGCTAGTAAAAATATAACCACCATGGATATTTCTTAAAGGAAATTTCATGAAGGTAATAAAGGGTGTGAGATCGTGTGGCGCAGTGGCAGTGTGTTTGGCTCAGGACCGAGAGGTCTCGAATTCGAGTCCTGCAATGTCACCGATCTTGTGCTCTTGGGAAATGCACTTTACACAGCTTTCTTCACTTTACTCAGATGCAAATGAGTACCTTGCTAGGGCCGTCCCTCGAATGGAACGTTAAATGGAGGTCCCCTGTTTGGGAAGAGCCACACCACAGGCACGCTAAAGAACCCACCAAACGTGCGATGGTGCGGTATGCGATCGAGGAAATGATTCTGCTTGGAGTTGGTGATTCACTACAAATCACCCGGATGGAGGCCTGGCGAATCTCTGTCTCGTATCAGCCATACGCTGATTTACATTATTCACCCGGACGGGAGATCTGGCGCATCCCCATCTTGAAATTAGTGAAGTTTAGTGATGATTGCTAGCTATACAATTTTGTAACAAACGTTACCACCACGAGTACGATGGTTGCCACGGTTATATCATCCACGTATAAGACTAGAAATGATCGTTTTTGTGACGCTGTACAGTTTTTCTGGCTTTTTAAAGAAACAAGAAAGGGTTGTTGACTGTCATTTGTATCCCACCTTGCTTAACAAAATGTTGTACAGAAATGACTGTAACAAACGTTACCATTGTTCGATGCTGTCTAAGCTTTCTTTTTGACCTGGTGTAAAAAAGCTGCCCACTTTTTAAATGTTCCTCTGAGGGACGCCCACTTATACCTAAATGATGTAGTCAATAAGGTGAGTCCTTTCGAAGAAAACAGGGTAAAGTCTACTGTTGTAACAAACGTTACCGGTAACGTTTGTTACATGCCCTGTAATGCATTACCAATGGGGCCGAAAATAATAAGTTGCCATTTTTGGCTATGGTTAAAGGAGGAATTTTCCTAAACAACCACGTAGTTTTCACTGAAAATAAAGACGATTTATTTTTCGACCAAAAAATGCCATATTCGACATTTCAATGAGAACGAGTGTGTAACGGGCATATGAAAATGGTCTGATATACGTTTTAGTTGCCTTTGATAGCTTTGACGATTTGAGGCCTTAGGTTTTTGCCAGTTCGCAAAAATTGAAGTCTTCAAACATTACAACAAGATGACTGTAGTCAATATGTTAGTGTATACATATTTCACAGTGCCTGCCATGCAAGAACATAACGTCCTTGGTCGGAATGAACTGACATTTTGAATCAAGTGTGGAAGTCACAAGTCGGACTTCCTCTGGTTTAACGTTGGGCATGTCTGAGATACTGGTCAGAGGGAACGATCATACATACATTAGATATTTCATACAATGTTGTAAGAAAATGGGCAGAAAGGAGGTGATGTGACTTGTGTGTTACCGACCGGTGTTGCGATTGTCCTAATGTTGGAAGGTCATTAGTCTGTGGCACTGTGGTAAAGGTCACCACTTCTCTGACCACAACACCAAAAGCTTTTTAGGCTCGCATGTCTTCATCAGGTTAAAACAAGAAATTGTTCCATGAATTGGCATCTTCCTATTTTTGTCTTGCATTACCTGCTTGTTTTGTCTGTTGGGCTATTCTACAGCCCTTAGGCCACACCAATTTAATTTCTTGGTTCACGGATTTTTTCATAAAAAATATGGAGCGAGAGGGCGAAATAAAAATAAAAATAAAAATTGTAAAATGGTTGGGGTAAAGGTAACGGCTAATCCAAAACATAAAGAAAAAAAGTTTTCAGCTTAAAAAAAGTACAAAAACACTATTTTTGTACAGTAACAGCACCTGTAACCACACTTTAAGGAGCTTATAATATAAAGGCCAATTTGCTACACCAGAAAGTTGGTGAATGGTTTCATTAATGGTGAAAATTTGCTGAGTGGTAATTTTTATTTTTATTTTTTTTCCAAAAAATAGGAGCGAGCGAATCCGTGAACCAAGAAATTAAATCGGTGTAGCCTTATGCCTCCATATGACGGTATGCCTTCAATGGTTTAGACTCCATGTTTTTCATAACATACTATGTGAGTCTTCATTGATACTATCAATTTTGCAGCAGTTGGAACACTGCTTTTCCCCCACCTACTTGCATGAGCTTTTGCATTTATTTCTTGATACAGCAGAAGCCGCTTAATTGCACATCCCATTTGCCAGCATATTTTGTGCAATTATTCGCATGGTGCAATAATGCGAAGTTATCCAGCTGGACTGCAAATTTAAAGGTTTGGGATTTGGGGATTCCGTGCAATTAACTAGAATTATTCAAAACTATCGGTAAATATAGTCGACGCTTGTGTTCCTTTGTGACAATGCCCTTCTTCTCAAACATCTTGTACGTAGATAATAAACATCTTTTGTACTTTTATAAAGGCTACAGTAGAAGCCAGTTAATCGTACAAGGTATTACCGCACACTTCTGTTAATTGCACGGAATACCAAAATCCCGAACTGATGAGGTCCAGCTGGATAACTTCGCATATCATTGCACCACACGGTTAATTGGCGAATGGGGTGTGCAATTAAGCGGCTTCTACTGTATTTCACAGTCCTTGCTTGATTTCCAATGATGTATTTGCATCTGTAAGTAGCAACGACTATAGCTGTAGTACAGTGCACCAGTCAGAATTGCCCTGAGGATTGTGAGAGACAATCACCGAAACGGGGTGAAAATAAAACAAGGGTTGTGAAATAAAAGATCTGTATCTTATACATGTATGTCCATACAGATCCCTTCTCATTATTGTGACCATATTAAGTTTACACGATGGTTTATGTGTGGTTTTCACTTCTATACCAAAAGTCTCCATAACTTACCTCCTCTCAGTACCCGATTTATCATGGTCCCAAACCCCCCAAAAGCCGCCAATACCCTGATCTGGCTCGTCTTCTGTGTGGCCCAATAAGACAACAAGTAATATTTCTTCATTAAGTAGATTTTCCTTTTTCCATCAACAATAATACATACACCAGGTGCATTACCTTCAATGTAAAGATGCAGCATGGGAGGTATTACGCCTGACTAAAATTCTGAGAGATTAAAACTCTGCTTTTAGTCAATCAGGTAACCCCCTATTACATCCTCTCAAATCCAATCAAATCCTCTTTATCCTCACCTGTAAAAGAAAGGATCCATTTCCTATGTGGAAATACAAAACTTCTTCACATCTTCATTTATTATATTAATTTAGATCTATGAGGGTAGCCATCGTAATTTCAGTAATTTTCGGCAATAAATTGTTTGATTTTTAAGGGCCTCTTAGGGCGGCCCAGGCCTCAATAACGGAAACACTCGAGGGTTTATCATATGGCTGTTCATAGTTCCACATACCTATCACAAAGGATTACTCAATTTGGCCGACTTCGATCTTCCGACCTCAGCATAGTATGCCTGGTTTCTCATACAATCACTATGATTTTTGAAGGTGCTCATATGTACAAATTAAAGTGAAAAAGACTGTCACAATTCTATCAAGACAAGAGTAGCAAAATTATGTGTCAAAGAACTTGATCAAGAAAAGTACAATATACTTGTGTTCATCCCAGAGTAGCCTTGTTCTTGACCTTTTTTTGTGGTCTTGTTTCTAGATACATTTTCAATATGCATGACACAGTCCTGCAGCTACGTATCCTGTGTATTAAAGGGGCATTCCACTTCACACGGGAGTGTTATTTTCCGATAGATATTAATTTTAGGAAGTAATAAATGCATACGTTTTCACATTATATGATAAAGTACCCAGTTGCTTCACGTGCCTCAAAAGCATTCAGTCTTCTACCAAACTCCCCAAGTACCCTCTAATTGAATTAATCCTATGGCTGAATACAATGCAAAACTTTTAGGTGAGGTTACAAAACTAATTTCAGGATTGCTAAGAAATCTCGCCTTGTTATGTGTTCTTTGCTATCTTATGAGCAATTTGCATTCTCGGTGTGCTTAGCGATCCTCATTTATTCCAAAATATGCACGATAAACAAAGTGTCTATGCGTATAGGGAATGCATGTCTAGGGTCTGCATTGGTTTACTGAGTGTCATATTGTTTTCCAAAACACATATCGCGCAATTCATCCCAAGGTGAATTCCACAAAATTCGGCTGATTATACTATTCATTGACACATTATCTATTGGAAAACACCACCCCCTTTTGGAGTGGAATGCCCTTTTAAACGGTGTCACATATGTGGTGCCCTGGTAACCCCCATGCAGAGCCTTTTTCATTGTGTACGACATACTAGATATACGCTGTGAATTTTAGTAAGGTATCTACTAAATGACGAAAAAGAGCAAAAGATTTGTAAAAAAATGTGTGAAATCAAGGTAATTCATTTTCAGGTATCCTTATAACCCCCATGTAAAGCCCAAATTAACATTTCCAATCAATTATGATATTTTTCACATTTAAGTATGACTTACAAGATGACAGGAGCAAAATCACGCGTCAGAGAACTTGACTCTCTGCTGTTTTGGCTTGAAACATGACTGAGTACACCCTTAGCAACTGCCTTAGCAACAGTTTTGCTAACGATTCTGCAAGAAATGACGTAAAAAAACACATTTCTGCATCTGTTACATGTTAAACATTTTAACACGATTCCTTGTACTTCTACTGATGTAATCAAAGTAAAATACTACAGAAAAGTAAGTTCTTTGCAACAGTTTTGTTGTGGAGTACGATCTGAAACCTCCTTAACAACAGCCTTAGCAACGGCCTTAGCAACGATATTGTCACTATAAGCTGGCAGATATGTCATTCTTAACACATTCATATCTCCGGATTTCATTGATGGATTTCGATCATTTAAAGCTTAATATGCAGAGAAGGATACGTACGGTAAGTCCAACTCATCAGGCAAGGCCCCATAGGTAATGAGAATAAATGAACGATATTGGAAAGTAAAGTATATATTTTTCACCAGAAAATCACCAAAAAATATGATTTTAGGCCGTCATAATTTCGTGTTGAATCACAATATCAAAAATCAATTGATATTTTTATGATCCTCTTAGCAGGTTCTACCAGCCTGTGTAATTTTCGTGGAAAAATATTGATGTTTAATTTTTTGCCCCTCCCCCTTATTGAAGACACGAAATTTCCAGATCATTTAGGTGGTGATAGGTTTGAAGGGTGATAGCCGGTAGAAAGCTACCATACCAGAATGGCTATCACGTCAAAATATATGCCACAGGCCTTCTACTATTCAAAAATAACAAGGAGAATTTGCCACCTCGGAGGTACCGATTTTTCCTCTGGCCCATGGACTAAATAACAATATGTTTATACTACGCTATCAAAATTTTGTTTATCTTCTCACTAGGTTCGAATACAACGATGACAAGTTCACACGCTTGATGGACGCCCTTGACCAAGTAGTTTCCTCCAACATCTTTGGCCAGCTGGCCATCTTTTTCCCCATCTTGCGACGTGTTCCAGGTATGGGACGAGGTGTACAAGTTATAATAGACGGAGTCGGTAACGTTAAAGCATTCATAAGAGAAGAAATGTCCTCCCACAAGAAGACATTTGACTCCAACGACATCCGGGACCTTATCGACTCGTACGTGAGGGAAACCAAATCTCGCGAGAACGAAGACGACACCACGTTCACGGACGAGTACACAGAAAGGGCGTTGTATGACTTGTTCTTGGCCGGGTCAGAATCCACCTCCACTACCCTGTACTGGGCGTTTCTGTACATGATCCTCAACCCGGACATCCAAAAAAAGGTACGAACTAGTGCAACCATCCTTGGAGATGATGATGCAAAGAGCCATTTATAGGAACGGGGGTGGTATAGGCTTAGGGTAACCTTTGACCCAGAAGAGATCACTTATCAGTGAGAACGCGTGGCGCAGCGGCAGCTTGATTGGCTCGGGACAGAGAGGTCTCGAGTTCAAATCCTGCCTTGTCACCGATTTTTAGCCCTTGGGAAAGGCACTTTACACGGATTTTCTCACTTTACTTAGGTGCAATTGAGTACCTAGCTTCGGCTAGGGTCGCCCCTCGGATAGGACGTTAAATGGAGGTCCCGTGTTTGGGAAGAGCCACACAGCCCGCACATTAAAGAACCCCCACACGTGCGATGGTGCGGTGTGTGATGATGCAAAATCCTTCCATCTAGATTTGGTGATTCTCCACAAATCACCCGCACTCCAGGAAGAATAGTGACACATTAGTCACTAATGGAGATCTGTATCCAACCAAACCAAAGCAATCCGTGCGGTCATGTGTTAGAAGTAATGGGTTATAATTACAGAGGGAGAATGAATGATCAGTCTTACCTTTGGTGACTGAATTTCTTTTTTAAAGAAAGTTTCAAATTTGATTTTTTTTCTCTCTATTTCTACGTGCTTAATTCACAGGCTCAAGAGGAGATCCACTCGGTACTAGGACACGACAAGCCGCCGTCCACCGCTCACCGTGCCCAGATGCCGTACACTGAGGCCGTCCTGACCGAGGTGGCTCGCATCGGCACCATCGCGCCAACCAGTTTCTTCCACGCCACGTCACGTGACACCAGTTTCCGTGGATACCACATTCCAGACGGAATGACGGTGGTGGTGAGACAATTTTCTGACCCTAGAAACAAATATGAATTAAGTTTAAAGCTTTTTCCCGACTCGCCTTGAGTCTTCCAATCTTTGAGACTTGTAGTCGACAGCAGAAAACGCATCTTATCACATCAAGCATCCTATCATATCGAGCCTCTGATTCTCTCTCTCTCTCTCTCTCTCTCTCTCTCTCTCTCTCTCTCTCTCTCTCTCTGTTGATACACACAGCAAAGGGACGGACCCGATATTAAAGGATAAGAAAACTATAATTGGTCAATGTGTTGTCTTGCATTACAGTCCAACTTGTGGTCCGTCCACCATGACCCGGAACATTTCCCGAACCCCGGAAGATTCGATCCCGGACGCTTCTTGGACGCTCAGGGACAGTACCGGAGGGACGACCACGTCATGCCGTTTGGTATCGGTAAGATCACTCTATCATGCTTGGTCAGCCGCTTGTGAATCTCTTTCTCGCCGCTGTCTGTTAGACAGGCAATGATGATGTCTCTTTAGTCAAAAGGTAAACCTGATTGGTTAATAACTTTCCAACAAGTAAAAAAAAAAAGGAGGAACCTAATTGGCTAAGAGCTAGTTTTCGCTGAAGCAACATGAAGGACGAATCACAAGTCTTTAACGCCAAGGCCATTGCTTTGCATATGCAATCGGCGGAACAGTTAAGAGTTGAACTCAAAGTGTTGATATCAATATGTAGCTGCTTCATAGTATAATATGAACAGGCACTTGGCTTTATTATGTGGGTTTGATACGAGTGAAAGCAGCTATTTATAGCTAGATTTTTTTGTAGGATTCTCAACGTAGAACAAAATGCAATCGGATAATGAGCGGATTTGGATTCGAATCAATATCATGTATATATCAATGTTTCTCAACAGTGAAATGTAGTGACCACTCAAGCTTAAGGAAATAAAAAAAAAGAAACGTTTAGGGCGACAAATGGTCACCATAAACGTCATTACTAATGCTTGGGTCAGTAGAAAATTAAACCACTAATCTGTGGCTCAATATTTGACCAGCAGGAGATGTCTACTTTTTCACTTCTCGTCTTTAAAAATAACTAACTCTTCAACCTTTTGTAGGCCCACGCATGTGCCTGGGGAAGCAGCTGGCAGAGATGGAGCTCTTCGTGTTCTTCACTTTTCTTCTGCAGCACTTCACCTTCAAACTGCCAGAGGGCGCTGCCAAGCCTACAACCACCGGGATCAACGGTATCACCCATTCGCCCAAGAGTTTTGAACTCGTCGCTGAGCCACTGGCTTAGGGTCGCTGTCGTATGTTAGCTTGTCGAAGTTTGTTACATTCTCTAAGAAGGTTATCCTGGTGTGTTTTTTTAACTGCCGCAGTCCGCCAGTCGGGTTAGTTTTGAACTTTGAAAAAGAATAACTCGAAAGTTTGGCTGGGGTATCCTCATTAATTTCGGTATGTAGATAGCTAGTGTGATGTTTGATATAAATAGATGATAATTATGCAAAACAGAATCTAATTTACATATACAAATCTCATAAACCTGCCCCGTTCCATGTTGGACATATGTAACTGAGAAAGAGATTAACATTGACATATGGGGTCCCGGATGTATTTAAAAGTATTATAGATCTAGTCTAGCATAGAAGTTCGGCTTCTTCTTGCTTCTTGTTAATGGTGAAAATGTAGGACTGTATGGGTTTACCTACAGTCGGTTTGTCACCACGCATGGGAAAGATCATTTCTTTTAGTGTTAGTCATGGGCCTAGAGTGAGTATATCTAATTTCTAAATAGCTGAATAGGACTTTTCTATCATTAACAGAAATAGCATAGAATCTTCGACAAAGAACTCTTCGCTATCTACGAATACTGTGTTTGTGATCAAAGTGGCAGATGCTTTGTTCTAGAGGAGTGTGGCTATGCCTTCCTGGTTCAATTCACTGTTTTTGATAGCTCTTTCTTAGTGTAACGATAGTTATGTAGTTCTTTGTCTTATACATATACTTGTAATTTTCAAATGTTGGCCTTCATTGTAAGTGCGCTTGAGTAATATGTACTTCTTTTTTGCAGTTGCGGCTTTAATTTGTTATCATTACTAATGTAGGTCAGAAAGTTCTGAAAATAAATGTCCCTCAAATATTTTGCTTTTGCTGATATTGCAGACTTTTATAAATACTTTTGTGAGTATGATATAGATACTACTGGTAGCCACAATTACTGAGGAGTTTGAAGTTCTTAGAACCTACAAGGATGAAATTTTAAATGATTAACTCAACACACAGACTAATTACCTATGTAATTAGAGGAAGATGCAAGTGTAAGTCCTGTGCACTTCCTGACATCTTTAATTACACTATGAACCTTTTTTTTATTCTCATGTCGATTCGACAGATGAGCAGGCAGACAGGCATTTGCCGGTGGGTTTGGCAACCTGTTTTGCCTTACCTGCACATGACTTTAATGATGAAGGAGGGGTGTTCAAGTCCTTCTCCACCCTCTCGTCTACTGGAGCACTAAGTCTCACAGGGACAGAACTGTATGCCACGTGTGAGACGGCTCCAGCAGATGCAGCTTTGTTGTTCGGAGTATCCGTCTCCTAGGAGGACTTCCGACCAAGGATGTAAGGGGTTCCTCCTACCCCCTGACTCGTGTAAGCGGGTGCGTCATGCCCGAACATGCCCCTGAGGCCTGTCTCAGCCACAAAGGCCTGCCACCTTTAAAGTCAACTAAATAACCCTAACGATCTGCCGCTTCCAGACCATGTTGATTTGATTATATAGATGACATCCTCTGGGGCCCCCAAAACTGTTGCGAGCGTGTGGATTTTTGATATGCAGATATCAAATGATGATGCACAAATAAAATGCTTGTATGCAACAGATAATAAGTAATGACTAAAATCTACTGTTGTACATGATGTGGCCCTCAAACCTGACACCCATACCACGTCAAAGTAGCCAATCTATGAATTTATGAATATTTAATTATGTCTGGATAGGGTTAAATGTATAGACAATCGAGATGTAGTACTACCAAGGCGTGCTAACTTTCAAGAGCCCTGACTGACCGTAGGCGTAAACGCATAAGTTACCAGGCCATAAAAATGACTCATGACGTACACTGTTAGGAATGCCTAGCATGCCTTGCTAGAAAGTCCCGATAATGACACAGGGAAAGGCCCACTTGAGTCAGAGGGAATAACCAGAAGTTTCACTAGTACATGGGCAATCAAACAAATCTCTACCAGCGCCGAAAGGCGGGAATATGTGGCATTGGACATGGTCGCACAGAAAAGCCGTACATGGATTTTGATAACATTAAAAAATGCCCCCCCCCTCCCAATGAATAAACAGCCGAATAGGCGAAGTGATACTAGGTGAGACATTAATATTGACACAGCAACAAAGGCTGACCAAACACTGTAACAGCTTTGCCCTATATATCGTACAAACTATAGACCTGTTCTTTTTGCTATTTCTATGTATTAAATGTATAGATAATCAATATGTAGTGCTGTAAAGCTGTGCTGACTTTTAAGGGCCCTGACTGACCATAGGTGCAAACTTTCACCAACTTACAAAAGACGTACACTGTTAAGAATGGCTTGCTGGAAAGTCCCGATAATGACACAGGGAAAGGCCCACTTGAGTCAGAGGGAAAAACCAGAAGTTTCACTAGTACATGGGCAATCAAGCAAATCTCTACCAGCGCCGACAGGCGGGAATATGTGGCATTGCAGGACACGGTCGCACAGAAAAGCCGTACATGAATTTTGATAACATTTTAAGAATGCCCCCCTCCCTATAAATAAACAGCCGAAAGGCGAAGTGATACTAGGTGTGACATTAATATTGATAACAACAAAAGCTGACCAAACACTGTAACAGCTTTGTCGAATATATCGTACAAAATATACACCAGTTCTTTTTGCTTTTTCTGTGTATAAAATTTATAGACAATCAATATGTAGTGCTACCAAGCCGGGATGTATAAATGGCTTTCAAGGGCCCTGACTGACCGTAGGTGTAAACTTACATCAAGTTACCGGGCCATACAAAAGACGTACACTGTTAAGAATGTCTTGCTAGAAAGTCCCGATAATGACACAGGGAAAGGCCCACTTGAGTCAGAGGGAAAAAACAGAAATCTCACTAGTACAGGGAGAATCAGGCACACCTGTACTCTGGTATCTTCAGAGCTGTGGGACCTGAGACGTCCAGGTGAGTTTTAAAGAAATTTCTTCATCTTGATCAGGTAATGGTACGGTCATAATACCACCGATGTCAGTAGGGCGTGTAGCTCAGGCCGGGCTATGAAGCCGTATAGGTGGCATAGATTTGTCCCTGTGGACTACCGGAGTACCTCTCGATGTTTTCATGATTAGGTCACGTCCTACATATGCCGTCGGGTCCCAACTTTTTTAAACAAATCCGAGCCGTACCCAAAAGTGCCCGTTAGCCACAGGGAGTCCCATGGGGCCACACAGGGGGCACGACCGACAGTGCAAAAGAAAAGAAAAAACAGCCCGTAAACTACCCGTTGGAGCTCTTTTTCCCAACTGTTCTTATAAGTCTTTCCCAAGAGGACGGATAGACTTTCTGGATCGTCTCGTAATGCCGGACATTTCTGCTCGTGAAAAATCGTACAATTTGTAAAAAAAAGCGATCTATTAAAGATTCAGATATGTTGAAACATCACCTTTTAAGGAACAGTTTCATGTATATATTGTGTAGTTTTGAGTAATATTTATGTGAGGATTGACGAAAATGCACAGCGTTCATACCTACCGGTGCACAAGGGTGGGAAGGAACGCTTCGTAACGTGCGGGCATTCGCTACTATTGTGTGTGCATAAAGTGACAAAAGGCCACGGGAAAGACTACTGTAATTTCTCGAAAATGTTGCCTTTCTAGTTTTACCTCCTTTATACACCTGGGTGAAATGAGGAAGGTCGTGTTAAGTGCCATTCCCAACGGCACAACCTTGGGGGCCACGGAGCGTATCGAACTCGGCTACGTACAATGTTAGGAATGTCTTGCTGGAAAGTCCCGACAATAACACAGGGGGAACCCCGCTTGAGTCAGAGGGAATAACCAGAAATCTCACTAGTACAGGAAAAATCAAGCAAATCTCTGCCGTGGCATGTTCAGAGCTGTGAGGCCTCAGACATCCAGGTGTGTTTTAGAGAATTTTTTTTTTCATCTTGATCAGATAAGTCTACGATCATAAATGCACCGATGGGTGTGTAGTCTCGGCCGGGCTAGGAAGCCGTAGGTGGCATAAATTTTTGTCCCGGTGGACTACCGGAGTACAGTCAAACCTGTCTATAGTGGCCACTCAAGGGACTGGAGAAATGTGACCACTATAGACAGGTGGTCACTAAAGGGAAAATGCTGATCAATTGACCACCAGCAATAAGGTACACATGATTTCAGCACCCACTGATCTTTCTCACCAAGTAATGATGTCTTAATCGTTTCAAAATTCAACTGACTGTGCCAAAGTCAACTTACGGAAAGTGATTGCTGTTGAATTTTTTTTAATGTTGGTAAACTCGCCGACAAAGTATTACGATCTAACGTTTAAGGCACGCGTACCTTCCGCAACAGCCAAATTGACCCTGTCGGGAACTCCAAGTACTCGCAAACTACGATTTTAAACCCGGCGTAGGTTGACATACGGCCGCTGTTTGGTCGCCATAAGCAGTGTTTCTGTATCTACGGGACCTGACACCGTGTGGCCGTGGCCGTGTTGGACAGGTGGCCGCTATAGACTATTATTTAATGCTTGGGTCAATGGGAAAATCTAAGGGACTGGCAAATCGTGCCCGCAATGGCCAGGTGGCCGCTATGCAACCTTTCGATGTTTTCATGATTAGGTCACGTCGTATATATCTCGTCAGGTCCCCGTCACTTTTAGCACTGCAAGTTTTAACAATTCCGAGCCGTACCAAAAGTTGCCCGTTGGCCACAGGGTGCACCTTGGGGCCACACAGGGGACACGACCGACAGTGCAAAATAAAAAAAAATAACCCTTAAGCTACCCAGTGGAGCTCTTTTTTTCCCAACTGTGAACGGAGCATTACAGGGGCTGTACTTGCATAGGCAGTTTTTTTTTTCTATTCGCTTTTTTAGACAGACGAGGACAATGTGGCATTGCACTCAAATAAGTAACTTATATTAAACAAGCGTTCGCAGAACTCAACCTCCGTGAAATGGGTGAGGGTGTGGTGGTTTGAGGGTGTTTTTTATAGGCATCTCAGGGCTAGGCTAACAGTATATGATACGTCCTATTGGCAAAATTGTCCGGAATTCTACAGGATTTTTTCCGCGCCTATGTAGTTGCATCATCCCGTTGGAGTGGAATAATTTGGGTTCACAGATTGTCATGGTATTTGGAATGCAGATAGTTTTTGTCATGAACTGTGAGCGAGCGAATGAGTGAGATAGCTCTGGAGATGCCTTACATAATCAAATTGTATTATACAAATCAGGGGCTAACTTGCATAGATAATGAGGACATTTTAAAAGTCTACTTCATTTCATAATAGCAGATACTCAAACATAAGACACATGTAACTAACAAAGCGAGAAATATTAGCCTAACTGAGTAGCGTACTAGTATGTTCGATTGGACCACAGCAAATAAATTTTATGGATGACATCCGCGCGCGCATTAATGTTCGCCTGATTTCAGGAAAAAAAAAAACAAGAATTTTTTTCTTCTGCAGGGACCGTCAACATGACGATAAAGTACCAAAATGAGCAAATATATTTTGTTGTAGCCTAATGATTGTACTTGTACAAGTGACACTTGCGAGGTACCCAGGACTGTAGTTGTAGAAATAAAACTTATTGGATATATGGAAGCTATGAGTGTGCTTACCAACTTTGTTGATGATGCCAGTCTACCACACTAGTGTCACTCTTACCACACCAGTACATGTCTTAAAAACAGGAATGAATGCCTTGTTGGCTCTGATGCCATGTTTTGTCTCTTTAATTCTTTTTACAACAGTGGTCACAACTTTATGGTGCCTATGTTTTTACCTGTCTTGTTTTTTTTTTCGTCCCATCGCACTATTTTTGCAGTCTGAAGAGGATGTCATCCATGAAATTTTCTTGCTTTGGACTTGGTAAAAATTCCCGGAATTTACAACAAGTCTTACGTGCGTGCGTAATTGCATCATCCCTTTGGAGGGTAATAACACGGGAAGGGTTGACGGATCGTCATGCTTTTTGATCTCTAGATACCTTGGGGGATGCCTTCTACAATCAAGTTTTTTATGCAAACCAGGGGCTAGTTTGCACAATTAATTAATCCGCAGAATTTCGTAACAGGACAGTCAAACGTACATGTATTACATTTGTAACTGAAAAAAAAATATATTTATAGATATTTGTAGATATTAAATATGCTAATTGCTACCTAGCTCCGCAATGTAGTACGTTATATACTTCCAATTCTTATAATGGACTATCGAGATAAAACATGTCAATATTGACGACTTAATACATTGAATGGACGTTTCCACAAAGTAATATAGTTTTCTTTGTACAACCCCTATAAGTATAATATACAACTGCTGCAATACAGATAATTATTTTCGACTTGTTGCTTGCAACAATGATAATGTAACATTCTTTGTTTCACAATGCAGTCCACTACATTGTGTATCCCATATCATATGTCTAATGTACAATCCCTATAAGCAATCTCATCAATGACTACAAGTTACTGTGAAAAACAAACCCTGCTTTTTTCAACAATGTATTGTACAGCCCTTTTAAAGCTTATAATATATGCCCCTGTATACAATATCATCATTGCCCTTATTCTTGGTGTACAGATTATCAAATCTTATGGGAAACGTGTACACCCCACCATGTATAATGTACTGTCCCTATAGTACCATTTTGTTGTTGACCTTTGGGGTCACTTCCTGTGGAGACGGGGTAAGTGCAACAAACGCTGGTAGCAGCATGACGTAATACCACCTAAATATAGCACGATTGCGCAATACCCACTCAGGGCCACTGTAAAACCCATTTTCCACGTAGAAATATTCCCTGCAAAACCGTTAGAAGCCACTAGACAAAAAACGCCTCGTACGTTTCATCTCCTTCTCAAGAACTACCCACATACCAAAAATCAGATCAATCTGTCATGGTCTTACGCAGCTGTACTGTTCACAGACACGCCCTATGTAAGGTTTCTGAACATACCTATTGTATCATGCTATCGGGACTTGGCTAAAAGTGCTCGTGCCAACTTTGACGTCGTATAACTGCCTAACGATGTAATCTATGACTACGAAACTTGGTGACTTTTCCTAAAATATTGTTGGCAACAATTCTGCGAGAAAAAAATACAGTTTTTGAATTTTCGTGTTGCCATAACCATACATGTCCAGAAATGGGTGAAATGTACGAAGTTTGGATCAGCCTACGTCACACGTAATTTCCGACAACTTCTAGCTTCCGACAACTTCCGACAACCGCTGTCGGCAAAGTTCGGGAAACGTCGACAATTATCTGTGACGTAGCTACGCTAACTACATGGGGCGGACCTAATGTACGAAGTACGATGTACGAAGTTAAAATGTTTTCTATTTTGTGGGTTATGCTAAGTTCGTACATGGGGCGGACCTAATGTACGAAGTTAAGATGTTTTGACTTTGTTGTGAGTTATGCTATCTTCGTATATGGGTCGGGCCTGGTGTACGAAGTCAAGATGTTTTGACTATGCTGTGGGTTATGCTAACTCCGTACGCAGTATTCTATTCTACTTTCACCTGTCGCACATGGTCAGCCACGCGTTAATCACATGCTCTCATCATCGATCACCAATTATTGAGTGCGGGTGGAGAACAATCTGTATCATCTAACTCGTGAACTAGATCGTTTATAAAAATATTAAAAAGTCTAGGGCTTAGTTTACACTCCTGCCTGACACCCTTATTGGTAACAAACAGTGGTGTTAGGCCAGATAACGTTAGAATCAACCATCTCATAAAAGTAAGAGGTTCCTATAGAATGACTTATATGAAATGAGTTTTAGTCAAGACCATTTTGTTTTGACTAACATTAGGTAGCATTTTTGTGACTGTTGTATACCATTATGCCTTAGTGAGAACGATAACATTTATGGGAACTCGCAAATATTTTCATCATTCTAAATTTTGTTACTTTTTATTATTCAACACTTATTCAAGTGCCTTCTGTACGGTCTTAGAACTGTCAACTTTGTATTTCTGACGTGATCACCATTCCTCAATGCACTTGAGGTCTTATTTATCAAAGTTTGTAATTTTTTCATCGTTCAATATGGTGTTTTAATAAGACCTCTCATTTTTTAAGTCGACTCTAACGATTCGTACAACGTTAAGCCTGACCATCTGTACTGAAGATCTGTTAACTTTGTACATCGTGCATCGTACACTAACCCTGCCCCTCTGTACGAAGTTAGATTTTTTAACTTCGTACATCGTACACCAACCCTGCCTACCTGTACGAAGTTAGATTTGTTAAGTTCGTACATCGTACATCGTACACCAACCCTGCCTACCTGTATGAAGTTAGATTTGTTATCTTCGTACATCGTACATCGTACATCGTACACCAACCCTGCCTACCTGTACGAAGTTAGATTTGTTAACTCCGTACATCGTACATCGTACACCAACCCTGCCTGCCTGTACGAAGTTAGATTTGTTAACTCCGTACATCGTACATCGTACACCAACCCTGCCTGCCTGTACGAAGTTAGATTTGTTATCTTCGTACATCGTACATCGTACACCAACCCTGCCTGCCTGTACGAAGTTAGATTTGTTAACTCCGTACATCGTACATCGTACACTACCCCTGCATACCTGTACGAAGTTAGATTTGTTAACTCCGTACATCGTACATCGTACACCAACACTGCCTGCCTGTACGAAGTTAGATTTGTTAACTCCGTACATCGTACATCGTACACCAACCCTGCCTGCCTGTACGAAGTTAGATTTGTTAAGTTCGTACATCGTACATCGTACACCAACCCTGCCTACCTGTACGAAGTTAGATTTGTTATCTTCGTACATCGTACATCGTACATCGTACACCAACCCTGCCTACCTGTACGAAGTTAGATTTGTTAACTCCGTACATCGTACATCGTACACCAACCCTGCCTGCCTGTACGAAGTTAGATTTGTTAACTCCGTACATCGTACATCGTACACCAACCCTGCCTGCCTGTACGAAGTTAGATTTGTTATCTTCGTACATCGTACATCGTACACCAACCCTGCCTGCCTGTACGAAGTTAGATTTGTTATCTTCGTACATCGTACATCGTACACCAACCCTGCCTACCTGTACGAAGTTAGATTTGTTAACTCCGTACATCGTACATCGTACACCAACCCTGCCTGCCTGTACGAAGTTAGATTTGTTAACTCCGTACATCGTACATCGTACACCAACCCTGCCTGCCTGTACGAAGTTAGATTTGTTATCTTCGTACATCGTACATCGTACACCAACCCTGCCTGCCTGTACGAAGTTAGATTTGTTAACTCCGTACATCGTACATCGTACACTACCCCTGCATACCTGTACGAAGTTAGATTTGTTAACTCCGTACATCGTACATCGTACACCAACACTGCCTACCTGTACGAAGTTAGATGACGTCTCCAAAAACTTCCGAAGTTTACCGATTACGGTCTATATATACCTTTAACTTCGTACAAGTTCGTACAACTTCGTACACACTGAGTTCGTACATTTACCCCATTTCTGGACATACCTCGCCATAACAACGGGTTTCTGATAAGCATATTTTACAAAATTTACTAATTTCTGTTTCAATTATGAGATTTCATGGTGTCACTGCTTTACCACACTTGTTAATTTATATCATTAACATCCCTGTAATTTGAATTTTTATTTATAATTAAATATTCATAATTTATGATACTTTGATGAAGGGTAAAAATCCAACATGGTGGACAATGTCATTATCAACGGTAAATACATGTTATTTTTACTCAAATTCCGTCAATATCTTTTATTTTTCTACAAAACGTTGTCACTTGAACGCTTTTAGTCTACTCCTATTTTGTTTGGGGGTTATATGTTGAAAAAACGTATTTTAGAAAATTCAAGCTTGTCAATCCGAGATGGCGGACAAATGACGTCATTTCCTGACGTCATATAGGCGCCAATGTCATCGTCATTGGCAACAAAAGACTTGGCAGCCTTAGATGCTTATAAGAAAACCTTTATAGTCATCGTTTTGTATAATACCTTTGCGTATAGCGAAAATTACATATTTAGACCGTTTTAGCCCAAAATATATTATGACGTCATATTACGTCATAAAGATACTAAAATTACGAAAAATATAAAACTTTACTAATACATCATCCCCTCCAAATTTGGTGATCCTAACCCAGCCGTTTCGAAATTACAAAGGGGGGGGGGGGCAAAAGAGCCTGTTGCTGTAGGCATGGCGCATAGAAAGCCCCGATATAAAATGATACGTACTTAGTGGCAGCACTATGGTATCTTCAAAATGTGTTGGATTTTTCATTGACCCCTGAGTATATACAGTTTTAAATCATACCTAATTTGTTAACGGTGTTTCATTCTTTCATTTAAATTTGAATGTCAACAATTTGTGCTGCCACGAAACTAATCTATTACCATAATTACCGAGAAAATAAATTGTACTGGTGGCTTGGAATCCTTTACATTTAACCTAGAGAGGAAATATCTTCTTAGTATGCAATGTTACATCCAGAGTGCGCACGGAACATATGTTGTTGTTTTTTTTCTTTTTTTTCTATGTATCAAAGCCTAAGCATCAAATACTACAAGAAGATAATGCCTGGCGCAGTTATTACCAGCCTGGCAAACAAGCTACAGGACTTGGAGCAATGCCTCAAAAGTCAAGACAAAAAAGAAGTCGGGTACGGACGGGCTCTCAGAGATGCCATTATTAGCAAGGATTGCTTTATAGAGGTTGAAGTTCTGAAATGTCTTGGAGACCTGCATCTTGAGAAAGGCAAGTTCACTAAAGATTCGATAGAGTTTGACAAGGCTGCTGGCTTCTTTGCTGCTGCCCTACTGCGCTGCAAGGATCCAGACATGGGTGAAACACTTGAACATCGTATCGGCTACATGGAGAAACTCTCCAGACAACTGCTGCAAGGATACTCTCCACACTTCCTGTGGTTGTCGGAAGACTACTGGGGGACGGCGGACAGCAATGTCTTGAGGGTAGCAGAGATTTGCCACAAGGTGGACAGTGTAAGAAATTCTTTTGAACAGACTTACACAGAACTGCTGGCGAATACAATTGGAAACAGTGACATGTTCTTGGAACTTGAGGTTCTAAAATCACTTGGAGATCTCTACCTAGACAAAGGCAAGACAACTTCTGACGTATCCCAGTTTTTCAAAGCAGCTGTCATGTATCAAAAGGCCCTGACAAGATGTGGGGATCCTGGGATAAAACTGACTCTGAAGCATCGCATGAGGTATATGGACAAGATCAGGGAAGCGTTGGAAAAGGTCAGTTATCAATTCTTCTTTTTACTCATTGTGCTTGTGGTAAAATCGTTAGTGATGTGCAATCCAGTAATGCTAAATGCGTCATGCAACTACAAAGTTCACAACGTACATTTTCCACATGGCATGTAATACACTTAAAATCACTTAACACACAAAATGCATTCTCTCACACTCGCTCACACACACACACGGGCGCGGGCACGCACATGCACAAGTGCATGCATGTGCATTGGTATTTCCAACTTATACAAGTATGTAGAGCTTGACAGATATATCTTGTACCATGCAGAAATCATCAACGAAGAAACAAAAGCCAAGAGAAAGAAGTCTACCCATGAAGCAACAGTCCGAAAACATCACAAGCAATGACATCATTCAGGACAATCATCTCCATCCAGACATGACAAGGTTAGGAAACTTCACAAAGCAAATTTTGTTAATAGTTGACTCCTGATTTACACAGGTGACATAATTACAGCACTTTCAATTCATGGTACAATTTTCTTCTTTTATAGCGACGAAACGGAGCCATGGATGAGCAGTTTTGCATCTGGAAGTGATGTAGACGTGAAAAACAACGATGGGTGAGTAGAATTTAGAACAAGAGTTTGCAGACTTAATACCTCCGCGATGCATCTAGAGATTTAAAACGTTACTACTGTAATAATCGATTGGAACATTTTTCTGTAGTTAGTCACATCTGTTATTGAAATACCTTGTATATCTTCATTTTTAACATGATATTATTTTCGTTCTAAAAAGGAATTAATAACTTCATAAGAACAATACACTACAGGCTAAATGAATCAAGTCGATAAAGATCCAGGTAATAAGATATGTTAAATGCAGTTACCCCTAAAAATGGATATGATCTTGTAAATGATTTTCATTGATTCTTACATGAAATATGTGGGTGCTATTTGAAACGTCTGGCCGTCAAAATCATATCCAGTTGTTTGGGTAAATGAAATAAAAAGTATATATAACAGTATGATCACACGTCAAAGCAATACCTTTCCCATGAATTACTACTGTCTGGTGGATCACCTTAAATATAGTCATGCTACCATTTGACTATGAAATGTACGACTACAAAAGAATGTCGCTATGCAATGCTACAGGACATAACAAAGCTGCTAGGGGGCCCATGTCATTAAAGTTTCATGGGTACATTAGCTTCTACCAACAAATCGAAATTCATAAAAAATACATCAACACAACATCTAGTTCTGATGCGAATACACAACTAGCAAAGACAAACATAGTAGCTCTCGTCGGAGCTAAAGTTCCATTACAAGCTTAAGACCATTGTCTTTCATTTTAAGATTGTACAAAGACAAACTTCAAGAAGGAGAATCATCCCTTGCCAGTGGATACCTGGACTTAGCCGAGCAGAATTTTGCTGCTGCACTAAAACTGGTACATGTCAGAGGTAAGAGAAAAACTCATGTTAGCATTATGTAATGCTCAGAATTTTCTAATAGGGACATTATTTAACTGATTACAGCAGTTGAAAAAAAGTATATTAGGTATGTTTTGAATTCAGTGGTGTAAACAATTACTACAAGTTCCGGGCCTTACACAGAAATACTGTAAATGCACAAACGTTCGCGGTGGTTTTATGTTCGCGGTTCTTCCGGTGGCCACATCACCGCGAACTCAAATCAACCGCGAACATTTATTTTTTTCAATGTTTTTATGGCGCTACCGTGAACACAAATCTACCGCGAACATTCTACTAGTATGAGAACAATCTATGGATTTGACGATACCGCGAACTTAAAACCTCCACAAACACTCCATTTTACCGCTACCGCTAAAGTAAATCTCCGCGAACATAAATACATCTTTTAAAGAATAGATAAAGGTGGTGCCACAATGTGGTTTATGATTATAAGGGCCGAAATATATTTAATATCTTTCTCCCCAGATCCCACAGTGCAGCAGTACCAGAGAGAGGTGGAGCCCCTGCACAAGTTGGGGGATGTCTACAGTAAGCGAGGTCAGCAGACAGGAGACGGGGGAGACTTTGTCAAAGCAGCAGCACTCTACAATGCAGCAATGGCCAGGTCAGAGGATCAAGTCCTCAATGGTATAATAACAAAAGGTATTAAGGCAGTAGAAATGCTATTCATTAGATACATATTAGGCATTCATTGTAATATAAAACAAGATGACACAGACAAACACAAGAAACTGTTGAAGGAGATGCGGGACCAGATCAAGCTGGAGATAGAAACCATTGACCAGCAGCTGGATCCCTATGTATATGATGAAGACGACCCATGTGTCAAAGAGACAGAGGCAAAACGAGCTCAGGCTGTCAGGCAATTGTTTGAGAATATTGCACAACAAAGGAAGGAGTTCGTCAGCCTGCTTGTAGAAGAGTGCATTGGGCTAATGGGTCCCTCTCCCTGTACGTATGCCCTGATAGGTTTGGGTTCACAAGCCACAGCACTGGTTACTCCATATTCAGACCTAGAGTTCGCCATCTTGGTAGAGGATGAAAGTGAAGAACGCCTTGTCTATTTCCGGAACCTCACCTACTATCTACACCTCAAGGTGGTCAACCTGGGAGAAACCATTATCCCGGCACTAGGAATAAAATCTCTCAATGACTTCTACTCAAAGAATCCCCTCGACGACTGGTACTATGACTCTGTTACGCCACGTGGGTTTGCATTTGATGGCTCCATGCCAAAGGCAAGCAAAACTCCACTGGGCAGGCAGAGAACTGTTAACGAACCACCCAGTGAACTCATCTGCACCCCAGAACACATGGTTTCAATATTGCGAAACGATGTCACATTGTACCTGAAGGAAGGATATCATCTTGCCACTGTCTTGAGAAACCCATGTCTGATAGCAGGGGACCAAGATTTGATTAATACATACATGACAATTACAGGGCAGATACTGAAAGCTGATGGGGGTAAAATGGCTCGGCAACTGGCAGAGGAAGAAAAGTGGAAAATATTCAGCTCTCCTAAAAAATCAATTACGGAAAGGCTGATTGACGTCAAGAAAGAAATCTATCGATTCCCAGCTGTAGCAGTGGACTGCTTGGCACTGTCTGCAGGCATTATACCAACTACAGTTTGGAAGACAATAGAGGAAATGGAAACCCAAAATGTGATCAGCGCAAACAATGCACACCACCTGATAGTGCTTACCAGCATCTCAGCAGAACTCAGGCTCAGAACCTACATTGCAAATGGTGGACAGAAGGAAAACTTTTCAGCTTTGGCCTCAATGGAAACAGTGCCGCATGGACAAGAATCAGTTCTACATACAAATGATGAAATGCAAACAAGTGTAATAAAACCGGTTTTCTATCTACCAAACGAAAAACAGCTTTTTAGATACTACTATACAGCAATCCCCCTTGCGAAAGTTTTGAAACCATGGGCAGATCCAGCGATTACTAGCTTGATGCGCGCCTTGTATCCTTTTCATCCTGTCAAAGAAGAGTCACCAAATTTCTGTGATATGTCTCCAGAAATACGTGGAGCAATGTACTTTAAGCTATGCAAATTTAGGTTGTCTATACTCTACTTCGATGAGGCCCTGAAAAAAGATGTACATTCAGACACTGTAAAAAGTGTTTTGTTTAACAATGTAGGAGATGCATGGCAACTGGTGGGAGACTACCAAAAAGCAATCACCTACTATGAACATGCACTGCAGATACGCAAAAATATTCACGGTCAGAGTACGGCACACCTTGACATCGCCTCCTCTCTCAACAACCTGGGGACAGCCTATCATAATCTGGGTGATTTTATAAAAGCTATCAGCTACCATGAACAGGCACTGCAGATGGAAAGGATTATCCATGGTCAGTGTGCAGAACATTCTGACATTTGTATCTCACTAAGCAACCTGGGGACAGTCTGGAGTAGCCTGGGTGATTACAGTAAAGCAATCAGCTACTTTGAACAGACACTGCGTATGGAAAGAAGTATCTACGGTCAGAGTACACCACATCCTAGGATTGCCAGGTCATTTAACAACCTGGGTTCGACCTGGCAAAATCTGGGTGACTTACGAAAAGCTATCTGGTGCCATGAAAAGGCACTGCAGATACACAGGACTGTCTATGGACAGAACACAGCACATCCTAAAATTTCCGACTCCTTGGAAAACATAGGGTCAGTCTGGTATGAGCTTGGTGATCACAGGAAAGCTATCAGCTACTATGAACAGTCACTGCAGATGCGCAGGGTTATCTATGGTCATGGTACAACACATCCTCATATTGCCTTTTCACTCAACAACCTGGCAGAAGCCTGGCGTCATCTGGGTCATTACAGGAAAGCAATCAGCTACCTTCAACAAGCACTGCAGATGTTCAAGATTATATATGGTGAGAATAGAGCACATCCGCATATTTCTACGCTACTCGGCAACTTGGGAGAAGCCTGGGGTTACCTGGATGATAACAAAAAATCAATCAACTACCTTGAACAGGAACTACAGATGTTAATGAAAATCTATGGCCAGAGTACAGAACATCGTGACATTGCCAAGTCACTCAGCAACCTGGGGAAAAGCTGGCTCGGGCTGAGATACTACAGGAAAGCAATAAGCTACAATGAGCAGGCACTGCGAATGTACAGGAGTATCTATGGTCGGGATACAACACATCATGAAACTGGCACCATACTCAGCATTCTTGGGTTAGCCTGGGGTGAACTGGGTGAGAACAGGAAAGCAATCAGCTGTTATGAAAAGGCACTTTTTGTGTACAGGAGTAACTTTGTCCCGGGTAAAACACACCAGTACGTTGCCATCACACTCAGCAACCTGGCGATGGCCTTGAGAGATCTGGGTGATTACAGGAAAGCAATCAACCACTTTGAACAGGCATTGCAGATGTTCAGTGACATCTATGGTCAGAGTACAGCACATATTGACATCGTTAACTCGCTCGCCAACCTGGGTTTAGCCTGGGATGGCCTGGGTGATCACAAAAAAGCCATCGCTCTCTTGCAAAAGGCGTTGGTAATGGCAAAACAGATTTACCACCAAGAAAAGAGTCACCCGAAGATAAAAGTTATTGAAAGGCACATTGACCAGATCCGCAGTAACTTCATGATAAACTAGAATTAAGATTCTAACTGTCGAGTACGTATCAAAAACACATGAACCATTTAGATGAATGATCGTGGCAAAACAAACTTGAAATGATAGTTTTATATCATTAATTGTTGTGACACTTGATATGTACATGGATACGGATATTGGATTAAGCAGATCCATCCCATAAAAAAGTCACCCAAGGATGACAATTTGAATAATTATAAAAATTTGAATCAAGACTTACCTTCTTACAAAATCATCCGTTTGTGAAAAAAAACAGTTGTCTCTAAGTGCACTGTTGTCTTCATACAAAATTATTAGAAAGAACAATTAATTAAGAAAAATACCCTTGCTTGAGGATAACTAGTATAATTGAATATTAAATATCAAACCCTACATAAAGTCTATGTATGTACAGTGTATGTACAGTCTATACTTTAGCTCTTTCTTTACTTGACCTTAGTTCCATGGCAGACCGACAGAACTGTATCTGCATCACATTCGCCAAGTCACTACTACAATTAGACTCCCGTGACTGCCCCCCCCCCCTATTCGGAAAGCACATAATAGGACGCACAACTCGCAGTTCAAAGAAATTGGACATTTCGTTTGCCGAACGAACAGCTATTACACGTACAACTCCCCAATCACGTGTCTGGTATACTTGCTGAAATGAGTGAGTCGCCTGCTGGATTGAACAATCGGAGTGAACTGAAGTTAGATTTGTTTTATAATAGGTTTAAAAAAACGCTAAATCCTCGTCCTCTAGTAACTGGTGGACTGATAATATTTACTTTCGCACATACCAGATTTTAATGTGTACATTATTATTTTAGCTAAGCTTCAATCATGTTTGTATTGTACAGAGATTTCATGCGATACACAATGCCACTTGTATCCTAGAACCTGGTGTTTTAATGATGTTGATGTGAGAGTTTTGTTCAGTAAAATATCATATATTTGTATTAGATTTTAATGTGTGCATCATATGTCAAGCATTGTACTTGATGTGATTGTACGCCTACATAGCTCAGCCACTGACTGCAATGTGTTTTCTGAATAAAGTTTCAAAGCTTCAGTTTCAAAGTAGTAGTAGCACAATTTTATTTTGGCACGAGTGAAAATTGTGTCTTCTCTATAGATTACAAACGACGCCTAGCAACACATGCACTGCATCGACAACAGACGTATTCTCTTGGTGGACCAAGGGGCTTGCGAAAAACTACGCGATTTATCCCATATCATCTGAGATTCAAGCCGCACCGGGGATATGACTTTTGATTTCTGAGACTGAAGCTTCTTTGACAGCATGGGATTGTTGCAGTTTTGGCATCAACTACTAGGTGACGCTTTTGAAACACAGAAAAAAGAGAAAGAATCTATTTAAAGGAATTTGAGTCACGGACATTGGAGTAAGAGTCTATATGAAGTATTTTTTGATGCCTGATGATTGGGCATTGCACAGTGTGTACAGTATTGGTGATGATGATGATGATGATAAGAAATGTCATTTTTTTTTTTTTTAAATACCCTTTCCAGCTTTACAGTTTCCTGGATCCTACTCTCATGACCTTAATTTCTCTGGCCCGTAAAAGTAGATAAGCACATTTATTTGTTAAGAACTGATAGCTGGATATTAGGATAGCTGGACTGTGAACTTGGTCCAACCTTCTCTAACCGTGATCTAAGAGATGCCCGCTGCTGGATATGGAGATTGAGTGATAAGCTATGATGAGTTGGATATTACAATGTGTTAAGTAAAGATTAAAGAAGATAAAAAAGATTACAAAGTATTATAATAAATGCTGTATTTCCAGTTTCCAGAAGAGAGCCTACAGTTTATGCCCCCCCCCCCCTCTTACAATGGTACATTCCGTCCCAGGTGATTCGACGTTGGTAACCCGGATTTCATGACCGTCATCTTACCTTGCGTCTCCCTCAGATTGGTTGGTCATATGTCAAGTAAACATTATTTTCTGCATCATCGTACCATATGCGATTGTTCCCTTCGTGAAACGAAGGGTTTAAAGTCAGTGTTGTTTTGATGTCAGGTGGTCGTTTGTCAGCCTGATAACTAGGGAACGCGTGGATGGATTGTTTTGATATTTGGTATGTGGGTAGGATTAGACATGACGAAGGAATGGCAGGGATTGCGTTACGGCAGGGCGCTCTAGCGGCGTGTTATGGTACTGCAGCGGAACTTCCGGTTTTGCTATTTTTTGTTTGGGACTTGTTTGGGTGATGATTTGTAAGTGGTAGGTAGCTGTGTAAAAGCATAGTAAGGTGTGTAAGTTTTGGTCACCTAGGGGTTTCGCAGGGGCGTTGAAAGTAATTCTTGTTTTAGGTTTTGAGAAGGAATAATGCTAGAAGGGGTTGATGGATGTTAATGACTGTAGGTATGCTGACAGCTTACGTAATGATGTACATAATTGTATGCTTGTCATGCAAATTAGGTGGTAATTTGCATAATACAATAGGTATGTGTAGAAACATTCGACACTCTGTGTCTGTGAACAAAACAGCTCCTTCACGCCAAGACAGATTGATCTGATATTTGGCATGTGGGTAGCTCTTGAGACGGAGAAGAAACGTACGAGGCGTTTTTTTGTTTAGTGGCTTTTGACGGTTTTGCAGGGTATGTTTGTACTTGAAAATTAGAACATGGCCACTACCCCTCAGCCAATGGGAGCCCTTCAATTACTGTGATTATATCCACATAGTGTTGTACTATCCAAAAAGTGTGGGATTATGTAAAATTTGCATAAGATAATACCACACTTTTTGGATAGTACCACACTTTTTGGATAATCCAACACTTTTTCTGCACCACTGGTCGGATCACACACTGTGCTAATTGCCAAGGGGATTAGAGAGGATTAAGACACAAAGACTCAATGTCATAAACGTAACCAACAGTTTAATGCTTTCCATAGCTGTAACAAAGAACCAGGTCTTCAGAAAATGACAAGGTTACTGCCGTCAAACTATACAAAACAGTTTGATTCTTTCTACCGAAACAGTACCCAACAGTCAATGATTTCTATCACTGGAAAACACAACCAGATCTTCAGAAAATAACAAAATCTGTTCAATATTTTACAGACAGTAACAGGCTCGACCATGCCGTCAAACTTACACACAGTTTGATTATTAAAACTGTAAACTACTGAAAACAGTGTCCCCACTCTCGCCACTCCAGAAAATAACATGGGTGCCAGGTACGTTAAACCAAGGAGGTTAAACTTAACAAAACAGTTTGACTCTCTCTACTGGAAAACAAGCTTGATTCATGTTCTCAGTGCTGGAAACAGTGGAAAGAATAACCGAAACAATAAACCAAAACAGAGTAACTCACAGTTCATGATCAGAAATCCCAGTTCAAATATGCTTTCCATGATGATGTAACGTTAGATTTTAGTCCGTTTGGCTGAATGATGGAAAGCTGTGACAACCCGCTTGACTCTCAAGGTCAAGATGTTCCTTATACCGGTCTGCAAAGTGGAGCCCCAGGCTAGTCGGTCAGTCCAGTCATTGAAAGTTCAAGTCAAAGCCGGTTAAAATTCAGTTTAGCCGTACCAGATCCTTCCCCGCCTGTGGCTGGGTGTAGACTGAAGTTTCACATGGAACAGACTAGATGGAGATGGCCACCCACCACCATGCCATAAAACACCATGAACAGATTCCATTGATCAATAAATTCTCTATCCATGAGAGCAAGGAGGTCCCCTTTTCCACCTCCTTGATGAGAGGTAACTCTAACACACTTTGAATATAATGTGATATCCTGATTGATTCATCTTGAAAAATATCTTCGGGGTAGTGGCCATGTTCTAAAATAGATAGACGATGGGCTTGGCTTGATTATGTGAAATAGGGGTTGCCCCCCACTCGGGGGTTCCTTTAACACCCGAGGCTCCGCCTCGGGTGTTAAAGGAACCCCCTTGTGGGTGGGGCAACCCCTATTTCACATAATCAAGCCACACCCATCATCTATCTATTACATAGTGTATAGTGTGCTAAGTGTGGCGATTACGTAAAAGTGGTTTATATTTAGGAGTTACGTCATTCTGCGTGGGCTACAGCTAGTTGTGCATGGGCTCCCCACAGGAAGTGACCCCAAAGGTCATAGTTGCGCAATAGAGGACAGCACGACTTATATATACCAGACGATTACAAGGCAATGGTACTATAGGGACAGTACATTATACATGATGGGGTGTAAATGTTTCCTATAAGATTTGATAATCTGTAGATTAAGGGCAATGAATAAGGGCAATGGTGATATTGTTTACAGGGGCCTATATTATACGTTTTAAAAGGGTTGTACATGTAACAGTTACTACCGGTACAATACAATGTTGAACAAAGCAGGGTTTGTTTTTCACAGTACCTTTTAGTCATTGATGAGATTGTTTATAGGGATTGTACATTAGACATATAGGATGCACAATGTAGTGGACTTCATTGTGAAACAAAGAATGCTACATCATCATTGTTGCAAGCAACAAGTAAGTCGGCAATAATGATCTGTAAAGGGGGCTGTACAAAGAAAAACTATAATTTATAATATCACTTTGTAGAAACGTCCATGCAATGTATCAAGTCGTCAATATTGACATAATTGATCCGTCAATCCTTCCCTTGTTATTACCATCTAAAGGGATTTTTCTATTGCGTACGCGCGGAAAACTTGCTGTCAATTCCGGGATTTTTTACCAATCGGACATACTAGTACACAACTCAGTTAGGCTTATATTTCTCTCTTTGTCAGCTAGAGTCCATTCCAAGTCATCGTGCGGATGTTTGTTGTCATTGTTTAGAATTGATTTTAAAGTTTTGATTCTAGAATCGATATTTGATACTTCAGAAATATTTTCAACATTATTTCAATTTTATAAATATTTCCCCGGTCCTGTAAAACTTTGGAAAGATTCATGGTGTGGAATTAGATACTTCTAATGGTTTCTAAATAATGATAACAGCATTCTATCATTATTTACCATTTTCTACCATTTTTTGTAACATTTTGTAAATGGGTCAGTGGGCTAGGAAGATAGCAATTCACACATCCTTGCAAAGTATGGTTGGGTGTCAATGCAGCAATGACCCACCACAAAGGATCCACCAGTGCCCAGCAGTGAAATCAAAAAATATACAAAGGCAACAACATGGCTTACTTTTATGGGGGCAATTAACTAATTTTACCATTTGGCAAAGTTTAAATGTGAAAGAATCACACAGAGGTTTCACAATTATTCTAAAAAATATTTTGCACAGTTACTTTCAAAATGTTTCTAAACTATTCAAATGAATTCAAATATATGAATATTTTCTTGGTCAATTTTAAAAAAAAATCAATTATTGTGGCTTAGATATTCTTTTATTCAACATAATTCAGAGTTATTACAAATATCACCTAATATAAAATCCTCATGGTGACTTGGAATTGACTAATGTGTCTTATGTTTGAGTATCTGCTATTTTGAAATGAAGTAGGCGTATAATTTGGGTACCTACTGGCTGGCAAAATACACCTATTATTATTAATATAAACTGTCATCATTATTTATGCAAATTAGCCCCTGATATGTATAATAAAAATTGATTATTTAAGGCATCTACAAAGCTATCTCACTCGCTCGCTCACGGCCCATGACAAAAGCTATCTGCATTCCAAATATCATGACAATCTGTCAACGCAAACTATTCCACTTCAAAGGAATGATACAGCTATATAGGCGCGAAAAAAGTTGTAGAAGTCCGAGAATTTTTGCCAATCGAACGTATCATTTTCTGTAAGGCTAGCCCCTGATATGTCTTTAAAAAACACCCTCCAACCACCACACCCTAGCCCATTTCACGAAGGTTGAGTTCTACGAACGCTTGTTAGGCAATGAAATCCATTCATTCATTCATATTGCTACCCTGCATCAACTGCTATGATATCCATTAACACAAAGAAACACTGAGTTCATGTATGTCCATTATGCATAGCATTTTATTATTTAGCTTACCGCCAACCCCATTAAATTTCTTTCATCCCGAAATCTTGGCACAGTGAATAGGTGTTCTCGATATTACGTTTGACTAGAGAATTTCAAATAAAGCTGGTTTATCATGTTTACCGGAGTGCGGGTTGTACGGAACTGTATATCATTGTCAAAGTCATAATTTTGATGCAAATTACTAGTGGTACCGCTGAAACCGAATCAGTTTCGGGTTGGTTGCTACGGTAATGCTCAAAGTTAACAAAACAAGTGTGTCTCAAGTACTGCATTCAACACCATCATCATTCACTGCAATCTGCATCTATAGTCAACATAGCTACCCGTAAAAAGGTTCATATGGCAAGCCATCAGATACACTTTTTTGAACAATTTTACGTTCTTTTAGAATGTATGTTCTAAATCTCATCCAATGTTGAGAGGCACTGCTTCGTGCTGTAACCTAGTGCTAATTTAACACGTGAGTTAAATTGTGGGAGGGGCCATTTAGAATAAGATTGTGCGAATTTCTACATGATCGCCTTGCAACTACACGTGCACGAGCGTTCAACGTGAAAATCATAGATTTTATCTGCAAGCAGATCTCTCAGGTAAGTGTCACTGGCGATGTCTCACCCTCCGGTAACAGTAGGTCGCAGCTAACGCAGCAATCTAAAAAAAAGCAGTGATGGAACTGATGTCAACAGATACATTTGGTAAAAGTTGTCTCGTCTTTTAAAGATAATAAGCATTACATTATGGAAACCTTTATTCGAAAATTCAAATCCAATAGTTAATTGCGATCAAACAATGGATATAGAATACTATAGCAGTTAGGCAAAATGTTTTAGGCGAAATATATGTCTTTAAGCCCCCAGGCTGTCCGACAGTTGACGACACTTCAGCGTTGGATCGCTAGAGGGTCGCCTGACTTTAAAGTTGACAGTCTAGCTATAGTGAAATATTCAGCCATAACACACAGGCCCGGATCAGTTATCTGCGAACTTTAGTCAACCTTTAAATTCCCGCAAAGTTCGAGAGGACGACAGGCGTAGTACTGCCGAAAATGTTTATGAACATAGAGCTCAAAGATTCTTCAGTATATCGATTTTCGTACTGTTTGACAGGGGTAAATACTATTGGATAAATTCTCAGCAGTACCTGCTGCTTCGTGTGCTGTATCCACGTCAGAACAAACGAGGTTGTGGGGCCCCGTTTTCGTTTGCCTCAGTCACTGTCTTGAACAAAACTACATCTGAAAAACACAAGAGAGAAATATGGCTGATTACAAAAGCAGTGACATACGATCCTCAGTCATCCTTTAAATTCCCTCAATGTTAGCAACGAAGTTTGTGCAAGTATTTATGGATGGTGAGCTCCAAGATTCGTCAGCATATCGACTAAAGCTATTGGCTCAACCCGTCGCACATGCAAGTACGTGCTGTCTACGTGCAAAAACGTAGGCAATCGTTTCGGATCCGTAACTATTGGGTAAGTACCGCCTCCGTACGAACCCCTAGGGAATTCGACTGATTTTGGAGCAGGCAGACACGCCGTATAACTTTCGTGCAGGCAAAACTTTGTTTCCCATCGGGCTGCGGACTCGCCCCCCGTACGTGCCAGTATGGGCGACGTGCCTGCCCTGTACAGCCTGAACGTTTTCAGAAATACGTGGCGGACGTGGCCTCCCCCCCCCAAAAAAAAGTACGTGCAAATTGGACGTACGCCGGGTTGTGCCCTTAGCTTTATATAAATACTATTGGGTAAACTCTTTACAGTACCTACTGCTGTGTGTGCTGTATACATGTCAATGTTAGACAAGAGGAAAAATAGTATCAAATTAAGACTATGATACAGTCTCAAGTTGCATCAGAATCTGTTAGGCTTTATCCGTAATTGCCCCCCCCCCCACTGAATGATTGTGATGGATCTTTTATCCTGGCCGGGGGCAAAACAGTCCTCAATCGATCAATCAATCGTTCGCTTGCATAATGAGTTGATGTGTGGCGGCTACAGACAGTTCAGACAGTCCTCGCTAAATTGTCCTGCACTGGGCGTAGACGGTCCAGTCGGATCTGGGGACCCCCAGCTCCTGGAGTGTGTTGAAGACCTGATTTTCCCATCTCCCTTTTGTGCAGTCTCTAGGACGCTTCCATGATGGATCGGGATCTGATGTTAATTTGATCACGTCTTGCGTGGAGGTTGCTATGGACGCATGTCCTAATTAACAAAGTCAGCCGTTGTTTGGCAATTCTGGCACTGATTAGCGCCTGTTTTGTTGTAAGGCGGATAGATTCGTTGGAGATGATATCATGCTAACGTATGCCTTCTAATTTTCTGAAGCATTGGGTGTCAAAAGCGTCCAGTTTTTGTGCTAGAGACTTTGTTAGAGTCCATGTCTCCGCCCCATCTAGGAGGACGGAGAAAACCAAGGTGTGGTACGTCTTTAGATTAGTCTGTCTGGATAGTTGTTCACAACGCCAGACTCGGTCTAGTGAGGCTTAAGCTGCTAAGGCTATACCTAAAACATTTCTCACCATGAGGAAAACAAATGAAGACAATTTGCCCATAGCACTTCTGCCTCAACAATTAAAGTGAATCTTAATTAGAGACTCCCAACGGGTATCAGATCAATCATGTTTGTCAGATAGAACAATGGAACTTTGTCACATGTTGTCTATGTGTGAACACCTGTTAATTCAAGTTTTTTTCTAGACTTAGAAATACATTTGTAGCTTTTAAACACCCCACAACGGATTAATGTATGTGTGTTCCTAACTTTGCTGTTAATTAACTTAGGGTGCAACTCGGGAATGCAAACAAATGATGAAAATGATACCAACCCTTCCCTAAAGCAGTTCTGTCTTATGTTTACGATAGATGGAATGTTAATTGTATACTCCCAAATGATGTCAGTAAGGCCCATCTTTTGTGGTTGTCAGTTAGGTCAATGAAAGTTCGTAAAGTGTTGTCTATGTGTGGACATCTGTGCCTTTAAGTTTTGTTTCTAGACTTCAGACTGGCAGAAACTAAAAGTAGTACATGTATTGGTTATGAAAAGACTACAAACTACTTCTGTCAGTCCATTAAAATGAGTCAAGAGAAATTTCTGGTCCAAAATGTTCAAGAAGAATATTCACAACTTGGCCAGCAAGTATCTCCATCGAATAAGGCTTAAATCAGAAACTATTTAAATCAGAAATCATTACACTTGTAAATAATATAATAATCAAATGAGACAGAATTGAAAGTTAACAGTCACATCAAATGATCTGCCTGCCTGTTTGTTTAAAAAACACAAAAAAGAAATGTAGCAGCTTAACGCTAATTTTGAATCACGATTATTGCCTATTGTAGTGAGATCGCGTGACGCAATCAGCAGCGCGGTGGGCTCCGGTCCAAGAGGTCCTGAGTTTGAATCCTGCTGTTGCTTTTGTGTCTTTGGGAAAGGCGCTTTACACAATTTTCCTCACCTAATTCAGGTATAATAATAGAAATGAGTACATATAGCTGCGGCTAGTTACATACAGTGACAGGACTTTGTGGCAGTGGCTGGCCTTATGGGCATGTTCGGGCATGGCGCACTCGCCATACACGAGTCAAAGGTAGGAGGGACCCCTTGCATCTTGGGTCGGAAGTCCTCCTGGGAGACGAAAACTCCAACTATATAACAAACCTACATCTGCTGGGGCATGCGATTATGTCCCTGTGAGACTTAGTGCGCCAGTAGACGAGAGGGTGGAGAAGGACATACACATCTCTCCTTCACCTGAAAAAAATCACCTGTAGGCCAGGCAGACGGCGAGTAATGACTGTCTGCCTACCATTGTCTTCCGATACAGATGGATGCCAACAATTGTATAAATTATTTTTGACTTTTTACTGCCTTTCAATAGTTTTTCTCTAGTTTTTTTTCATTGTTTATGAGGAAAAGCCCACGAAACATTTTCAAACATAGTCAGCACACTCAGTTATCATAATTATTCTTAAAAATGGGGCACGTTGTCTTACTACTCAGCCTCTAAAGAGGACTACAGGTCCGACAAAAAAGTCAAACGTGCCAAATTGCTATTGGTTACACCAAATACTTCTTTTCTCTCTGCCTCAATTGTCTTCACACTAGCCGAAGATTTATTATTGAAGTTTGATGACTCGAATTAAGACTACCGACCTGGTAGATGTGTCGAGTTGCTATTGGTTAGACAAAGACCACCTAAGGAAGTGTTATTTTTTAAATTTCATTGCAATTATTGCACTTATTACACACGTGTGGTACCGCCATTAGTTAGATCTGCTCGCCACAGGGTATTTTTTTTGTTCTCCACTTTACTTCAATGTTGTCTTTGCACTGAGATGTTAGCGCACACGGTGACGTGTGGTGCCGCCATTGGCTAGAACTGCTCGCCACAGGCCCGTTTTTTGTTCTCCACTTTTCTTATATGTTGTCTGTTTACTGATGTTAGCGCACACGGGGGCGTGCTCCCATTGGTCAGAAGTCTTCACATCAAGCTGATTCTTTTGTTTTCTGTGCCTCTATATACCTGCTGCAGCCTCACTGTGTTACAGCTGCCGTTACCGCGTTCATCACGCGGAGACCATTTTGTGCCGACGAGACTTCGACCTGGTTGCCGCAACTTTCCTATCCCGTTCTTCGGTCTTCCTACCATAAAGACGAGCGACATAGGAACGAGCGACAGTTTTGTCCATTATCGGGCGTTATTCACGACACCAACTAGTTAGTTTTTAATAAGCGTCAATCTACATTATTCATAACATCGCCAAATTTCGACAAATAAAGTTTCCACACCTCCCACCCAAAAGTTCCAACTAAACTAATGCGTATCAGTTGATATGTTTAGTTTAACTTTACAATGTTCGGACTGAGTGAGCAAATGTAGACAAATGTAGTTTGTATCTTGTAAGCTTAGCGTCAGTTCTTTCTGTGGATATTAGAACATTTCTTGATACAGTTTACCGTCATAATGTTAACCGCTACATTAAAATGTTGATAAGGAGTTTGATGTGTGTAAACATGTGTGATCAATCTTTGTCATTCCGTACTTAAGAATTCTTGAGTAGAGACTGCGGGTGGTGTTTGAGATAAATCAGGTTTGTCAGATAGAACAATGGAACTTTGTCACATGTTGTCTACGCGTAAATATCTGTGAATTCAAGTTTTGTTTTTAGACTTAGAAATATATTTGTAGCTTTTAAACACCCCACAATATGAGGCGTTTGTGTTCGTAACTTTGCTTTTCGTTAACTTAAGGTGCAACTTGGTAATGCAAAACAAATAAAGAAAATGATACCAACCCTTCCCTAAACTAGTTCTGTCTTATGTTTACAATAGATGGAATGTTAATTGTATACTCCCTAAACGTAATTAAGTCCCATCCTTTGTAGTTGTCAGGTAGATCAATGAAAGTTCGTCAAATGTTGTCTGTGTGAACATCTGTGCCTTTAACCTTTGTTTCTAGACTCCAAAATAACAAAAAAGTGGTACATGTATTGGTTATCAAAAGACAAACAACTGCTTCTCTCAGTCCATTAAAATGAGTTAAGTGAAATTTCTGATCCAAAATGTTAGGGAAGAATGTTCACAACTTGGACGGCGAGTACCTCAATTGAATGATATGGCTTTAATCAGAAAGTCAGTTTTACTAGTAACAATTGAATGAGACAGAAAAAATGAAACAGTCAACATCAAAGGATCTGGCTGTATGTTTATTGTAAAAAATAACATAAAAAGGAAGGTAGCAGTGGCTGGCCTTAGGGGCATGTCCGGGCATGACGCACCCGCCATGACACACGAGTCAGGGGTAGGAGGAACCCCTTGCATCTTTGGTCGGAAGTCCTCCTAGGAGAAGGAAAACTCCAAACAACAATGTTTTTTAACCTTCATCCGCTAGGTCCGTCTTACGCGTGGTATGCAATTCTGTCCCTGAGAGACTTAGTGCGCCAGTAGATGAGAGGGTGGAGAAGGACAAGCACATCCCTCCTTCACCTTAAAACGTCACCTGCAGGCCAGACAGACGGCGAGTAATAACTATCTAGCTACCATTTTCTTCTGGGACATATGGATGCCAACAATTATTGTCTACATTCTCTTTGGTTTTCTACTGACTTTCAATAGGATAGCGACATTAGTTTATCGCTAGTCTTTTAACTTTATATGAAAAATACGAAACATTTTCAAACAGTCAGCACTCACTCTCATTTATCATAATCATTCTTAAAAGTGGGGCACGTTGTCTTACTACTCAGACCCTAAAGAGGACTATAGGTCCGACATACGTGCCGAGTTGCTATTGGTTAGACCAACGACTTCTTTTGCCTCTTCCTTCGTTGTCTTCACACTAGACGAAGATATATCATTAAATTTTGATGACTCTAAAGAAGAGGACTACCGACCTGGTAGATGTGTCGAGCTGCTATTGGTTAGACAAAGGCCACTTGAGAAAGTGCCACTTTTTTTCATGGCAATTATATTGCACACAGTACTCACGTGTGGTGCCGCCATCTGCTCGCCACAGGGCAATTGTTTTGTTCTCCACTTTTCTTCTATGTTGTCTTTTTTACTGTGATGTTAGCGCATACGGGGACGTGCGTTGCTCCTATTGGTCAGAAGAGTTCACATCAAGCTCTTTCTTTTGTTTTTTGCCCCTTTATATACCTGCTGCAGCCCCACTGTGTTACAGCTGCCGTTGCCGCGTTCATCACGCGGTCACCAGTTTGTGCCGGCGAGACTTCGACGTGGTTGCCGTAACTTTTCTACCCCGTTCTTCGGTCTTCCTACCATCGTTCCCGTATCCTTCGCAGCCAAGCTTCGCCTCCTGTAGCGCTGATCATCAGACGCAAGTTTCGCCTGAGCACGAGGTACGAGCAGAAGGTGGGTAACAGATACCTTATCCAATTGTCTTTCACTGCCATCGTCTTCTAAAGCTAAGGGCACAGCCCGCTGTACGTGCAAATACGTGCTTTCTACGACGTGCCAAAACGTGGACAATCGATTGGGATCCGAAAGTGGTAAGTACCGCCTACGTACGAACTCGTATGCGTAGGGAGTCCGATGGAGACACGCCGCAGAACTGTACATGCAGGCAAACTTTGTGTGCCATTGTTCTGCGGATTCGCCCCTCGTACGTGCCAGTACGGGCGACGCGCCTGCCCTGTACAGTCTGATCGTTTTTTAGAAACACGTGGCGGACGTGGCTTCCCGAAAAAAAAGAAGGGCAAATTGCACGTACGGCGGATTGTGCTCTTATCTTAATATTCCATTTTCAACGACCCGTCCCATATTCTCCGGTACAGCATCTTCAGTTGCTCTGACAATCATGCTGATGGATTGGATATACGTGGTCAAGAAACATGTTTGACATATTTCCAAAGTGATGCGCCGCATGCACAAAGGGTATAGCCTATGGGCTGATTCTATTTGTTGTTCTTGCTGTTGTTTGTGCTTTCGCGTGGGCCCCACAGGAACCTTTTTTCGATTTGCTTTTTGGACAGACGAGGACAATGTGGCATTGCAGTCAAGTTTTGTAACTTACATTAACAGTGCCAACTGCAGGGTACAGACAGAAGGTAAAGGTAGTCCTTGACCTCCCCGACTGAAGTCAGGTACCCGTTTTACACCTGGGTGGAGTGAAGTGAGGAATGTCATGTTAAGTGCCTTTCCCAAGGGCACGATGTCGGTGACACGGTGGGGATCGAACTCAAGACTTTGATTACCAGTTACGCCGCACCGACGCCACAAAACGACTTGGATCTAAAGTATTTTTCCGCCTGGACGATTTCGTTTTGGGTCACATTGTATTGAAGTCCTCCTTCTTTTTTTGTATAGTCATGGTCCTCTGTCGTTTCCATTTACTCCATCGGTCCCTGCTGGATAGTCACAGAAAGGATATCGTACTCTCTAGAGTACTACTCTTATTCTCTACCAGATTTCGGATCGCTGGAAAAATCGTAAAAATGGACCAAATAGAGGAGTAAGCAGGCCAGAGAACTATAGCCGGCTAGGGAACAGCACGTGCACTTTTTAATTGACTAATTGTTACCGGGTCACTGGTTCCATCGTTGGAAAGGTTATCAAAATTCACTTGTCCTATCGTGCACATAAAATTTTTCTTGCCCAAGCCAACTTTTTACCTGCCCAAAAATTTAATTGTCACTATTTCTACATTTTCTCTATTGTTCTGTGTTGACCAATACTTGATGTCATGTAAAAAGTGACAAGTAAATACAAATCTTATTCAATCGAAAACTCTCGTTTGCCCGATAGGACAAGTGGGGTTGGTAGGGCACTTGTCCGATCAGCACTTTCACTTGCCCTGGACAAAGACCAGAATCCATACGTTTGTTGTTTATAGCAATTACAATTAGTCAATCCCCACAAAAGGCACGTTTTCGCTGCTGGTGTACAACCGCAAAACTCAGAACCCAGGACTGTGTACATACGACCAAGCGCGCGGCTGCCAAACTGTACCTGCTTAATTCTTCAGTTACAGGCAAACTTTCACCAATGTAACTTTTGAGATCAGTTCGGCTGGCTAAAAGGGAATTTCTCACAGCTAAAAACACGCGTCCATGCAGCCATTTAACCCTCATCCGACCGTATGGGGTCATTTTTGACCCCAGGCGTATATTTTGATCTGCCATAGCAACATTTTTCATCAGAGAAAAAATTCCTTCCATGAATTTGTTTGTATACATGTCTTACAACATCTACCAATTTTTCGCCGAGTTTTGCTCATTATTGTATAAGCTATACCTGAAAGTTTGTGTCTTGTTCGGTGGGGTCAAAAATGACCCCAGCCAATTATGAATCATTAATTACATAAATATCAAGATATTTCAATAAAATAACAGGCATTCCTCATTATTGCTATTGCAGCAACAGGTTATAGTTGCTTAGATGAGTAAATACCGAATATTTTGAAAGAAATTTAGTATTTTAAGTGTAAAACACAGTTTTTCAACATTCTGCATAAATTATGATAATACGCACTTATTACCTACGCTAATGAAAGTGAAAATGTTTCTAATTAATTAAAAAACAATATATGGACAGAATGTGCAGAAGGAACCTACAAGAAAGATCTTTGCGGGAAAATAGACAAGACTTATTGTATGTATGTGTTTAGATGGCGGAATATGGTGCATAATTAAGTAATGAATTCGTTACTTTTCACAAATATTGTATTTTTTCTTGTTAAATAACATTATTATGCTATCAGCATTATTGCATAATCACAATTATTGTTTAGAAATTGATAAAACAAAACATTGTTTAAGTAAGTTTAGTATGGTAGATTTTCAGAGCAAATTTGGGTTTTCCTCATTTTCTGCATAAATTATGATAATGAGTAATAACTACTGACACCAAAACTTGTCAAAATATTTTTCATAGGTTAGTGAAACAGTAAATACATAGAAATGACAAAATAAGCCAGCAGAAATATGTCTATGAGCAAAACAAAATGGGGTCAAAAATGACCCCATACGGTCAGATTCGTCGTAAAAATGTAACGGTCGGATGAGGGTTAATTATTTACTCGGATTTCTTTTACCCACTCGGAGTAACACATCAATGGAACTTAATCATAAGACCCAACGCAACCAACTGTCTTTCCTACCAGCAACTATTTTTGAGGTCCCTGGGACACTTTCACACCCTTCTCAAGAACCAAAATTGATTGACAGCATCGTTCTGTGGTACTAAGCTAAGTCCAAAATCTACTAGTTTTTTTAAGCTTAGATTTTTCTTTTTATACAGAAAGAATAGGGGTATTACGCCATACTTAGAACACTCACTGAAGAATTGTACATTGGCTATATATAAATTACTGCAAATGCATTTAAGTTCGCGGGGATTAAATTTCGCGGGGAAAAAGGACTTTTCGCGATGGTTTTAAGTTCGCGGTACCACCATGCCATGTGGTCTCTTACTGCCATGAATAAAATGTTTGTAATGGTTTTAGATTAGCGGTGAAGCGGCCACCGCGAAAAACGCGAAACCACCGTGAAAGTTTCTGCATTTACAGGGTCGTGTCGCGTACCTGCATGGTGTGTGGCCAGGCCAGAACTCAGAGTCCCCTGGTCCGAATCATTTAGCCCCGGGCAAGACATTTTGCAAGGCTTTTCCCAGTTTGCTCGGGTCTCAGGTGTAAAGATTGAAACCTGACTTCGTTTGGATGGGCTCCACCTCCTAAAAGAATACCCACAACACGACGGACAACAATCTACTTCCACTCTGGAGTCTAACTTTACCTTAATGTTCCCCTAAAAAGTAGATTTGTAACAAATAAAAAAAAAAGAAAAGAAAAAAAGTAAATATCTTGCCTCAATCGTCGGGCAAGTAAGAACAAACTTCCTTGCCTATGTTGTTGATCGTCGTCTTAGTTCCGCTGTGTGTTAAACAACACCATATTCCAACTATGTAGCGTTTATGCAGCCAGGCCCACGCAGAAAAAAAAAATCCGTAGTCCCCACCATTTTAGATCAATCAGTGAGCTACTTGTGGAGCAGTACTGTCGGCAGTACTGCCGCCTTGCAAATTGTACGGACGTTCGCTATCCCTAATGTTCTCCGCCATTGGTCCTCGCTTCTACCGCCATCTGCATCCCTAATTCGCCGTTGTCACCTTTCATGAGTGGTTAAGTGTTTTTTTTTTGCTCCTTCCTGTTCAGACGACTTTTTTTTTTCGTTGCTTCGCCTCCTTTCTTTTCCTGGATCAAAATGGTTGATGCTGGTGTTGCATTTCCAAACCGGGTCCCCGTTGGTCTGCTTTAATTTATGAAACGAAAAATAAAAGTATATCTAGGAATAAATACAAATCATGCCCAAAGGTCTCTTCTTTTTCACGTTTTGTGTATTTCAGCGCATTCTATATCATGGTATCAAACGCCTTCTTAAAGTCGATGAAGGTAATTATGGCAGTTAAGTCAACTCAAGACATGTTATATCATATTTTTCGTTCCCGAAAGCTGCCTGGCGGTCGGACCCTGGTTTAGACCTAAGCCTTGGGCTCGAAGCAATACCCGTTCGCGTACTCGTGCCACTTACACCGAGGCCTCCTCATCATCGGCGCGATCGTCGGCCACGACCGTCCTTACACCCCCCGCATGCCGCTCTGACGCAATCGCTGCCACCAACATCGGTACCGACGTCCCCTAACAAGCACCACAAACATCGGCGACGATCCCGGGCCCCGTGCACACCATCAGCACAGCAAACCTGCCATCGCGAATCTCTATCCCGCCTGAAGATTATAAGTCACAGGTGGCAGTGCTCTTCTATAAAGAAGAAACAACTGGGGACAGTGGATCAGCAAAAACAAAACTTTGGTAGAAGTGAGACATTCCCAAACATGGATATCGCGATAGACAACGCGGGATCTCATAATTGCACTTGTCCAACAAGTATGACAAAAGGACTAGAAAATTTAGCAACCAGTGGTGCGTAAATAGTTGCTCCCGGCTAAACCTAATACCTGGTTGTCATGTCGTCTTTTGTTGTATATTATTGATGCCCTGTTATGTTCTCTAATTCTTCAAATGCATCGTACTACTGAATTTTAAAAGATCGAAGATAAACTGTAAAATGCAGAAAATTTCGCGGTGATTTATTCTTCGCGGTTTTCGCGGTGGCCACCGCCGGGTCACGTGACATTACGTCATTCGCATAAGATTCGTACAAATCGCATAAGGTTCTTGTGTGTCACATAGCGATTCGTATGAATCAAATAATGTCTGCACGTTTTCGCATAGTGACTCGTGTGATTTTCATAATATATAATGCTCGTGCGTTTTCTCACAGTGATTCCTGCGTATCACATAATGTTAATACGAATCTCATAGGGTTCATGTAAATGCTTAGGCACCCCTGAAATGAATGACCTTAAATTTAACTTAGGTTTGCCATTAATATGTATGCCCACAGGACTTAGACCACACTTTTACATACGCCTCTTTAAAATGATTTATTTGGGGGAGGCGGCCTACTTATTTCCAAATGTACATTGTGGGCTCCTGCGCCCAACATGGCACCAATTCTCGATGACCACGGGGTGAGTCTTTCTCATATTTTAAGGACCACTCGTTTGAAATGTTTGAAAAGTGGGTTTAAAAGTGGGTTTTAAAGTTAAACTGGGGAACAACGGTTACCATAACTATAAACAAGTTGCTCCCTGCTGTCTCCTGCCAGGTCTTTGACAAGTTAATTGACCCTCCCGACCACATGAATTAATTAAAAACCATGGGGAGTCAAGCCATGGCTGCAGCCAGAAACAATGGCACGATTTACACGAGGCAAATAATAAAACGACGTACGTCTTTCGAAGCGCGGCGCGTGTCCTAGGACACTATTTTTCCCGTGTAAACAACGAAAACGACGCGCTGCGGCGCGCTGTGGTGTGCCGCAGTGTGGCACCCCCGGAGGTGACTTACGACGCGCCGCAGGGAGTCTACGGCGCCGCCCAACGTCGTGTAAACGGATCTGCGTCGCAGGCAGCCCATTTCTGCGGCGCTGTGTGCTCTCCTGGTATGCCCTCGCACTCAAACTGTTCGGTTGACATTTCCTTGAGCTTCAATGATAGCATCAGCAACAAAGAAGGCTGTCCGTTGAATGTCCCTACAACGTACAGGCCGTCTTCTGCGCCATGCCCGGCGATGCATGTACGCGCGAGTAGACAAGAAAATCATCATCTGTCAGATGAACAACAACAACAGAACTTATTCTATGATACCGCTATTTTGAAAACGCACGCTGTCAAATGCCACGGCGGGTCACACGTGTATGTGTAACGAAGACTGTCCTACGTCACTGTCCTAGGACAAACGACGTAAGTCGTTCAAAGTGCCTCGTGTAAATTGGGCCAATGGCCACACAAAAAACAGTTAATTGCATATCAACTGTCATGTTTGAAAGAAATATTCGGACTTATCTTTCACTAGTTTTCAATAAACGTTGTCAAACTAAACAAGATGGCCCAGTAGGTTCCAACAAGGCTAAGCATTGCATACAACAATTTTCACAACTTCAGTTTTGATGGTAGATTGAGAAAAACTGAAGCGAGATAGTTTAAACTAGCGGAATTTATTGGGTGCTTTTATAGTGAAAGCTATATTCCAGCCCCTAGAATGCATATCATAGCTTCTTACACTACCATGCGAAAAATGTTTGATATGGAGGTTGCCTTCGTACTGAAGATAGAGAAATAGTCAATTTGAAGTGAGGGTATTTTTCTTTATTGTTACATGGGAATCAACATTTGAAAAGTACTGTTTTGAATTGCGGCAACGTCGGCGTAGTCCAAATAACTAAATATACGTGACTCTTTTACCCATGGACATATTTTTTACTTCGTTATTTGTTGGCACATTTTGGCAAAAGATTAGAGACTGATGTTTTCAACATGTTTTTTTCATCATGTTACGCTTTGGTTGTTAGCTTCCTGTAGCAGTCTCCGAACCGGGCAAAACTCCCTTCCATACCAAACTCCCCTTCTCGGCAAACTCCCTTTCGAGGCATAAGAGAACCTAGCCAACCTTGAACATAGCGAAGTGCCCCCCCCCCCTCAATAGAAAACAGTCCCGTTCAGAGACTGCTGCGGGAGGCTATTAGCTTGTATGGTTATTGGTAATACAAAAAAGAATTGTAACTAATGACAATATGTCAATGTCTTTTATACATTAGTCGTCCAACATGAAGAGGGCAGTGGGCGTGGGAGTACCCTTGGGGATGATTTTGGCCGTCTCCGCGTACCTCATCCTGACTGCGTCAAACAAGGACCAATTGTCGAAACCCGGAGAACGTGTCATCAAAAGGTCCCTAGGTAAGTGTATGGCTCCTTACAATCTGTTTGATATTTTACAATGACACTAATTAGGGTACAATCGGTTTTTCTCTTTGGACCGGTCCAGAAAACCCGAACCAGAAAAAAAAAACCCAGAGGATTGGATGTTGGACCGATTGGAAAATGAACAAGTTATATGATCAGGCATTCACAAGTTTTGGGGCTTACCGGTCGAAGAAAATAACAAAGGCGATACAGATTAAAGTCTATAGTCATTTTTTTTACATTTTTAAGTTTTATAGTCAATCGCACAGAGGCAGTTAGCCTTGTAGGATTTTAAAACACCGGTGGGAGTCTACTCCACAAAACAGATTTCTTTGTAGCGAAATTCACCATTGTTCTGAGTATCGTCCATTCACAAGTTTTCAAATACTGAATCAGGTCCAGGTTCAGGTCCTGACCTGGACCTGATCCTCTGGACCTGAAACGGACTTGGACCTGAATTTTGGTACCGGCACCCACCACAAACACCACTTATGACCAGACGTCAATGTTACAAACGGGAGCTGAAAATAAGCCGATTCATTGCTCGAACTACACATGCGCGACATCAACTATGAACCCTAACTTGTAAACAGTCTATTGTAATGCAAGATACACGTCAAGACGTGTTTTGTTTATGCATATTAATGGACTGAGCGGTTATACCCATAATTATAATATGGGTAAAACGTATCCAACACGGTTTTCTTTTCGGAATTAAAAGCCCTCATGTATTCGATTAATTACTTGCAATATTGCACAGGATGTACAATGTTGATGTCAAGCTCCCAGAAGGCGGCCTTATGGCAACACTGTTCACTTGAATGTTCGATAACAAGGGAATGATTACCATTATGTAAGAACGAGTAGTATAGAAACCAGCTTTTCCTCTCATTGTTGTGATGATGTCTCTTAACTCCATTCTGTTCTCCAGCATTGCCAGATGAACTCCAAGATGCCCTTCAAGCAGCGACTGCTGAAAACGCCCCTGCTTACGTCAAGGACAAACGCTTCCTCCCAGCCATTGCGAATCTTGCTGGAAACCTTTTATGTAAGTTTTTTCTAAGATAATGATAGAGTTTAGTGCACATTCTTGCCCATGGGATAATTGCAGGTAACATAAGAGATTCAAACAATGTAAAAACAATATCACAAGTGTCTACTCTAGTCTAAAGCTAGTAAAGCCTAACTATAGATCCTGGGTTATTGTGTTCGACTCCTTTTTCGGAGACAGTGGAAGAAGAAAGATCCCACCTTTCCTATAATGTGTGGCATTTAGGATGTTAGGGGAACTGTTTTCTTTTTGTCAATGAATGTGAGGAAGTTTGGGTGGAATTTGGTGGCCTCTTCAAACAGCTCTTTTCTTTTGTGATCGTGGAAAAAGCAGTTTGACATCTTCCACCACGTTTGACTTGCATTGTTTGCACGTTCTTTCGCACGCGAATAGCTTCTTGTACCGCCCTCTCTCTATTTCACGAAGTCTATTAATGCTTCTATCTTACCATGTACAGCATCAGGAGAGAGCTTCGACGCAGGGAAACTGACCGACACAATAAAACAACTGGGCGGCATGCAGAACATGGGACCGGACATCATGGCGCAGAGTGTGCAACAGGAGGCTGAGGTCACGGCAGAAGTGGAAAAAAAGGTGGCAGAGGAAACCGTCGATAAGATATTTGGAGAAGGTAAGGCAGAAAAGTTTGATATGTATATATATACATAATGAAGCTTTGAATCGTTTGTGACTCCTCGCTTTTATTGTTAAGTTGTCATTTCACCTCACCTCACCTCACCTTTCACTCTGTATGGATCGTTGGGGCACCATTCACTATTCTCCTCCACCTGTCTCTGACCTCCGCCGCTCGTATGGTTTCTGCTAAACTCAACCCGGTTCATTCTTTTATGTTGTCTTCCCATCGTTTTTTCTGTCTCCCTCTCCTCCGGCTTCCCGGGACGGATTTTGCTAGCCCCGGCGACCTTGTCGCATGACCATACCATCTCAATTTGTGCTTTTTTCACTGTTGTCAAGAGGTCCTATGACCTGTACTATTGGTACTTTGTTGCGGACTTCCTCGTTTTTACCTGATGCCCAGAATTTTCCTGTAGCATCTCATTTCCATTGAGAGAATTCTTCTCAATGACCGTAAGTCATTTTATGGCCCTCCTGCCTAATTAACTGACCCACCAACTTTGATGTGCCATATATTGTTCTTGGCTTGCTATATTCCAGAATTTTCAACAGGAAGTGGAGCACAATACCCATAAGTTGGTGTCAGACCATATAGATATCACCTAAAGCTCATTGATATTGAAATATGAATATGATAAGCACAGCTATATTTTATCACTTTTAGGCTCCAAGCGCTAGCCCCAGGAACATATTTGTGACACAAATATGGTATCTATGTATTCAGGAATGAGTATTCTACAATATTCAGCCTGTCCCACACGTACTAGTGTGATTTCAACAGAGATATGTTTTAATATGTTCAAAATATTATGAAAAATGGCATATTTGCAATATTCATGCAAGCCTGACAGGTAACTGGAAAAGGGAACAACCATGGGCCAGGTTGAACATTGAAGTGCAACATGTGTACTTTCCATACATGTCTTTTGTGACAAATGAAAATATTGCATAAGCTAGCGCTTTTACGAAAGAAAAAAGATGACAATATTTCAAGTTTGGGCTACTCTAAGGATGAAATGTGACACGTTTGTTTTGATAAAGGAACAATATGGCCAATCAATTTGTTTACACAACCCCCTGACAGTAGGACACCGGGCTCTCATAGGCGAACAATGGGAATTGTTCACACCTTTACCTGTCAAGGTATATGTGCCAGACACAGCTTGGCTTGGCTTGGTTTGGTTTGACAAACAACAAACAAACAGCATTCGAGTATCTGAAATTACTTTTAAACAAATGCTGGGTTTCTAAATACAACATAGTATACACAATTATTGCAAATACATGGTTATGGCCTATCATGTTATACCATTATCAAATGGTGTGATATGTTCACAGCAAAGTGCATGATATCAAGGTTCTGTTTTGAACATCCTTGATAATATTTTGTGTATCCACAATTCTACCAAACCAGACATAACCAGAAAGTTGTCATCATGACTGTCTGTCATGATTCAGTAATACTGGAGACTGAATAGTAGCTACTAGCAATAGGTGTATTGACAAAACTAAAAAAAGGAGACTTTTACATGTGGCTGTATGTTCAAATTTGAGGGTTTAAGTGTGAAACTCGGTGCCATACTGGCAAGCTGACTATGGTACATGTTACATGATGGGTAAGTAGCCACGATGGTAAAATGCAAAATGCAAAGAACATACTTTCGGTAGTTTAGTCTGAGTTTTACACTGACGCAATCAAGGACGTTATATTGAATTATAAAACATATAACTTCCTTGCTGCTTAGTAATATGAATCTAAATTGCAAAACTGGTTTGGTTCTATTTCTAGTGTTGCTTCATGTGAGTAGAATTTACTATAATTAATATAAAGCTGCTTTGGCAAATTGATCAAGACAAAAAGAACTGCAAATCTAACAAGACACATTTAGGATACTGTTAATAAAGTACCAGCTCAGTAACTTGCAAACAAGAAAATATCCGACGTCATTGTTTGGGGAAACATCATGGCTACATTCTTGCATGTATTTTGGTGTCTAACATTAGTTACAGAAGTTCCAAAGCTAAACAAATCAAGTGCAAGTGGATGCTTTCTCTAGAGAGCTGTAACTTACATATTCTAAGACATTTGCAGACGGTCAGAGTAAAAATCTAGCAGTGACTATCTACTACGTATGAAACAGTTAATGCTCAATACACATCAGGTTGACATTCCCAGACAGTACTGTCTGAAACAACCCTCCACATCCCCGGGGTTCCAGGTAACACTTTACCTGGCTTGGTGGAACCCCTCTTGGGATGTTTTCACACTGGGCGGAGAGGGGGCAATTAGTCAACAATGGGGTAACTTGGGGTCAAAGTTCGTTGCTATATGTTGCTAGGGGAGCCGACACCCACTTCGCTGGGGGTCTCAAGAAATGACTTACGGTCATTGAGTTCGTCATTTAGTTTGTGTTCAAAGATCCCTTCTGATCATGGTTGTGAGGGCAAATAGCTTATGGCCAATTCTTCTTTACATAAGTCTTTTATTTTACATGGTGTTACAGCTGAACATGAAAAGAAAGAAGCTGATGGAGATGGTGGCGGTGGTGACAGCCAGGAGCATGAGATAAAGGTGCAACAGAACTGTAACACCTCTTCTTTTTGTTTGCTATTTGAAATAGACTTGTTTATTGTTTATTATTGTTTATTGTAGGGATGGGTACCGGTACGGTGTTTTTTTACTGGATCGGTCCAGAAAAAAACGGACCTGAAAAAATTCGGTGAACCGGATATTGGACCTGTCTGAAGATGAACAGATTATATGATCAGGCATTTATACGTTTCGGGGCTTACTGGTCGAGTTGAATAACGAGACAAGTAGAGTTGAGTCATTTAGTCATAGTCATTTCTACCAAGCTTTACAGTCAATAGTACAGAGGAAGTTAGCCTTGTAGAATTTTAAAACGTCAGTGAGAGTCAAATACTCCACAAACAGATTTAATTTCTTTGTTGCGAAATGGACCATTGTTTTGAGTATTCACATTCACAAGTTCTCATATACTGACCCTCTGGACCTGAACCGGACCTGGACCTGGATTTTCTGTATCGGTACCCACCCCCACCCCTACCCCTAATTGTCTACTCAGAGAACATGGAAGCACTGTATTGAAAGTTTTAGAATTTAGATAGCTTGATTGCAGTAATTCCAACATGAGGTATAAACTTTATCTATACCTCAAAACTTGATTAGGGAAAGTTAGCAAAGACTTTGATTAAAATATGTCGGCAATTTTATTTGAGACCTTTTTCTTTCGTGAATGTGTATATTGGTTTCTTTTCCACTTAATAGATGTGTATATTGGTTTTTGTCACTTGATTTCAAAATGCAACTGTAGTATCCGACTCGATTGAAACCTCCGTTGATAGAATGTACAAATTTGTTTTGCAGGCTGAAGTGGACTTCGTTGCAGAGAAGGGCATGGTGGAGGATGACATGTTCGCTCCACCAGGGATAGAGATGAAAATAGACGTGGAGAAAGACCCACAGTATGTATTTGGTCCACCTGCAGATTAAACTACCTGTCAATATTGCATACGAGCCCCCCCCCCAGTACAACCTAGTACAATAAGCCATGTTTACTCATTCAAATACACATGGGCAGCGACAGGAATTGTGGGACATGTCAAAGGTCAAAAGAGTCCTGAGTTGATAATTTGTCGACATTTCTCGTCTGGGCAAGTCATGTCTATGGTCTCCATTTGCATTACAACGTCCAGAGTATGTTTTATTTCTGTGTCAGGGGCCTTAACCTTTGACCTTTTACCCACAATTCATGTGACTTGTACTCACCTTTTGTCGCGCATGCGCATGCTTACGCTTATGATAATGCTCTGAAATAAATGGGAAAAGAGAAGAGACGGTGTACGTTTCTGAGGCATATGCACGTGTCTATGCAAGTATATTTTAGCCAGATCCCCATTTTTATTACATTGATCATTTCTATCCAATAAGGATTGTGAGTAAGCTTTATTTCTCCAATGGCAGGAAGGACAGCGAACCCGATCAAAGTTCCCAACCAATGGCGTTCTCTTACCCCATGGGGATGGGTTCTGCTCTGATGAACGGATGTTTCGGAACAGGATACAAAGAGGGCGATCCATGCTGGAACAAGAAGGATGTCATCAAGAACTGCTGGGTGAGTTTGAATCCCGAATACAAATGCATCTTGGCTTGATTCATGTACCTGAAACTATCAAGAAGCAAACAGTATTACTTTCCATGATCAAGGCATCATGCTATTGCTCTGATAACGTGCTGCTATTCAAACTTATAAAGAAACATGGCAATGGCATTTAACGTGTACATACCTTTTCATCGCGTTAACATTCCTTGAATCCTTGGTCGGAAGCCCTCCTAGGAGACGGAAACTCGAAACAACAAACCTACATCTGCTGTCTTATGCGTTGCATACAGTTGCCCCTGTAGGACTTAGTGCTCCAGTGGATGAGAGTTTGGAAAAGGAAGTGCATTCCCCTCCTTTCCCTTAAAAACATCCCAAGTGCAGGCAAGGCAGACGGGTCGCCTTAAACCCACCCTGTCTGCCTGCCATTGTCTTCAGAGACCGACAAATGCCAACAAAATTCCCGGTGCTGTCTCATGGCATTCCTTGGGATTTTCCTTTATTTCTATGACCACTGGAGGAAAAAGTACATAGTCAGTAAATATTATTCATTTATTCATTCATTACCATAACATTAATGTTATCTTGTCACACAGAACATGATGGAGGAAAAAGTACCTAGTCAGTAAATATTATTCATTTATTCATTCATTACCATAACATTAATGTTATCTTGTCACACAGAACATGATGGAGGGGTGTGGCTACATCGGGGTCGGCTTTGATGGTCGCGGAGACTACAGCAGCACGTCCCGAAGGAAAACAGTCGTGCAGCGGAACTGTCAGAACCAGGCCACGTAAGTATCAAGGAAACGATCTACTGTATGTGAATACTTAGTAATGTCTAATCTAAAAGTAATCTAAGCATATACATACAGGCACACAGGCAAACATATACCACGTGCCTTTCGGTAAAGTTTTACATGATTGCGGTTCATTTTCCCTGTGATGATGTACAAAGCTAAAAGTAGATCAAGTCAAGTCGTCGGTATCTAAATGTTTGAAGTATGTTTGTAGTATGTTTGTATGTGTTTGAAGTATGTTTGTAGCGATCAATATAGCCATGCTGCTAATCTCCAAGCAGATCCTACAACCGCATAAGACACCAGCTGCCAAATGCTGTATCAAAAGCTGCTAGAGGAGTCAAGCCGGCCTAGGAGTGTGTTTGGCTGATGACTCCCTTTGGCCAGCTTTACTCCTTTGCAAGTTTTGATACTATCTTATGCCACTGGTAAATCTGCCTGGAGATTATCATGCTACTGCATTTTATATAATTTTCATTACAAGATTGTATTATGCCATGACAGTGTAATGCAATATTGTTCATATGTGCACCACAGGTACCACGATGAGGACGTTCCTGACACCATGAACGTTCACGGCATCTTTGACACGGAAGTTGCTTCCTACGTCTTTGAGTCCAGACAGGCTTATCGCCATTCCCTCCAGATGAAAGCCGGAATGTCATTCTCCGGATTTGGCTTCCTAGGTTAGGTGGCATGTTGTTGTTGTTTGTCTCTGAAGACTTTAAGGATATAGGAGAATTTTTGTATACAACCAGCAGGTACTTACATTGCTTACCTTCGTCAGAGCTTCTAACTGGAGTTCTGCTTCTCACCGCTATATGTAGCCGATGTAGGTGGCACTTTTGCGGTGAAAAAACAATCGCAAACGTGATTAAGCTTGTATCCCCCTCGTACCGGTTCATCACTTGCCGGGCTGGACTTTCTTATCCAGATTCTCCAGAGTCTAAAACTGGCTTTACACCGGAGACATCTAATTACTACCCATACACCCATTACCTAATAAATCATAATTCATATGATTCATATGTTATGTTCTCCAGAATTATATTGAAGGCTCCGTAAATAACTTCATCAGGTTGGCAATTTTTCATATAGTAAGGTTCTTTAGGCACAGCCAGGGAGTACTTACTTTCAACGTTTCGATGTCTATCAGACACCATCGTCAGGGTAGAATGACTGGAAACTACTTCTTGCTGCTACTTATAGCCACTTTTGGGACGGCATTTTTGCTGCTGCAGCGCCACCTACATCGGCTATAAGTAGCAGCAAGAAGTAGTTTCCAGTCATTCTAACCTGATGATGGTGTCTGATAGACATCGAAACGTTGGAAGTAAGTACTCCCTGGTTGTGCCTAAAGAACCTGACTATCACTATATGTATATTGAAGTCTGTTGTATGTAACTGTTTTTATTGACCGAAAACCATATTTCCGCTCAGGCTGCCGTTGAGTCAGCATATGGGAAGGAGACGTCATCACAGAAACAATCCTTCATGTCTCTTATTCAGTGTAACGTGATCAGGTGAGTTTGCTTTCATATGTGTACTACAGGTATTGTAATGACGGATCACCAGGGACTTATAATAATCGCCAAATAAACGACCAAATGAGCGAAGCAAACTTGTTTCGTGCCATTGGACAGTCGTTCGTTTCCCACCTCGCTTGTTATCATGATATAGCCAATCAAAAACCTAAATTTCGTTCCTGCAATTCTGATCAATTGATCATATATATTATATGTATCGCATTCATGGCTATACGATAACATGATTATAACTTTATAAGTAACGCAAAACCGCAATTACTCAAAGAACTGGATAAGATTTTGGAAACGGTCAAACGTTTCAGATAACATCCCTTTTCTTACGTCAGTGACATCTTTTGTAAATAGTTTCATCAGGTTCAAATGTTAGTGTCAATAAAGCAACGTCTGTCCAATTAAAAAAAATCTAGTTGCTTGAATAATTGCTATTTGGCGTATCCTTTTACCTTGTTGCCTAAACTTCATAGACGGATTATTACAGGTTTGCGATAGCAGAACCTGTTCTGTTTTTGTTGTCATGTATGGGCGCCACCATTTTGATTTGTCATGTATGACGGGAAGAGTGGCGCCATTTTGGATTTGACGGATCAGTGTGTTGTATGAAGTGGTGTGATGGGATAGCTAGGAAATGTGATCTTGTGCCCTTGTCAAAAACTTTGTCAAATTGACTCATCGTGCCATTTTACCTCCAGGTATGAAATCTTCCTGGATGAGATCACGCCGGATACCCTGAGTCTGCCCTTCCTACGGGACTTCTTGTCTCTTCCGAAAAACTTCATCGTGGGGAAGGCAAAGCTTCGTAAGTTTCAATCATTTTTTTATTATCTTATATCATATCTAGAAAATCTTTCATATTTAGAGGCAACCTCAGCAATATATTAGATCGTTGAAAGTGGAAATAATCTGGATAAGGCAAGCTGTATAAATTGGCATCTTATGCACTGTTTTAACACATTTAACACTGTTTTAACACATTTTCATAAATTGAGCCGTTAAAAACGGGTCAGAAACGAATCGCACAATGCTTCTTAATCAAAGCCTAGTTTTTGAGGGTTCCAATAATAAGGAATATCTTCGTGAGACTTGTCCCTGGGTCGTTTTTAACCGCTCAAATGATGAAAAACGATGTAAATATGGGAATATAGTGCATTAAATGTCAATATTAGATTGCCTTATTCAGAATATTTCCACTTTTAACGCTGTAATATTGCTTAGGTTACCTTTAAGAAGATATTTTTCTCAACACAAAATAAGTCACAAACAGAAGCAAAATCTCTGTTCTAAGACAATCATTTGTTGCACACAGAAAAGTTCATCATCCGCTATGGAACTCATTTCATCAAGTCGGCAAAGTTTGGCGGTTCCTTCAGGCTGTTTAAGACTCAAGAAGCCTCCAAGACTGAAAGTATCGAGGATTTCTCCGTCCAGGCCCAGGGTTCTTATAATTCTCTTTTTTTCAACGCCGCTGGTCACGCTGGAATGAAATCGTCTAGTGGATCCGCGTATGGCAAACAATTATTTTGCTCTTGTGATGGTGGGGATAAGGTCATATAATATAACACAATGTAATATCTGTACATATCGTCAGGCTTTTCTGTCATAAGCAGTGAAAGATCCCTTTGGTGAGCTAAATTGCTTCGAAATTGGTTTCATTTTCACTTTGAATGTCATCAAAATTAGGGGTAGGGTATTTTTTTCTTTGATTTTAAAACACTTGATGACCTATCACTTAGACTGGTCTACCTTTAAGTTACAGTGAACAGTTGTAATTTTTCGCTTATTTTTTTTAATTACCTGTACGAAAAACTAACTAATGCCCTTATAACTCTTGATCAGAGTAAAACAAAACTTTCTATGAAGCAAAATCGTCTGTAAAGCTTATCAGCCTCGTAAAAAATGATATTTTGTGAATATTAAACAATCAAACGTCTGTAATCTTACAGGCAGTCGTCTAAGACTTCCAACACCCACGTGACAGTGGAAGGAGGTGACCAGGAAGTTGCCTCCATCGTAGCTGACTTCTACTCAACTGGGTTCAAGGACACTTTCGCGGAGTGGCTGAAGTCCATCCCTACATACCCCAAACCCATCGAGATGTTCATGGGCACCATGTCGGAGCTGTTGGACTTGAACTACAAACTTCTCTTCCCTTTTGACATCAAAGATGCTGCAGATGGCTGCTTCAGTGAAAAGTGAGCTTTATTATCCAAATTTTTCAAACCATGTGCTAATTCTATTGTTGATATATGTACCCATTGTACTTGAACTGAAATAGTGAGTGTGTACTGGAACTGAAACACGTAACCTTGACTATCATAAGTCCACCAGGTGCCATAATACCGCCATCTCAAAAAACGTTAGTATAGAGGTCTTGCCATGATTGTCTTTAACACCGAATGTTAAAGATTCTATATGTAATACAATTCAGGCATTAAGGTGTTGAAGACAATCTTGAAAAGGCCTCCATAACAAAAATTTATGATGATTTGAGATGTTGGTATACTGGCACCTGGTGGAATTATGCGAATGTATATTACTTGAAATGGACATAAAGGTGTTAAAGAGTGAGCTTTATCACACATAATTCTAACTTGACCAGTAAATGAACATCTTAGAATATGTGCCACGGCATTACCTCTGTTCCATTAACAAAGATAAAAGTTATTATATTCGTATTATAAATCCTAACATATTTCTTTATATCACTTTGGCATAATGGCACAGGATGTAAGCCAATGGACTTAGAATTTGTTTTTAAAATGCAACAGAACCTTCTTACGTACTATGTAAGGCTCCTACAAGATTCAAGTGTTCTTGTATTAACTTCCATATTCTGTGAACAAATCCACAGCCTGAAGACCGAAGACGTCACAGGAAGGAAGTACTACGAGGTAAAGAAGATGGTGAACAACAGCCAAGGAGTGATGGAACCTGCCACTGAGAAACGGTAATCTTGACATTTGTAGAAGGTTATCAATCATAAAGGTAGTTGGCATGCAATGTAATTTGAAGATCTATCTTGAATTGAAAACAATATGATAATGATAATAGGTTTTTAAAAATAGGTCTGATTTTGATTTGGATTGCCATGAATATAATAATAATTTATTGCAAGCTCATGCCTTAAGGCTAATTGCAAACAGCGTGGTATACATAATTGTATAATTAACAAAGAATGAGCACGATATTTATAGATACACGGGAAATAACATCTATTCTAAATCTACTTCTACTTTAGCTATTTAATGGGTCTGGCTTCTATGACCAGATGCAGTGGGAGATGGATTGTCCAAATTTTCATAGATAAAAGGGTTGGAAGACTTAAGCAAGAATATTTTTTTGTTGGTCGGTAAGGTGTGGAAAGCTTAAGAAAGTTTTATTGATTTTAAGGAAAAAATTTCTTCTTTCGGAATTGTAAAATGAGCATTGACAAAAAATGTAGTTCATCTTCCACTGCTTTACCTGAACTGTAATTACATGGTCTCTCGTCAACAGGAAGTTTGCTTTTGTACCTGCCTCTTTCTATACCAAGTCAGCAAATATCTTAGTGATTTAGAACCCTTTCAAATTATTTGAGGTATCAAGCCAAGTATTAATCCTACATTTTGAATTTGCACATTCAGGTATTGTGACTACACGTCAATAGACAAGTTTCAAGAAGGAATGGAAAAGAAACGACTCGCACTGGAAAGGGCAATCGTCATGTACATGGAAGAGGTATGGTGCATACCATTTTGTTCAATGTTCCATCTCTAGTTAGGATGTATTCATTGTGACATACCAGTCACCTATGTCGGGAGAATAACTGATACTACTATTGTTAGTTTTGTAGAGGTGTACAGGCTAAAGGAGTTGGCATCAATTTGCAGACGATAAAATAAGCCTTCTCACACTAGTTACCACGCGGGTGAAAGGAACTCTGGGTAATCAGTCAAAGTTGAAGGCCCCCCAGAAAATCAACATTCCGCCATTTTTGCAGGCGCCATTACGTTCCAGACACTGTTACACAAATCGAAACAATAGTAGACGAGTTACTGTTGACGTCTGAGTGCCTTCAACTTTGACATATTACCCAGAGTTCCTTTCACCCTCGTATGCGTGGTAACTAGTGTGAGAAGGCTTATTAGTTACTGTAAAAATTAGGTTATGTGACACTGAATTTTTTTGTTCTGTCCCGCTCCACTGGAACCAACCATGTTGTCCATGCCTCTCTTTGAAGATGTATGGTTTACCATTTTGGCACAAAGCTGACACAACATAATGGTACAAAATGGTATCCATTATAACATTATAGAATATAATCATTTCTACCATGTTTTAAAGTCAATAGTACAGAGACAATTAGCCTTGAAGGATTTTAAAACACCGATGGGAGTCGAATACTCAAAACTTTTTTTTTGCGAAATGGATCATTGTTTTGAGTATCGTCCATTCACAAGTTCTCACATACTGAATCAGGTTCAGGTTTAGGTCCGGACCTGGGCCTGATACTCTGGACCTGAACCGGACCTGGACCTGAATTTTCTGTACCGGCATCCACCCCTACTAATGACTGATCCGTTTTTTCCACAGGGACCAGTGCCTACCACGGATTTCCGCCTGTCTGGGGGCACACCTGGATGTACGACTGAAGTCTTGAATGTTAAGGGGGGTAATTCTGGAACTACCTTCCCAACATGGCTGGAACTCATCAATGGTGACACCTATAAGGTAGGAAGGAACAAGGGATATCGCACCGAGTGAGTGAAGCGTAGTGGTTTTTCATTCTCACAAGTTTGGATTGTTTGTCAGTTATCAAGGCACGTCTCACATTTTTTATTTACTGATGCTTAAGACATTATGTTTGTATCGCCAATATAACTGAAGGCCTGTGAATAGTCCACATAGCCTGGTGTGTTTGTCCTTAACAAATACGACTGTGGTAACATTAAAAAAAAATGATGATGCCAAACATAACATGTGATTTGTGTAAGTTACAAGAAGTCTTTCATATCAATATCATAACTTTTCTGTTTTAATTGCAGATCATCTTTGATATTCCTGAAAACATCAACTACGATATTACGAAGACCACAGAGGCCTTCCTGGTTTATGCCAGGAGAAGGTAAGAACCTAAAATTCCTTTCAGATCTCATCACCAATGTAACATTAGTTCACCTTTATCCGCGGGGGTAACCTATATCCGTTGTTGAGGGTATTTAGGATATCAAGTCGACGGGCGGTGGATTCAAATTGCAATATTTTAGATTGTAACCACCGTCCGTCCACTTAATATCCCTAAATATCATTCTATTAGACATAGCAGATATAAGTTACCCCCTCGGAAAAAGGCGAACTAGTGTTACATACTAATCTATGGTTGGGTACAGGTACGATGTACCAGTACAAAATCAATTTTCTTGTTGGACCGCTCCGAACAAAAAACAGCCCTGAAAAATCAATACACTGGGTTTTGGACCAAGTAAAAAAAATAACTATTATTAAACTATTTGATTGTCGAATAGTTATTCGTTGCTGCAAACCACAAAATTGAATTTTTTTTCCACAGATGGAATTGTCACAAGCCCGGATCAAAAATGCACATGTACAACAGCCGTAACAATGGTGGGAGCGGCGATACCAACAACAAGAAGGTAAGTCCTTCTTCGATTTTAATTGCGTGATGTGTATTGCATTGTTCTTTATCTTACTGACGACACGTTCTAGGGATCTAGGGAGCTGACCACGGTACCTACCTACCTATCTAGTCCCTTGACCTCCAGGTCGTTGGGGGGACAAGGTAGACATGAAGATAGAGAGTTGCCTCCAGGTGTGTCTTTCCCTAGCCAGGGTTAGCCTCTCCTGTAGGCTGAGGCCCGTCGAGTCAGTGATGTTGTCCTGCCAAGCTTTGCGTTGACGTCCGCGACGACGCCCTCCCTCCACTGTTCCCTGCAGGATTGTCTTGGCCAGGTTGTTGTGTCTGGTAACATGCCCAAACCACTGCAGTTTGCGTCTTTTGACTGTCCCTAAGATTGGTTCTTGAGGGCCAACAAGGTCGTGTACCTGTTCCCGCACATACTCGTTTGTGATGTGTTCATAGTATGAGATGTGAAGTAGCTTCCGCATGCACTTCATCTCAAAGGCTTGGATTTTTCTCTCTGTGGATGCCAGAAGCGTCCAGGTCTCGCCCCATACAACAGTATGGACACAACTAGGGTCTTGTATAGCTTGTACTTGACAGTAAAGCTGATGTTGTTGGATTTCCAGATCTTGGACAGACGAGCCATTGCAGATGTTGCCATGGCAATCCTCTTCTGTACTTCTGTCCGACTGGTACCATCCTTTGTAATAGTCCCTCCCAGATATGTAAATGTGTCCACCTCTTCCAGTTGTTCCCCATTCATGAAGAAGATGACCGCATGTGTTTCGTCCCTGCTGTTCACCATCACCTTGCTTTTCTCGGTGCTGACCTCCATGCCAAACGACCCAGTACTCTGTGTTAACTTGTCTGTAAGGTCTTGGAGATCAGTGTTGTTGCCAGCGAGAAGGTCGATGTCATCTGCAAAGCGGAGGTTACAGATGCGTCTGCCACCAATAGAGATGGAGGTGTGATGATCATACAGTGTGTCCTGCATGATCTTCTCCAAGTACAGGTTAAACAAGACTGGCGACAGCAAGCATCCCTGGCGAACCCAGACTGTTGTCCTGAAGAATTCCCCCACTTTGTTGTTGAGGAACACTGCACTAGACGCACTCTCGTACAAAGCTTCGATGGTCTGTATAAGGCCCTCTTCGACTCCAAAACCTCTCAAGACCCACCACAAGCCGTCATGCCACACTCTGTCAAAGGCCTTTTTAAAGTCGATAAAGTTGTGATAAAGGTCTTGTTGGTGCTGCATGTGTTTTTCAATGATGAGCCGACAGTTGAAAATTTGCTCAATGGTACTCCGACCCGGCCTAAAGCCAGCTTGCTCTTCTGCTAGTAGTTCTTCTGCTTTAGACTTAAGCCTCCTCAAGATCACTTTGAGAAGTATCTTGCTTGGATGGCTGATCAGACTGATGGTTCTGTAGTTTTGGCAGAGACGCGTATTCCCCTTCTTGGGCAGGGGAATGACTAGCGACTGTGTCCATTCCTTGGGCCACTTCTTCTGCTGCCAAATCTTCTGACATAGCTGAAAGTACTTGTCCACCACCACTTCACCACCATGCTGACCACGGTAACTTGTACTATTAGTTGTGTGACAAGTGACATCTTTGTTTTGCACTATGTGACCCCAATAGAACAAGCCATGGCCCATTCATGGATTATGAGAGTGACTGTTAGGGCTATACTGGATGTTTTGTGACTATCAAACCCACGTGTAGTACCACAATGCCTTATATAATTTTTACTTTGAGCTGTGTAATACTCTATTTATACCCCTTTTACACTAGGACAGCGCTCTCACCGCGCGCTCTCTGCGACCTAAAATTTGACAGATCGCTCAATGATTTGTATAGAAAAAAAACGAGTCTTTTTACAATTTCTGTGTTTTGTTGTCTTCTCAGTCACACTTTTAAAATCTGTATGATATTTCCAGTGTGAAAGCGAAGGATACACATCTCCTATTTAGGTCGCAGTGAGAACGCAGCGCGATCGCCATCTAGTGGAAAGTTGGCCTTATAGTTATTTAGAATGATGGAGGATGTAACGTTACATGTACATGTGTTTAACAAACTTTTATTTACAAACACAGGTCTCCTTCTTTGTTTTTGTTATGATGTAACGTTATATGTACATGTGTTTAACAAACTTTTATTTACAAACGCAGGTTTCCTGCTGTGGCTTTGTGATTTAGAGTTATTTACAATGATGGAGAATGTAACGTCACATGTATATGTGTTTAACAAACTTTTATTTACAAACACAGGTCTCCTGCTTTGGTTTTGTGATGACATACGACGAAGCAACCGGGACGTTTGATGTCACACCTCAAGACCAAGAAGCATCCAAACAGGTACTTCACCAATTTCACTGCTTATAGTTATTTATTTGTTTAGTCACTCGTTTACTTTTATACGTAGTATATCTTGTGATAATGTTTACTGGAAACACACTGTCAAATGAACTGTAATATTCAAAAGAAAAAAAAATCAAATATTTTTATCTACTGTCCAGCAAATACCTTTGTCAAGAAATAAGCAATGTAGAAATGCTTCAGCGACGCCATGTAAATAGAACACGTGATTCGATGAGCAGTGGATCATAAGTTGCAGAACGTTTATGGTTTGCCCCATCTCTGTTAAAGAATGAACCTTATATAATTAGCTTCCTTTGCTCTTGCAAAAACGTTACATGACATTTTACATAAACTTTCATAAATTTTCATTTCCTCTTTCCTTAACAAAGACCACTGCTGAACAGTCAAAACCTTGAGTTGTCACTTGAGGGCCAGCTTTCTCAATAGCGATTTCTACTATGACAGATGAACATTTAAGCTAGCAATGTTTACTGTACCACACCATTCTTATTGTCTATAGGTATACTTGCCTGTGTTTACACAATCTCTCGCTGGCTGGGGTTAATGACCCCCTCCCCGAGTGGCGGCAATTGTAGGGATGGTCGCTAGGAGCGCGATTTTAGTCAGGCTAATAGGTATACTACATAAGGTTCTAATTGGGTGAAATTAAATGATTTGCTAATAGAATTTGATTTTCCGCCCTTGTCTTTACAGATTTTGGGAAACTTGCCTCGCAACTACGCAAACACGAATGTTGCCAGAGCTGAATACGTCAGCCCGTTAGAGCACTCACAGGCAAATGGGTAAGTTTAATAGTCTGAAATCTATCCTATTGTAGCCCAGGTTTACTCTTACGATCACTTGTCACACTGCGTAAACAGCTAGCGTGGCAATACACCTTCCCCACGTGGTGGCCATGATAGATCTTAAACGAGTTCAAAGAGGCAAAGAAAAGACTGTCAATCATAATTAGCAGTTCAACTAATGATAACCTGACAATTTGGAAAGCAACCAATAAGAGATGTGGCTCCATGTCCGTCGAATATTTGTATTATTATATTTTTTTTGCATCTCTTAGGGGACTGTGGGGTCGTCTACGCTACTGTAAATTGCTTCATCTTTTGGTGAATAACACTGTTATAATGTTTATTATTTGATCTTATATTGCGTAAATTTGTGTGGTTTGGGTGTAATCTAAATGGAGCTGACTTTAGAAATAATTTTTGTCTGCTTACCTCACTGACCTCTTCTTCGAACTATCATGGCCGCCCCGTGAGAAAGGTGTATACCAAATGTTGTTAGACGTTGGATGTTGTTATTGTTCAAGCAATTCTTTTCCTCTTGCCAATGGCAAAGAAAGATAGATACAGATGAGATTATTTAGTACATGTAGTAGGCATTTGTCAGTCTCGCAAGACTATGATTGTGCATATTCCACACAATGTACTTGTTGGTTGTTTTTACTCTTTGTAGGTCTCAGTTCTGATGCGAGTCTGTAACTTTCTTCCCCTTTTTCAGAACACTGAAATAGTGAGGACATTGTTGATGGTTCATTCAGAATGCGTTTTCCTGATAAGCACTGCTGTTCTGTTGTTTCTACCAGCCGTTCTTTAGCCGGTATACTCGAGGCGCCCTGCACGGTGAAGTGGTCCAACTCTTACCAAATCAAGCCCGCGGAGGCCGGAGGAAGGTGCCTGTACTTCGTTGCAGGGTCGTCAGGCGACATTTTTGTGGTGTTCTCCGCCATTCCGAGGGACAAAAGCACCTGGTACCATCTCCAGATCAGTTACCAGGGTGTTGCGCTGTACAAGGTAACGCCATTATTTTCTACATGCGTTTCAAGCACCAACTGTTACAATACAGTCAAGTCAAGTAATTCTAACCGTCGAACAAAGTCTTTTTTTCACAACCTTCTTTTAATTCTTCCTTAGACGTTTTGGCGACTATCTGTCGCATTCATTAGTACAGAATGATAAATCGTTTTTATTTCATTTCTTACTGTTGAAGACGACAGATATTCGCCGAAACGTCAACCGAAGAATTAAAAGAAGGTTGTGAAACGATGAAGACTTTGTTCGATTGATGTACTAACCTGATGAAACTATTTGAGGAAGTTTTAATCGTGTTTGGAATAATATTACTAGTATTGTCTCCATGAAAAATGGAGATATAGTTACCAGTTTATCTGTGCGTGTGTGTGTGTGTATTTGTATTGATACGGATTTTTGTATTCAGCATAACTCAAGAAACTCTTGGTGGATTACGATGATATTTTAATACATGGGCAGGTGTTGGACAGACACAGGTCAAAGTAGGGCCCCCTAGTTTGCGACCTTGGTACTGTAGCAGAACTTCCGTTTTTAGTATCTTTTGGCCTGAACATGCTATGGCCTCGTTGGTACAGGCGTCAGATTGATGTGTTCTTATCGATCTTCAAGTAATCATCAATGTCATCAATATTTGTGCAACATGTTGAACATTCATATCTTCTTTATTGTGCCATTCTCAGGGAATGAAGCTGGTGAAATACGAGGGAGCGAAGAGTGCCCGGAGTCTCGGTGACTCCAAATTGTTCCAGCCGTACTTCATTTGCCTGGAGGAAGACCATGCAAACCAGCAAACCTTCATCAAATATGGCATCGGCTCTGACACTTCCGTAAGTGATATGTTTAAACTCATCGATCTACATGGTTATCTATGTTTGAAGGTTTCAGGTTTCATTAAAAACGAAACTCATCGCAGCATGAAAGGCTGAAATGCGAGGTTCACACCGTTTGCCGAAACTGAAGAGGCCACCCAGGCGTTTGAAAACAAACAAATACAAGGGTTTAAAAAGTATTACAGTAGAGGTAAAAGCAATTATCTACCGATATATATTCATGACAAGATTCTATTAAAATTTAAAGACAAGATGAATCTTAAAAAGACAAATACGAGATTACAAGTAGTTAAACGCTATTCAACAAAGTTGTATAGGAGTCAGTTTCACGCACTTTAGAACGCATTCAAGTAGTAGATATTTTCGTATTGTACAACTAACTTCAAAGCTCTAGGCATAAATGACAGCTCGTGTCTCTTTGTTCGACTACGTGAAGTCATGACTTGTCTGTCACGGCGGAGACCATAGGCAATGTGGGACTTGCGAGACAAGAAACTGTTCATGGAGTTGGTTTCACCATTCACAACACTCTAAAAAGTGCGTAATGCGGACTCTTGTGTAGCACTGGTATACTGAGATACTGTTTATGAATACGGGGTTCTTTAAACATTTTCTGCCAACAGGAGAAAGGGCTGGTCTACATGGTCTACACTGATCGTAGTCCACCATTGGGCATCCGTTTCTACTCCTTTGGCAGCGGGGAAAATGACGTAGAGATCATGGACGCCCGAATCATCGAGGGAGGCGCACAGGGAGAAATGGAATGTACAGGAGGAACAGTCCTGAAGGATGGGAAATGTGTGGAAGACTGTCACCCAGAGTGTGACGGTAAGCTTTTCCTGGAGTTTCGTGTATTCATTGCGTTTGAATGTGTAAAATACTCTTAAAAGAATTTTCATCAATCAGTGACTAGATTTCAAAGGTAAACACACTTACCTCCAAATTTTCGATGCCTATCAGTCCATCACGGAGTGACCCAGTTCTCGCGAGAGTTGCGAGAACTAGGTCACTCCATGATAACTTGTGTTTACCTCTAAAAAGTAGTCACTGATTGATGAAAATTGTATTAAGGGTATTTTAGACATTGAACATATGTACATACGTGACTGATGAATCTCTTCAACAAAATACCCTTGCTTTGAGGACAGTGAGAAGCAGTTACTACATCTTGCCAACCATGCTTGCTTCTCGCTGCGTTATTCTGCAGGCGCTCTTCAGCCAATCACGTCGCCTCGAACACCCAGGAGGCAACGTGATTGGCTCCTCACTTTCCCTCGATGGGAGTATTTGATTGGCAGGGTATCTGATTGGCTGACTAGCCCTAACGTCAGCCAATCAGAAGGGTGATTCAGGCCGGTGCGCCAAGCTAGGTTCGTTTGTTGATAATACATGTAAGCTATCGGTCGACCTTGGATGGAGATGAGCTTTGATGTGGGCATTTTTCAGAAAGATGTTTTTTTACCAATACAGGGTGTATCCCCATGTCCCCTGGATCGAAGCTCAACACGGAATGCCGCAGCTGTAAGCACTTTTCTTATGACAGTGGCAATGGAGTTACCCAGTGCGTCGCAGAATGCCCAGCCGGTACCGAAGCAGGTGACGATGGCAAGACGTGCGTGTGTAAGGGCTTTCTCTTCCGTAACGATGACGGAACTACCCGATGCGTCGAGACATGCGGAACCGGTTTCGTACCGGGCCCCGATCGCAAGACTTGCGTTGGTAAGTTCGCCATCTGCCCTTGTACAAGTTAAGTCCTCTATACCAAGTAGTCAATTTGTCCATTAGACGACCGTAAATGATATCTGATTGCATTTACTAAATACTTGACAAAGATACTATTTTCACACAGCAATTGCTTAATTTCGTTTCGCGATTGTCTGCCACATTTCTTAGAGGACAATTCTAACTGGTTCAAGTTGTTAGCCTTTATTTATGTACTTATCAATATGATGATGATCTGCTTTACATGTTTATGTTGCATTCCGTCTAAACATCGCAAATAATCACTATATATATATATATATATGTAAATACGTTTCGTTTGTGACCGCATCTGTAAGCAGTGTAAAATGTGAGCCAGTTAGAATTGCTTTGAGAAAGTTGACAGATAGTCACCAAAACGCCGGTGGAAATAAAGCAATGGTTCTGCATTTAGTAAGGTGAAAAAAGGCACCAAATTCTATCATAAAATCTCCACGTTTACAGACAAAAAAGAAAAATACTCACACATTACAGAAAAAGTGGGATCGTTTGTCTTCCACTGTCTCAGAAAAAGAAGCCAAACCCAATATGTCACATGTTTAAGTAAGACTAGGGTAGTCGCTTACTATGCTGTTTACCATTATTTGTTCATAATTTTTGTCACTTGCCATTAGCCCTCGGGCAAGAATTTGCAATAACGATTATTATTTCTGTTATTATTATCTTTATTCAGTGACGTACCGACCTGATAACACTGTCCACGGATATTTACTAAATACTTGTATTTTTTCTTACAGAGGCTCCAAAAAAGTGGAGAAATGACGACAAGTGTGGACGCAGTTTTCCGGCCCAGGAGCGAACCCCGGTCAGTGTAAGCCTACTGCCTGTTGTTCATCGGGCGGATGGTGCGGAACCACGGCATCTCACTGCGATTGCACTACATGTGTCGACTACCGCAACGGTATGTGTCAATGTTTACGGATACTTAAAGGCAGCCTTTGCAAATAATACAGCGTTAAAAGTGGAAATATTCTGAATGTGATCTGTATAATATTGACATCTAACAATATATCATTTACACTTGTCGTACAATAAAGTTCTATGCTATTCTATTCTTTCTATTCTATTCTATTTTATTCTATTCCATTCTATTCTATTTTATTCTACTCTATTCCATTCCATTCTGTTCTATTACTAATGAAGGTCATCTCTCCCTTGACAGTGGCGCTGCGGAAGCCAGCTTACCAAAGCAGCACTCTTGGGTCAAATAGATTTCTTTATTTTGTTAGATTTTTCGATACTAGCAACTCATATAGTTAAACTGTTTTGTATGTAGAAGTTGCCACACATCATATCCTTTACAGTTGTCGTACAATGAAGTTCTATTCTATTCTATTCTATTTTATTCCGTTCCATTCCATTCCATTCCATTCCATTCCATTCCATTCTATTCTATTCTATTCTATTCTATTCTATTCTATTCTATTCTATTCTATTTCTAATGATGGTCATCTCTCCCTTGACAGTGGCGATGGAGGCTAGAAGCAGCCATCATTCTATTCTATTCTATTCTATTTATTTTATTCTATTCCATTCCATTCTATTCTATTACTAATGAAGGTCATCTCTCCCTTGACAGTGGCGCTGCGGAAGCCAGCTTACCAAAGCAGCACTCTTGGGTCAAATAGATTTCTTTATTTTGTTAGATTTTTCGATACTAGCAACTCATATAGTTAAACTGTTTTGTATGTAGAAGTTGCCACACATCATATCCTTTACAGTTGTCGTACAATGAAGTTCTATTCTATTCTATTCTATTCTATTCTATTCTATTCTATTCTATTCTGTTCCATTCCATTCCATTCTATTCTATTCTATTCTATTCTATTCTATTCTATTCTATTTCTAATGATGGTCATCTCTCCCTTGACAGTGGCGATGGAGGCTAGAAGCAGCCATCATTCTATTCTATTCTATTCTATTTTATTCTATTCCATTCCATTCTATTCTATTACTAATGAAGGTCATCTCTCCCTTGACAGTGGCGCTGCGGAAGTCAGCTTACCAAAGCAGCACCCTGGGATCATATTCTGCCGGCAAAGCCGTAGACGGCAACCAAAACAGCAACTTTGGCAGTAATTCGTGCACCCACACTAATACTGAAGCCAACCCCGCCTGGTGGGTGGATCTCGGTGAAACGGTCACTGTTGCAAGGTACGTACACATTATATCATAAAAAAACAATGGGTTCGGACATAGTTGGTCCTGGCATCTTCTTTGTAATCTCCAAGCAGATCCTACGGTAGCATAAGATAGTATCAAAAGTAAGCAGATTCTACGGCAGCATAAGATAGTATCAAAAGCAAGCAGATCCTAGGGTAGCATAAGATAGTATCAAAAGCTGGCAGAGGAGTAAAGCTGGCTTAGGAGTGTGTTTCGCTACCTCGCAACATGACAAATGCACACCTCTTAGCTGACTACACTCCTTGGTCAGTTTAGTACTGTCTTATACCATCGTAGGATCTGCTTGGAGATTATCTTCTTGGACATGTAACATAGCCAAAATTAGAGGTATGAGGTCGTCCAACTTTAGTTATTTTTTTTCCTTCATCTTCAATATCTACAGAGTTGCCATCTTCAACCGTGGGGACTGTTGCGGTGATCGACTCAACCCCTTCAACATCCACATCGGGGATTCCCCCACGGTAACGGACAACCCCAAGTGTGGTGGGGATCATCGACCGACTGGGCAAATAACTATCATCTCGTGTCCGGGAATGCGTGGACGCTATGTGGGCATTCGCCTTCCCGGAAACTCCCGTACACTGACCCTGTGTGAAGTCAAAGTACTTCTACGTAAGTAGTCGCGACATTTACTTGATATGAGTTTGTCTGAGTCAATGACGAAAGGTATGAAAGCTACAGGAAACGTCTGACCGTTACCAAAATCAGTTGCTTGAATAACGTAATAGTATAGTACTCTCCAAGCAGAGATCGAATAGCTCAAGGATCGAATATGACATTTTTTTCCAATTTGAGAACTTTTTTTTTTCATGTTGAGCCTCCCCTTATGTATTTTTAATGCTCGCGTGATAATGTCATCGTGATATTTAATTGATGTCGCCTATCATTGCAGTCATGGGAACCCCCCCCCCCCCCCGTAACAAAGTCGGAGGGAGGGAGTGCTATTTAGATAATTAAGTAAATGGAGGAGAGTGCTACTTAGCTAATTAAGTAATTAACCCCAGGGGGGACACATTACGCAAACACTGTGGAGGTCCCTGAACGTCACAAATGCTGCCTTTCTTGATATTAACATCTTATCAATTCTATTTCATAAATGATTAGATCTGGCAAAAGACATTGTCAACACAGAATTCGAGTGAATATTCTTTTATCTTTCTATATGTCATACTAGGATAAAGGCCACTGAGGAGGCAAGCCCACTCATGGAACTACACCCTCTTGTGTCAACGGCGGTTGGTGAGGATCACGGCAAGGCACTTCATCTACTGAAAGGAGTACATAAAGTCATCATCATAAAGTCATGAAGTCATAAATCATCGAATTTCATGGGATTGTAATCATTTATGTATATCAAGCAATAACCCTTGACATCAGCCAATCAGACATCAGCCAATCAGTTACCAACCAATCACGTCACCGCTTACAGAAAAGAAGTTTCGTGATTGGTTGCTTTTTTCTAACCAACAGAAGAGAAGATAGAATGGCCTAGCATAAGAGAATTTGAAAGTCATTAATATTTCGTTTTTACAACTTTTTATCTTTTATGTTGATGCCGGTGTCTCGTATGCTAGATTTTGATGATTATTAGGGCTGTAAATAATTGGGTTTGATTATTAGGTTTTGTCTACATCTATGAAAATTTGGTACACTAAGGTTTATAATGCTACAAATCTGATCTTTGTTAAGTTTTTTTATTGTTTTAGAGAAGATGGGTCAGAAAGTAATAACAGGGATATATGAGGACTGTACATGTCAGTACATGTAAAGTTATAGGTAAATATACACTGTGTAATAGTACAAGGTACCTCAGTAAAATAGCGTCGTTGCTTTTTCGTATAAGATATAGAGGTTAGATAATTTTGGAACAAACTTAACACAACAAAATACACAGTACCATCATTGTCAATTGAGGTCTACGGACCGTAGTAATAGATTATGTACAAGAAAATGAACTTTTCGAATATCGAACACACAATTTTCACAAATGAAATACCGCAAGATAGTGTTGGTTAAGAACAAGTAATCTTGTATTGAAGCTTTCGGTTGGCAATATTAGATAGTGTTCTCAAACTGTACTCAGTTTGCAATCTCATCCATAAAAATTGACACGATGTGATTTTTATCTACTATGGATAAAACTTTTGGTGTTGTGGCACAACTGTATTTCATGTTATGTTTTGTTGGCAAAAGATTACATTTAGTCGGATTGAAAATAAATTAGAATATCTGTCAATAAAGAAAAAATATAGTCTGTTGCTAATAGTCCACTATCAATGCCAGATGAGCAGTGGATCAAACGCACGGTCTTATACTGCATACTTTGGTATACATACACGTTTTGTTGTGTACGTAGTGCGTACCCACCTAGAAGAAATACAACCAAGATAGTCAGAGATAATCAGAGAAATTCTATTACCAAATTTGGTGTTAAACCCTACCCAGACTGGGCTCTTTTGGCATTCCCTGACCAGGGGTGGTGGGGGGGGGGGGGTCATTTGCCCCCCACCCCCACCAGTTGTAACTTCGAAACTGCTTGCAATACAATCACCAAATGCTAAAAGCTAAAAGTCTTAAAATTCCATTCTTTAAAGCCAAATTAGTGATTTTTGTAAAACATGCCTGTCAGAAACCAGTCTCCATCCATCAATCGTCCGATTGGATCATGAGTTAATGCGTGGCGGCTACAGAGAGTTCAAACAGTTCTCGCCACGTTGTTCTGCACTGGGCGTAGACAGTCCAGTCAGATCTGGAGACCCCCAGCTCCTGGAGTATGATTTTTGTTACAGGGGCATTACACTCCAGAAGGGGGTTTTGTTTTCCGATAGATAATGTGTCAATGAATACATAATCATGGATAATTTTGGGATAAATTACGCGATGTGTGCTTTGTAAAACAATATGACACTCACTAAACCCATGCAGACCCTACAAGTGCATTCCCTATACGTGTAGACACTTCCTTTATCGTGAATAATTTCGGCATAAATGAGGGGCGCTAAGCACACCAAGAAGTTCAATTGTTCACAAGATATCAAAGCACACATAGCAAGACGTATCTTTCTTAGCGCCCCTGAAATTAGCTTTGTAACCTTACCTAAAAATTTTGCATTGTATTCAACCATAGGATTAATTCAATTAGCGGGTACTTGGGGAGTTTAGTAGAAGACTGAATGCTTTTGAGTCACATGGAGTAGCTGGGTACTTTATCGTATGATGTGAAGTAGTATGTATTTATTACTTCCTAAAAGCAATATCTATCGGAAAATAACACTCCCGTGTGGAGTGGAATGCCCCTTTAAGAACTAATAGCTGGATATTTGGATAGCTGGACTGTGAACTTGGTCTAACCTTCTCTATTAAACAGTGATCTAAGAGAGGTCAACGAGGCAGCCCGCTGCTGGATAAGAAGATCGCGTAATAAGATACGAATGAATGAATTTATTGCTCAACAATCGCACAGGGTACAATGTATGGCAATCAATAACAACTAATAACTATACAGACAATATTTCCGAAAATAATTTTATCAGGTTAGTAGAATATAGGATATATGAGAATTCTTGTACACAAACAAAATTGAACTGACGTTTCGATGTCTGTCAGACATCTTCCTCAGAGCTTCTAACTGGAGCCACCTACATCGGCTACATATAGCGGCGAGAATCATAACTCCAGTTAGAAGCTCTGAGGAAGATGTCTGACAGACATCGAAACGTCAGCAAGTAAGTTCAATTTTGGTTGTGTACAAGAATTCTCATATATCCTATACAGACAATAGTACTAATATCCTATACAGACAATAGTACTAAGAGGCTACATACAAAACAACAATGAAACATTATCGATAACAGTACAGTTATGTGTGATTAATCTGGTCTCGCATTTGGAATACATTATAAAGAAACTTTCCTACGTAGACGGATATATGAGATGAACATGAGAGCAATACATGGAAAATATCGCTTTCTGCACCAGCGAGAGAGATTGTGTTTTGGTTCTAATATTCTTAAACAATGTTTCTCTCTCTATTTACTGTAGATAGGACATTTCATAACAAAGTGGAATTCATCTTCTATATGTTCATGGCCTGGACATTATAGTGTGTTAAGTCACCCCATACACATAGCGTTAATAGAAATAACTGTATAACTAAGGACGGCGTTAGGCAGTCGTTGCTGTGGTAGGTTCGTGTCCTTTCATCCTAGGATGACCTGCGTTATTAGCAGTGCTGTGTCGAGGACAACGCCAAGCGCGCACGGCCCGCCGTGATCAGCGTGGCTTGGACAAGCGCGATGCGTCATGGGAATGGGGAAGATGGCGGCCTCCACATCGGATGACGAGATTACACACGAACACGCCTGGAAACGTTCGAAACGTACCTTTCCAAACGTATTCATTCCACGTAACCCGTTCTAAAGGTAGGTCTAATTCATCAAGGCATCGTTTTTGTCCTTCTTGATCATAAATGAGGCATAGAAAAATCATAATCCATTCTAAACAGATTTAACAATTTTTCACCCCGGAGGTCTCTCCGGCCTCCTTGACAATTTCCACCTTGTTTCCACGTTACTAATATTTTTTTACTGGTGCAGGTACATTATAACGTTACATGATAGGTTCCAGGGCCCAGTTGTCTCATTGATACTAATGCATTTGTTTTGAAAATCCGAGGTTATAAGGACAATTTGTATGCAATTGTAAGCCCTCAGAGTACAGGTTATATACTGATTGCGGTTACTAAAATTACTGTAAATGCAGAAATGTTCGCGGTGGATTAATGTTCGCGGTTTTCGGGGTGACCACTTCACCGCGAACTTAAAACCACAGCGAACATTTTTCTATTATGTTACCGCAAACTTCCACCGCGAAAAGTCCCTTTTCCCACTACTGCAAAATTAAATCCCCGCGAACTTAAATGCATTTACAGTATACAGTGTACTTGTACCGTGTTACATAAGAGTATGAGTAGTACTAAGTATTAGTCTCTAACAGACTCCAGAGGTCGCTGGAAAAACTGTACATATTGAACAAATACTGAAATAGGAGTCAGGTGGCTAAAGGTATACATAATGAGCTTGTGACTGTGATAGCTGGGTAGAGTAGAGTAGATAGATAGCAGAGTACTGACTGAAATGCCATTGCAACTTATTTGTCCCTATTTGGCTAAATCTTTCTCTTTTTCATCCAGCAATACGTCTGCTTGGAGACTCACTAAATATCTCAATTGGTAAAATCAAGGAGGTAAAAAAAGGCGCAAACAGTGACACAACTGAATGATCTGTTGTGATGTTTGGGCTGTTTGGTGTTTGATTGTGGGATATATATATAGAGAAAATAAGAATACAACACGGTGTATTACGTTTGACCCGCAGGTCGGATCGCCTGACTGTCGAAGGCCTTTGACCGTTGGGCAATCCGATCTGTGGGAGGGCTGGGACCGAGGGTGATGCGGAATACACCGTGTTGTATTTTAATTATGTTATACCCACCTGAGAAAACACATATTTGGATGATATGTTGTTCACATAGAAATTATCTAGTGTCACATATGTGCTATATAATCTATTATTAAGTATTAATGTTTAAACTTAGATTGTAAAGGTTTGGGGGCTTACTGGTCGAAGAAAATAACGAGTGAAGTTGAGTAGAGTCTAGAGTCATTCCTACCAAGTTTTAAAGCCAATTGTAAAGAGGCACTTAGCGTTGTAGGATTTCCAAATGCCAGTGGCAGACTAATACAGATTTCTGTGTAGTGAAATGGACCATTGGTTTGAGTATCGTCCATTCACAAGTTTTCACATACTGAATCAGGTCCAACCTGATCCTCTGGACCTGAACCGGACCTGGACGGTCCTGAATTTTATGTAACCCACCCCTAGTTCATGCCGTACCCGTAAGAAATTCTTGCCAATCCAGTAATGGACTGGAAATTATTTTTTAAGTTGAACCCAGAAAATTGAGCATAATACATCATGTTAACTTTTGTTAAAAAAGAGGAGTCACCCGATTTAATTATAAGGCCTAGGAAAAAAAATGTTGTGTTTCCTGTTTCAGTCCTGAAAAAATTAGGGTCGGTAGGTAGGGATTATCTTTTTTTTTTTCTTGTATTTTTTTTTAGGCTGGCCAAAATTCTAGTGATACATATTTACAATACAGTTGAACAAAGTAAACTGAAATGTATGATAACACTTGTCTTTCAATGTCAAACTTTAATTTTGTGCATGATAGATACATTTATCCTTCATTAGATGGGACAAGCAGTGTTTTACTTCAATAGGAAGCAGGCCAAATAAAAATTCTAACTGGAAGCTATGTGACTCCACTGCCCACCCAAAAAAAAAGTCTAGGGTCGGCAGATTTTTTTAGGGTAGGTAGGGAAACAGGAAACACAACATTTTTTTCCTAGGCCTAACCCAAAACTCACTCAGGTGAAAATGAGTACCTAGGGTCAAATGGAGATCCTGTGTTTTGTGAGAGCCCCACCCTGAGCATGTAAAAGAACCTGTCACACTTATTGAAAAGAGTAGGGGACCTTCCCGGTGTGAGTAGATCAAACCTTTCCTGCTAAATGGAGAAGGGAATTTCCCTATTGAGTCAGTCAAACTTGCTGAAACTTGATCAAGTTGATGTCTCTGACTTGGGGAGAAGAGATGCTGCTACAATGGCCTTTTACTGAGCAAACCCGTCAAAAAATGTATATCCATGAACTGGTTACCTGTACCATGAAGATTTACCATAGATCTGTTATTGTCATGGTGCTAGTGACTCTGCAATCTGCATGGACAAGTTTTCTCATTTTGGTGGTGCACATCTTGAAAACTAATAGGAGTTTGTGTATAAAAATAATAAAGGTTACATATTTGAAAGACTGTGTTTTTCCTTTTGCCGCCTTTGGGCAAAAGTGCCACGTTAACTCTTGTAACCACATATGATATAGGCGGCATATACTTAATGATATACTGTAAATGCAGAAATGTTCGCGGTGGATTAATGTTCGCGGTTTTCGCGGTGACCACTTCACCGCGAATTTAAAACCACCGCGAACATTTTTCTATGATATTAGATTCCAGTCTATGGTGTTACTGCGAACTTAAATCCACCGCGAAAAGTCCTTTTTCCCGCTACTGCGAAATTAAATCCCCGCGAACTTAAAAACATTTACAGTACTAGTTCTAGTAGGTTGGGCAAATTGCCAATCCCAATCTGCTGATTTTACCTCAAAAAGGTATCCTGACTGGTTATACCAGGATTTGCAAATTTGGATCAATCCTGTACCTGGGTAAATCCCATTTCAAGGTCTGTTAGTATCATTGTCACAAAAATGTACTACAGGTACACACTTGTGTGTTTAAAAAAATAGAATGTCCCAAAATAGAATTTAAGATCCTAGCAAAGTCGTTTTTATGCTAGTCTTTTCTTGCTCTCTCTATCTGGTTTACCTAGCACATATATCTGTATGCCTGTTTCTCATCCAGAGTATAATACTAGGTAGTCCTTCAGTGTAATAATACATAATGCAGCTGCCTACTCTGGTGTACTATAGGCAGTATATTCATTATCAGAAGGACTCTAGCAGTAACACTAACAGGCTAAAACCTCTTTCCAGAAAAGAGCAAATTTTCAAACATTCACCATATTTTCTTTATATCTGTCATTGATTTTTATCTACCCACTCATTATTCAGTATGGAACTTGGAAGACAGTTCATAACCACTGCCTTCAACGAGAAGTCACCCCCCACAATATCAAATGTAGTGCCTTATATTATAATTGATTGGTGTTATGTACTCCATTCTTTTACTCATACTTTATCACAGTGTATGCAATTAGCTTTCGGCAAGACTTCGCAAATAAAACAATGATTGTAATTATCAATATTGAGTTAACATGTCACTGGTACTGTAAATGAAGACATTTTTTCGCAGTGGTTTTATGTTTGCGGTTTTCGCGTTGCCAATTCACCGCAAACTTAAAACCACCGCAAACATTTTTCCATGGCAGTAAGAGACTACAGTGCATGGTGCTACCGCGAACTTAAAACCACCACAAACAGTCCTTTTTCCAGCTACTGCAAAATTAAATTCCCACGAACTTAAATGAATTTACAGTAATAATGAAACAATATGTGTAATAGATAAGTCTTTTTTTCTAATATGAAGGGTGTGGTAGCACCAATATCGCTTATTTTGACAGCGATAAACTCACTACTATAGGTACCAATATACTGAATATGAGTGTGTGCATGCATGCGTGTGTGTGTGTGTGTGTGTGTGTGTGTGTTTGTGTGTGTATTTGTGTGTACAGTGTGTGTGTATACTATTTGTGTGTACAGTGTGTTTGTGTGTGTGTGTGAGAGAGAGAGAGAGTATATGTGTGTTTGTGTTTTGACAATAGTCCCTGTATTTCATTAGTTAGGTCTTTATTTGTTGTCATAAGATCACAGGACACGATACTTACTTACTTACTATATATCAGATGTATTTCAATAGGCACTGACAACAAGGCTATACAGTGACTTTGCTTTGCAACCTTCACCAGAATCATGTCTATTACAACACTGAAATATTTTAATTTGTAATGTTGTTGTTGCTATAGGTGCTGATGACACTCAACCCAGGAAGGCCATCAGTGCACATGAGATGACAGCAGATGAGAAGCTGATTATGCAATGGATTACCTGCTTCTACCTGCAGATGGCAGAGTTATAATGAACACTAACCAAGTCCCAATTTCTTTAACATGCATAAACATGTCTGTAAAAAGATAAACAGCTAGTAGAACTAGAAGCGTGCCTTTCTGTGATGCACTGTGGTACTATGGCATTTATTATGACTCAGATTTAGATGCTTTGAAATCATAGCTCTTTGGACTGTAGATGTAATTGTCATGTTGAAGCTAATATGTAGCATGCAGTATCCTAGATGCAATGTTGTGAGGAGCCATTTTGCATATCCATATCTACAAATATCTTGCAATTATATACTTCACGACTATATGTATGCTGTCAGTAACTGTAAGTCCCCGAGGCATGACTGATTGACCAAGGAAGCAGAGCACTTTCTGATGTTCGAATTCTGTGTTTTATCAAAACTCCATTGAACAGGTAGCTATGGAGAGGGGTGAATTAATTGTGTGTTTAAGATACTCTCCAGGAAATGTTTAGGTATATAATGTTGAGCAATTCCTGATGAAATGATTCTTTAAAAAAAACAGTACATTTCATGCTTTAAGTGTAGAGCTTTTCACCCTACATTGTACACACATGTATGAGATCATTGTCAATGTGATGGGATCTGGTGTGTATCCTGCTATGCAATGCTGACTTAAAGTGTTAATGACACCAATGATAGCAATGTAGCAACATTTAGCAATGTAGCAACATTTTGGTGATTGTAATCCATTGAGATAGAATTACTAATTGAAAATAGAACTTTGCACTAAAATAAACCCTCCTGGTGTTATTGAATATAAAACCAATTGAAGATCATACTTCCAGCTCTTGTTTCCAGGTTGTCACCAGGTAATTGAATTAAACATTGATTGTAGCTGCACTGGCTGCGGACCGTCAGTTGTGGATGAAACTTGTGATCAAGTGCTCTGCCACCGACTGATGATGAGGATGATGATGTTGAGGACTACAATGATTCTTAACTTGCCACGGTGGCTTGCGAAAAAATAATTTTGGGAAGCAAACTAAGCAAATATTTTTGTATCTTGCAAGTATGTGTTATCTCCTTAAACTAAGCACAGTGTGCTCATCAACAGTACTTTTTAGCAACACTCGATGTCTTGTTCTGAACCGGCCGCAGTGTTCAATGAGATGTCATTGAAGTAATAATCAATGCTCAATTCAATTACCTGGTGGCAGGAAACAAGAGCTGAAGTATGATCTTTGACAGGGTTTGATGTTCTATAACATCATACGACTAGTCGACTGTAACTTTGGTCTGTGTTCATACAAGAATACTATTACCGGCAAAGTTAGTAATAAAATTATGTATTTTGGTGTCATAGACACTTAAAGTATGTCACGATGATGGGGGTAAGAAGAACAAAATTGATTTTATTTTTAAAAGCTTTTATTTTGCTTTCATTTCATATTGAAATGAATAATCTGAATCATTATTGCTTTACCTGTCCATGTCTGTACGATACATAACGGTAATTCATGAATTTTCCTTATTTGCATGCATATACAAAAATAAGTGCCAACACAGGACAACATCCAGTTGTGCATTGTATATAAAGGTATGAACAAGTTGGCCTCTATTTTGCAGGTAGACAGTTATTGATCTAGATCCTTTTTGTCAAGTTTTATTTTGCTGCAGTCAAATCGTCAAGAAATAAACAGTGGTCTTTGGGAAAAAATCTGCTTCTGAGGTCCATGGTTTTTAGGGTAGTTAAGCAGCCATCATCAATAATTTTGAGTGAAGGGTAAATCAGTTGCTTCTTTAAGTTACCATGGTGACGTAAGGTTATTTACAGTACTGAAAAGAAAGCCTACCATATGCATGGTGTTGAAGTCATGTTTTTGGATAGTGACACAGAATCTTCTGACATTGCAAATAACTTTATGTTCTTAGTGGTATTTTGCCTACGTATGTTCCTTTTTTTTTATAGAGAAAGCTAAATTTGCTATTCAGATGCAAGAACAGCAATTTTTCCATAAAACATAGATATCGCGAAACAAAGTCTGATTTCCTTCAAACCAACTTGATTGGGTGCGGAATAACTTCCTCACATCTCGTATACCCTCTTTTTGTCAAAAAAGCTAAATTTGGCCCTTTGAACCAAAAATAGCAGATTTCAACCCAAAAATGAGATGTCGACAAACGATGTCCGATTTCCTTCGAACCAACTTTACTGAGTGTGGAATAACTTCCTGACATCTCGTTCACCTTCTTTTTGTCAAAAAAGCTAAATTTGGCCCTTTGAACCAAAAATAGCAGATTTCAACCCAAAAATGAGATGTCGACAAACGATGTCCGATTTCCTTCAAACCAACTTTATTGAGTGCGGAATAACTTCCTCACATCTCGTTCACCCTCTTTTTGTCAAAAAAGCTAAATTTGGCCCTTTGAACCAAAAATAGCAGATTTCAACCCAAAGATGAGATGTCGACAAACGATGTCCGATTTCCTTCGAACCAACTTTACTGAGTGCGGAATAACTTCCTCACATCTCGTTCACCCTCTTTTTGTCAAAAAAGCTAAATTTGGCCCTTTGAACCAAAAATAGCAGATTTCAACCCAAAGATGAGATGTCGACAAACGATGTCCGATTTCCTTCGAAGCAACTTTACTGAGTGCGGAATAACTTCCTCACATCTCGTTCACCCTCTTTTTGTCAAAAAAGCTAAATTTGGCCCTTTGAACCAAAAATAGCAGATTTCAACCCAAAGATGAGATGTCGACAAACGATGTCCGATTTCCTTCGAAGCAACTTTACTGAGTGCGGAATAACTTCCTCACATCTCGTTCACCCTCTTTTTGTCAAAAAAGCTAAATTTGGCCCTTTGAACCAAAAATAGCAGATTTCAACCCAAAAATGAGATGTCGACAAACGATGTCCGATTTCCTTCGAACCAACTTTACTGAGTGCGGAATAACTTCCTGACATCTCGTTCACCCTCTTTTTGTCAAAAAAGCTAAATTTGGCCCTTTGAACCAAAAATAGCAGATTTCAACCCAAAGATGAGATGTCGACAAACGATGTCCGATTTCCTTCGAACCAACTTTACTGAGTGCAGAATAACTTCCTGACATCTCGTTCACCCTCTTTTTGTCAAAAAAGCTAAATTTGGCCCTTTGAACCAAAAATAGCAGATTTCAACCCAAAACTGAGATGTCGACAAACGATGTCCGATTTCCTTCGAACCAACTTTATTGAGTGCGGAATAACTTCCTGACATCTCGTTCACCCTCTTTTTGTCAAAAAAGCTAAATTTGGCCCTTTGAACCAAAAATAGCAGATTTCAACCCAAAAAAGAGATGTCGACAAACGATGTCCGATTTCCTTCAAACCAACTTTATTGAGTGCGGAATAACTTCCTCACATCTCGTTCACCCTCTTTTTGTCAAGAAAAAGCTAAATTTGGCCCTTTGAACCAAAAATAGCAGATTTCAACCCATCCTAGTTCAAATTATGATGTTCCTGTGTTGATTGAAACGTGGTCTATGTGACTCTAAGGGGTACTGAAAACGAACAATGCCATGTACTTTTGCGCCTTTTGAAGACAGGTACTAGATGAATCGATTGTTACGTACGGAGGAAGGGAGAAATATCGGAGCTGTTAACAGCACGGGTAGGTCAATATATAAAGCTAGTTTTGATAACCTTTCGTCTACAGTTACTAATGCTATTTTCACCCCGCTCAAAAGACACCAAGCGCCAAATAATGTAGGGTTAGAGGTATATATCGTAAAATAGACGCAGGTTTCCATAGAAGTCTTTCAAAGACACTTTCATTATGCCAACACTTTCATTTTGAGTGCCTGCACTCAAACGTTTTGGAGATATTTGAACGCAAGGTCAATAATGCGTGAGTTCTTATCTGAAGTTCAACTGCATATATCTCAATACCAAAGTACAACCATCATATGGTATTTCAGATCACAACTAAGCACACTTTCATGCCTATTTCAGCCAAATTTGAAGTAATTCTGTGGTAGTTTGAAGGAGATACGAAAGTAAGAGACGTTTTAGCCTTGCGTAAATCGAGGCCGCTTGTCAACTGCGCTTGTTCGCATGGACAATTTCGGGCGAAATTCTACCGCATCAAAGGTAATTGCGTTTTTCTCTGTAAGACGAGAAAGGAGTGAAATATCTCAATGAAATTTTCAGCAAAGCCGGTTAGTACGCTTATCTAGCTGTGTTCCTAATAGGTTTTCTCTCGCTTTATTCTGTTAGGAGATATAAGGCTTTGAACTATTGTCCTTTTCACCCCGCTCAAAAGCCCACCTTCGGAAAGTAGGTTTTACCCCAAACTCCCTGTAGGGTTAGATATATAAAGTAAAAAGGACGCAGTTTTTCATAGAAGTCTGTCAAATACATTGTCATGATGCCACCACTTTCTTTCTGACTACTTTCAATAAAAAAATTTGGAGATATTTGAACTTTTATTTGGACGCAAGGTCAAAAATGCGTGATTTCCTATCAGAAGTTCAACTGCACGTATCTCGATACCAAAGTACAAACATCATATGACGTTTCAGATCCTATCTAAGTACACTTTCATGCATATTTCAGCCAAATTTGAAGTAATTCTGTGGTAGTTTGAAGGAGATACAAAAGTAAGAGACGTTTTAGCCTTGCGTAAATTGAGGCCGCTTGTCAACTGCGCTTGTTCGCATGGACAATTTCGGGCGAAATTCTACCGCATCAAAGGTAATTGCGTTTTTCTCTGTAAGACGAGAAAGGAGTGAAATATCTCAATGAAATTTTCAGCAAAGCCGGTTAGTACGCTTATCTAGCTGTGTTCCTAATAGGTTTTCTCTCGCTTTATTCTGTTAGGAGATATAAGGCTTTGAACTATTGTCCTTTTCACCCCGCTCAAAAGCCCACCTTCGGAAAGTAGGTTTTACCCCAAACTCCCTGTAGGGTTAGATATATAAAGTAAAAAGGACGCAGTTTTTCATAGAAGTCTGTCAAATACATTGTCATGATGCCACCACTTTCTTTCTGACTACTTTCAATAAAAAATTTTGGAGATATTTGAACTTTTATTTGGACGCAAGGTCAAAAATGCGTGATTTCCTATTAGAAGTTCAACTGCACGTATCTCGATACCAAAGTACAAACATCATATGACGTTTCAGATCCTAGCTAAGTACACTTTCATGCATATTTCAGCTAAATTTGAAGTAATTCTGTGGTAGTTTGAAGGAGATACGAAAGTAAGAGACGTTTTAGCCTCGCGCAAAGCGAGGCCGCGTGTCAACTGCGCTTGTTTGCATGGACGATTTCGGGCGAAATTTTACCGCATCAAACGTAATCGCGTTTTTCTCTGTAAGACGAGTGATATATCTCAATGAAATTTTCAGGAAAGTAGTTTAATACGCTAATCTGTGGTGTTGATAACTTTGCTGTTGCTTGATTCTGTTAGGAGATATAAGGCTTTGCACAGAGGCCTTAAGAATCAAAGTGAGGGATGTGATGAACAGGAAGTGGCGTAAGTTTTTCATTCATGGTTATCACGGTTATCTCAAGCAAATCCTACGGTGGCATAATATACTAGTAGTACATGTATCATTAGCTACATGTAGCCAAGGGGTGTAGCCGGCAATGTGGTGTCAATTGTCTCATTGGCTGACCACATGCCTTGGCTAGCTTAATGACACTATCTTATGCCACCGTAGGATCTGCTTGGAGATAAGTTATCAAGCACTCCAGGCATGGGCAACATACACTGTCTAACAATGTAGCTTTATATGGGCATGATACTGTAAATAATGGTATTATAAAATAAGTTTTCTAAAGCTAAGTATAGAAATGATGAAATGAATAATTGTTTTTCAGTGTTTAATGTATAAACTACTGATGGATATTCATAGCAGAACAGAACATAGCAGAACATACTACAAACAGTAATCTAGAAAATGTGGAGTAAGTATTCTAAGTCAGACTAGATAGTATGTAAATCCAGGACTGCCTGAAAATCAGGTCCAGCTTGATCTGTGTGTACGTTCCTGGTAAAACAAATGAAGTGAAGTGAAGATAATAGACTTATTTTGACTATTGTTAAGTGTTTCCAAGGGTTATATTAGAATTGCTGGTGGTAGGGGGGGTGGGGTGGATTATTTCTTAAAAATGTATGTTTCTGCGATCAAAATGTGCACTTCAGTGAATGGTATGTTGGGAAAGACTCAATGATACCCATGTCAGGTCAACCCGTCAACGTCTTTGAAATCTAAAATAATTCCATTTTCTGGCCTGTATATTACCTTTGTTGGGCAAGGTCATTGAAAAAACAACCTATGACCCTATGTACACTGCACATCAAACACATTTGAAACAAATGAGTAAACAGGTATTGTTCAGTTTTAATAAGTGTTCTAAATATGGTGTATCAAACTATCATGAATATACAGTATCCCAGTAAATGTCGTACTCCTATTGGAGAAGGACATTTACAGTCTTCAAATACAAATCAGTCTATACAACTAGGTAAAAAAAAGATTTATCTCCATATATCTTTTTTGTGACATCCATCACTATTCTTCAGCGTCGCTAGAATGAACTGGCAGAACAATTCAATGCAGGTACATCTAACTAGACAAATGGTTGAACATATGCAAATGTTACTCAACATACAGTATTACACTTATCAGTACAAAGTACTACAGTATCGAAGAATATAAAATATTGTGCTAAATACAGCATACATTATGGCACTACTATTATAGCTTTATACAGGTTTAGAGGCTTATTGCGACAACTGTATACATGTGCCACTCAGAGTCAGATGACTTGGTATCAAATGGAATTGGCATCAAAGGAACCAATTATTATACAACCCCACACAGATTTTACAAACCATCAGGACACTCTACTCCTAAACAAATCTACATGTCAACTTCAACTTTTTCTATATACAGTACATGTACATGTACATGTAGTCTTCTGTCAAGCCAAAAATGTTGTTAACAACTTAAGCTGGTGCTTTGACCATTCTATGGACAGGTGACAGGGGGATACATGAAGAGCTCCATCTCCTGCTGTGTAATCAGCTTCTCCACTTCTGCCAATACACGTTTTCAGACATCAATGCCCTGAAAAAAAATCTGTCCACAGTGATGTACTTCTGACATGTGACTTCTGATCAAACACTAACACTCAGTCACCCATTCAATCTTTTTCTCAGGTTTATAAGGTCACACCAATTCAAGCAATTGGTTCTCAGAATTGCCCATTCCTATTTTTCCAAAAATGAAAAAAAAAAATTCAACACACTTGCCATTCAGCATATTATCACCATTACAAATAACTTTCCAGTATGGTAAATTGGCTTACAGACAAGTATAAGCTCATTACTTGGCACATCCATCATTGCAGTGAATTTTTTCAATCATGAAGACATGTTAAATACATTAAAACTGTACATACAGGTGCAACTCCTGCAAAGAGGTAACTTTTGTTTGCTTTTTTTCAAGCTGACAATGTATTATTCTTCATGTTTGGTATTAGCCCTTATTTAAAGCTTTTGCAAGTTTTTGCAATTTCTTGCTGGCCTTGTTGTTAATCCAAGAGCTGTCAAATTGAGCTTCTGTGGCCTAAGTTGTATAAGGCCACACCAATTTAATTTCTTGGTTCACGGATCTCCAGACAAACAAGCCAAACAACTGCTACCTGTGCGGTACCTACAGTAACCTGGTCTCCAGATCAACAAGGCATAAAACTACTACCTGTACGGTGCCTTACCTGGTCTCCAGACCAACAAGCCATACAACTGCTACCTGTACGGTGCCTTACCTGGTCTCCAGACCAACAAGCCATACAACTGCTACCTGTACAGTACCTTACCTGGTGTCCAGACCAACAAGCCATACAACTGCTACCTGTACAGTACCTTACCTGGTCTCCAGATCAACAAGCCATAAAACTGCTACCTGATTGGTACCTTACCTGGTGTCCAGACCAACAAGCCATACAACTGCTACCTGTACAGTACCTTACCTGGTCTCCAGATCAACAAGCCATAAAACTGCTACCTGATTGGTACCTTACCTGGTGTCCAGATCAACAAGCCATACAACTACTACCTGTACAGTACCTTACCTGGTCTCCAGATCAACAAGCCATAAAACTGCTACCTGATTGGTACCTTACCTGGTGTCCAGATCAACAAGCCATCCAACTACTACCTGTACGGTACCTTACCTGGTGTCCAGACCAACAAGCCATACAACTGCTACCTGTACGGTACCTTACCTGGTCTCCAGACAAACAAGCCATACAACTGCTACCTGTACGGTGCCTTCCCTGGTCTTCAGACAAGCAAGCCATACAACTGCTACCTGTACGGTGCCTTCCCTGGTCTTCAGACAAGCAAGCCATACAGCTGCTACCTGTACGGTGCCTTCCCTGGTCTTCAGACAAGCAAGCCATACAACTGCTACCTGTACGGTGCCTTCCCTGGTCTTCAGACAAGCAAGCCATACAACTGCTACCTGTACGGTGCCTTCCCTGGTCTTCAGACAAGCAAGCCATACAGCTGCTACCTGTACGGTGCCTTCCCTGGTCTTCAGACAAGCAAGCCATACAACTGCTACCTGTACGGTACGTTACCTGGTCTCCAGACAAACAAGCTATAAAACTGCTACCTGTGCGGTACCTTACCTGGTCTCCAGACCAACAAGCCATACAACTGCTACCTGTACGGTGCCTTACCTGGTCTCCAGACAAGCAAGCCATACAACTGCTACCTGTACAGTACCTTACCTGGTCTCCAGACCAACAAGCCATACAACTGCTACCTGTACGGTGCCTTACCTGGTCTCCAGACAAACAAGCCATAAAACTGCTACCTGTACGGTACCTTACCTAGTGTCCAGACCAACAAGCCATACAACTGCTACCTGTACGGTACCTTACCTGATGTCCAGATCAATAAGTCATAAAACTGCTACCTGTTCGGTACCTTACCTGGTCTCCAGACCAACAGGCCATTAAACTACTACCTGTACGGTACCTTCCCTGGTCTCCAGACCAACAAGCCATAAAACTGCTCCCTGATGGTACCTTACCTGGTGTCCAGATCAACAAGCCATACAACTGCTACCTGTACGGTACCTTACCTGGTCTCCAGACCAACAATCCATACAGCTGCTACCTGTACAGTACCTTACCTGGTCTCCAGACAAGCAAGACATAAAACTGCTACCTGTGCGGTACCTTACCTGGTGTCCAGACCAACAATCCATACAACTGCTACCTGTACGGTACCTTACCTGGTCTCCAGACCAACAAGCCATACAACTGATAACTGTACGGTACCTTACCTGGTCTCCAGACCAACAAGCCATACAACTGCTACCTGTACGGTACCTTACCTGGTCTCCAGACCAGCAAGCTATAAAACTGCTACCTGTACGGTACCTTACCTGGTCTCCAGACCAACAGGCCATACAACTGCTACCTGTACAGTACATTACTGGTCTGCCTAAACACCACAAACGACTCAGAAACACCACAAACGACCACAAACGATCTAATATGCAGTGTATATGGGTCAAAGACCTTGTGTGGCGCTCTGGAGACATTGTTTACACATTTATGAATTTAGAAAATGCAGCAAGTCCTACGTATTCACCAGTTATTTCGAGTTAGTCCGCAGGTTTCAAGATCAAAGCGATTCTTTGCCGCCATGTTGGATCGCCCGTGCTAGGAGTCTGCATGGGGAAGTCCTCGATACCTTCCACGGTTCCATAGACGACAGGATGATAAAACTAAGGACGCTGTTCATAGATTATAGCATGACACAACTCTATCATTGTCAACTTATAAAACTTGTATAGTAAGTGTTTTTCAGCCTCAAATGCAGGCACGCATTCATTGACAGCGTGCTCAGCCATCGTGACTGATCTTGAAACCGGCGGATTAACTCGAAATAACTGGTGAATATGTAGGACTTGCTGCATTTCTTAAATTCATAAGTGTGTAAACAATGTCTCCAGAGCACAACACAAGGTATTTGACCCATATACACTGCATATTAGAGTCGTTTGTGGTCGTTTGTGGTGTTTCTGAGTCGTTTGTGGTGTTTAGGCAGACCCGTACCTTACCTGGTCTCCAGACAAACAAGCCATACAACTTCTTCCTGTGCGGTATCTTACCTAGTCTCAACTGTTACTAGCGGTGGGTACTTGTATAAAACCGTTTTCTCTTGTTGGACCAGTCCAGAAAAAACGGACCTGAAATAATTCAGTGGACAAGACCAGATGTTGGACTGATTAAAAAATGAACAGATTATGCTGGCACTATGGCGGCAGACGTACACGTGTTTTGGGGCTTATTGGTCCAAGAAAATAGGAAGAGCGAAGTAGAGCTGAGTAGAGTTGGTAGTCATTTTTATCAAATTTCTACAGTCAAATGTGACGATGGTCTAGTGTTGTTTACGTGCAGATAGGATACTCTACCAAACAGATTCCTTTTCAGCAAAATTTACCATTGCTTTGATTCACCAATCATGATTTAATAGGTCTAGGTTCAGATCCGGACCTGGACCTGATCCTCTGGACCTGGACCTGAATTTTCTGTAATCTCCAAGCAGTATCATAAGCTGTGGAAAGTCAGTTTAGCCGACAGAGGAGTAAATTGGCCACGTGATTAAATTTTCTGTACCGGTACGTACCCACCCCTAACTGTTACCGTAATAAGCTGTTTGGTATATCTTACCTGGCTTTATGGCAGGAAAAAATTAAGGAAAATGTGAAGATGTGAATCGGTCTGCCTAAATACCAGAAACGACCACAAACGACTCGGAAATACCACAAACGACTCTAAAATGCAGTGTATATGGGTCAAAGACCTTGTGTTGCGCTCTGGAGACAAATGTTTAAACATTTATAAAGTCCTGCGTATTCACCAGTTATTTCAAGTTAGTCCGCCGGTTTCAAGATCGAAGCGATTCTCGGCCGCCATGTTGGATCGCCCGTGCTAGGCGTCTGCATGGGGAAGTTCTCGATACCTTCCACGGCTCTATAGACGACAGGACGATAAAACTATGGACGCTGTTGGTTCATAGATTATAGCATGGCACTATTCTATCATTGTCAACTTATAAAACTTGTATACTAAGTGTTTTTCAGCCTCAAATGTGAGCAAGCACGATCCAACATGGTGGCCAAGAATGGCTTTAATCTTGAAACCGGACTAACTCGAAATAACTGGTGAATACGCAGGACTTGCTGCGTTTTTTAAATTCATAAATGTGTAAACAATGTCTCCAGAGCGCCGAACAAGGTCTTTGACCCATATACACTGCATATTAGAGTCGTTTGTGGTCGTTTGTGGTATTTCCGAGTCGTTTGTGGTCGTTTGTGGTATTTAGGCACACCCGATGTGAATTCAGTTTATTGCTGTCATTACCAATTCCGAAAGGAGGAGGAACACCCGCCTCACCTTTTTCTATAAAGTAGTTAATAATAATATCAATATAGAGGCCAGTAATATTCTCAAGCCTGCCCATGGGCGCACCCGGGGTAGTCACGACTACAAATACCAACCCATATTTGCACGTACAGACATTTACAAAAACTCGTTTTTTCCACGCACAATTCCTGAGTGGAATGCCCTGCCTGGCACGGTTGTAAGTGCTCCCAACGTTGAGTGCTTCCGTGCCAGGCAAGCGGCTTGCCCACCCTAACCCGGGAGCCTCAGCTTCCCCCCTACGATGCCCCATGTGGGGCTATTTGGGGGTACCCTTATGCAGATGCAGAATTCAATATCATTTCGCTGCAATTCATTTTGACCTACGTTTTGGGGGGAATGAAATTATCTTTTTCAAAACATAAATGCATTACATTGCATACATACATCCCATAGCATACATAAGTCACTGCCTAGCTAAACCTGAGGTATAAACTAGGCCTCCTTTATAATAACCAGTCTATGAGGTTATAGAATACTGATGTTGCCTTACCTCTCATAATAAAAAACACCGGGCCGTGCACCACATAATTGAAACCAATACAAAGAAGCTGAAAAAGTAATATCGTTTTAAAGATGGCCAAATACCTACCCATTTATTGATCATGATGAGAAACAGTAACGTTAGGTTGCGAATTTGTCCGAGCTCGAGCTGCTGACGCCGTGGAATCGCAAAAAAATACGAGAGTCGAGGGCAAAAGTTACCCGTTGGTTGTTAAACCGTTACTATTTGACGATCCCACCATAAGCAGAAGAACTTCACACTGTAGCAGCAGACATTTCCATGTGTTTTTCGGTCCTGAATAGTTGGCAAACTTCCATGCATGTCCACGACGGCACAGTTCGATTTCCGAAATATGGTGGCCATGACTGGTGACCCGTAGTCCATGATGACCTAGGAGCATGACCTACGGCCTGTGAACTCCTGGTTATTCATATGGAAGCGCCCCCAATTCAGCGTTGTCCTGGCACCAGTACTGCTGTTAACTTCTTTGACCCTAGGATGAAAGGACACGGTCCTACCACAGCAACGACTGCCTAACGCCGTCCTTAGTTGTACAGTTATTTCTGTTAACGCTATGTGTATGGGGTGGTTAAGTGAAGAGTAATGAACATTAAAAATGATAAAAGTGTTTTATCATAAATGCTGTGCTTCCAGGTAAAAGACAGAGTACAATTTACACGCCCACCCCCATACAATGGTTCATTCCGTCCCTGGCGTTTCGACGTTTGTTACCCGAGTTTTATTACCGTTCTCTCAATGTGTGCCTCCCTCAGATTTCTTCGTCATATGCTAATTATATAATCAAAATGTACTTTCTGCATCATTGTACCATGTGCGATTGTTGGGCAATAAAATTCAGTCATTCATTCATATTGCTACCCTGCATTATCTGCTATGGTATTCATTGACACAAAGACACATTGAGTTCATTTATGTCCACCATGCATAGCTTTTTATTCAGCTTAAGTTAACCGACCTCACTAAACTCCATTTATGTATTCCGAAATCAAGACACACTGCAAGTGTTGTCTATATTGCATGTGAGTTGAAAACTTGAAATAAACCTGGTCTAGTGTTCCGGGGCACTGAATATGCGGTCTAGTGTTCCGGAACACTGACTATGCGGAAATGTGACTATCATTGTCACAGTCACAATTTTCCTGCCAACTACGAGGGGGTGATCAATAAGTTCTCGGCCTCACCCAGATATACTAAGCACAACACAGATTTTGAGGCACAGCTTCAAAGTATGAAGTCTTTTATCAATATCCTCCGAATTTCAAATCATTGCAGTCGTTACTTTTCAGGCATTGGTTTTTGCTAATCAGAACGTAAGTGGCAAGGAAGACAAGGGTAAATTGTTATCAAACATGTGTGGGTCGAGTTCCCAATGCCGAAATGTTTTGTCATTAACAAAATACATTGTCAGAATGTTTTATAATGATTCTCTTACTGTTTCAAGCAGAAGGAAGTGGGTTTCTGACTTCTAGCAGCGTAAGTTGACCCGCACACTTCAGGTCGCAGCTCAATTGTCCACGTTTTTTTTACCTTCTACCTTACCTGACGTTACTGGGTGTCGCTTGCAAAGTAATGATCACAATAATTTGAATTTTGGCACACATTCATATAAGACTTTATACTTGACATCTATGCTTAAAAATTGGACTTGTGCTTATCATTTCTGGGTGAGGCCGATAACTTATTGATCACCTCTCGTACAACTGAATCTTAATTCAAGTCGGGTTGGTTGCTCCGGTACCGCCCAAAGTTGACAAGAAAGTTGTGTCTCATGTACTGAACTCAACATAGCTACATGTAAACAGGCTCATATAGCCAGCCTTCAGATAGAATTTGTTGAACAAAACTTTACGTTCTCTTAGAATTTGTGGTCTAAATTTCATCCAATGTTTAGAGTGCTAGTTCGTGCTGTAACCGGGAGCTCAGTTAACAAATGAGTTAAATTGCGGAAGGGGTCACTCAGAATAAGATTTGGGCGAATTTCTACTTGATCGCCTAGCTACTACACGTGCGCGAGGGTCCATATCTAGTAAGTCAGAAAGTGTGGTTGCAAGCAGAAGATCTCTCAGGTAAGTAGCACTGGCGATGTCTCACCATCCGGCATCATTAGGCCACAGCTAACGCAGAAATCTAAAAAGGGCAGTGATGTAATAGATATCAACAAATACAAGATCCGGATCCCAAAGTTAGTTGCGAACTAGCACGACTGTTAATGGATATAAAATACTGCATCATTTAGCGGTGTACCGAAAGTGCGAAAAGGAACGAAAAGGAACGAAAAGGAACGAAAAGGAACGAAAAGGAACGAAAATGAACGAAAAGGAACGAAAAGGAACGAAAAGGAACGAAAAGGAACGAAAAGGAACGAAAAGGAAAGTACCGAAAGTGCGAAAAGGAACGAAAAGGAACGAAAAGGAGCAAACGTTCCTTTTCGTTCCTTTTCGTTCCTTTTCGCACTTTCGGTACTTTCCTTTTCGTTCCTTTTCGTTCATATTCGTTCCTTTTCGCACTTTCGGTACTTTCCTTTTCGTTCCTTTTCGCACTTTCGCTACCGAAAGTGCGAAAAGGAGCGAAAAGGAATGGAGTATGAAGCAAACTTAAATAAAATCAATGAGAATATAAGGAATCGGTACTGCGGGCGTTAGAAGCCTATGAAACGTGTTTTATTTTACCGAGAATTTGACATTATCAAATTTTTACAGCGCTGTTTCAGGCTGTTGTTTTTGTGTGGCTAAATTATTCTTTGAAGATCTGCGAAATACAAAGAAACGGAACTGAGATAAGAAAGTTAGGACTAAAATTCAGTGGGTGGTAGATGAATATCGATTATTATACATTTTCAGGATGAGGCAAGATTGTAACGTTTTTGTTGTATTTGGGTGGCTTTTATTCTCCCTAGAGGGGAGCGCCGCATGCAAATGACCCGCGAAATCCGGTCAGGAAAGATATGCTAATAAACTGCTGCCCCACGAGCATGACAGCTCCTTTCAACAGGGCCAACAACATGGTTTTCTGGAGACATATCTTCTCGCTCGTTCACAACGAAAGAAAAGCTGTAAAAGGAGAGACATATATACATTGTACCAAAGAGATTTCATCAAGTTGTACAGTGAGTATTCATCATTTTGGCGGGAAGAAAGGTGCCAACGTGAGGAATTTGTGCAAAGGATATTGGGAAATACAATTTCCGTCATATTCAATACAAATAAATTTCTGCCTCTTGCGACCGACATCAGGCCCTCGCTGATGATAAAAAAATCCCAATGCCGGGTTTAGATGTCCTGGTTGCAAAACAAATTTAAGGCGTTGTATTGATATTAATGAAAGTGTGAAAAAAAGGAAGGAAGAATAATTCCCAACATGCTGGGCTCGAACTTCCGATCGTCGACTTCCCTGGGTTCGAACATTCGACCTATATTTCTCTAAGGTCAAGTTCTTACAAATTGTGCAATACATATACTTGTAACTTTGCTATCATTGCATTTTTTAAACAACTATATCCACATAGCATGGCTTTTTATGATAAAATATGCGCAATCGTTCTCAACATAATCCATTTCTTCTTGTGAAATTTTATAATATAAATGTAATATGGATATTCTAAGGAATGTTATAACCACATTAACACGTACATGAACATAGATATGCATAGATAGGTCTCATCAATATTCATTCCTCCATTGAACCATTGCTATAGGAATTTCGTGGAACAAGCCGCAAAATGCATTTGCCGATCACAGTTTACCTTTTCCTAATATTACCATCGATTTTATTTGAATTTGCTTCATACTTCGTTCCTTTTCGTTCCTTTTCGCACTTTCGGTAGCGAAAGTGCGAAAAGGAACGAAAAGGAACGAAAAGGAAAGTACCGAAAGTGCGAAAAGGAACGAAAAGGAACGAAAAGGAAAGTACCGAAAGTGCGAAAAGGAACGAAAAGGAATATTTGCTCCTTTTCGTTCCTTTTCGTTCCTTTTCGTTCCTTTTCGTTCCTTTTCGCACTTTCGGTACTTTCATTTTTGTTCCTTTTCGTTCCTTTTCGTTCCTTTTCGTTCCTTTTCGTTCCTTTTCGTTCCTTTTCGTTCCTTTTCGTTCCTTTTCGTTCCTTTTCGTTCCTTTTCGCACTTTCGGTAGACCCTCATTTAGGATATATGTCTAAAATATATGTCTTAAAGCCCTTGTTATACAGTTAACGACACTTCGGCGTTGGCTCGCCCGATTTTCTCGGTTGATGAGCTAAGGCGGCCCAGGCACGCTCGGTCCGTGTTCGAGTTTGGGCGCCTGTCCCCTTGTCCAGCCGAATTCGAACGATGTTCGATGATGTTCTATCACGTAATTCGAACCGAACGCACGTTCAAACATGTGGTTATTTGCGACTATTCAATGTGAACACGCACCACAAGGACCTTTTATTCTTTGTGGGTGCTTGTGCGGATCAGTTTGATATGTACGGCTTTATGCCCAGCTTAAAATAAGAGTATTGATCTTTCTAGTACTCAAGTTTAACTTATCATCCCTTTCTCATCAAAATTGTCCGAGGGTATTTTGTGTAATTATTTAATGTTTTTAACTGTTTTCAACTAAAGATTGAACAAAAATAGTCATTTCTGATGTTCTCGGCCCAAAAAAGCTATGTAATCCTAATCTCAATCAAAATACCATCGGATAAAAATGATAAGTATAAGGTAGGATTTCATCCTTTAGAATATAATGATTGGCGGTCTTGTTTCCACTTGGGCGTAGACCCATGAAATAAACTTTTTTAACCAAAATGTGTATTTCTAACCCCAAATCGTGCATGTAAAAAAAAGAAAATCACAAGTATTCAATGTGTTTCAAGTAGTACTAAAACTGTGTGAAGTTTCATCGTAGTGCGACGGAGCAGTCAAAAGTTACATTCATATGTATAGAATACTTCAAGCCTGGGCCGCCTTAAGCGAGTTTGTTTGCTTGAACCTTTATTTATTCATGAAAGCTCAAATCGATCGGCAGGCCGCTTTTCATTGAGGTCATGAGGGAAGAGGCGAGGGTCAGATAAAGTATATGACAGAGATACAGTTTACATTGTTTAGAGACTTTAAGGTCGACAGTCTAGCTATATCGTGTTCACCTATAAATCACAGGATAGGGTCAGTGACATGCGACCTAGTCAACCTTTAAAGGTTCGAGAGGACGACGGGCGTATAACTGCCGACATATTTATGAATTTAGAGCTCTAAGACTCTTCAGCATATCAATTTTCTTGCTGTTTTACGGGGATAAAAACTAATGGAGAAAGTCTCCACAGTATCTACTGCTGCGTGTGCTGTGTCCACGTCAAGGTCAGATAAGAGGACGGTGTGGGGCTTCGTTTTCGTTTGCCTCATTTACTGTCTTGGTAAAAGCTACATCTGCAAAAACACGAAAGAACAATGGCTTATATGCACATTATTTATCAGGATGACGTCCATCTTGATGACAGATTTTTTTTATTGAAACAAGCATGCCGGGCTACCCCTACTCGTCACGATAAGTGTGTTGGGTTCTTTACGTGCAGCTAGATTTTTCAACGTATGAGGCAAGGCCAATACACCTCTAAGGAACCGATAGACCAGGGTTGTAGCACCTGACCTTCAGGCCGTTGAAGGAATTTTGCAGCTGGGGACTGAAAAAAAGTTTTTTTTCCATTCCCTCCCTGGGACAGACCAAAATTGATATGTAAAGATATGCAAAACTGAAACCCATGTGTTCTTCTTCACCAATACAGATGCCATTGAACAGCTTAGTCTACAAGCAAAATTTGCACGTCAAAATGCAGGAAATGGTGTTTCAGAGGGTCTAGATTTCAAAATTTTCTGGGACCCAGACCCCCAAGAAATGAAGCGCAACGTCATGCCATGCCTTCGGTGCTCGATAGGATTCCCATTCAAAATCAAGGGGACTGAAAATGATTTCAGGCTGGCTACAACCCTGCGATAGACTAATTAACAGAACATTCCGTCAAGTGGTTAAGTCAAACTCATACCGTAGGAGCCACAGATATTGCGCAATTTGGCAGAGAGACAGACTACTGTGCCATGGATACCAAGGAACAGTTTGGGATGCAAAACTCTATCTCTGCACCATGATAAATCTTTGTAATAAGATTGACCACATATGCTTTACACACTGGGAGTTCCACATAAATAATGTATGTCCATTTTACCGTGTTTATTTTCGCCTCTCTCAGTCGGTAATATACATATATCTAGTCTGTTATGTGTCATGTCACTAGTACCTGCTCCTAGGTCTCGTGGTTTGCGATCTGCTGCAGCTGGGTTAAAGTACTCATCATGATCTTTGCACATTGAGGGGCAACAATACGGGGGGCAACAAAACGGGGGGCACCATTGGCCAACAACACCATCAGGCATCGTGGCCACCAACACGGTCAACAGGAGCAGGAGTTTCAAGGTTCCTTTCATCTTTCTCCTACAAATACATTCATGAAAGGGTTTAGGTTCAGGAGTGCTGGCGCAACATCAATACCTCGTAACTACGGTAGAAAAAATAGTAAGTACACAGGCAATGCAGGCAAATTTTCTGAGTCAGCTTAGTTTTTTTACGGAACTAAAAAAGCCTTAATAATCACATTTACATGGCTGCTCAACAAAATATTAAGATATAAAAAAAGCCGTCGCACAGAGTCGACCGTGGGCTATCAACCATGGCCAAACTATGGTTAGAACTTGCGAGTAAGTTGGTTAGGTCGCCTATTCGTTTTTATAGTCGTGTACAGAAACTAATTATTAGTTTTGACGTATGAAACTCAGAAAAAGTCTTTTTAGCAAAACTTAATTAATAGGAGTGAATTGAAGCTAGTATAGAATAGATTCTTCCACACCAGCGTTCGTTGGTGGGGACGGGTTACGAGCAAAAGTCAAGGTCATGAAACTGTTTTGTATGAGTGCATTACCGTCTCTGTAATCGAGCCATCCATTGTTTACATATTACACTACCTAATTTCTCTATGCACAAAAAACATTACAGTCATAACCCATTAAACCTACCTGGAATTGGTTCAGCCGTCCAATTGTTTTGCGACAGGGTTAATTGACGAGTTTTGTATGTAGTACGTAGTTACCAAACGTTTGCTACCTCCGCGTTGAGCGACAAAATTGAACTCTCATGCGAACTTTGAAACTTTGCCATGGCTCGGCATACAAAACAGAGATAGAGTGTCTGATAGGTCGATTTAGTCACTTGTGATCAACGTCATACTGGCTATGCGTAGACAAGGTCCGACTAATCTTAGGAATGGTATTCTCCAAGCAGAAGTAAGGATCCTGCTCATTCACGGTGTTATGAGTCAGAAATTTTTGCAATTTTTTATACTATTTTCAGGTACCGCACCTCATATTGTTAACTATGAAATGATTAATGCTAGAAGACAATGATACAATGCGTGCTGAAGTGACAGAAATTTTATAATTGCCTGATACGAAAAGTATTTTCCAGATAGGAGTAACGCTATGGTTTCCAACTCTCGTAACCGTAATCTCTTTAGACACATTGAAGGTATTAACGTTATGTTACAATTTAAAGACCATTTATCCGTGCACAAAATAAAGCGCTTACCAGCAAGCTTTCGATCAGTCCTCTGTTCCTTCTCAAGTTGAAATGACATAGAGCCTAAGTCACACATCATCCGGAACGGAAGTGTGACGTCAGCAAAGGGTCAAAGGTGCGTTGAAGGTATATTTACTGTAATAAAGCACATTTGTAAAGAACCGATGGCGAGACATTTCGTGTGCTGTATCCACGTCAATCTCAGACAAGAGGATGTTTCGGGGCCTCGTTTTCGTCTGCCTCATTCGCTGTCTTAATCAAAGCTACACATGCAAAAAAACGCGAGAGATGAAAAATAGCTGAAACATACATGATTTTTCAGGACCAGGTCCCCTTTAATGTCTAGGCTGCATTGAAAGAAAATTAGCAAAGGCAGCACGAACATCACTGTTGTTACTTCTGTACAAGCCGTACTGGTAACTGGCATGCCGGGTCGCCTTATCCTTCACCATAAGTGTGCTGTGTTCTTTACAACCAGCTAGATTTGAGGTTAGACCAATACATTAACCTGAAAAAGAACCGACACACTAAATAAACACAACATGCGTGTCAAGTGGCCAAAGTCAAACTCTTACCTCAGGAGCCACAGTTACGCAGTTTGGTAGAGTGTCAGAGTTGAAGACTGTGCCATGGCTACGAACAAATGGCTATGTAGTGCATAGGGCATAGTGGAGATGCGCAGTAGTAGACACAATGGAAATACACTTATAGTGCTGATATACACATTTTTTTAGGATCACGTCCCCGTTAGTGTCTGATGAGCCAAAGATACTAGCTGTATTAAAAAAAATCAACCAGTGATAAAAATAGTGGCAAGACCATTCCTGTTGTTACATATGTACAAGCATACCACACGCATCACCACCTACTAGTCGCGATAAAAAAAGTGTGTTGAGTTCTGTCTACGCAGATAGATTTTTGACGTTTGGGGCAAGACAAATACACCTCTAAAGAACTGATAGACTAAATAAACACAACATGCATGCCATGTGGCCAAAGTCAAACTCAGGAGCCACGGAAATTGCGCAATTTGGCTGAGTGTTCCATGGCTACAAAGAAACGACTGAGTATGCAAAACTCTATGCCTGCATCATGGCAACTCTTAGTGATTAGGTCACCACACATTCTTTACACACTCCAATTATATGTATTTCGTTTAATCGTGCAAAGCTTTGCCTTTCTTAGTAGGTAATATAATTCTAGTCCACCTTCCACAAGCACAGGCGTTCCTTGTTTAGGGAAAGAGCTGATTGTTGAAAACCTCATATGTTGTTTTCGACGTTTGTGACTCCAGTTTCATGACAGTCCTCTTGACGCGCGCCTCCCTTAGAGGAGTCGGTCATACAAGCGAACATTTATTTTCTGTATCATATTGTTAGCCAACATTAACCGCTACAGTATTCATTGTCACAAAGAGACACTGAGATCATCTATGTTCACCATGCATAGCAAGCACTTTTTTTTATTCAGCTAAACATCGGCCCCGTTAAACTCCTTGCATCCCGAAATCAAGGTTTATTTATTGTTTATTAACTCTAGTATGTGTTCCTGACACATGCATCATAAGGCTCATTCAGATACACTTTCTTGAAAAACTTTACGTTCTTTTAGAATTTGTAGTCAAAATCTCATCCAATGTTTAGAGCACTGCTTTGTGCTGTAAAAGGGTGCTCAGTTAACAAATGAGCTAAATTGTTGAAGGAGTCATTCAGAAAGAGATTGGGGCGTATTTCTACTTGATCGTCTAGCAACTACACGTGCAAGAGCGTTCTTTTAGTAAATCATAGATTGTGGCTGCAAACAGAAGATGTCTCAGGTAAGTAGCACTGGCGATGTCTCACCATCCGGCATCAGTAGTCCCAGCTAACACAGCAATCTAAATAGGGTTGAGATGAAATTGATGTCAATTAATGAATTTGGTAAAAGTTGTGTCGTCTTTTTTTTCAAAATAATAGACATACTTTAGAGAAAACTTTATTTGAAGATCCAAATCCAAAAGTTAACTGCGAGCAAACAATGGATATAGAATACTGCCGCAATAGACAAAATGGCTGAAATATATGTCAATAAAGCCAATTCATACAAATGACGACACTTCGACGTTGGATTGGCAAAGGGTCATCGGACTTTGAAGTCGACAGTCTAACTGTAGCGGACCTTTCAACTTTAAATCACAAGACAAACACAGTGACTTGTGAACTCCAGTCAACCGTTAAATTTCAATAATAAAATGTTTATTAACTTAAGCTCAAAGATTCTTCAGCATATCGATTTTCTTGCTGTTTGGCAGGGATAAATACTATTGGATAAATTCTCCGCAGTACTTACTGTTGCGTGTGCTGTACCCAAGTCCATGTCAGAAAAGAGGATTTTGTGGGGATCCGTTTTCGTTTGCCTCATTCACTGTCTTGATCGAAGCAACATCTGCAAAATCACGAAAGAAAAATGACTAATATTCACATTGTTTATCATATCCTCCATGATGTCAAATGAACCTATTGAAAAAAATGACAATTAATAAAAAAGTTGGCACGAATAATATCCTTTCTTTTTACTTATGCCTAACTGGTTGTGTTCTTTACATGCAGCTCGGTTTTTCAACGTAAAGGGTAATACCAATACATCGACCTCCAAAGAACCGATAGACTAGGTAAATACAACGTGCCTGTCAAGTGGTCATGGTCAAACGCATACCTCAGGAGGCACTGAAAGTGCGTTATTTTGAAGAGTGGCAGCATACTTTGCCATGGAAACTAAGGAACAGTTTTTTTATGCCAAACTACATATCTGTATGATGGAAAATCTTGTTAATTTCAAGCAGAACCACCCGGAGCGAAATTGGAAAATTCGAAGTGGGAATTCCAAATGGACCTGATTTCCCTTTCATACGAGAATAAGCCGAAATACCGTCAGAATAACTAATAACTTTGTCTATTCCGAGGTATTTGTATAGTGCATTCAAGACATTCTCACTGCATTTCAGATATTCTTTTGCTTACATTCTGGTAAGGTTTTAATCAGCCTGCCGTTTTGGTTCTCCATCGAATGATATCAAAATGTTTCGAATCATGATGGAATGCCGTATAGTGCACTTTGTATACAGTTCGATAGTTCTCCACCTCAAATGCACCTCGAAAGTTTTGAGCTTGTCAAAAACATTCGATTCGGGACGGCCCTAAAAAAAGGTAGTCAGTAATATCTTGCACGCAGTGCGAATTTTTGAAATGCATCACGAATACGTATACCCAGGAATATACAAGCATATTCATTCTGCGGGCATTCCGACTGATTCCGCTTCTTTTGTAAATGATTTACACACTGAGCGCTTGACGTGAACAATGTATGTCCGTTTGTGCAAGTCTAAGACTTTGAGACTTTATCTAATCCTCTCTCTGTCTCTCTTATATGCATGTATTAAGTCTGTAATGTGTCATGTCACTAGTACCTGATCCCAAGTCTCGTGGTTTGCGCTCTGCTGCGGCTGGGTTAAAGTCCTCATCATGATATTTGCAATCTGGAGGGCAGCAAGTCGGGGGGCAATTTCCATGAGCAAGACCAGGCACCATGGCCAGCAACACGATCAACATGAGCAAGAGTTTCACGCGTCCTTTCATCTTTCACCTACAATTATGAAATATTTTAAGTCCAAAAGTGCTAAGTGACAAACGCAAAATTATACCTTATAATTACTATGGAAAAAGCCATCCTCCTACGCAGTGACATTGGCGAAACCGCCTGTCTGGATTTACCCTGCTTTCTTAACCTGCTTTCTCTTATTTTCTGTTGGCGTAGCCTCAAACCAGCTGTCAGTCAATCAGATAATAGGCCTTTCCATTTTCAAAACGGGTCTCGTATATATAAGGGTCATATTACTAATATTGATAAGCAGGGTTCTCTGGAACTAAGGGTGGCGGTTGAGCAGGGAACATTCGGGCAGGCGGTTTGGCCGTTGGATGTCCCTGCATAAGAGGATGGGAAAAGGGAATTACATGTGCAATGTCCACGCTTTGTCAACTTAGCTTTTTCATGAACATAAATCTAGGAGAAATCAAAAATTCACCAAACTTTAAAAAAATCTTACATTACTTATACAAAACAGCACAATCTTTGGTAAAGCTGCTGTCAAACATGACCTATCTAAGCTTTCTGCAGTCGAAAACTATAGATTTAAAGAGTGAATAGGATCTAGAATAGAATATATTCTGTTGCACCAGCGTTCGTTGGTGGGAACTGGTTGCGAGCAGAGTCAGTTCGAACTTCCTGAAAACGTGCCTTGTATGAGAGTGTTACCGTCTCTATGATCGGGCCATCTATAGTATACATTATGCACTTCCCAAATTATTTACGTACAAAAATATCACAATCATAACCAATTATACCTACCAAGATATCGAGTCGGCCGTCCGTTGTTTTGTGAAAGGGTTCGGTGACAACTTTCGTATATGGTAGTTACCGAGTGTCTGGGTTTGCTGATTCCGCGCTTTAAAAAAGTGTGCTCCAATGCGAACTTTGAAACTTTGCAAACAAAAAAGAGATAGATCTACAGGGTCTGATTGGTCAGAAACTGTCACACCAGAGCAGCGGTGTATTGGGCATGCGCAAACAAGATCCGACCAAAGTTGCAAGCGGTATTCTCTAAGCAGATATCAGGATACTGCTCATTCGCGTCAATATTTTGCAACATTAAGTACTAATTTCTAACACCTCACTTCGCATCGGCAAGCTTTGGTAGTGATTTTTCAGCGGTAACGTTGTGATTTCGCTGTTGGGGCAAAGTGTATGTACTGTAAGTTCAAGCATTCTTGCGGCTTTTATAAACTGCAGGGCCGATTTTGTTTCAAAGTTTAGAATAACTTAAGGACGGGTCGACAGATCATCATGATATTTGGTATATACATATATATCATAAGTGATGACGCACAAAATATAATGCTGAATATGCTAAAAAAACAGTAATCTGCGTAATGAATTACAAAACATAATAAATCTAGTTAATTCCTAGCCTGGGTACCTTCCGGATATTGGTTCGCCCCTATATGTTCGCATCTGTTATCCGTCTGGAAACCTGGGCATTCAAACTGTTTGGTGCAAATGTCTGTTAATGAGCAAATTAAGGAACAGTTTCTGGAGCGCTCGTTCGGTGGCAACGGGCCTCCTGCAAGCGGACGGAGCGATTGATTCAATCAGCACCATCGGCCAAAATTTAGACGATTCCGGGCGTTAATATGGTCAAGGATCCCAGACGGAACAGCAATAAAGCGATATATATAATGTATAATGAATGCCATACATATAAGTGGCTTTTTAAAGTATATAATAAACGCCGGAGCAAACTACTCTGCGGATGCTATCCAGGCTAGTGCATTCCATGATAGACCCCTCAAACTTGCACACAGTGGTGATGACAACTATCCACGAAAAAAAAATCTACTCTTTGTTCATTCATTCACTTTGTACTAAACACTTTGTAAAAGACTTGAAAAAAAAGAATATCAAGCTCTGATTTGGCTTCTGCAGAAGAAGGAAGGAAAAAAAAGCACATCAGCATAAAATAGCTTTCCCTACTGTCCCTGTTTCTGAAACCTATACAGACAAACATGACCTCTCCCTTTACTGACAACTATCCACACACAAACTTGACCTGTCCCCGATGGTACTGAACACTATCGAGACACGAAAATAACCTGACCTTGGTGGTACTGAAACCTATCCACACAAATTTGATCTTTCCCTGGTGGTACTGAAAACTTTCCACACACAACTTAATCTGTCCCCGGTGGTACTGAAAAATATTCATACAAACTTAATCTGTCCCTGGTGGTACTGAAACCTATCCACACAAACTTAATCTGTCCCCGGTGGTACTGAAACCTATTCACACAAACTTAATCTGTCCCTGGTGGTACTGAAACCTATTCACACAAACTTAATCTGTCCCAGAAGGTACTGAAACCTATTCACACAAACTTAATCTGTCCGTGGTGGTACTGAAAAATATTCATACAAACTTAATCTTTCCCCGGTGGTACTGAAACCTATTCACACAAACTTAATCTGTCCCTGGTGGTGCTGAAACCTATTCACACAAACTTAATCTGTCCGTGGTGGTGCTGAAACCTATTCACACAAACTTAATCTGTCCGTGGTGGTACTGAAACCTATTCACACAAACTTAATCTGCCCCTGGTGGTACTGAAACCTATTCACACAAAATTAATCTGTCCGTGGTCGTACTGAAACCTATTCACACAAACTTAATCTGTCCGTGGTGGTACTGAAACCTATTCACACAAACTTAATCTGTCCCTGGTGGTACTGAAACCTATCCACACAAACTTAATCTGCTCCTGGTGGTACTGAAACCTATTCACACAAACTTAATCTGTCCCTGGTGGTACTGAAACATATCCAAACAAACTTAATCTGTCCCTGAAGGTACTGAAAACTGTCCACACAAACTAAATCTGTCCCTGGTGGTACTGAAAACTATCCACACACAAACTTAACCTGTCCCTGGGTCTGAACATAATGACCTGCCCTTGGTACTGAACACTGCCCCCACATATACATGACCTGTCCCTGGTACTGAACACTATCCACACACAAACATGACCTGTCCTTTGTACTGACTACCCCTCAGTGACACGCATAAACATGACATGTATCTAGTACTGAACACAACCCACACTAACATGACATGTCCCTGTTGCTGAAAACTATCCAAACACAAAATGACCTGTCCCTGGTACTGAAAAAATATACACACACAAACATGGCATTTGCCAGGTACTGAACACTATCCACACACAAACATGACATGTCCCAGGTGCTGGAAACTCTCCATACACTATGAGTTCTTTATTAGAGATATTATGTGCAATTGTCTGCTACCCCTATTGTAATACACCCCTAGTCTATCGGATAATAAATCGAGAGGATATCGCTTTACGCCAACATAATATCATCAGATCACGGAGTGTCTACGTTGGTTTCACTTCTTTGTTTTCATTCGAGTGTATTAGAAGAACATCAAAAATTCAAAGCCGAAGTGGAAAGATTCTATCGACTGGCACTACGATGAGTTAACTCATGGAAAGAATAACCACCTTCCAAGACCTTTGCTTCATGTCTTTCTAAAGTTAAGTGCTTGGGTTCGAGAATATTTTCTACCGTGCAAACAGCTATCATGTCTAGGTATTTTATATCCCCCTTACATTAGGCGCGATTCGATCGAACGACGAGTCTTCGAGCTCTAAATTACGAGGAAGCATGACCCTGACGGGAAGGGGGAACTCTCCAATTTCTTCGTCGGCATCAGGGTCATGCCTCCTCGTAAATTAGAGCTCGCAGAGTCGTCGTCCGATCGAATCGCGCCTAATGTGAGGGGGGTATAAGCACACTTCCACAGTTTTGTAGTCAGCAGATGGCTCACCACTGTATTATATTAAAGTCTAGAGGCTTCCAACTCTCTAAATCAGTGACACCAGCACAAAAGACGCAAAGTAATAATGGACAGAATCATGAAGATACACGTTTTCCTGTTTTCTAGTCACAGATGACAAGAACGTCTGATGAATCGAAGATTTTCTCATATACTTGGATGTCAAGCACAAAGTAGCAGGAATGTAGATAACCAAAGGCTAACGTTAATCTCACGTGGGCATAAAGTATTATAGTTACTATCAATTTCCTTCGAACAGTGATTATTTATTAGTAGAGAACATATCTCCAAACTTCCGATGTCTATCAGTACCTCTTGGACGTGGAGAATGGTCTAGTCTCGATCTCGTGAGAGAATACGAGACTAGACCAGGCTTTCGTAGATCATCAGCCCCCTCCCCCCGCCTCCTTGCGGAGAAGGGATAGGTAGGACTTGGGAAGCTCCCAACCCTCGTTGCGGTTAAGCTTTGTTCCCTCCAGGAAGGAGGCGGGGGAAGGGGGCAGATGATCTACGCAAGTATACCAAGACCAATAAAAATAGGTTACAGTCAAACCTGCCCGAGCGACCACCTCTTCTCAGCGACCACTCGGCCATTACGACCGCTTTTTCTTACGACCCATTGACGTAAGCATTAAGCGACATTAAGCGACCTTTTCTCAACGACCACCTGGCCAATGCGACCTCGATCGGCCAAAAATGGGACCGCGTCATTGAGGTTTTCATCGATTTTTGATGATAATTAGCGGGATTTTGTGTCGAAATCGGCCAGTTTGCGTCGGTGTGTTTAGAATAAAGATGGCGGCAGTCAATCGGACAGTCTACTGTAAAGTGGGAGAAAGTTTCGTTGTAAGAAAATCCAATTTGGTTGCTACAGAAGTTTAAAAAAAATCTTTATCATTATAAAGTGAACGAATGCTGAAACGTATATAGCCTCATACCTTTTTAAAAAAGTTCTGTGTAGCTCATACCGTTTTAAGAAAGATCTGTACATGTTGTATTCCTGCGTCTACGATCGTCTCAATATGTGTACACTAACGTTTTAGACCGTTCATTCGTTCGTAGGGGAACTTTAATTAATGCTGTCAGATACCATACAAGCCTTTATGCGTTGCTGTGTTCTTGATCGCCGTATCTGAAATAACTACGGTGTACCTTTCGAATTCGACGCCTGCGGAGATGCCCGGTACGTCCCGTTGCGTATTTATCCACGGGTACAGTTGGACAAAAGCACTCACACAGTAGATCGAGTCGACTGTCTTTTTAACCTCCTTGAGTAGAGTTTCTCTGTCGCAGGTAGGAACGTCCTGATCCAATTTGTTCCAATTTCTGTTTATTTACTGTATGAGAATTCACCAGGCTTACTGATGATTATTACTTACGTTTTTGCGTGCGTGTGTATTTGACATTAAAGACCTCGCTTAATACTTCTTTGCATGCGTGTGCCTGCTATTTGCCATTAAACAGAATGGAAACCATTTATACTATGCATCGGTCGTGTTTTGAGTACATACTCTTCTCAGCGACCACCTGTCCAAATCGACCGTTTTTTTCCGGTCCCCGGGTGGTCGTCTTGGGCAGGTTTCATTGTACTTTTGTATGGTTAACAATAAACAACAAAAAAAGAAAGAAAGAATACAGCATACTTTCAATGTTAATTTTGTTTCTTCACAAAACTATAAAAAGGCCTCCGTGATCAAAGTTGCATGGCTACACAACAAAATGCAAAGATGTAAAACCGCCGTCGCACAGAGCCGACCACGGCCTACCAACCATGGACAAACTATGGTTAGAACTTGCGAGTAAGTCGGCGAGGTCGCCTACTCGTTTTTTATAGTCGTGTACAGAAACTAATTATTAAATTTGATGTATGAAACTCCGAAAAAGTCTTTTTTTGACAAATCTTAATAGGAGTGAATTGGAGCTAGAATAGAATAGATTTTTCCAAACCAGTGTTCGTTGGTGGGGAAAGGTTGCGACCACTGAGCAAAGGTGAAAGTCATGAATACGTGCTTTGTATTAGTGCGTTACCGTCTCTGTGATCGAGCCATCCATTGTTTACATATTACACTACCTAATTCATCTACGCACAAAAATATTATAGACATAACCCATAAAACCTACCTGGGAATTGGTTCAGCCGTCCAATGGTTTTGGGAAAGGGTTAAGTGACGAGTTTTGTATGTAGTAGTTACCAAACGGTTGCTACCTACGAGCGACAAAAGTGTGTGCCAATGCGAACTTTGAAACTTTGCCATGACCTGGCATACAAAACAGAGATAGAGTGTCTGGTAGGTCGATTTAGTCACTTGTGATCAACGTCGTACTGGCTATGCGTAAACAAGGTCCGACTAATGTTAGAAATGCTATTCTCCAAGCAGAAGTAGGATCATGCTCCTTCACGGTGGTATGCGCCTCAATTTTTTTTACAAAGTTTAATACTATTTTCAAGTACTGCACCATGTATTGGGAACTGATTGAAGTGCTTGTGAGTATAATTCGAGAAGCCTTTCATAGATAGGTAGGGATCAGGAAAATAAACTTCAAGTTCGATAATGGGTCCCAGAGTTTTTTTTTTAGGTACTGCATTGGAACTTCAGTTTTTTATATCTCGTGACGCGATTTCTAGTAGTAACTAGCTCCAATCAAAGAAAATAATTGCTGTGAGTTTTAGCCTCCTAGCAGCTTTTTACGTTACAGCTAGCCACTGCAGGCCAATTGTGTTTCAAAGTTTCAGAGAAGAATTAATTAAAGAACGTGTTGACAGATCGTCTTAATATGATGTATGTGTATACCCTAAGTAATGCCGCACAAAATAAGATGCTTATTAGGCAAATAAAGAGATAATTTGTATAATCAATGACTAAAGTTCCATAAAGTGTTTTTCTGTATGATATTGCCACCCTATGAACCGGTATGGTATATATATTCATTGACACAATGAGACACTGCGTCCATTCATGCCAACCTTGCATTGCTTTTATTAAGCTTACACCGACCAACTCCTTTCAACCAGAAGTCACGGCACAGTGCTGAGACTTTCACATAAAGCCGGTCTAGCATGTACCAAATTGTGTATCATTGTCACATTGTCCATGCCAACTAATTGTGGGACCGCTGAATCCTGATCCTTTTCAGGTTGGTTGGTTGGTTGGTTGGTTGCATTAGGTACCGCGTAAAGTTGTCAAGAAAAACGTGTCTCAAGTACTGAACTCAACATAGCTACATGTAAACAGGATCATATTGCTCATTTAGATACACTTACTTGAACACATTTACGTTCTTTTATAATTTGTAGTCTAGATCTCATTTAATGTTGAGAGCACCTAGTCACTGCTTTGCGCCGTAACCGGTAGGTCAATTAACAAATGAGTACAATTGTAGGAGGGGAGATTTGTGCGAAGTTCTAATTGACCACCTAGCAACTAGAAGTGCACGAGCGTTCATCTAGTAAATCATAGATAGTGGCTGCAAGCAGAAGATCTCTCAGGTAAATAGCACTGGCGATGTCTCAACATCCGGGGGCAGTTGGTCGCAGCAAACGCAGTATTCTAAGAAGAAGGCAGTGGTGGAATAGATGTAAAACATATATTTGGTAAAAGTTCTTTTCGTCTTTTTTAAAGATAATAGGCATACATTATATGATTGATTTAAAAATCCAGTCTAGCTATAGCGGACTTTTGACCAAAAAATCACAGGACCAACTCAGTGACCTGTAAACCTCAGTCAACCTTTACATTTTCACAATATTAAAGAAAATGACGGGCGTATTGCTGTCAAAAATGTTTATGAATTTGGAGCTCAAGGTTCTTCGGCATATCAATTACTGTAAATGCATTTAAGTTCGCGGGGATTTAATTTCGCGGTAGCGGGGAAAATATCTTTTCCCGGTGGTTTTCGCGGTAACACCATAAACTCTAATCTAATACCATAATAGAAAATATTCGAGGTGGTTTTAAGTTCGCGGTAAAGTGGTCACCGCGACAACCGCGAACATTAATCCGCCGCGAACATTTCTGCATTTACAGTATCCTGCTGTTTGACAGTAATAAACACTATTGTATAAAGTGTCCACAGTACCTGCTGCTGCGTGTCCTGTATCCACGTCAAGGTGAGAAATCGATAAGAGGACGGTGCGGGGCTCCGTTTTCGTCTGCCTCATTCACTGTCTTGAAAGAGGCAACATCTGTTAATACACGAGAAAAATTATTTGTTTATACATATTATCTATTGAGGTCATGTCCTCTTTGAGGTCAAATTTTTCTATTGAAAGAAAATGACAATCGATGACGAAACTGACGATCATCCCTGTTGTTCCCCCCAACTCTCGTAAGAACTAGGTCAATCCGCGATCAAGATGGACTGATAGCCATCGAAAATTTGGAGGTACTTGTGCTTACCTTTAATAAGAGTCACTGATTGATAAAAAATTCTATTAACCATCTCTGTTATTGCAAGCCTCAATGGTAACAAGCATGTCTGGTCAACCCTACCTTTCGCGATAAGTGTGTTGAGTTATTCGCATACAGCTAGATTTTTCAACGCATGAGGCTAGATCAACACACCTCCAAAGAACATTAGGCTAAATAAACACAGGATGCCTGACAAGTGGGCAAAGTCAAACTCATATCTCGCGAGGCAAAGAAATTGCGCAATTTGGCTGCGTGGCAGAGTGGTAAACCACTGTAACATGGCTATGAACAAATTGATATTAAGTGCAGACGTCAGAGTCGAGTTGCGCAGTAGAAAAAAGTACAGTTAGTTTTGCATGGTCAACAATAAACTACAACAACAAAAAAAAGAAAGAATACATCTTGTAATTCTACTAACTAAACAATATAGGATAATAAGAAAAACCTCCATTCAATCAGGTGTGGCTATACCCACTGGCACTGCGTACTCGATGTATACTGCGTACTTTAAGTTTAACCACGCGAATCATAATGTAAAGGATTTTTTTTTCAGTAAACATTACTTGAAGTGTGTCATACGTCAAGAGTTTTGTACCTTCCTCGTGCAGGTCTCGTGGTTTGCGCTCTGCTCCAGCTTGGTTAAAGTCCTTATAAAAGACCCCAGAGCATGGAGGGCAACATGGCTCGCAGGCAATAACACCACCAGGCACCATGGACACCAACCCGATCAGCAGGAGCAGAACTTTCATAGTTCCTTTCCTTTTACCTACAAGTATATGTATGAAATGGTTTATGGCCAGGAGTGCTGACGTAGAATCAGTTCGTCATAACTACGGTAGAAAAAAAGAACTCCACATGCATGACACATTATTTTACTTCGTGACAACTAAAGCTAAGGGCACAACCCGCCGTACGTGCAATTATTTGGGAGGCCACGTCCGCCACTATCAAATGAAGTTACCTTGTGAGCTGTTGGAAGTCGACAGTTGTGTTGTTTCTGTTGTCCACAACGAGTTATTGGCCAATGTTGGCTATAAGGGGAGATCGATTTGATGCTGTGAGTCTGTTATTGAAGCTTGTTATTGAAATTGTTGTAGAATGTTATGGTATTGACCAAACCAGTTTCCTTAGAGGCATAGAAACCTCAATAGAATGATGGAAGAGTGAATACCTTTAATATTGTACATATTATACCCACAAGGTTGAGTACAGGACATTAAAAGAATAGTTTACAGACACATAATATACATAGACAATGTCAGGCTAAGACAAGAATCATATTGCACTAGTTCTCTCTTCTTTGTGATGGTGATAATGTAAGATCAGATATGTTTTACAATCAAACTATTATCTTAATTCATTTCAAATATGAATTTGTATGTATTACATAACTATAGGTGTATGAAGTAGGGAAACATAGATATTTTTTTTCTATTTTGCTTTTGGACAGACGAGGACAATGTGGCACTGCACTCAAGTTTATGGTAACTATTAACAGTGAGGATACCATACACGGTACAGACAGAAGGTACCCATTTTTACACATGGGTGAAGTGAGGAAGGTCATGTATAGTGCCCTACCCAAGGGCACAACGTCGGGGCGGGGCACAACGGGGATCGAGCTCAGAACCTCTAGGCTGAACGCTCTACCAGTTACGCCACGCCCGATGCCACAACATAGATTCCATCAGTCTATAAAGTCCAACACTCCCTTTGTTGTATAAATTACATTCCACTACAGAATGATGTTCATCTTCTATTTTATCTAGATAACAGTATTGACATATTCTAGAAGAGCACGTCTATTATTTTGGGTAAAATCTTACCATTTTAGTATCCTGTGAACTGAATAAGATCCCAAATGTAGTTCCACTGATGATCACTGCCAACAGGAGAATACTTGCTATGATAACAGCCATTATACGAAGATATTTGCTTCCTGAAAAATATGATTGTAACGTTAGACACTAAAGACGAAATTCCACTCTCAAGGTTGACAATTTTACTCCGGAAAATAATCAAGCAATTGATAGAGAGCATATAAAATTAGTAACTTAAATCATTAATCAAAGTAATCGGACGTGTATTTTTATTGCAAAATTTACAAGACATTATGACACACATCCTAGCTAAAATCTTGTGTTAGTGCGTCGACAAAACAAAAGGCAGTACATTAGAACAAAGACAGACAAAAAAGCACAATAACAAGGAAAGCAATGTAATGTAAACCACATACTAACAAAATCATATGGAATGCAATAAAAATTAGATTCATATACAGGTAAAAGGCCACAATTAGAGGCATTCGCGGTGGGTGGATTTTTATGCCATTCAATATGGCTTGTTAAAATAAGTGTATTTTGGAACTTTATATTACATGTGTGGGTTCTGGCTATTCTATTTGGTAAGAAAATTTGTTTTTTTTTAGCCATGTTTGGAGTGCCCAGCACAGTCTTGCATAAGTGTAGTTTTCATGTTATCATTTCCTGTCTAGACAGGTCAAAGGTTAATAGAGACCTTTGTTGCTATGGTCACAGTTTGCGTCGTACCAAAATGTTTAAAAAATGTCTAGATAGACACTTTAAAAATCAGACTACGACGCCAAAGTGAGTTTGCCCTTGGCAAAAATACTCAAAAGGAATTGACAGACATATCTTACCGCAACGCGTTTGTGGGTGAAGGTTTGGCACGTACATCGGATTGTGGTGCAGGGAGTTCTGAGCGTACAAAGGATTTGGATGAAGAGTGTTCAGAGGATTTTGGAGACGATGGAGACAGTTATTGTTACTAACAACATATGGCTGGATGCAGGGGTTGTCATCGCGTTTGGTGTGTTTGTTATTGTCATCATCATATTCTCCCTCGTATCTAACAGCATATGGCTTGATGCTGGGCTTGTCATCGCGTTTGGTGTGTTTGTTATTGTCATCATCATCACCATCTTCTCCCTGGTATCTAACAGCATATGGCTGGATACAGGGGTTGTCATCACGTTTGGTGTGTTTGTTATTGTCATCATCATCACCATCTTCTCCCTGGTATCTAACAGCATATGGCTGGATACAGGGGTTGTCATCACGTTTGGTGTGTTTGTTATTGTCATCATCATCACCATCTTCTCCCTGGTATCTAACAGCATATGGCTGGGTGCAGGGGTCTTCATTACGATTTGTGTGTTTGTTATTGTCATCATCATCATCTCCCTGGTATCTAACAGCATATGGCTGGATGCAGGGGTCTTCATCACGATTTGTCTGTTTGTTATTGTCATCATCATCATCATCATCATCTTTTCCCTGGTATCTAATAGCGTATGACTGGATGCAGGGGTTGTCATCATATTTTGTGTGTTTGTTATTGTCATCATCATCTTCTCCGTGGTATCTAACAGCATATGGTTGGATGCAGAGATTATTATGACTAATGACAGCTGCACTAACAGGCTCAGGGTGAGCGCTTAATTCGTCAATTAGATTGAATGTATTCGCAGTGCTTTGTGGGTAAATCAGATTTGACTTGGCATGAGCGTTTGGGTTGTACAGAGACGTCGTTAATGAATCGGGGTACAAGGTGTTGGAACCGTATGAAGAGTTGGGGCGTCCTTTTTCATGTACCTCACGGTCAAATCCGGTCAAGGTTGGAGTTACAGGGTCATGCTCGGACGCGTCACGCGCTGAGGTGCAGGGTGTGGTGTCATTGCTGCTGGTTGCCGCTGCTTCTGATCTCTGAAAGGATCCACCTGTCTTTGTTTCTCCTGAACATGACGTTAGAAATGCCACATCATCCCTACACGTGTACGCAACAGCGTACGGTTGGATGTCGGCATCGGTAGGGTAGGGCTGGGGAGCTGGCTCGTTGACAGCGACAGTATCTAGTTTTGTTGGCTTGTTATTGTAACCATTATCATCACCTTGATATTCAGTAGCATACGGCTGAATGCTTTAGGTATCGTTACCGTCAGACGGCCTCAAGTTACCATCCCTTATTCCCACATTCTGACTTGTTCGCATCATGTTGCCTCCTTGCAAATCGTCTGTGATGGCGTCTAGTACAGCGTCTGGTGCTGGAAGGTCGTCCGCCATGATTCCGACAGTTGTCGACAACACGCCAGCTGGAGGTTGGGTGGTTCTGAGGTAGACTTGCGATTGCAACGTAGTTAATGCTTCTTCTTTTTATTTCCATGATTTTACTCATCGCAGTGGAAGTCGACAGAATCTTTTTACTTAGGCTTCAAATTTTAAATGTTCCTCTAATGTTCCTACCTTTTGGAAATACAAAAAAGAAGAAAAAACAAAGTAGCCAATCGTCGATCTGATAGGAATTGTATATTGTGTTGGCATAATAATATGATGTACTGTAACTTACAGCGTTATCCTTTTATTTATCAAGGCGATAGCCTAAGGGTGTATTGAAATAGGGAGAGCAGATAAATGCTAATGATATTTTTGTGTGGAGAGTGTGCAGCACCAAGGACAGGTCATGTTTGTGTGTGGATGATGTTCAGTACCATGGACAGGTCATGTTTGTATGTGGATATTGTTCAGTACCAGGGACAGGTCATGTTTGTGTGTGGATAGTGTTCAGTACCAGGGATAGGTCATGTTTGTGTGTGTCTGCTGTTCAGTACCAGGGATATGTCATGTTGGTGTGTGAATGGTGTTCAGTTCCAATGATAGGTCATACTTTTGTGTGGGTGCTGTTAAGTACCAATGACAAGTCATGTTTGTGTTTAGATTGTGTTGAGTGCCAAAGACAGGTCATATTTTTGTGTGGATGCTGTTAAGTACCAAGGACAGGTCATGTTTGTGTGTGAATGATGTTCAGTACCAATGACAGGTTTTATTTTTGTGTGGATGCTTATGTGAGGATGTTTTTTTTTTAAAGAAGAATATATATAAATATATATATATATATATATATATATATATGTGTGTGTGTGTGTGTGTGTTTGTGTGTTTGTGTGTGTTTGTGTGTGTGTGTGTGTGTTTGTGACCATTTGAGGGAGTGTTTTTGGATAACTATGAAGCAATAAGGAAATGTCGCTTGTTTATTTTTTTTGACCACTAGTATAATTAAATATTGAATGTACCAGAGACGGACACTCGTCGTGTGACCAGGGAACGTGCACAGAAAAAACAAACTACACGATGGAGATCTCTTCAGTTCTATGAGACTGAGGCATTCCTGACGGGAGATAGTTGAAGTTTTAGTATCAATAACTTGGTGACGCTTTTGAGCCGTGTATATAAATGTGCTTCAGCAGAAAATGATGACAAATGTAATTCTTTACTTGTGCTTTTCCTTTATGCTCAAAAGGATCAGTCATGAAGCAAACGATTAAAATATCAAATAGGTAAGATGTCCGCCAAGAAGCAAGCAAAATTCCCTTTGCATAAATCAGACGCACACACACACACGCGCGCATGCGCGCGCGCACAGATGCACACAAACACACGCAAATACATACACATTCACGCACACACAAACACAGAAACACACACACACATACACATAAACATACACATACACACACACAAGATATAACCTTCTTGGCGAAGATAATACATGTTATTACTAACTCTAAAGAGACCGTCTAGGTCTCAGAGAGTTTCTGTCGTCTGGCACTACGATGAGTAAACTCATGAAAATGATAACTCATTCCAGGACGTTTGCTTCATACCTTTTTAAAGTTGTGGCATGATTACTATCCTCCGTAATGACCGCTGATGATTAGTAAGCGAAAGTATTGAGCCAGTGGTCACTACGGAGGAGTTAACTGTTTGGGTTCGGGAATATTTTCTACTGTGCAACAGCGATTATGTTTCTTTATTGTAGTGCCGTCTGCATACTGTAATCAGCAGAAGGCTTTCCGCGGTATTATACATAATCCAGTGGCTTCTACATCTCTAAATCAAGGAGACCAGTACAAAAGACGACGGAGAATGATGAAAAGAAGTCAAGAATGTAGTTGTTTTCCTTTTATTATTGTCACAAATGACGAATATAGTTATTTTGTTGTAGTTGTTTTCTTGTTTTCTTGTCAAAATTGATAAGAACGTCTGATAAATTGAAGACACGTATACATGTACGTCCAATACAAAGCAGTAGGAACCAATGTAGACAATCATCGGCTAACGTAAGTCTCACGTTGGCGTGAAGGATTACATCGTTTGAAGGTTTTCTTTGAACCAAACAAGTGCTGTGTTCGGGGCGTGTTTGTGGGGTCTTGTTGTGTAAAAGGTACTTGATAACAACAGACAGAAAGAAGCCTAAACCCCATGTAATCCTAGGATTCTAGTAGATCGCCATCTTACGAATAGTAGCCAAAGACGGGGAAGGAAAGGGATTATCGGCATCGGTTAAACAAACGGATCAAGAGACCATACGCAATCTCTTTAATGTAAGAAGCATTAACTAGGTTGCAATCGCAAGTCTACCTCGGAACCACCCAACCTCCATCTGGCGTGTTGTCGACAACTGTCGGAACCATGGCGGACGACCTTCCAGCACCAGACGCTGTACTGAACGCCATCACAGACGATTTGCAAAGAGGCAACATGATGCGAACAGGTCAGAATGTGGGAATGGTGGAAAGTAACTTTATGCCATCTGACGGTAACGAGACCTTCAGCATTCAGCCGTATGCTATTGGATATCAAGGTGATGATAATGGTTACAATAACAAGCCAGCAAAACTAGATACTGTCGCTGCCAACGAGCCAGCTCCCCAGCCCTACCCTACCGATGCCGACATCCAACCGTACGCTGTTGCGTACACGTGTGGGGATGATGTGGCGTTTATAACGACATGTTCAAAAGAAACAAAAACAGGAGAAACGTTTCAAAGATCAGACGCGGCGGTACCCAGCAGCGATGACACCCCACCCTACACCTCAGCGCGGGACGCGTCCGAGCATGACCCTGTAACTCCAACCTTGACCGGATTTGACCGTGAGATACATGAAAAAGGACGCCCCAACTCTTCATACGGTTCCAACACCTTGTACCCCGATTCGTTAACGACGTCTCTGTACAACCCAAACGGTCATGCCAAGTCCAATCCGATTTACCCACAAAATACCGCGAACACGATTTCGATCCACCCGCAAAATGAAGGGAACTCCAATCTGATTGACGAATCAAACGCTCATCCTGAGCCTGTTAGTCCAGCTGTCAGTCATAATAACCCTTGCATTCAGCCATATGCTGTTAGATACCAGGGAGATGATGATGATGATGATGATGATGATGACAATAACAAACACACCAAACGTAATGACAACCCCTGCATCCAGCCATATGCTGTCAGATACCAGGGAGAAGATGGCGATGACAATAACAAACACAGCAAACGTGATGACAACCCTTGCATCCAGCCATATGCTGTTAGACACCAGGGAGAAGATGAAGATGATGGTGACAATAACAAACACACCAAACGTGATGACAACCCCTGTATCCAGCCATATGCTGTTAGACACCAGGAAGAAGATGATGATGGTGACAATAACAAACACACTAATCGTGACCCCTGCATCCAGCCATATGCTGTTGGATACCAGGGAGAAGATGATGATGATGATAATGATGATGACAATAGCAAACACACCAAACGTGATGAGAACCCCTGCATCCAGCCATATGCTGTAAGTGACAATAACTGTCTCCATCATCTCCAAAATCCTCTGAACACTCTTCATCCAAATCCTTTGTACGCGCAGAACGCCCCCCTCCCCAATCCGATGTACGTGCCAAACCTTTACCCACAAAGGCGTTGCGGTAAGATATTCTGTCAATTCAAGGGCAAACTCTCTTTGGCGGCGTAGTCTGATTTTTAAAGTGTCTATCTAGACATCTTGTAAACATTTTGGTACGGTGCAAACTGTTACCATAGCAAGAAGACTTTCTCTGGTGACCTTTGACCTGTCTAGACAGGAAATGATAACATGAAAACTACACTTATGAAAGACTGTGCTGGGCACTCCAAACATGGCTAGAAAAACTGTTTTTCTTACCAAATAAAATAGCCAAAACCCTTACCTGTAATTTCAAGTTCCAAAATACACTTGTTTTACACTTCAACAAGCCATGTTGAATAGCATAAAAATCCACCCTTCCGCAAATGCTTCTAATTGTGACTTTTTACCTGTATATGAATTTTAACTTTTTGTTGCATTTCATATGATTTTGTTAGTATGTGGTTTACATTGCATTGCTTTCCTTATTCTTGTGTTTTTTTGTACGTCTTTGTTTCAATGTACTGCCTTTTGTTTTGTCTACACACTAACACAAGATTTTAGCTGGAATGTGTGTCATCATGTCTTGTAAATGCTGCAATAACAAGTACTTACGATTACTTTCATTAATTATTTTAGTTACTAATTTTATATGCAGTCCATCAATTGCTCGATTATTTTCTGGAGTAAAATTCTCAACCTTAATTTTGACCTTATGATATAACGTTCAAAATGTATTTTTCAGGATGCAGATATCTTTGCTTAACAAGCATCGTCCTGTTGGCAGTGATCGTCAGTGGAACTACCTTTGGGATCTTATTAAGTTCACAGCATATTGAAACGGTAAGATTTTACCAGAAATGGTAGCCGTACTTTTCTAGAATATGTCAATACTGCAATCTAGATAAAATAGAAGACGAACATCATTTTGTAGTAGGATGTAATTCATACAACAAAGAGAGAGTTGGACTTCATAGACTTGTTGAATTTATGTTTCCCTACTTCATACACCTATAATTATGTAATACATGCAAATTCATATCTGTAATGAATTAAGATAATTGTTTGAATGTAAAGCAAATCTGATCTTACATTATCACCATCAAAAAGAATAGAGAAGTAGTGCAATATGGTTCTTGCCTTAGCCTGACATTGTCTATGTATATCATGTGTCTGTAAACTATTCTTTTAATGTCCAGTACTCAACCTGGTGAGTATAATATGTACAATAAAGGCCTTCACTTTTCCATCATTCTATTGAGGTTTCTGTGCCTCTAAGAAAACTGGTGTGGTCAATACCATAACATTCTACAACAATTACAATAACAAGCTTCAATAACAGACTCACACCATCAAATTGGTCTTCTCTTATAGCAAACATTTGCCAATAACTCGCTTTGGACAACAGAAACAACACAACCGTCAACTTTCAACAGCTCACAAGGTAACTTCATTTAATAATTGTGAAGAGGGTGGGGTAATAGTGTTTTCAATTACCCGTATACACACTGATTTGTGTTGCATTAGTTGGTTTGACTGGTTGATTGTTTTTTTTTATTAATTGATTGGTTTGTTGGCTGGTTTGTTGGTTGGTTGGTTTGGTGGATGGCTGGTTGGTGGGTTGGTTGGTTGCTTCGTGGGATTGTTTGTTTGTTTGTTGGTTGGTTGGTTGGTTGGTTGGTTGGTTGGATGGATAGATGATTGGTTGGTTGGTTGGATGATTGGTTAGTTTGTTGGTTTGATGATTGGCTGGTTTGATGATTAATTGGTTGGTTGGATCATTGTTTGTTTGTTTGTTTGGTTGGTTGGTTGGTTGGTTGATTGGTTGAAAACCAGCTCTTCACTGCAATGCCGTACATGTAAATATTAAAAGTTTTCAGGCCTTGCACATACACAGCCCAAACGTGGAAATATATGATTACTAGCTTTGTGTACTGTTGTACTACGCTGCGTATGATCTTAGAATCTTGAACATTGTCATCGCTATCACTTAATGCAGACGCCCACCACGGAATCGCCACGCCAGAGAAGATATATTTCGGCAGCGTGTATGGAATCGACCCGGGACAGTTTCGTACTAGCTATGGAGTGGCCGTGTCTGCTGACAACGAGATATTTGTAACTGATTGTTTCAACGAACGGGTGCAAGTCTTCAGCATGGGCGGGGTCTTCCTCCGACTCTTCCCGACGGTAGTTCCCGGTGACGATGGAAAAGCAACGATGGACCCTTTGGATGTTGCTATTGACAGAGACGGTCATTTGTGGGTCACGGAAGCACAATTTGACTTTACTGCACGTGTACGTATAGTACATTACGACCGGAGCGGTGTAGCACTGACCACGTTTAAAGTGAAACATGCGCCGGCTTGGATCGCCTTTGATACCTTCAATAACAAAGTTATAGTGTCAATACCTGGTGAGGTTGTAATGTTCTACTCAAATGGCTCTTTCTACCATAGTTTTCAAATTGAAACAGCCGCTGACCAGTATTCACATCTTACCACAGACAACGGAGGAAATATCTTCATTTCAAGTCATGTAGGATTTGTCCAAGTGTACAATCACGCCGGACATTTTTTATTCAAATTCGGAGGTTTGGGAAGAGCCAAAGGTCAACTATACGATCCGGAGGGTATGTGTTTTGACAGCTCGGGTTCTTTACTTGTTGCCAACTATGATAACCATCGGGTAGACATGTTCACAAGGTTTGGGAAATTTGTGCGCACGGTCGTCAACGTAACATTACCATTTGGTCTTGCTATTGGGCCAAAGGGAGATTTGGTCATACTCAATGCAGGAGGGGTAACCGTCATTCCACACCAGCTTATATACCGCTAATCAGCATTGTTTGATTTGATTGTGTTTTTTTAGAAAGTGCTATGTATAAGACACTTTTGACAATAAGCTTTGAAGATTATACAAGCACTATGTTTTATGCATGAATGTCCGTTCACGATAAGGACCAAAAATACTCTTCTTTTTATAAGAGATTGTTGTAGTATTTCATGTAAATGATGTCAAAATTGAAATAATCTACGTCTGATATTATTCACCTTTATCTAAATAAGATGTGTTACTAGTATGCATATGCCAACATTTATCATTACGCAGTTTTATCATTTATCATGAACTCTAAGTTTCATATGCACTGAGTATGAAGTTGAATCATATTTGAAATGTAAATTTTTTTCTCATTTATTATGCCAATCGTTAATTTACATACGATACTTTCGGTCATCATGAAAGCTGCTGGAGGGCCCAACCACAAAAACTAACAAAAACGTTAGCTTTCTTGATGAATGCAATAACAATATTACTTAAGAAAACGTATGTTAGAGACTGCAAGACAAAGCACAACGATATGTCTAAACTCAAACAACTGACGAGTAAAAAAATTGATAACTTCTTGCGGGTTGACCACGCAATTCGTCTAGGAACATGGTCTTAAACCGAGTCGGCTTCTTCTCAATTTGTACAAATCATACTTATCAAACTTTTAAAAATCTAGTTCCATGTCTTGTCTATTTGTTATCATATTATATATCAGACAGAAGTCTTTTGCTTGTTTGATTGTTTGTTTTATGAATTTAGGATTAAACTAGAGTTCCGCGACCTCATATCTTTGCCAAAAAGTTTGAATCTTTTCGAGTAAAGTATTTATAATTTTCCCATTTGATTATGCAAATAAGGTCCTGATTTGCATAATTTGTCACAGATGATCATCCTTTCTATCCAAGAGGAACAAGTCCTAAGTATGAAAGTCTTTTTGTAGCAGAGAAGGCAATTTTAGTGTTTCCAGATTAATTATGTAAACATGAAACTACTTAGTAATTAAAAACCAACACCGTTAGAATTTCCCGGGCGTGCGCACAGATGATGGGCCTTAGGGTGCTGGCCGAAAACGATAGCCTCAAACCGAGGTCAGGCTCGGCTTGAAACTAGAGCATACAAATAGATTTCATGCTGCACGGACCTGTTCCAAAGTTGACGTAAATCTGAGTTGTCAACATTACTGCTCAGTTACTAGGGCTAGCCTTTGGTGATACTCGGCTAGTTGAGTAACTCTGACTGCATGCTTTAATACAGCCTATCATATGTAACCAACGGAATGGCAGCTCGCTCCAGACCCTTGCGATACCCTTGCGATTTAGCCCCGCCTATTGTAAGCTCCTCGCAATTCAGCCCATGGCTGCAAATAGTGATTAGTCGACCCACCCAATAACAACAATAATAATTGACAAACATATGAAGTCACACCCTGTAGTGTTCACGCATAAAGCACTGGGCTATCCGCAAAGACCTACACTGACGATCAACTGAAGAGCGTTTGAAACTGGAACAAAAAGCTGTTGCCTACTCTACTCTGCACGCACAATCTACATCTTGACCCCCCCCCCCTTCATTTGAGTAAGCACATTTTTGCTTCCCCGCAGATTTGAAGCATCTCATCAGTAAATTGGACCCTGTAATCTTCCGCAACTTCCAGCCGCGTTCACCACGACCCCTCGCGGTTTCTGTAAGTCGACAAGACATTGACGATCCACAGCTTCACTAACCTGGAAGGAGACTACTTTTATAGCCTACTTGCAGAGTAGCGCGTTGGCGCCAAGGAAATTTTACACAGACCTCCGTCAGATAGACACTGGGAAACCCGGCCCTGAGACGCTGCCTGGTAGACTTAGCTTAGGGCGTCAACTCTGGGAGCGGGACATGTTGCTCCCTTGACCTTCCTTAGACTCTTTTTTGTCCCGATCTTAAACGATGTTTGCACGCATGTCACGCCGTACGGATAGCGGGATGGTGTAATCAAAACCGGTGTAAACAACACTTCTTATATTCAAGGTCACGAACACAAACGTCAGTAGCTTCGTTAAATATTACAGGTCCCAAAAGAAGTTATAGCATGGATGTTTAAACTGTTTATATTGGTGAAAAACTATCTTATTCAGCTAATTTGAGGTAGTTTAAAAAAAAAAAGGCCAGACAGCAGTGTTTACCGGCAACGACCGCGGATGTGCCCAAATAGAACACGGGTTCGGTTCGAATTGCGTTAGATCGAACATCATGGAACAAGGTTCGAATTCGGCTAGACATGGGAGGTTTTGAGCCCGTATTTGACAACCTAAACGGTAATATATAGTGTGGGCCACAGGCATTCCGAGTTTTCGATTGGGTACGTCATTCTTTTTTCTATATTTGCTTTATATATATCTTAAGATATCTATTTAAAGTTATATTTCTACTTGAATGTATTCATGTTTAAACCCAAAGAAGTTATTAGATATAGTTTAAACCTGAGGTCAATTTACTTATGACAACAAAGTTCTTGACTTGAAGCAGACAGTTAAATTCAATCATTTTATTGTCTAAGACAATCTTGGGTATATAACGGGGGCCGCCCTAAGATGCCCCCTGCCCTAATATGCCCGGATTTTTTGCTGATCTTCTTATGCATTAGTACGTCGTGTTTGTTGCCACTTACTATGATGATTAGAAAGGTAAATAAACCAAGTCCAAACAAACAGCTTTTTTTTCTATTATTTTTTTACACATATTTACTTCCCTTTTTTTTGAAGACAGAATTTTCAAAATGATATTGGTAGTGCCGAATCACTGTGGTCAGGTATTGGTGGCTCGTGTCCATGAATAAACAACCAGTAAAAAACAGACACACAACTGCCATACACATAAGAAATAAAGCTTCACAAAACGTTCACACTACAAATATTGGTCTTCAAATGATTGTTGAGTAGAAGACCGGTCATAGAAATAACAACATAAGCATCACCGCCGTTGTTTTCCCCGGGGAGTGTGGCCCCGCAGGTGGCAGACGAGCGAACGCCTAAAAGATTCGTACCGTCTACAAAAATGAAACTTCACAGAGTGATGTCGAATATGTTTCCCAATACGTAAACAGATTTTTTTTGTGTGATTTTGGCGTTGTCGTTTTTCGTAATGATTTTTTTTGTCGGGCCGCCGCATTCAGTGCATTTCGCCCATTTCCCATGAAAACACGAACTGTATTGTGAAAGATTTAGCCCTCCTCGCGGGAGACAAGAAGCACACACAATCACAATTCTATTGTCAAAAGAAAGCTTATATGTTTGTCTAAATTGGTCACCAGCTTCCGAAGAGAGCAAATTCCAAAAGCGAGGCAAGTTAGGGCGCACTGTTTAACGCGGCTCAAAATCGGAATTTATATCCACCATAACGTCTTTGGTGTTTGCCTGTTGTAACGCGGAGGGTGAAGGGTTCATGAACAGTATGGATGCCTTCCTTATTCAAGTATGGTCTCTAGATGAATGTGTTAAAAATTCATTGATCAAAACTTGACCACTCTTTGGCAACTAGTGATGGGGCGCCGTAAATTCAATCGCATAAAGGCAGGGGGCATCTTAGGGCGGCCCACGTTATGTATGTTACATTGAAGAAAATCATAACGTTATGCCCAGTGTATAATTGCATCTCAAGCTAACTTTAAGTTAGTTTTATTAATGCTGTTGATCAGAATCTTTACTTAAATGTTACAATAGATAGATTTAACAACACTCCTATTTTACAGAATCAACATTTAAAGAAATAGTGCAGTAATTGTTGTTTATGTTTACTCATCACTTGATGTCACAAAATTGTATTAATATGATGTCATATCAAGTTTTAAAAGCAACAGCAGTTCCTTTACTGTTTAAGTTGATAATTTCTACATTACATCATCCCAAGTACATAACTTGAGAAATAAAACTCGCATGATAGTGACTTATTTGATTGGAATCATCTACGAATATGTCTGTCAGGTATTCTTATATAAACTTTTATATACACATATATGAGACATTGCACAGCAAAGTCATGAATGTACAGGGAAACGTTGTCGAAGTCGTTGCAGGGAAATTCCCTCGCGACAAAAATTATTCTTAATGAAACAAAGAAAAATTCACATAAAATAATTGTCACACCAAGTTTTAAGCAGGTCTCTGGTGTTCTTTAGAAAAAAAAAACAACCACAATCACTGCTTACGTCATACGTTCATTGGTCACGTGTCTGGGATAATCTGGTCTATTACCACGAAGAAGGCTTCGTGTTCGAAAACTCTCATTCGCCATTCTTTTATTCTCATCATACAACTGGGTAAAATCCGTCTAACTAATAAGAGTTCATATCATTGTAAGTATGAGCTGTTACTGCTCTACTTTACCATATGTTAATGGTAAGGCCTATCCGTTTTTATTAGACACTTACTAAAACACGTAAAATGGTGTAACAAGACCTTGTATTCAAAATTCGTTCATTATGTTTTTAACATAGTTGTCAACAAATATTCTTATTTTAGAACCCATTTCCACTTCCCATCCGGCTGCTAAAAATCTTCCTCATTCATCTTGCTCTTGTTATCTCCATGAAATGTCATGGAGGTTATATTTTACCCTGCGTTTGTCTCTCTATCTGTCTGTGTGTAAACAAGATAACTCAAGAACGGCTGAGTGGATTGGTTTCGTACTTGTGTGTTGGTAGGGTTTGATGAAAATTGGAAAGGATTAGATTTTGGGCCCCATAGCGGCTTCCCTTGGAACTGCAGCGCAAATTCCGGTTTTGCTATCTCGTGTTCTTAACAAGCTATGGTCACGATTTTAGGGTGTTAAATAGCTCTTGTGCTCAGGAATAAATGAAAAAAAGTTTGGTCCCCCCTAGCGACTAATTTTGGGATTGCAGGGGCATTTTTCTTAAAAACTTTCTTCCCGGAGATTTAAGTAACCCAGGAGAACCGACAGACCCAAGGGGCCAGGCTGGTCCCGCTATTCCAATTGGGTCAGCTGTGAACATCTGTGCCTTCGATAATATTGTCTATTACCCCGAGGGAGACTTTCTGCTCAAAAATCAGCCTCATGCGTCTTGCTTTTGTCAAAGAAACAATTTTTCAATTTTTTCAGTAAAGTCTATAACTCTACAGCATCATACAACTGGGTGAATGCTTGGGAAGTCCGTCTTACATTACTATTAAGAATTCATATCATTTTAAGTTTGTAATTCTATGGGTTCCCTTTACTTTAAAAGGGACTTCTAATGGCCTAGGTATGGCCTATCCACCACTACTGTCTGTATTAAACATATGATAAAAACATTATCCAAGGCATAACAGGTCGTTATTTGTAAACAACTATTTATTCAAAATAAATTTTATTCAAAAAAGTTGTTTACAAATAGTCTTATTGAAGAACTCATTTCGACTTCCCATCTTGGCCCATGTGAAATGACGGAGCATTGTGTGGAATCATGACAATTGGTTTCTTGATTCCCTTTACGTGTACCCATTTGCGTCCTTGTGTCCCAGTCTGTTTAGTCGGGCCTGTGTTTCTCTTTCCTCCTCTTACTGACCCAGGCTTACCAGTTCTTCCCATGGGGCCAATTGGCCCTCTTAGTCCCTTCTCGCCTTTAGCTCCAGGCGCCCCAGGTGGACCGGCAGACCCAGGGTACCCGGAACGCCCTGCCATTCCTCGAGGGCCAGCTGGCCCCTTGGGTCCCCTCTTTCCTGGTACCCCATGGGGCCCAATGGGCCCTACAGGTCCCTTTCGTCCTAGAGATCCAGGTAGCCCAGGGGGTCCAGGTGGCCCGGTCATTCCCATTTGGCCTTCTGGCCCTTTTAAGCCCTCTTTTCCTGATGCCCCAGGAGGCCCAACAGACCCAGGCGTACCAACCTTTCCCATAGGACCAATTTGCCCTACAGGTCCCTTTCTTCCTGGAGATCCTGGTGACCCGGGAAGACCGACAGACCCAGTGAGCCCAGGTGATCCAGCCTTTCCCATGGGGCCAGCTGGCCCTATGGGGCCCTTCATTCCTGGGGCTCCAGGAGGCCCCACAGACCCAGGCCTACCCGCAATCCCCACAGGGCCAACAGGTCCTATTGGTCCCCTCTTCCCCGTAAGTCCAGCAGGACCCGGTACCCCAACCTTCCCTGTGGAACCGGGCGACCCTGTGGCTCCCTTCTCTCCAAGGGGTCCGGGTGGCCCTGCAGGTCCAGGCTGACCATCGTTTCCCCCAGGACCAATTGGCCCCCTTAGCCCATCCTTTCCTGGAAGTCCTGGTAGTCCAGGAGGCCCAGTAGAGCCATTGCCAGCTGGCCCACGGGCCCCCTTCTCCCCAGAAGGTCCAGGTGGACCAGGAGGCCCTGTAAATCCAGACCCCGGAGGTCCAGTCTTTCCCGGAGTTCCGGGTGGCCCTGGAAGCCCTGGAAGGTGATTGTATGATTGCATTGGCTAAGCCAAATTGATTTGTTTATATGGATTACATCCTCTGGGAACCCAAAAACTGATGCAAGCTTGAAGGTAAAAAACAGAGTTAAGCCAAAAACGTTGCCTTTATTATGAAATCTAAATGTTTAATGGTTTAACAAATGACCTAACACACAGAGTATGGGATGCCTAATAATATATTACTCATTTTAGTTCTTTCAATTTTTCTGTGACCATGGGCTTGACGTTGGAATTCTATGAACATGACTTAGATATTCTATGATATTAGTATATGTTTTCCAATTTTTATGTATAGACCAACAGCATGTTGTATACGATTTGCAATATGGTAAAAAAAACTTTTTTTCAAGCAGACGAAAAGTGATGCGAGCGCGAGTGCAATCCTTGTAATCGAAAGACGATGGCCTTATAGGACAAGTCAATTGCTTATTTTTTTGCTTTCGGGACAATAATGCAATAAAATAGATAAAGATACTTGCTTGTGGTCTGCAAAGTTTTCATTGCTTAGTTGGCATAGTAACATTGGCAAAATGGAACACTTACGTTTTAGTTCGGTAATTTGCAGCTCCATCTTTCCTGTATGCTCGTTAAAGTCCCCAGAAAGTGTGATCACTTTAACTGCATTAAATGAAAAATAGACATAAATTAATGAATTGCTAAACATCGTGATTTAATCAGATAATGTATGTATTGCGGGTAATCCTTCAATCTAGAATTGGTTTGATTCTTTACAAATCACTTGGACTTCAGGAAGAATAGTGACATATAAGTCACTAATAGAGATCTGTATTAACCAAACCAAACCTTTAAGCCCCGGAATTATGGCTGTTGATGGCACAGTTTATATTCTACAAACTACAATAGGAACAAAAGTTCGTAGACCTCATACTTCCATTAAATGATTAGAGAGCATTTGTTCCTGTATTCAAGAAGTGCACTTTTGTAGTTAAAGTGACACTAGTGTGGTATTGCTTACCAAAGTGGCTACTTCACTCATGGCCACTTTTACAGCTATCCAACTAGTATTCTACAACTACACTAGTGGCTACCTTCCGAGTGTCACTTCTACAAGGACAATCAATAGGCTACAACACAACGTATTTGCACAATTTAGTACTTTCTCGTCGTGTTAAAATCCCTAAACAAGAAAAACATTAGGAAAAAATTAGTGAGCACACAGATGTCATCCATAGAGTTTACTTGCTGTGGCCTAATGTAATACCTGACCTTGATCACATACATAACACGTATTGAAGTCTTGTTATGGAAATCTCTGGAATTATAGGCAAATCCATGATTCTCTCAATCTTTCATTTTCTCTTTATCACAATTAATGCAACTATTTAAATAATTACAGACATCTATTTTATTTTTATTAGCTTCGCCAAGAAGCTTATGTTTTGCCGACTTGGGTCTGTATGTAGGTCAACAGGATATAACTCGAGAAATTGTGGATGGAACTTTTTTATTTTTTGTAGGTGTGTAGCGGTTGTTTAAAGGCATGCCTAGTTCGAAAATGGGTTACCTGGCGTTTTCCTATGGTACATTAGCGAGCTTGGTATTTTTTTGGGTGTTTTTTCGGGAGGCATAAGTCAAAATGTAGCTAGGCGATTTCCACGATATTTGGTAGGTCTGTAGCGGCTGTGGAAAGGATTGCCATGTGCGAGAATGGTTTAGCTACCTTTTACCTATGGTGCTGTAGCTGGCTTTGTATGTAAGTGCGTTTGTCTGTAAGCAAGATAACTCGAGATGTTCTTGATGGATGTTAATGATATTTGGTTGATAGGTAGGGGACACAGAAAGGAATGTCAAGTTCGATAATGGGCCTCCTGGCAAATTGTTTTGGTACTGCAAGTGAGCATCAAAGTTTTCGCCTAAATTTTCCAGAAGTGCCAGGTTCGTGATTTTTTACTGGTGGATAGCTGTTGGTACTAGGAGTCAATGGTCTAATTTTGGGCCCCCTAGCAGCTTGTTTGGAATTGCAGTGGGTGTTATATTTCGTAACTTTTTAGATGGATAACTCCTGAGGGGATTGATGGATATTTTTTGTTTTTGGTAGGTAGGTACTTTGGATGATTATCAACATAATGAGATGCAAATTATATAAATCACTCTGTATTTAATATAATTACTTAGGGAAACTTCTATAACGGTTGAAAAATATTTGTGACGGAGTCACCTGAAAGGACTTGAATCGACCCATAGATGTCTAAAAATAGAGAAGAAGTAGGTCAAAGGAGCCAGTGGAAGCAGGGGCTCCCTGATAAACAGACGTTGTCTTGGAAGCATGAAATTCTGATTGACCAGGGATGTTACTAGGTCATCCGTGTACTATTCCGCCAGGATGGAGTCTGGTAGAGACTACTGGCTGAAAAATGCCTATAAATGGTCATGGTTCATGTTAGCAAAATACAAAGCCTGACCGTGTCCAACACGTATCTATAAAATTAAGCAATTAAATAGCTTGCTGAATTGATGTCAATACGACGGCACACAGCAAAGGATTCATAGCAGTTGAAATATAACATATCTATATACAAGTGTTGCTTATATCTATATACAGATCAACAATAAAAGCAACACTATACCATGGGAACGGTAAAAATGTAGTAGAGGGAACTTGACGAATATCACTTGATATAAAGATGTAGAGCTAATATCTACGAGACACTTCAGGTGTATTTTCTTATGATGGACTGCAAGGAAACTTGGTGTTCCATGTGCCAGTAACACTACATGGGTCTAAACAAACGAATAAGTACACGAATAATGTAAAGTCAGTAATATAACATAATTGAACAATGACGGCTTGTAACACATAGTACTTACATCTGTGAACTAGGTTAAAACAACAAGTGACCAAGTGCTGGGACAAGACAAACCCAACATGTTGAAGAACAGCACTTAGGTCAAAAGGGTCACCGTCAATTATCCACGCATTCCTCAACTCTTAACAGAGATGTCATGTTGTAAGGGAAAGGTCGGCTAGAAAGAACTGACTTCGATGCGAGAAATACAAATAGCCAAAGGTGACAGGCGGCTGTCATCGGACAGTCGCAGAAATCATAATCTTGGACTCTGTAAAATACCTCTGACTTAACTCGCGACTGCAAAACTTTACTTTCTATTTTCATGAGATTGAAACAAACGTTCACCAAGGCGGGGGTCGTAGCAATCCTTACATATGGCCCTTAGATGACCCTTGGTGAGTTAAAAAGTTCCGTAAATTGGAAGGAACAACTGTTACAGTGGCCGGGGTTTGGTGAGTGACGAATGCAATTATCGGCGTGACTTCCTGTGGTTTCCAGGTTTCCAAGACCTACCCACATACCAAATATCACTTCAATCCATTCAGCCGGTCTTCAATTTGCTGGTTTCTACATACATACATACATACATACATACATGCATACAAACGCTACCCAAAACATAACCAGCTCTCCGAAAGTAATTATGACAACACAAAATAGAACAGTAACCTCATACCTGTACAAATTGTTCTGATTATGCAAAGACATTCATTCGCATCGCCAAAACATTTGCTGCATTATGTACACCGACAGAATAGACTAATCTACTCACAATGTTCATAATCCAACCAACCACTACATGATGTGACTAGATAACATATGGACTTATACACATTAATCATTCAAAAAGAACTATCTTCCATAGAAATTGTTTATTTGGCGAAGATATGTGTTCGAGGAACTCTAGTTTATTTATTTATTTTAACAGGAACTGACTCAGGGCAAGAATAGACCTGCTTTTGATTACCAGAAAATTATCTTTACAGCTGAAATAAGGCAACTGTTTTTGAATAGCCCGCAGTTATGATGTTCAACTATACTTAACGTAAACATGTAATAAAAATCCAGCCCTTTACCATTGAAGAATTAAACTTGCTCTACATCTGCTTGGAGTTACAAGGCTGACCAGATGGACTGGACCTTATAAATCATTGCAATCCACCCTAAGGTTCTTCACAAATGTTTACTTTAAACATAAAGATAAAACACCTTCTGAAGTACCATTGTCAACCACCAAGAGGCCAAACAGGTGGCGCAAAAAATACCTGCACCATCGCTATCCCCACACCTACCCACCCACCGAAAACGCTTGCAAACCTTTCAACGGTTCTTGTGATATCCCCCACATAAGCTAAAGAGTGAAAACAATATGGCAACAATACTTCCATTTTAATGGAAGTAATTACCTGCAAGTAATGGTACCATTATGGCGTTGACCACAGTGAAGAAGAGGCCGGTGGCTTTCAGGAGCTTCTTGCAGAAGTGAATGCATTTCGTTTTCTTGTTGGCGTCTGTTCTATAGGCATAGTCTGATTGTTGGAAAAGAGGAGAAATTTTTTTTCAAAATGTATACATACCATTTTAAAAGGTTGTGTGATATGAAGTCGCCTCGCCATCACGTTCTAAAATTAGTCTGTAAGTAATGCAAATTTACGTGTTGGCCACGCACGCTGATTGGCCCGGTCTTTTCTAGGCTTTTCTAGCATGGGTAATCTAATTGAAATAGACATAGCACGTGTTTTTGTGTGTGTGTGCGTGGAGAAGACCGTGTGTGTGTTTGTGTGTATGGCACGGTAGGGGGGTGGGGGTGGGCAGTGTTGTGGGGGTGCTCCCACTGGCAACAGCATTAAATTTGTAATCTATAATAAAGTGGCTAAATTCATAACAGTAGTTATCGTAGTTCTTTTTTCTCTCAATTGCTGTTTGTCCATGTACAATATATGACTGTATCAGCACAATCTTTTGTTAAAAGGACCTAGTTAACTTAATAAGATAAGTAAAAATTACATGTTAATACATAGAGTTCTATGAAACCAAATTAACTTAAGTAACATAAACATAAAGATTATTCAGAACCAGATGAGCTTAGACAAAATAATACTGCCAAACGAGTGAATCAAAAGTCCAGCATATACGCGAGATAGCACAGGAAACATAACAAAAAGATGTAATGAATAACATCAGGATTGAATTTGAATATCAATCTTAAGGCTTTAGAAAATCGCCAGCGTTCTGGCTGCTTTGATATGTAATGAATATTACATTTAGGCAAGGTATGAACACCATGGAATATTTGTCCAATTGATTACATCATGTCAATTGTCCGCTCGCAGATCACTTCTCCCAAGAGACTTGGCATTTTGATCAGATGTCCAATAAGTGCAGTGTTGTGTTGAAGCAAAGTTCAGCTAGCTACCAATGACATTTATTTCCAATTGCTTCTCGTAACATTATGGATACTAAGTTATTATCGTAGCCTGTCACAAAAATCTAAACTTTAACCCTATCTAGACCAGGCTTTTTTGGGCTCTCTTGACCCCCCGTCGTATTTTCAAAACGGCTTAAGTTACGATCATCAAATTTTGAGGGGATGATGTACTAGTAGAGTTTTATATTTTCTGTAATTTTGGTATCGTTATGACGTAATATGACGTAATTCTGACGTCATAATGTCATATTTTGGGCTAAAATCGTCAAAATATTAAATTTCCGCTATACTTAAATGTATTGAGCAAAATGATGACAATAAAGCTTACCTTATTGGTGTCTAAGTCTGCCAAGCCTTTATGCTGCCAATGGCGTCGACACTGACGTCTATATGACTTCAGAAAATGACGTCTTTGTCCGCCATCTTGGATCGACAAGCTTGAATTTTCTAGAATACGTTTTTTCCACATATAACCCCAATACCCAAAAGAAATGGACTGAAAATGATCAAGTGATTGTGTTTTGTAAGAAAATAAAAGATTTTGACGGTATTTGAGTAAAAATTACATGTATTTATCGTTGAAAATGACAATGTCCGCCATCTTGGATTTTGACCCATGACGTCATCAAATTAGCATAAATTATGAATATTTAAATGAAAATATTACTTAAAATTAAACTGGATGTTAATGATATTAATAAACAAGTTTGATCTTGCAATTAAACCACGATATCCCATAATTCAAACTGAAATTAGTAAATTTGGGGAAATATGCCTGTCAGAAACCCGTTGCCATGGGAACACGAAAAAATCAAAAACTAAAACTTTTTTCGCAGAATTGTTGCCAACAATATTTTAGGAAAAGTCACCAAGTTTCGTAGTCCTAGCACACGTCGTTCACTAGTTATACGACGTCAAAGTCGACGAGGGCAATTTTAGCCCCCCCCCCCTGGTCTAGATAGGGTTAAGAAACTGTAGAGGTACAGTACTGTTTCTGTAAAGCGGTTTACCTCCTCTGGAGACGTACAGCGAGTTTGGTATTGTCGCAGCGGCGTCCGCAAGTGACTTCCAATCAGTCTGATGATCTTGTTGCAATGGCTTGGCGCCTGAAAATGTATTAGTCCAAACTAAGTGCTCAGATTGTATGTAAGGTAATATGAAATCTCGGTTGGCTTAAGGCGGCCCAGGCTTGTAGTAAAGTAGTATTCTATACATATGAATGTAACTTTTGATTGCTCGGTCGCACTAGGATGAAACTTCACACATTTTAGTACAACTTGAAAGACATTGAATTGTTGTTATTTTTTACAGGCAGGATTTTGGGTTAGAAATACATATTTTGGTTAAGAAAAGTTGCGTTTATTTCATGGGTCTACGCCCAGGTGGAAACAAGACCGCCAACCATCATATTCTAAAGGATGGAATCCTACCTAATACTTATCAATTGTATCATGTTTTATTCATGAGGGTATTATGTTTAAAATTAGCATTACATTTTTTATTTGGCCGAAAAAGTCAGAAACGACTATTTTTGTCCAATGTTTTGTTGAAAATGCACCATAGTTAAAAGCATTGAATGATTACACAAAATACCCTCAGACAATTTTGAAAAGAAAGGTAAAATAAGCAAAAATCGAGTACTATAAGATCAATACTCTTATTTTGAGCTGGGCATAAAGCCGTAAATATCAACCTGATCCGCACAGGCAGCCCCCCCCCCCCCATGATAAAAGGTCATCGTGGTGCGTGTTTACATTGAGTAGTCGCAAATAACCATAGGATAGACCGCGCGTTCGGTCCGAATAACGTGATAAAACATCATCGAAAATCATTCGAATTCGGCTGGACAAGGGGACAAGCGCCAGAACTCGAACACGGATCGAGCGTGCCTGGGCCGCCTTAGCTCAACTAAGATCTCGGTGCCTTCAGACTTTCAATTAGATGATCTGACGACATAAATGTATTAATGATCTGAATGGCTGTAAGTTTTCTTAAAAAAAAACATAAAACAAAAAGAAGTCGTGGTACCTCAGTGGATTCTTTATAAATAATCAGTTGTTTCTTTGAAAAAAAAAAACAATTAATAACTTATTTTACCTGCGCTAGAGACGTACAAAGCGTTTGGTGTTTTTGCAGCGGCGTCTGCAATAGCTCTCCAATCACTCTGATCTTGTTGTCTGGACGTGCTTGCTAAAGGAACATTGCAAAGCTTAAAGGACCTTCAAGATATCAACAAGATAAAAAGATATATTTAAAGCTATCACTTCCCATGAGCTTTAAAATGACACATGCGGTGACTGGTAGCTGCAGCATTTGCAACATTGTTCCAACTTATCTCGAAGTGAATGCATTTGTAGACGGCGTAATAATACCTAAACCAATTGACTTTTACGTTAATAGACGAAACCTAGCTGTGTATGTGTGTGTGTGTGTGTATGTGTGTGTGTGTGTGTGTGTGTGTGTGTGTGTGTGTGTGTGTGTGTGTGTTTTGAGGCTCATTTCAACAAGTTTAATGGCAAGAAAACTCGCTACAGTCCCATCACCTTTTGATCACCAAAGTAAACTTTTTAAACTGATATATAGAGTTGTTTGTGAGCAAGTAAAGCTCCCGCACGGTGCAAAATGACGAACAATAATGCCTGCTTGATTTGAGTTCACGGCATTTGCATGATAAGGAAGGGTGCGAAAAGCTCGCAGTTATCGCCCAATGTCAGTGACCTGCCAGCAGCTATTTGATTGGTCCTCGCTAGAAACTACTGAATGTCAAATAGTCTACACGGGGGGGGGTCCACTGGCAATGGTATAAAATTTTAAATGGCAAAATTCATTATCCCCTTATTTCCAATTGTGTTAAAAGTTCATGGTCTTGTTATGTACAAACTTGTAGTGAAAATTAGAGTTCTTTTTGCTCTCAATGGCTTTATCGTGTAGGTACAAAGCATGACTTATCATTACAATCTTCGGTTGGCATAAGTAGCTGGTGCATTTCAATTTTACATTTCTAAACTCCATCTGCTGGATATGTTTGGACAAATAATATGATTAGAAATAAAAGAATCCCTTTCGACCAATTTTGAGGGACCCTGATCGACAAAAACACCAAGCTATCGCTGCCTAATGTGATATTTTTGTAGCATCATTATTTACGTTTTTTTTTTAAATATATATGTCATCTTACAAAACATGTGACTACAAATAAGCAGCTACTTGCGAAGAACAAGCTGCCAAAGACGTAAAAAGCGTCGAATGGTAACGTGGGGCATACATTATATTTTACACAGATAGCACAGAGCAGCCACAACAATGTACTGGTACAGCAAAATTCTGGTCCAGGTCGGGTTCAGGACCAGGTGATCAGGAAAGCGGAACTCATTCAGTACGTGAAAACTTGTGAATTGACAATACTCAAAACAATGGTCCACTTCGATACAAAGAAATCTGTTTTGTGGAGTATTCGACTCCTTAAAATCCTACAAAACTAACTGCCTCTGTACGACTGACAGTAAAACTTGATAGAAATTAGTGGACTCTATTCTACTTCTCTCTTGCTATTTTCCTCGATCGGTAAGCCCCGACTTATGTAAATGCCTTATCAGATAATCTGCTCTTTTTCCAATAGGTCCTACATCGATATCCGGTCTACCGACCGGTCTGTTTTTGCTGGACCGGCCATGTAAGAAAAAAAACAGTTTTGTACCGGTACAACGTACCAGCCCTAGCCACAATTTAACGTTGCATTTTGTGGATCGTTCTAAACTAGGCTCTGTCCATCTATTATCAATGCGAAAACATTATGATGGATACTAATAATCTAGATTCCAAGCCATTTGGTGTTAAAACATAAAGAGTAAAGGTGAAGAAAGAGTAAAACACACTACCTTTAGTGTCGCCAGGCCTGGGCTGCTGCTGCCCTTCCGCCATGATGCCGCTTGTTAGGATTCTGGGCAGGGAAAAACACGCCCTACACCGCCCACGGTGTTTGTCAACTGAAGCGAAGCTTGACGCCCACATAGCAATTAGATGCGTTGATTTCAGACAGAGGGTTAAATAGACTAGCGTTACAGTAAAGCATTTGTTAATAAGTAGTCTACGAAGTTGAAAAGAAATGGATGAAAGCAAATAATACCAAGGAAACAACGATATTGGTACTTTTAGAAGTCGATATACATGATTTGAAAACGTAATTATTTGGGCCAGCATAAAATAATTATGTGTAATTTTTTTTTAAAAATGAATGTGATAGACTTGATTGTTTAAATTTGTACATATCTGTTTTGAAAACAATTTTGAAAATGGTTTTAAGAACGCCAATGCATGTGCTAAATCTTATTTCTTCAAGGAAATGTGGATACATTTTTTTAATATACATTTTAGATAGACAATAATAAAACAGCGAAAGTGATAAGTAATATAACTACACAAATCATACATCGAAAAACATGATCAGAATTCTGTTTATTGACCCATTGACGTGAAATTTTGGAAAATTTTCTTGGGCACAGCATAATTCTCTCTTAACACTGGTGTATACGGCAAAGAAACTGTATTGCATAGCAGAATTAATACGGTTGTGTACATGAAAAAAAAAACGTATATTGAAAATAATAAAGTTAGAGCTATGAATCTTGCAGCGGGAAATTCTCATTGTGATTCATGATGTCATCATATTTTTTAATGAGTCTGGTCTGACAGAAAAACAACATGCGGACAGAAAGCCGGTTTTCTTTTCCCGGACAGAGCTTATCCCTGTATTTTAGTCTGAAATCTTGATTGGCTGTCACTTCATTTACCAGACTACCAACTGTAGAGAACTCTTCCCTTAAAAAGAACAAGTTTTGATAAAGAAAAGATGCAGACGGTGAATGAGAAAATTGTTGAGGCTGTACCACGCCCTAACAACACGGACTGTGAGCCAGAACCTGCTGACCGAATCGGGACTCGTGCTGAGGCGCCTCTCACTATGAACTCTGGTCAGAATGGCAAGACCGAAATGGTAGTGGAAGAAGCCCCTATGTCACAACTGAACGGAGACACAACAGATCACAAGGAACCCGCTACAAACTCCAAGAATGTATCACGCATCTATGGAGACACGACAGGCGTGCCAGCCGGACCAATGTCAGAGATTTACGTATGTGGAGACTCCATAGATCCCGGGGCTACGTCACGGCGCTACGAGAACTCAGAGCCAGATCCCGGGGCTACGTCACGGCTCTACGAGAACTCAGAGCCAGATCCCGGGGCTACGTCACGGATCTACGAGAACTCAGAGCCAGATCCCGGGGCTACGTCACGGCTCTACGAGAACTCAGAGCCAGATTCCGGGGGTACGTCACGGCTCTACGAGAACTCAGACCAAACGGAATCTGCTGACAACAAAATGTCCGACTCTGCGATGTACCAGACAGGAGTTCCACTCGAAGAAGGCGATGTCGGAGTGGACGAAACTGTAGTAACATCTGTTCCTATCCCTGAATCTACTCCAAATCAAGGTGAAGGTGCGTTCTAATCTTTATTTGTGAAATTGAAATGATATGATTCTAATGAATTGAAGTACTTTGAATTCTTTAACGTGCTAATCATGTTTATATTGAGAGATATGGATATTGTTAACTTGTTAACAGCTATATTTGTCCATTTATAGACACCCTTTTCCGATGCATTATAATGTTTGTGTTATTGTCACTGCAGTTAAGTATACTTCTTGTGTGCTTTGAAAAACACGACCTGGCCACATAGGTTTAATGCAATTGTGATTTCTTCATTGATGACATTGGAGCGTATTATGCAAGCGGGTACTAAAATCTTTATTCCTGGTTTTTCCAAAGGTTGTAAGAAAAAACTAGACCATTTGACTAATTTTTTTTGAGGTCATTAGAAATTCCTTGCCAAAGAAGCGGGCTATTTAAAAATGTTTTGACCTGATTTATATTATATTTTAATCCTCATATAGTAAAAAAAAAAAGATGACCATAAACGCACTAACGACAAGGCCATGTTATACTGTCTACTTTTAAGTAGAACGTGGTGCTGGTCAGCCATACTTAATTAGGAAATAAACATGAAATGGTAACAAAGTGCATAATAATAAAGTTATAATAATGCAGAAATGGATTAGTACAATTCTTAATTGATATATTTTATTGCAAATGCATGCCGATTGGGATAATTGCAAGTGAAGAAAAAGTAGATACATGAAAGGATTTGGTCTAAATACATGTAGATAAACTAAATTCTAACATAAAGGTATCAAGTGGATGAATGTACATACGGTACAGAATAGGGTACTAAATCTACGTATCTATTCTGGGGTTCGACCTCTTCTTTGAAGACAGTTGAAAATAAAATGCCCCATGTTTCTATACTAGCTTGATTCGATGGTCGAGTAGGAAGAGTATCTTTTGTGGCCTTTTTAACAATAAAAATGAAGGTGTGATTTCGGACAATCTTTCAAATAGTGTTTTTCTTTCGGCAACAAATGGGGGGGGGGGGTCGCAAATAAATCGTTTTTCATTTTCCACTTCATTCGTTGTGCACTGCTTACAAATTCTTTATTCCTGAACAATTATCTTTTTTATATTCCTTTCTCTTTTTCTAACAAGTGCGAACTGATTCGTAACTTACATATTGTTGAGCTGTATTCAAGGTTATTATGGTACAAGTAGTTTTCCATGTCGTATGCTGTTTTTTACTTTTTTTGTAAATTGTCCAAATGGACCCAACTCAAACTAAATGCAAACATGTCTTGAAAATAAATGAAAATGAAAAGGATGCCAATGATAAGTCGATTAAGATAGACATCCAGGTAATAAGATAAGCAATACAATACACCTGAGTCATATTTTAATCTATCAGGCATTTTAGACGTTTTTTCAATTTCATTGTACTTCAATCTTGATTGGTCTAAAAAAAACATGGTTATCCATTCAATGACGAAAACAAAGAATGCTTTCTAAAATGGCAGACTGTTTCCAAATTTCCTGGTAACAGTCCGTTGCTTGAGTAGCTTTTGCACTGCACATGTCAATCATGTTACAAAAACTTGTTCAAAACATGTTATAGGTCATGACAAATCCCTGCCACGGCAAGAAGGAGTCGTAACGACGGAATTGATAAATCCAGTGTACAAACACAGCGTGACGCAAAGAACTACAGAAGAAGGTATAAAGTTCTGCCATTAACTTAAAAGTTCATCTGTGTTGGTAAAAGTTAGTATTGGAATAATTAAACTGTAATATCCAACACTCAAATTTATCACAGAACAGCAACAGTCTTTGTCAAGGAATGAAAGACCCTCAGAGACGGTGGGCGCCATAGACTTCCAGCAACGTATGATCCACTGCTTACTGAGTAACGTTTTCTATCTGCATAACGTGACGTCAGTTGATCGTTCATTCCTTGACGAAGACTGGGGCTATTCAGTCGAAAAGTCAAATTTTTGTGTTGGATATTACGTTTTAACTAGTACAATAAGTTCTATTCTGATGATTCAATTCGGAGAGCCTCTTTAAGTTATTACATTCATTTGGAAAACCTCTATTTATACAAGTCCTTTGTTAGATATCCAAAGCTCCTAGAAAAATGTTTGAGTAAATTTAGCTTTATCTTTTGTGAGAAGTATTCAAATGAAATTTTAAGAGATATGAAAAAAAAACTTCTTGATACTTCTAGAGACAACCGACGAGAATGAAACAGAAAATCATGCTTCCAATGGAACTGTAGAAAAACCAATGGTCAAACGAGGTGCAGTGAAGAAAAGGGGTATGGAAAACCCTGCATACGGTATATTTCCACAAGAATCAACAAATCAAGGTATATGATCGCTTATGAATTCATTTGTGAAAAAAAGGTTACTATTCTTTATTACGATTATCACTGTTATTATAAGACAATGTTGAGTTATATTATTGTTACTCTGTTATATATTCAGTATTATCTTAACTTTTCTTTTCAAATGTTTATATGTTGCTTATGATGCTAAAGTTCACTCTTAATTTTTTTGTCTGGATCCTTGACAATGTTTTGTTATCTGTCATAATTTCTCATTGTCATTATTCTTAAATATATGCAAGACAAAAATGGTAATAAAACACATGTCATTATACATTTGCTAGTTACTTCATATTGGTGATCTCTTCGATGTGATATGTAGGATATGTGTAAATAGGCTATTGTAATTCTTAAACTTTATTCAAAATTATTTGAAATGTAAACTGTGAGTCAGAAATGTATTGTTGTTTGTGTCACGATAATGTCATGGATCTAATTTATTGCTTATCTGGCCGATGCAAGTCTGCGTTTTCTAGAGTCTATGTTTTTTTCTTACAATGTATGGAAATCGTTTCAAAAATGTAAATGTATATTTCGAAATCAAAAAGCCTGCTTCGCAGACTGATTAAATTACTTTTCACAGATGTACAATTTGATGGAACTCAACTCAATTTGATGACATGTATAGTAATTTTTTATTAAAGTCTATAAGTAATATAAGTAATATATGATATTACCCTCCAGCACATGGTTGACTATCTCAAAAATACCTTATGATATCACCCCTGCATTTTCAGCAGCAGACCATGGGTCCTAGGGGCGTGGCTACTGACCAACTGTCAGCCCACCAGAGAATAGAGATGCATTTTCGTTGTCCAAAGGCACCAAATAAAGCGACTCATAAATATTCAAAAGCAAGATAACAATACCGACATAACGTTTCACAGTTCTTTCAGTTGCATCGCCGTATACCGACCGTGCATACGAAAAAACCATTATCATGACGCAAAATAAAGAGATTTTTATGCAACTTGAATTCTGGGCGCTGATTGACCCGCAACAAACCAGGCAAGCTCATTAATATTCATAAGCAAGACGCCCCTAATACCCGTTTACTGTGGCGGACAGTTCAGTTTGTGCCCAGATAAGGCCACACGGGCAAAGCCAGTATTCAGCCAATCAGATCTGCCATACGGCTATGACGTCATTTTCCCGCCAGAGCTGAGCTGAGTGTTCAACTCACTTATTTCTCTGAAGTTTGCCCTTCTATCCCCTATAACTCATTGGTTTAGTCCAGTTCAGAGGTCAAACTACGTCATAGGCTTCATTAGAAGCCCTCAGGACAAAGGAACATGTCTACATGTGTTGTTTTCGTCAGACAAATCTCTCTGAAATCGCTCTTTCAGGGGGTAAAGGCTGGTGAAACGTCAGGTACAACTTCCATTTGAACATTTTCTTCGTTATTTTGCTGGTCTAACTGCAAAGTTTCTAGGCATTTTTGGTAATTTTAAGCAAGTTTCCTTGGTTGTTTACATTGTGGAGAGTTGTCAGCGCCGACTTCTTTGGTAGCTCAGTGCCTTGAAAAAATTGTTCATGTTTTTGAAGTTGGAAGGTTTCGTGTCTGGAGTTGCCTTGCCCATATGTTTTGTATGGAAGAATGGTCACTGGTGCGCCAGTTTTTCCGGCAAAAAACATTTCTAGCTGCAACACGCAATGTTTTTAAGAAGAATGAAAATTTTCCTGAATTATATAGAGACCCTGCCATCCTTCCACATGGGTTTTAGCCATTAAAATTACTGTAGTAAAATGTTCTTGTTTTTTTTAAGTGGGCGATGTCATGAAATAAACCACCTTTTCATGATCGGGAGGTGGGGAGGGGGGCACGAAACTGCTGTCTTAAAGAAATATCCCCATGTTTTGGAAACGTCGTAGTACAAAGATCAAGGCGCGGGTTTGTATGTAATTATAACTATTAAGTTTCCATTTTTTCAGCCAGAAACAAGTCGCTATTCATCCAACTTCCATGCAAACTTATTGGGCTAGGTGACCCCTAGAAACTCCCAACCCTGAACCCGTGTACAACAAAACAAAATGGCGCTGACGAACACTACTACATGATTATTTATGTTACGTAGAATTACCTTGAATTTCCATTAAAATTTGCAGTCTGACCAGCAAAGTACCGAATAAATATGTAAATGAAAGTCTTACCTGACCTTTAACCAGCCGCCGCCGGCAAGAGCGATTTCGTGGATATTTTTCCGAGTCAAATTGCAGACAATTTTCAGTTGACAAAACTACGACAAATAAAGGCTTAAAGTGAAAGAAATTCATACGTGTAATTACTGTAAAGAGTAAATATGCCTTCCTTTATAGACATATGGCTTAGGAACACACAAGTTGAGAATAGTTGTTGTTGAATTCCTAGCAATGCTGACATGTTTGCGGTACCATAGCCTTGCTACGTGTACTTCCAACTGTTCGCGTACTAGTTAAGATTCATGACGCCGTGCAGCGTCTCGTCAGAAAGTTTGGTGATGATTTGCATCGGTTAAAAAAATCAATTTTACGTTAAACTTTGTGTACTTGGGTAAGAACAATGCTGGAAAATGGAAACGTTTCTTGTCCCGACGTTGATGCAAAACCGGCGCCACGAAACTGCGGCGTGCGGTGTGTATTTCGGCCAAAAAACAATGGTGGGGAGCACCCAAAAATTGTGCCACAGACAAACTTTAACGTGGCGGCCTTTGATTTTATTTAATATTTCATTCTTTTGGTGAACTACTTGAGGTGCTCTAACTTCTTATCATCGCAAGGACATATATCATGACCTATGTTGACGTATCGTAACTGTATAGTACATTTTATTCTGTGGTGTATTCTATGACACAAGTTTAGTGTGCCACCGGAAACCGAGTGCCATCTGGATTTGGGGTCAAACTTTGGGGTCATGCCTGCCTGGTGCATGCCACAGCATGATTTATGGCGTGGTCAAATAAGGCCACATTCTGTACTGGCGGAAACAGCAGGGGTGATATCGTAAGGCATTCCCGCGATAGTCTGATAACCTTTTGTTGGAGGGTGATATGATACGTTTATTTGCATGTGCTAAGCGAGCTCCATTAAATTTGAAAAAAAAAAGTTTACAAAATGTTTTGTCCTCTTAAGGCACCAGTGAGGCCGAGGAAGAACATCACTATGAAGACATAGATGCTCTAAGAACAAAAATGATAGATGGACATGTTAACAGCATCCAAAGAAAAGAAAGAACTAAAAGTGAATCATCAGCAAACGACGTGCCACAAGGGCCGGCAGTGGGAGGTACGTAGAGCTGTCATATTTTAAAGGTAAAGGTAAAAAAAAGTCAAGTTCATGGTTTATCTCTTCTGTTCTACCTCATTCACGTTAGGGCTTGTAAACTCCATTGATGTTATTGCCGATTTTGAATGGTGATGTTGAATCTATTTATTCCCTGTTGTGAATGTTTACTAGGTGTCGATGGTGAGCGCTCCTGTTTTAGAAGGATGTTCCCTAGTACTATCTTTTCAAAAATGATCTGTGCCCTAGTCATCGCTGCTGTGGTCATGTTTCTGGTGGCGTTGACAGTGGTCATCATTACGACGATGACCATCTCCAAAAGCCAGGTTTGTATGTGGCTACGGTATCACATTTTATCAAAATTGAATAAAAAGCTAAATGTTTAAAAAAGTCAAATGCATGTTAATGAAGAGTGGAAAGTAGATATCATTGTAAACTTAAAAAGGCAAAAGGCCATTTTTTTTACTTACATCTCAGAAGAAGAAGTAATTTCTCAACAACGTTAGATTAAGGTACTAGGTAGACGCTTTGTAAAATTAGTCCGTATTTTATGCATTACCTATTCTTCCACATTGCTGCAACGTGTATTTAGCTCGTAAGGTGCGAATTATGTTATATTTACAAATGAAAAAAAAAAACAAAAACAATAGAACACAATGGAGACTTAAATAATACATCTCAGTAACCTGAGACTCTATAATGTATGTAATATTTCCTCATTTGGTTATGGTTATTGAAAAGAGTAGGGGACCTTCCCGGTGTGGGTGGATCAAACCATTCCGGCTAAATGTGGTAGGGAATTTCCCGAGTAGCCTCGTAAACCATGCTTCGCCATTGAATCAGTTAAACGAACTTGCTGAAGCTCGATGTTTCTGAAGAAGAGAGGCTGCCACAGTGAGTGTAGTTCAGTGACTGGAAGTGGCCAATAGCCTTGGACTGAGCCAATTCTTTAAAAATGGTGACCTCTCGGTGCTAACGTTTTATAAGCCCATTAATCGATTATATAGGAAATTTAGCGACTAGTTTTGATACATGAATTTAAGTGATTAACAGTTTGTAAAAGTTTAACCTCCTTGATTGATCTTCATTGTATTATCCGGCGTTTTGGTGTTTCTTTTTTCAAGGATACGGTCTTCACAACCAAATCACCACAAACCTCAACTCCTCCTGACATGATGACGTTCTTTGGGGAAATGATGACGTCATCTGCTGACGTCACTCCAGCTACTGAGATTCTGACGGAGTCTCCTAGCACCTTGCCAACAGAAGAGAGCCATACATGCTGTAAGAGCCATGTTAATAATATAGAAAGTTATTTTGCAAATTCCTGACCGAGGACCTTTTCCAACATGGGACATACAGAATATATAGCAAACGTACATAAAATAAAAGACTTCGGTATAAAAACTATGGTGACGAGGGAAAACAAGTGACTATTCTAGCAATGGTATAGACTGTTGAGAGCTTCAATTGAAGTATTTGGGGTTTGATTTCTTTTATGGAAGCAGTGAAAGACGAAGTGTCCCACTTTTTCTATGATAAATGGGTTATGTGACGTTAACAGGGTTATATTTTTGTGTTCGTCAGTAAAAGTTTGGAAATTGATGATAATAGACCGATCTCCAGGGACAGGTTTTACGTGGGAGTAGTGCATAATACAAAAGATTCCGTCGATTAGTTTGTATACTTTAGATAAAATAGAAGTACTTTTGTCGGCCAAGTGCAGTAAATTTCCCCAATTCAGAATAGTACAAATATACATAAATATGTACGTCCGCATTTTTGTAGGGTCTGCCACTACCAGACAAAAGCTGCCTAGGCAGACCCATGTAATGACTTGTCTCATTGCCAATAAAGTCAAAGTCAACAATATTCATTACTGCCTACGATAAGCCAAGTCTCACTAATCAAACAGCTTCCTATATTTTCACAATTACAAAGGAGCAAGAGGAATTCGTATGTTTAAGATAAGACTTTTACATGCTTATATGCCTAATGGAGCCAAAAATAGGTCATATTTATCGATTCATGATATCTGTAATTTTCAAGCACTAAAACAATACCTTTTTTATTTGATTGTGGTCTGATAGATATCTTTGGACGTTTACTTCACAATTTCAGTCCATTTTGTTCTATAGAAATAATAGCACGTGTCGTGATAACTTCGGATTGCTGAAGCTTGATCATCTTTTTTTCTGCAGCTCCCGAAAACTACAGTCACTGTGACTGTGCTGAGATCTACAACGGAGGATACAAAACAAGCGGTGTTTATTGCATCAACTTAAACAACAACACGGCTGTTGATGTCTTCTGTGACATGGACTCTGACGGTGAGGTTCAATTCTTAAAGTAAAAAAGTGCCATTTTTAATTCATATGTGTGCCTGTCTAATCCAAAAGATGTTAATGAGGTTGAAACTTTTTTTGTTGGACTGGTCCAAAAATCGAAATTAAATCAGAGGGCAGGATTTTCGACCGATGAACAGATTATACAGAGTGAGCTTCAGGGCGCCGAGGCCCATAAAAAAGGGGAAGAAGCGGGGGAGAGTTAGCCATTTTTACAAAGTTTCTAAAGTCAATCTTTGTATAAAACAGAGGTCTGTTGTTTCCATGAAGAAAGGATTTTTCGGTAACAGTGCCATCGCATCGACTAAATAGTGCAGTTTTATGGATTGCTAAGCTCGGCCAAGACATTTTTCTTTGTTGTTGTTAATTAGAATTTTAATTTCACCCCATTGATTATTATATGTAACCAGGAGGAGGTTGGACTGTCATCCAGCGTCGAATTGACGGGTCGGTTCCGTTCAACCGTACCTGGGAGGACTACAAACGTGGTTTCGGGACCAAGAGCGGGGAACATTGGCTGGGTAATGACTACATACACCTTCTGACCAACCAGAGGGATTACAGGCTACGGATCGCCTTTACAGCCAAAGGATATACTAACAGATTTACATGCAGCCCCGGTCTCTTTAAGTAAGTCAAAACTTGCCATGGCAAAATCCTTTGATAAATGTGCAGATACTTTGTTTAATTTTCTTGAGGAACGAAGAGAAGGATAATTTATCCACACAAAAAATATCAAGGCAGCTTGGTTTAAGTACTGAGTTTACTTTGCTTGTTCGTTTCGTCAATTTCTATTATCATAGCCATCAGAAAATGAATTCTTACTTTTTATTCTTTAATGAAAAAAAGCCAGTTCGACTACTCCGTTAAGCCTACGTGGAAAAAGAACTTTGGAAAAACATCATCACCGTTATTACCACTTGGATTTTGAAATGCATCGTAGATACTACAACTCTCTACAACTGTTAACTGTGTAATGGTCATTTGCTAACCTATATTATCATACCAAGCATGATTTTGTTTAAAAAACAATAGATTTTGTAAATTATCATTCTTTGAACAGTGATAAAAAGTGTTTATCAGGGCAACTCTAACTGCTTCACAGCACATATGGGACAGCAGTCATTAAAAGTAGATAAAAATTGCAGCACTATTATGATTTATTATTATTATTATTTGACAACATTTGTAATGTCATACACGTGTTTACGATTGGGAACTACTTGTTACATTGCATTACCATTCATGTGCAGTTTTAAATACTTAACATTTGGGACCGCATGATTTATTAGCGACACCTATGCTGCAATGCAATGTTAGAGTTACCCGTAAGATTGGGGCAGTATTTTGTGTAAACATATCTTTTTTATTCCACTTTGCGATTTGCCAGCCTGATAAACTTATTTACGGATGTTACTACACTGTCTTTATTGGTGACTACACGGGTGAATATATAATTTTTACTCCGCAGGATTTCTGATGAAAAGAACAACTACACAATGAAAGCAGGTCGACACAAGGTACAAGGTACTTGTGATCAGTTGATTCACCCGATCTCATTTCCTACGATTGCGTTCAGTACTGTGGACAGGGACAACGATGGTAACAGTGGATTAAGCTGTGCTAAGTGCCACGGAGGAGGGTGGTGGTATACTAATTGTGGCACTTTGTGTTGTGTCAACCAACAGTGGGATCGCTGTAGCCATAAAGACAGTATTATTAAGGTAGATTCAACGTCTATGATGCTAAAGCCGTAGTTCTGTGCTTCATTTCAGTGCTGCTTTCTGTGCTGATATAATTTTCATTTTCAAAACTGCAAGATCATGTTGAATAAGACATAAGGATAATATACTTTGTGAACAAAGTAAAATGATATCAGAGTGTGAATAATAAATGTTGGCCAAAAAAAAGTGCCTTCTTTATTAATTCTAACTGGTTATGAAGAATGTACAGAATAATTCAATTGAATGCACATGGTGCATTTTGCCATGTTATATATTCTTCATTTCTGTTCTCTTAAACGTTTTCTTCCTTTCAATTGAATTTTGCATTAGGTTACATATTTTAGTAATGTATGAAACCTGATCTTAAACCAGCCTTCTTCAGTATCACTGGCAAAAGTCTACAGTTTACACTATATCAAGTTCAAATAACATTTCCTCTTTTGTCCTTTAGTCCAACTAATTACAAATTTGTAGCTGTTTTGGAAGGTTTTCAGTATGGCCAAACATGTTGTTTTTACGTGATCAATGCCGCGCTCGCGGTTGTCACCCATACAAAAAAGAGACTTATATACGTACTAAGTAATCTTTGGTTATTTCTTGATTCCCTTAGAATACTATTGCTGTTTCAAGACTTGAGACATTTTTGCTCTAAATAAGATTTTGATATTTACATTGTTAAACACAATGAAAATGACATGCGATCTCAATTTTTTAATGAGACAAATTTAATATGATTGAATCAATGGCTTTTAAATTCCCATAGCTGTTTCGAGACTAACTTGAGACAATTTTGCAATTAAGTAGAGTTTATTAAAATTTTGTAATATATTTAGACATAATGGTAAATAATTAAGATCTCTAATGTGTTTTTTATTAAGACAATTCTAAAATCAACGTCTGTTTTAATTACCATAGCTGTATCAGGACTGAATGGAAACATTTTTGCACTTGAGTAGAGTTTATACAAATTATAATATTATTAGACACAATGTCAATGGCATCTGATCTTAAATGTGTGTGTGTGTGTTTCAATGAGTCAAAATGATCACAATGATTAAATCTATGTCTTTTAAATTACCCTAGCTGTTTCCAGACTGAATTGCGACATTTTGCACGTAATTAGAGTTTATACAATTGATAAAAGTAATATTCTAAGACTCAGTGGAAATAACATGCGATCTTGAATATGTATATGTGTTGTTTTAAATGAGATAAAATCACAAGGATTAAATCAATGTCTTTTGGATAACCATAGCTGTTTCAAGACTGACTTGAGACATTTTGCACATAAGAAGAGTTTATACAAATGTAAATGGTAATATTGTAAATCATATTGGAAATGACAAGCAATCTAGATTGAAATATGTGTACTTTTAATGAGACAAAATCACAATTTTTCGATCAATGTCTTTTGAATTTCCATAGCTGTTTCAAAATTAAATTGATACATTTCTGCAGTTAAGAAGATTTCCTTTAAAAGTATATTGATATTGTTAGACACAATGAAAATGACGTGAAATCGTTATTATGTGTCTTTTCAATGAGACAAAATCACAATGATTGAATCAATGACTTTAAAATTACCATAGCTGTTTCAAGACTGAATTGAGACACTTTTGCACTTTTAAAGTAGAGTTTATACAAATTTTAAAGTTATATATGATAGACACAATGGTAATGACGTGTAATCTTCAATGTTTTCTTTTTTCATGAGACCAAATCTCAAGTATTTAATAAATGTATTTGCTTTTTGTACATTTCTAGCCTTAATAATGTCTATAAAGTGCATGTCAACTACTCGTTTAATTGTCATTTTTATTGGACATGATACATCTAAGACATACATGTAGACATACGTTCCTATAGTCTGTGCATATTCAGTGAAATCAAGAAAAATGATGTTATCGATTATTGAACATATTGATATGTGATATATGAATACGTTAAAATTTGCTATGTTTCTCCAAATATACAAAATCTTTTAAATTAAATTAAGACGACTATCTGTTCGTAAGAAACCATTTGTTTACGAATTAAGCTCCTAATCTTTTCTTACATCACTTTTTAAGTAAGATTACTCTTTTAAGAATTATGATATTCTTTATTAAATTTCTAGAGAATAAAAATCTGCCTGAGAAATACTTTCTCCGAATGACACAAGTTTACTTACTTGTGGGAATTTCCATGCGTTGTCCAATATAATGTTCTGTCCTTTAACAGATTTCTCTCTCTCTCTCTCTCTGTATCTCTCTCGCTCTCTGTCTGTCTCTCTCTCTCTCTCTCTCTCTGTATCTCTCTCTCTTGCTTCTCCTATTTCTCTTTCGGTCTCCCTTCTCTCTCTCCCCCTCTCTTTTTCTCTCTCTCTTCCGTCTTCTCTTTCTCTCTCTCTCTATCTCTTGGGTATTGTTATTTTAGTAGAAACTTACTCTTTTGGTAATGTCATTGATAATAGACGGTCAATAAAATTATTGCAACTGTTTTACAAAGTGTCTTTTAATGTTATGTGTCATGTTGTGTCTATAATGCCTGACGTGCTGTGTTTTCGTTTCAAGTATCATTCTTAAAGTTAAACAGTACATCACTATAAATTAGCTTGACTGAATTGCAATTTCTTCAAAGAAAGAAAAAAGTGAAAATTGGAACTATATCACTTAAAATTAACATAAACATCACCATCACAACAGTATTTTTTGCTACAATAAATCGTATGAATATTACAATAACACATAACTTGACTTACCTCGTACTAACAACGTGTGATTTTGGGTACATGGTCACATATTACAATATGTCATGGTTGGCGACAGTCTGAAGCAATCTTGCCAGTTTTAGGATCCTTACAATTGGGGGGGGGGGGGGCTGAAATACGGCTTAAGACCAGGTTCCTTATACACAAATGTCGAAGTTCAAAACCTTCAGAAATTTCTCCACACATACACGCGACCACTCAGTCACATTGGACGAAGTGAAAATAACACACACACACACACACACACACACACACACACACGCACGCACACACACACATACACACACACACACACTTGTCTTGCTGAAAACCCCTTTAGGTGCCTGAAGCTGTCCACAATGTTCGTTTGCACAGCAGAGGTAATCTTTATTGATTTTCCAGGGATTACTTTAAATCTGGAGTCTTGAACGTCCAAAATTGCCACGTGTCCATGTAGATAATGCTTGTTTACTGATTACTTTTACGTTAACCTTCGTGGAATGCATATCATTTGCTTCCTTTGTTTTCCCGATACAGTTAAAGACAATTAATGAATCACAAAGAATCTGAATTACAACAAAATGTTTTAATCAACCAACCATCACTGACCGTGCTGAGGAAAATTCTGATTTGTTCACAATGTTTTGCAGCATCCATCGATGTCGTTTCTTACAAATCCTTCCAAATGTTAAGTGTTTGCATTTATACATCGATAGTAAATGTGGTGTTGACAATCATTAAGTTGCTACGGACGACTTATTATAAGAAGTCAAACCCAACAAAACCAGTATAATGTAACTTCAGTAGCACACCATAGTCATCGAATGTAGTTCCTAGTACCTTTGAATTTTTTTCCATGTTGTTTGGACCTGCAATTAGCCCTCGGTCAAGCATTTGCAATAAACATTCATTATAAATTAGATAAAGAAGGCAATGTAATATGCGTGTTGTTATGATAGATACACATGTATACATTGAAAAGTAGATACCCCAATGTAGCACATCACAAAATACGTTTAACTCCAGACAGAAGGATGGGTTCAATTATATTCTATCAAATGCATGTAACGTTGTTTTTTTTACTCTCAAGTAAACAACAGCAAAAATTATTTATAATACAGAAAGTGAAAAATATTAGTTGCATTTCAAGAAATTACATACATCGTTAATCGTTTCTTTCCAGTAAACAACAGAAAATAATCATTAATAACATTAGTTGCATTTTAAGAAGCTACATTTACCGTTAGGAATTCAAGTACCATAGATATTACCTTACAGTTTATATATTACTTAAACAACATTTTTTGTACATGCTAGCGGAGCCAGTCCAATGGGATTACTGTAGAGTTATTTTCGAAAGTCAGCCGAAAGGAGGAATGCTAGTTGGAATCTCCGAGAAAAATACAATGAACTGTGACGCACCAGAGCCTTATGATAACAAGTACAAAACTTTTCACTACATCTCAATAAATAGATGATCGTTGTTGGTTTTCTCTTGCCCTGCTTTTTCATATTGAATTCTTGAAAGTTGTAGGACAATAGATGCCTTTACAAGATTGACGAAGCATCTTGGAGGTAACATTAAATTCCTGTCCATGTGAATGTATCGAGACTTTCGTACAATTTCCTCGTCGGAACCATTGCCAGACAAAATTCAAAATGATCAGTCACCAACCCGTTGGCTTGACAGATATTTTCACGTTTTACATGACGCATAAAATTTTGTCCACCCAGCAATTATCCTTCACCACTAGTTATGTATTTTCTGTCTTTTGAAGGTGTGACGGAACGTCGTATTTTTCAACCAGGCTGGCAATTCCAAGATGCTGACATGAACGATTCTTTAGTGAGCCGTGCCATTGTCGGTACTTCAAGCGAGAAACTTCACCAGCCTGGATGGGAAGCGGCTTCTTCTGGGGAATAAAGAGTCCATACGTACAGGTTCAGCGTATTTTGTTGACGGGCTTTCCTCGCCTATCTCTTCGCCTCAACACGACAACAAGCATGCAGCTACCCTCTGGGTGATCCAGCAGTTGGACTGAAATGACCATCAGCATCAGATTCACGCCAAGCCGTAGGAATGCAAACGTGTCCTTTGGAGTAGATCTGATACAGTGCAGTATGAATATGTTCATCATAGCATACCACATTGTTCAAATGGGAATGCATCTACTAAGCTGTGTTGAGAGTTCAGATTTGTTCAAATTTTCAACATCTTGTACACTGTACTGTCTTTCGGAATTGTTGTATTGTCTTTGTAGTGTCAATGTCCTTCAGCTTAAACCTGGGCCTGTCAGGAAACCAGGAAAGAGCTTGCACATCTATATATCTCCGCAAGTCAATTGCACATTTAGGTTCATTCCAAGATTGTGAGCTCCGAGTTTGTCGCAAGTTAAAATGCTGATTTGTTATTGACACTGGATATGTCGCGTATTGATATTACATCACCATCAACATCATCATCATCACCATCATCATCATCATCAACATTAACATCATCATCATCATGAATCCGGTTCACACCATTGAGGTACATTAGATCAAGTTTTTCCAGTATGATCTGTCATTCATGGGAGACATTAAAGCAGATCCTAACCGTCCAATTTCTCTTTAAATCATTGTCTTTAACGTTTTGTATGGTGGACACACTATGTGCTTTCCTTCTGGCAACCAGTCCATCAGTCTCTCTGAAGATTTGTTACCACGACCAAATAAACTTCCATGGCGAGCCGTCGCTGCCTCACCACAGTTGTAATGGCTGGGAGGGGGCCGTATAGTTGCTTGTCTCACCATGAAACATTATGCACCTTTCTTAACATTTTCGTGTAAACCTATTACATCATTCTATATATATTGCTCCTATATATGGGGGCCTGGAAGTCACAGATTATTGCTTTATCACTTTTTAGATAAAAAGATCACTCCCTATGAATTGCTTGAGGACAACATTCCATAATCTTTACCCCCATTGGACTGGTAGACTATGCCACATATTCACTTGTGTCTTATACATGTAGTTGCTTGCAATAAGCCTGCGAGCGTCAGGAATCCTTCGCTTTCAAACACCTGAAGCAACGCTAGAAACTAAATCACATTTATATTCAGCTGTTTTTGTCAGCGTTCGTTTGCAAACTAGTTGCTTTTCATCCGACAAAAGGTCAATTCAATACTCTAGAACACCCCCATCACATACACTAGCGTTCAGTCTGCCTTAAGTTCAATATATATGACGACTCAAACCAACGAGATTAACATCATAAGAGTTTTATTGGTGAAGATAAAACAGTGACTTTTTTGTTATTTTTTGTTGTAGTTTCAGTTTATCTTTCTAAAAAAGGTTATGCAATATTTACGTTCATTTTGTTCATCATTATTTGTTTTATTCCTTTATTTGTATTCATCAAAAAGTAATTGGGAGGGCCAAACAGGTCCGACCAACTATTACAAGTTGCCCTCCCACACATGAAAATACTCCAGCACATACAATGCAATATCATATAAGCATCATTTCCTGTGCCTAATGCAGGGTGAGGTATACGATATGTCTAGGTTTCAGGGACCATGTCTACTACGACCCAACCTAATCTGTCATAGAAAAAAGGAATATGTTTTTTCGAACGATGCTTTCAAGAGGGTCAGATAGTCCTCTGACTTATCGTCATTAAAAGATCTGACCCGCAAAAGGACTTGAGCACGTGTTCGCAGTTTGACTTTAAGTCTACAGCTTTTAATGTATCTTAATAAAGCAATAAAACAGAATTTTTTTCTATTCTAACATTGAAAGGTATCAGTATCAAGTTAATAGCAAAGCCACAGCACGTAGTGTATCATAGTGTGTCACTTTTTTTAAGTTATCCTTGTTCATATTAAAGAAAGGAAAAGAAACACACGTTATAATGCAATAAGGCAACACATATACAACGGATCCAAAGCAAAAGTTCAGCATAATTAACAAACAGAAGAAATAAATCAAAACAATACCAGCCAACTAAAACAACTGTAACATCACATGATTTTACTGCATCTAAATAAATAAATAAGTACATTTATATGATGAAAAAATAATTACCCCATTCCAATGTCACAAAAATAGAAGTAAGCAAAAAAAAGCACTCTAAAAAGCAGCTATATGATCGATAATGTCGTCAGATTAAAAACAAGTTCTATACACGTTGAAGTAGATGTCAAAGACTACTCTAGAAAAGGTAAAAAAAAAGATCCAATCTGAGATAATGGTAGTCTAGTTCTCATTGGTTTTTTGATCATGTTCTAACTTAAAGATAGAAGTATGTTTCACGAAGACTGGAACTGTAGTCAATATTGTTTGGGAAAAATTGAGTAATCAGATAAGAATAAGTAAAAAAAAATGCCACACTGGCTTAATTTTATGGATGACGTCCGCGCGCGCATTGATTTTCGCCTGTTCAGAAAGAAGCTCACCTGGGTGTGTTAACGGGTTCCCTTCCCAGGGATCCCCCGTGGCCAGTAGGTGTTAGGTAATGTGACAAAGGGGAGGGGCGCACGCCTTGGAGTGTTGCGGGTTCCCTGCCCTGATATCTCCCATGGCCAGTAGGTGTTAGGTAGTGTGACAAGGTGGAGGGGCGCACGCCTTGGAGTGTTGCGGGTTCCCTGCCCTGATATCCCCCATGGCCAGTGGGTGTTAGTTAGTGTGGCATGGGGATGGGACGCAAACCGAGTTGTATTACGGTTCCCATAACCTGATATCTGCCATGGCCAGTAGGTGTCAGGCTGTGTGGCAAGGTGGAGGGGGGGGCACGCGGCGGTGTGTTACTGGTTTCCTGCTGTTTTCTCCCTAGTTCCTGAACGCCCTGCTTATATAAATATTAATGAGCTTTACCCTTATATGCGAAACCGCTTTTGAAAACTCACTTTCAGCCACTACGTTATAACATACACGACTTTTATATCATCTATGTTCCTTCGTACGTCATTTCAATCAACTGGAGTCTAAATATTCATCAAATACATAATGTCAGAGTGGTGAAATTGCCAACGTCTTCAAATTATGTTGCGAGAAACTTCGAAAGCACATAATTGGTAGTAGAGGAAAATTTGAAAGTCATTTCCGTGTACGTCTGATAAACATATTGTTTGAAAATTGTCTCAAAAGTTCCTAGTCATATGACTAAACATTAGCGGTGTAGGAAAAGTTGTTGTAATTTCAGTTACTACTTTCTCATGGGCGGAAATTGTATGCTGTCATTGGTTCCTTCACGCGTCGTTTTAATCAAGGGAAGTCTGAATATTAATCGCACACTCTCTGTTTATATATGTGATACAATGACCAACGTCTCATAATTATGCAATTACAAATCGGTCTGATAAAGTGTTAATTAATTACTGAGTTGTGAGGAAAATCTGAAATTCATTTGAATAAAAGAACTAAATTTGGGCAAAAATTGTTTAATTGGGTTTCTCAGTACAACATTTTGAATACGAGCTGCCTGTAAGTATATACTCCATTTAAAGAATAAGCTCAATGCCATTTCCTGTCTATGTTTTTAACTTTGCCAAGAATATTATATTTTGTTACCGTTGATGGGTGTGTGTGTGTGCGTGTGTGTGTATGTGTGTATGTGTGTGCCTGTGTGTGTATGTATGTATGTGTGTGTATGTACATGTTTGTGTGTATGTGCGCGCGCACGAGCGCGCGTGTGTGTTTGTGTGTGTGTGTGTGTGTGTGTGTGTGTGTGTGTGTTTGTGTGTGTGTGTGTATGTGTCTGTCTGTCTGTGTTTGAACAGTGTTACACGAGAAGTTTGATGGCGGCCTCCTGGTGACTTTTTATGAACAAAAATTGCACGTCTTACTCTTTTATCTCATGATCTGTAACGGTAATGTTTTTGAGTGGTCGATGCCTCTTGAAACAAAAGATAAGTGGGGTATGAGCGCCTTAGCGTGGCTCTTTTTGAATTGTTATGGGGATTTTTTGTCTGAATTCTAGAATAGGATAACTCAAATAAATGTAGGGAATTTACGAAATGCCTCACGGCCAATAGCTGCTTGTTTATGTGGAGATGTGCGTAAGGTTTGGTGTTATACCGGTTCTTTAGCCTAGAATCTAATAGCACATAGGTGTTAGACAGTGTGGCAAAAGGATGGGACGTACATACGCCGCGATGGTATGTGGGTTCTCTTCTATGGACAACTCCATAGCCAGTAGGTGTTAGGCAGTGTGGACATGGACGTACGTCGTTGTATTATAGGGGTTCTCCCCATTGGAATCACACATGTCATGTAAGTGTTAGGCAGTATTACAAGAGGAAGGGACGTACGCCGTCCTGTTATACTGTCTCTCCTGTGAAATCTCACATGGCATGTAGGTGTTAGGCAGTGTGACGAGGGGAAGGGACGCGCGCCGTGAAGTTACTCGGGTTCCCTCAGCAGGGATCTCACAAGGCAGGTAGGTGTTAGGCAGTGTGACGAGAGGAAGGGACGCGCGCCGTGGAGTTACTCGGGTCCCCTCAGCTGGAATCTCACAAGGCAGGTTGGTGTTAGGCAGTGTTACGAGGGGAAGGGACAAAGGCTGTGGTGTCATATCGTTTCTCTCCCCCGGTATCTCACATGGCACATAAGTGATAGGCACTGTAAGGAGAGAAAGGGACGCTCGCCGTGATGTGGTACGTGATCCCTCACCTGAAATCTGCCGAGGGCAGTTAACATAAGGCAATGTGAGGAGGGCTCTATGAGCTTCCGTGACACTTTGACCTCTAGACATGATAGCGCCTGTGACGTTAACGTAGGTTATCAAACCCTGGCCCGCAGACTGGGATACCAACGGTGTCCTCAGCAGTCTACGGGCCCTTATGCCTTCGAGGTCGGGAGGCTGTCCATAAAAGTTGCTACTCTGGGATCTGGTCTGTTTGGTCGACCCATATGTGATAAGGGATCTTCCAGATCGGTCTCTCCTGGAGGTCGTGGTGTTAACCGGGCAAGCCCGTCTAATCATTCTCCTGTTGGTGACAATATGAAACGAAAACTCTGCCGCATTATCATAGAAAGGCAGAGGTATGCTCTCATCATCATCTGGAATATCACTGTAAGTGTGTCTTGTGACAGGCAGAGGGCGCTGTGTAGTTGTAAGGCGACCATGGATCGCACTGAAGGCACTGGACACAGGGAGAGCCGGCAATGACCTGCATAATGCCGCATTGTCTAGGGTATCACCGTGAATGCAAGTTACTACAGTGGGGAGAGAAGCTGAACGTACCATACCGGCTTCTGGTATCTCCCAGTATGTGTGTGGGAGATCAGGCAAAGGCCTCTGAGCAGCTGCTATGTCATCTGGGATCTCGCTGTAAGTAGGTTCGATGGAATGAAGAACAGCGGGCAATGACCTACAGGAGTCTATGTCATCCGACGCCATCTTGCGTGAACATGAAGGGAGGGAAGCCGACCTCAGCAAGCCGGGGAATGCAACGCCAGGTGGGATTGTCCAGAAGTGGGCATCGTCGATGGCCCTCGCATCCTCATCGCTTTTGCTTGATGAGCACAACTTCCATACAAACACTACAAGGACCAACACGACCAGACTGACCACTGCCAAAACAACAACTGAGACGAGAACATGATCTGTTGCAAGTCCAGTCGTTGTACTCACATGAAATGTTGTGTTGTCTCCTAATTCTGAAGATGTGAAGTCTTTTTCTGTGTATTTAGAGTGGTGAATCATGCTGATTGAATAGTGAGTGTCTGTGCTGTTAGCCGTTGTTGTTTCGTCTTCAAGGCATTGAACCGTCGGAACGGTGAAGGTCAACTCTGTATGTTCATCCTTTGTGAGCAAAATGCAGCTGATGTTCTTTGCATTGTTATGAGTGGTGTTTATACTGGGAGAATGATTGTTGCTGCATTTAGACTCTGTTTTGCTAATTGTGGTCGTGTCAGGTGTCTTAGTAAATGACATAGCAACACTCTTAATGGTTATATTCCCTGTGTCTGTCGTCATTGAAACCATTCGGAAAATATTTCTGTCCTCCGGGCCAACTGTTACAGTAATACCCCTGTCGTTCTCCCAAACCTGCCTGCACTGCTCAAGGCTGTTGTTTGTCAGAGAGTTGTCAGAAGTCAGGACAACTGCAGGGGCCTGAATGGAGATCGTGTTCAGAGAACGATCCAAAGCACCGCATGATATCCCAGGATTGACACGTCCCATCTCGATGCTACCAGGCATATTACTTGATGAGTCAAACACCCACGCAAATGAGAGTTCGTAAGCAGTATGTCTAGCACAGAAGACGAATTTAGGCACCTCAACAACCAATGTAACTGACCCACTCCTTATATTGGTAAAACGACGCAGGCTCCACGCCATTCCATGTGGCTTTTCACTGTGAACTGAAGCTAACATGCCGCTGCTCACACGAAGCATCAACAGTGAAGGCTGTCCCCGAACCACCTCCACATCCAAACTTGACAACTCCTTGCCACCAAGTTCTAAGCAGTTCAACTGTAGGTTTTGAAATGATCCCGGGGAAATGCTGTTTATTTCATTTAACCCCAAGTTTATAACTTTGGCCCTCTTGAGCCCAAATAGCCAGTCAGGGTCTACAACCTGCAACATGTTGTTTTCTAGATCTATGTTATACAAGTGAGTTAGGTGCACGAAGCTCCCAGACTCTATTTGCTTGATGCGGTTGTTTGACAAAATTAATGTCCTGAGCTTCTCCAAGCCAGTGAACCAGGCCTGCCTGACATTTGTGAGCAGGTTACAATCTAGTGATAGATGGTAGAGACGGGAAAACCTAGCGAATGTGTCGTTCTTTACATCGGTTATTTTTGCATCTACCAAAGCCAAGATGCCGACCACAGAATAATCAAGATGTGTCAGCTTGTTTGCAAACAGGACACGGAATGGATATCCTCTAACTGCAACAATATTCGCCCTGACAAAACCGGGAAACGGGCTTAGAGTGGCAACAAAATCGATTCCGGTCTCACACAGAACACATGCGTATGTGCGAGACGCAAAGGTGGACTCAATTATTCCCGACTTGCCCATGAAATGCACACACTCTCTCCATCCTGCTGTCCTACACTGGGAAACACGCCTGCCATTTGAATCTGCGCAATTAGCTATCAAGATAAGGAAGAAAAACATAGCTGTTTTCTTCCTAGCACCACCTCTCACATACATTCTGCCTGTTTGAACCAAACCTTTCACCCAAGAACGTATTTGTCTTACCTGTGGTTTGAGGATTTGGCCCGAGGATCCTTAAGCGAGAAAGAAAAAGGAAAAAGCCAATTCTGGTGAAATTTGCATTTTTCTGGAAAATTCTGGGAACCTGAGCCAGATTTCTGGCCCTGAGTCAAAATTATTCAGAATTCTGGGAGCCTAAGTCAGAATTCTCCAGAGGCATTGTTCCTGGAGAACATCTAATTGCAATCTTCCCTTTTAATAGACCATAGTTACAAATCTTAATTCATTTGGTTAATCGTTTTGAAATGATTAAGGTCTGTCCGGAATTAATTTGGAAGTCCAAAATTAACCTGGAGGGTGTTTTGAGTCCTTTTTCACTTACCCTTGCTGATCCTACGTTTTTCGCACAAATGGCAGGGCTTGGAATGTCCCGGTCTGTATTTTCGAAACGTTTGGCCTAGTGATCCTCAACTATAGAGGGCTTGGGATGTTAAAAAAGGACCATTCCTGGAGAGTAAAGCTTTGGAGATCCTCGCGCAAATTCCTTGAATTTCTATACTAGAATCTTCAATGTATATCGTATGAAAGCACCTGTCATATAGCTGCACGTTTTGCTCCTTGTCGTACTCTGCCTCAATTGGACTTCTTATACCAGGTGTACAATAAAGAAAATGACAGATAAACCCTTGTTGTCCAGATAAACTACCCACATACCTCCTGAACAGGTACCTGGGCACCATTAGAAGTGTAGATGTTTGGACACAAGATGTTACGAGACCAGCTCTTGTTCCAAAACGTTATGGCTATTTATGCTTCTCTCATTTTCCTCTACTCTGGCATCATTTGAGTCAAAGGTAATCTGAATATTTATGTTACATTTATTTTCGTAGTGCGATGCAATCGCCAACGTCGTGTAATCAACTTGTTAGAAATTTGTCTGAGAACAATTTTCCGATGACATAATGAAACGTTTGAAAGCTATTACAGTCACCACCGTAACATGGGCGGTTTTTATATAATATGGATTCCTTCATGCGTTGTTTCTATCAACTATAGTCCAAACATTCATCAGAGATATAATCATTAGGGCGGTACAATTGCCAATTTCTTGAAAAAATATTCTCAGAAGGTTTATGAAAGTTACTGTCGTTTATCTGTAACCATATTGTTTGAAAATATTCTCGAAATGGTTCCTTTTGGTTTCTATGGTGAAATATAAATATTTATTTTAGTTGCTACTTTCTCATGGGCGGAAATTACTTCTTCACTGGTTCCTTCACGAGTCGTTTGAATTAAAGGCAGTCGAAATGCACAGCACGTATTGTGTGATGAAGTTACCAACGTCTTGCAATTATGTTGCGACACATTGCTTTGTAATGAAACTTTGTAATGAAAGTAATGAAACTTTGACATTATTGGAGGGAGGAAAATGTTAAAATTCATTTGAGCAACCCTTACATGTGGGCAGTGCTTGTTAATTGGGTGCTCAGTAGATCTACGTCTGTATCTATTTTTATTTATTTGCCAATGATACAACTCATTACACGGATCTACCTAGGCAGCTTTGGGCTGGTAGCGGCAGATCCACTGTATCTATATAGCCGGTATAACCTCCCTTCGGCGTAACACACCAACTTCTGTATCTGTATCTATATAGCCAGTATAACTGCCCTTCGGCGTAACACACCAGCTTCTGTATCTGTATCTATATAGCCAGTATAACTGCCCTTCGGCGTAACACACCACCTAAATGATTTTAATCAAGGGCAGCCTGTAAATGCTAACTGTTTTAGAGCATAATTTCTCTGCCATTTCCATATGTTTTTATTTCTACCTAAAAGGTTATGATCTGTTGCCGTTACAGTGTTACCAGAGAATTTGCTTCAACTGTGGACTACCGGTGCTTTTCTATGGCACTGAAGTAATTCCGTCGGCTCTTTATCTCACTCACACACACACACACTCACAGACACATGCATATAAACACACACACTCAAACACACACACACACACACACACACACAGACACACATACAGCCACACACAAACACACACACACACAAACACACATACATGTACTCTCGCTTACACACACACACACACAAACGCACACACACACGCAAACACACACAAACACAAATACACGTACACTCTCTCTCACACATACACATAAACACGCACACACACACACACAAACACACACACAAGAAAACAATCTCACACGGGCTCACAAACATTCAGGAGTCCTCAGGTATTCCACAGATTGATCATCTAGTATCTAATTAGACGAAGCGCGGTCATCCAAGAGACACCTTATCATAGAAATAGGCAAGGCAAATCCAAGAGACACCTTATCATAGAAATAGGCAAGGCAAATTAGCCGTCCACTTAAGCATCCCTTAATCAAATATATTTAGTATACACTTTTTAACCACAGGAAATAAGCTGTAATCTACCAAACCTAGCTAATTACCATCGTGACAGGTGTCAGCAAAGCGACAAAACACGAGTGTCTGGGTTACCTACTTCTGCCACATCAAAAAACGTTGTGTTTTTGAGTGATCTCTAGTGCAGCACCCCCCACTCCTTCAAGGTAAGCACATTTAGAAATACAAGAATGCATTAAAATTATGATAAGGTTTTATTGAAAATTCATGCCCATGGGGCTTATTGCAAGTGAACAAAATCAAATACATGAAGTGATAGAAAACATGTAAATAATCCGAATTTTAACCTACAAAGATTAAGTGATTGGATGTACATACAGAATATTGAGTCTAAACCTAAGTTACTATTGCGAGGTTTGACTTCTTCTTTGAAAACAGTTGAAAATGAAATGTGACACATGGATTAAAATTATACTGCAGGACATTATACTGGAGATATCTTTTTGCTTATTCTTTAGAGAAGTATATATAGCTTAAGGCTGGCGCAAAGCTTAGTGCGAGGGCACTTTTAGCACCCCCCGTCTAGATAGGGTTGAAATTGTATCATTGGGAAAGGCTTTTGGGGCGACTTTTCGAACCTCGCTCAGGTGTAGATGTGTACGTAGCTAAGGCTAGTACAAACCCGGTGTGTTACGCCAGGCATACAACAATGAGTCAAAAAAGCACAGCTTCGCTGTTTAGTGTATTCATGTCGGGGGGGGGGGGGGGGTACAATATAACATAATTTGTTACCATTACACAAAATTGTTAGTTTTTGTTTAATTTCAGTTCCTTGTTTAATTCGGTTAATTCCGCTAATCACAAACCATCTGTTATGCATGCAATGGAATCTGATGTAAGCGATGTAACCACGGTAACAGTAGGAGAGGTATGTGATGCTATCAATGACTTATCCAATGGGAAGGCTAGTGACGTGCAGGGCATTTCAGCTGAGCATCTTAAGAACGCCGGGCCCCAACTACCCGTTCTGCTTTCAATTTTAATTTCCTCTATGCTTAGACACGCCTATGTGCCACCTAGCATTCTGAACGTTGTACTTGTCCCTGTATTGAAGAAGCCCAGCTGTAATGCTTCGAACAAGGACAGTTACCGTCCGATTGCAATTGCCAGCCCCTTGTTAAAAGTCATCGAATCTGTACTATTGACATACCTTGACGATTTCCTATGCTCCCCGAGCAACCAGTTCGGATTTAAGAACAAACATGGAACTGATCTATGTATATTTTCCCTCAAAGAAATTATTCAGTATTATCGACAAAGGGGCTCTCCTGTATTTGCATGTTTTTGGACGCATCCAAAGCGTTTGACCGTGTAAACCACTGGACATTGTTTAAAAAACTTATGGATCGAGGGGTTCCGATGTACCTAGTTAGATTCCTCGTCGTGTCGTATAGTACGTTGTCATTCTGTGTCCGTTGGGGCCACACCCTCTCGGATACATTTACTGCTATGAATGGTTTGCCTCAAGGCAGCATATTGTCACCAATCTTGTTCAATGTGTATGTATCTGATTTGAGTACCGAGCTACTGAGGTCTGGAGTCGGTTGCTATGTTGGGGACACCTTAGTCAACCACTTGATGTACGCGGATGACATTTGCCTCGTCTGTCCGTCTGTTAAAGCGTTGCAGAGACTGATTAGTATTTGTGAGCTATCTGGAGCGGATATTGACATGTTGTTTAATGAATCAAAAACACTATGTATGTACTTTCCGTGTCGCCGCTTCCGCATGAGTATGCCTTTGCCGCCGCTGATGCTGTACGGTACCGCCTTAAAGTATGCCTCTTCTACCACATATCTTGGGTATATAATTACCCCTGATCTTTCGGATGACGCAGCAATCCGAGCTCACGTCAGAGGCTTTTATTCTCGGGCAAATTCACCCCTCCGCCGGTTTCGTTACTGCTCAGCGGCGGTAAAAAGTGAGTTGTTCTCAGCGTATTGCTCCCCGATGTATTGTGCCCAAATCTGGAGTAATTACAGCGTGAGTACGATCTCCAAGCTACGAGTGGCTTACCACAGCGCAATGAAACTGCTCTTTTCGGTCGGCAGGCATACAAGCACTAGTTGGTTGTTTGTGAATAACCGGACCGACATGTTTGAAGCAAGGCGTCGCAAGGTCACCTACTCATTTGTAACACGCCTGCTGTCGTCTGACAATGATATAATCAGAGTGCTTGTACACTCGGACGGCTTTTGCTACAGCACATTCTGGCGACATTATGTAAAGTATTTGTAAGTGTAGCTTTGTAAATCTTTGTTCTGTGTCTGTTTTTATGGGCCATGGGCCTGATACAAAAAAAAAAAAAAAATAATGACAGAAGCTGCTTATGGTCCTAAAGCGCCGACTAGTAATCCGTGATGGTACTGCAGACCTTAACGCATGGAAAATATACATGTGTGGGCCACCGGAAGGTGTAAGAATTACGCCGGATGTCGACATCGGTAAAACGGGTTTCGCCTTTCTATTCGTAACCCGGTACTTACATGAATAACAAGCCTTTAACTTAAGGGTTATTCCACTCCAAAAGCTGGTATTACAGTTCCTCAGAAAACAAATAGTTATAGTACAACGCTAACATTTCTTCCAACACAAATAATACAGGGATCAAAGTTTAACGACCACTGTTGCATTCTTTTGGATCACTACTGATGACTAATCACCTCAGAAAAATAACTCGCGAGAGTTAATTAACCTTAAGTCAAATTTACCATAAGTTAAAATCTAAAGGTAGGGCAAACATTGTAGGGAAAGAGTTCCTTAATCCCCCTGACTCTTCCAATTGTTGGCGAAAGACGTGGCCGACAAGGGGGAACGGGGACCGGCTGGTACTGGTATGAGTCATAATCGTCCACATAGCCGGTAACAGCAACAGTTAGCCATAGAAGACCTACTTCAAGTCAACTTTTGTGCCTTCATCCATTTTGTCATCAGGTAAGACTGAAATGTGACTATTTGAAGACTTACACAACATACATGTGACATATGTTTTTATCAATATCGTCATATAAAATCTTAACTAAGGCGAACCAACTGTCGTAGAAAATTATGGTGCTATTCCGTACCATGACATTTTGTGTACATTAGTTTCTTTTTGTCGTTTTAGAGCTATCTTTTCCAGAGTGGAGAATTTTTATCTGTTAAATGTATTGCTGTACACAGGTTGATAGTCATATAGTAACATATGCTTGATTTTTTTCCATTTTTGTACGAATAGGTGGACTTTGGTTTATCGAGTTCCACTTGACTGAAGTATACAGTGCAGTGACATCATAACTCTATGTATAGAATTGTTTACTACAGCGTTCTACCTGTACGATGGCAGCTCGAGACATATGGGTTGATTTAGGTCAACTTAGCCAGTGATATCGTAAAATTCTTCTTGGGTCACAAATAATAAGATCCCAGCCCCATACCCCTAATACCCCTGTCACATTGCGCGAAAATCGATCAAACGATGATTCTGCGGCAATCGCCCGAGCTTCGCTTATAATAATAACTTTATTGCACAACAGTTGTACAAGGTACAAAGTATGGCTTATATGTGGCCGACCTTCCCCTGATACGCCCCAAGGTCGTGGATAATGTGACAGGGGTAAAATGGAAAACCCATTGTGATCACTAATCAAGTCTTACATTTATATATACCCCTGGCCAAATACTGTTGCCCGAGAAGGGTTGCTCAGATAAAATGTTTGCAGACAATGATCCCCCCCCCCCCAAATCAAACTGGTAAGGTCGAATACCCTTGGGAAAACAACAAATAACATGTGATTTTTATTTTTATTTTTTTATTTGCAAATCCATGCCCGTAGGCTAATTGCAATGATACAGACAGTAAAAAGTAACAAGTGTCTATTCTATATACACACACGTCAGCTATTAGAACAACGCAGGTATATTCACAATTATGTGCCTTTTGTACCTTTCACACGTATGGGTAGTTAATGTGTAATTTAAATCCAACAGTCTTTCCCTACTCACCTTAGAAAGGACACGGTGTGTATACATGTACATATTTGCGGGTCACATAATAGCTTTACATTTGTTCACAGCGTACGTGATGGCCAGTGTCCGGGTGTATGCTGCACTTATGTTGCTATTCGCAGTCGTCATATTCCTCAATGTAAGTATTTTCACCTTCGCCAGAATGGCAAGGTTATGTTTTTGGGTAGCGTGTGTATGTGTGTAAGTAGAACACTAGAATAACTAGAGAACGCCTGGATGGATTGTATTGATATGTGGTTGGCAAGATTATGTTTTGACTAGCATGTGTATGTGTGTGTGTGTAGAACACCAGAATAACTGGAAAACGCATGGATGGATTGTCTTGATATTTGGTATGTGAGTAGATCTTGATAACACCTGGAAACGATTAGATTTTGGACCCCCTAGCAGCCTGTTACGGTACTGCAGCGGAATTTCCGGGGTTAATATCTAGAGTTCTGAACATGTTGCGGCTATGGTTTTTGAGTGGTACATAGCTCTCGATGCCGAGAGTATGTGGTGTTAACCTAGTAATTTGTTTTGGAACTGCAATGCAGGTTTAGTGTCAGACTTTAAAAGGGAATATCTCGAAAAGGGGTTAATGAATTGTTATAATTTTTAGTATGTAGATAGCTTAAGTGATGCATCATGTAATGATATATTATTAGAAATTGTCATCTAATTTGCATAATTAATTAGGAAATTTCGTAAACACGCTCAGTTCCATTATAGGACCATTGCAATTGAGTAACTGAGTTACATTGTAACTGAGAAGGAGAGGAATATTAATAGATTATGCAAACTAAAGACTTAATTTCCATAATTAATGAGAAAATAATAATGTCACAGTGCTAAATGACAGGAACTTCTTGGAAGACATGGACAGGACACCATTGTTGAACATTATGTATACAAATGAAATCCTCATTTGCATAAACTATCAGAAAATGCGATTAAACATTTCTTTCTGAATATAGATTGTGTACAACATCTGCTTGGACATGTTTATTAACGGCACAGCTATTCAGCTATAAGCCAGCACTGGGCTCCTGAGCTAACCCAGCCTTGACCCCTGCCTGTGCGTGCCAATCAGGAAGGTCACCCAACAAAAATATTGGCTACGGTTTTGATCAGTTACAACAAATTTTCCTCAGTGTTACGTTTAACATCAGTTGTTAAAATAGACATAAGGGATAAAAGGGAATTTCCAATTGTTAACACCACACGTCCGTCCTGTCGCTTACGTTTTGGCTAGGTACTCTTTTATTACTACATGAGTGAGACCTTAAGGCCCCCTCTCACTAGACTCGCGTCACGCTTGCGTCGCTTCGGGGTTCCTTCACTGTGTCACTGTTGTGTTATTTTTGCCGATTTTCTGATGCGCTCACACTTACTTGCGTCACTGTTGCGTTTCTAGACTAAATGAACAGGTTATCGGAAGTCGCAGCGTTGTCAATGTATGAAAAATCACTGTAAAATGATGAAAATGCCTCAAAATGAGATTTATAATGAAATACTTTTCCTTGTGATATCCATAATATGTTACTTATGTTATATGATAACCTTGAAAGACGTTTACAGTAAAAGAAGTGACCCAAATGAATGGACACGAACCATATACCAGATTTGACTCTATCGCTACTTGGTGCCAAATAAACAAAACATAACCTTGATACTGTTGAAGGCATGTTGGCGTCACTATTGTGTCACTGCTGTGTTACTCTTGGGTCACTGTTGTTTCACTCTTGGGTCACTGTTGGGGCATCTTGCCACTTGCGTTATTTTTTTAACTTCCAAAAAAACGTCGCGCTGGCTTGTGTCACCTCTACGTTCGCTTGTGTCACCTCTAGGTTCGCTTGTGTCACCTCTAGGTTCGCTTGCGTCACTTCTAGGTGCCGCGGGGTCACGTCTGCGTTGTCGAACCCCGAAGCGACGCAAGCGTGACGCGAGTCTAGTGAGAGGGGGCCTTTAGAGACCTAGAGTCCCGAATCAAGACATTCTCCATAACAAGTCTTGATTATTTGGCGAAGGTATTTGTTTTGTGGAACTCTAGTTTACTGTTGTTATGATGTGTGGATGTGTGTGTGTGTGTGTGTGGAGGGGGGGTATTACCCGAGGAAACTATGGGAAATGCACCGAATAACCCGTTTCGTTAAAGTGAATACAGGTTGGGACACAACTTCTAAAATGTGAAAGTTTGAAGTTGATATCAGGGAGCATTAAAGAATTATTACCGGACCCTTCTATCAAGCCACATGTGGGGTTGGGGCGTTCAGGCACTTTTCATGATTACGATTATGCAAAATATCGATCTATAGTATAATGGCACTGTTTTAATTTGATGCATTTATTTCTGTCTTACAGACTTTGAGCTCATTTCTTCTGCCTTTGCCGAATGTTGACATCCCTAAACCACAGCTGAAAACTGGCTTCTTTCAGCGAATCAAAATTTCAGAAACAGCAGGAAAGACAACTTCTCAATTGAAGGAGGCAAATTCAACAAATAAAATGAGAGATAAAACTCCTTACCAAATGTTAGTAGCATCATACAACAATCAGGGGCTCAATGAAACTCCTCACAAACAGCTAGCAGAATTTGCTAACAACTCGGCAACTGAAAGTTCCCTAGAGGAGCTACTAAAATATCCGAAAAACTCGACGATTAAAACTTCTCACCAAGAGCTACTTTTATCTACAAACAGGCCGAATACTAAAACCCCTCACCAAGAGCTACTAATGTCTACAAACAAGCCGACGACTAAAACTCCTCACCAAGAGCTACTAATGTCTACAAACAAGCTGACGACTAAAACTCCTCACCAAGAGCTACTAATGTCTACAAACAAGCCAACGACTAAAACTCCTCACCAAGAAATACAAATGTCTACTAACAAGCCGACGACTAAAAATCCTCACCAAGAGCTACTAATGTCTACAAACAACCCAACGACTAAAACTCCTCACGAAGAGCTACTAATGTCTACAAACAAGCTGACGACTAAAACTCCTCACCAAGAGGTACTAATGTCTACAAACAACCCGATGGGTAAAACTCCTCACCAAGAGCTACTAATGTCTACAAACAACCCAACGACTAAAACTCCTCACCAAGAGCTACTAATGTCTACAAACAAGCCGACGACTAAAACTTCTCACCAAGAGGTATTAATGTCTACAAACAACTCGACGACTAAAACTCCTCACCAAGAGGTACTAATGTCTACAAACAAGCCGACGACTAAAACTCCTCACCAAGAGGTATTAATGTCTACAAACAAGCTGACGACTAAAACTCCTCACCAAGAGGTACTTATATCTACAAACAACCCAACGACTAAAACTACTTATCAGAAGCTAGGAACGTCTACTAACAATGTGATCTCTAAAAATCCTGACCAAATTAGATCCCCAAACAACACTACAACGGAATCTACTTACCATGAAAAAAGCTCCACTCGCAGCGTTACAGATATTAACGCTTGCCACCTAGCACAGGTTACGTGCCCCCAAAATGCAAATGTTGACGTTGGAAACAGAGACCAAATTTATCGCCAAGGAGACGTTCTTACCGTGAGGGTAGCAGCAAGAGACAAAGACGGAAGACCTAAGACGTACGGAGGAGACTTTTTCCGTGCTCGGCTCATCGGTGACGGTTTACCGAAGATTAGACGTAGCGCCGGTCACGTCAGTGATCACGGTAACGGTACCTATACCGTGAAGTTCCCGCTGTACTGGGCAGGAAACGTTTCGGTGAGTACAAGTTTATTTGGTTACTACATAGCCCCACTAGAGTGATAGTTGTAATAATTGCATAAACTTCTTTGGCACAAGCTACTGAAACGCGTCACCTGGTTTGGGGAGGACTTGAGGCTCGAAGAGCAGAGCTAATTTCTAGCAAACGTTTAGGCCGCGGGATAGCCCTACTTAGACAAATCTTTGGCATAGGCAAAATAATATATTTCGTTCCATTTACTGTCTAGTGAACGTTTTCTTCGTTGTCATTTCCCCTGGTCCTTATCTACCACTGTTTTACACGTGGTCCTGCCAATGATACCCTATGAAAAAAAATTATATAGCCGTAGTAGTAAGCTGGGTCTGTTGTGCCAAAAAACTTACTGCTGGCTCTTACTGTGCTGATTGTTTTGGTACAGATAAAGATCCAGCTTGTCCATCCAAGCGAGGCAGTGACGGTACTACAGAGAGTGCGGGAGGCTCCAAACAAGAGAGCCTTCTTCTGCACTTTTGTCGACGTAAAAACCAAGGACTACTTTACACGGCAATGCTACAGTTCTCCCAATTCTAGCCAACCATCTGACCAGCTGTGCGATTTTTCGAAACCAGACGTGAACGGAACTTGGATTTGTAAGAAACCAGAGAAACTCCCATGTGACACCGTCTCAAAATGCCGATGGGATTCCGGCAAGACCTGGGCATATGTACTGGGCCATGTGTCTCCAGAGGAAAAGAAACTTTTTCAAAAGTGAGGCCCCACTGTTTTATAAAAAGTTATTTAACCCTATCCAGACTTCGGGTGGAGGAGGGGGGCTAAAAGTGCCTGCGCCAACTTTGACGTTCTAAAGCTCCCAAACGGCTTGTGCTAGAACAACCAAACATAATGAGTTTCCTACAATATTTTTAGCAACAATTAAAAAAAAATAGAATAAGTTTATATTTCTGTTGCCATGGCAACGGGTTTCTGAAAGGCAAATTTTACAAAAATCACCACTTGTAGTTTAAACAATGGGATTTTCTTGCTAAACTTAACTTTTCTTAATATATCTTAAATATCTAAGACATCCAAGTTGAATGTTTATAATCAAACATTCATAAAATATGCTTATAAGATGACGTAATTGGTCGAAATCCAAGATGGCCGACAATATGATGATGAAAAGTATAACCAGCTCATTTTCAGTTGGATTTTATCACTACTTGTTTGTTTTTTTCTTACAGAAAACATTCATATGAACGTTTTTAATCCATTTTCATGGAGTTTTAGCGTTATATGTTGAAAAAATGTATCTTAAGACATTTAACGTTGATAATCCAAGATGGCGGATAGGTAAACCACAGATGATGTCATTTAATGACGTCATTTTGACGTTGTTACGTCGGCTTTGGACAAAAAAGTCTTGTAACACTTAAATTTTGAAAAAAAGCCTTCATTGCAACCTTTTTGTATGAAATAATTATGTATTATGGGAATCCCTGTTTTAGCCCCCAAAATCAATGTCGTCATGATTACGTCATATTAAGTCATAGTGATATAGAAATTTAAGGAATTATAAAACTCGACGTGCATCACCACCTGTGAATTTGGTGATCGTCCAGTAAGCCGTTATGGAAATGCGAGGGGGAGGAGGGGGCAAATGCCCGCCCCCAACCACCCCCCCCCCCCCGTCAAGGGAATGCCAAAAAGCGCAGTCTGGATAGGGTTAAGTCCTCCAAAGTACTACACCAACAGCTGCATATTGATATCCTGGTTATTCTGTTTCAGATATTCTCTCTTAATTATTTATGTGCAATAATGCTAGCAATATAAATATGCGTAATGTTTGACATAGTATCTTTGCTTATAACGTTATGCATAATAGATTAGCATATATAAGGTTGCGATATTTTGAACCAACTCAGTACCTTGACATATATGTATAACGAATACGTTTTAATATATTTTGGTTAGCTTGATTCATCTATGCATTAAAATGTGCATAAATTTTGGCATCTATTTGCATAATTTATGTGCATCAATGTAATGGTCATGAGACATCGCCTTTCATATAACTGGGGCTATGCAAATGTATTAAATTTTTATCGCTATTTTGCCCGTTTTCACTCCCTTAAAACCACACAGGCCATATCTTGAAGAGGAACTTAAAGAAGACCCTAAGGAGTCTATACGCGTCCTTGAGGCAGAACTGCCCAAGCCTCAACACCTTCCAGAGTGTACGTGGAACACGTCATCGGGTCAGGGACATTGGTCAGGCAAGATCTGGAGGTCATCCGTCTGCAATGTCCGTGTGTTCACCAAGGACGATATCCATCGGTGTCTGGCTAACAAGACTGTGTACATGCAAGGTGCGTCAAGTGCTCAGTTGTTTTATTTTGGAGTAACAATACTAGATGTCGATCATTGGACGTACCATTAGCTATAGTTCCCAAGGCCCCCTTTCCACTAGACGGCGATCGCGCTGCGCTCTCACTGCGACATAAATATGATATTTGTAACCTTCGCTTTCACACTGGGTATATCATGCAAAATGTAAAAGTGTGACCGAGAAGACAGCAAAACACGAAAGGTGTACAAAGATTCGTTTCTTTTCTATACAATATTTTTAATTCGTTGAGCGATCTGCCAAATCTTAGGTCGCAGAGAGAGTGCGGCAAGAGCGCCGTCCTAGTGGAAAGTATAAGTGACGGTGAGTGGCGTCAAATTTTGGGGTGACGGTGCCAGTAAACGCGAGAGGTGATGGGTTCAATTCCTGGTGTTAAACGCTTTGTTTCTGGGAAAGGAAATTTATTACGTAGGCTTTTCTCATTCCACGCGGGTGTAAACGATGGTACCTAACTTTGATTGAGGAGGAAAAGGGGGGAGGGAGGAAAATGAAGGGGTCCGTCTTCCGAGACAGTACCCACGATATAGTAGATAAATGGGATATCTTATCACTGGACTGTGGTACTTTGCGGCGTCACTACGTTCTAAATTGTTACGTCACCTCACCTCACCTCACCGGTTACCCTTGACTGTATATTGAAGATAACATACAAAAACTTTAATGTATGACTAAGAAGGCACAAAATATTCAAAGCGTAAAGAGATTGTTCTTTTTTTCGATGGATTTCGTTGAGCGCCCTGTCAAATCGCCCAGCCGCATCTTCAATGACTCACTCACTCATGGCAGGGTATTGTCGCTCTCTTTGAGGAACCCCTCCCTTGAACTGTTCCAGACTCTTCTGCATCTTGCAGTCTGTGGCCAGGTGGGACCTAGGTGTTTCTGCAGGTTGTCTCTCCACCTGGTGCATGGCCTCCCTCTGCGTCCCCTCCATTCTCTGAGAGTCCACTCCGTGACCCGTAGCGTCCACCTGTTGTCCTGTAGCCTCGCTACGTGTCCTGCCCAGCGGTGTTAAGCTGTATTTACTGCTGTGATGATGTCTGTAACTCCTGTCTGGAGTCGGATCCAGGAGTTTCTTTTTTTGTCACGGAGTGTGATGCCTAGCATTACCCGCTTTATTTTGCTCTGAGCAACTCGAAGCATCTCCATCTGAGTAGTGGTTAGTGCTCATGTCTCAATTCCATAGGTCATCACTGGGAGAATGTACTGGTTATAAACCTTCCTCTTAAGGCCTATACTCGCCTTACGGCTTTTCATGATGTTGTCCACTTTTCCAAAAGCTGCCCATCCCAGTGTGATACGTCTCTTGATCTCTGGCAGGAGACTTCCATCTTCTGACACTTTTCTTCCAACTTGGAGGTAGATGTAGCTTTTAACCTGTTCTACTCCTTCCCCACTTATCACTACCGGAGCTTTGTCTGCATGTTTGTTGTACGAGGGGCATTCAATAAGTAATGTCCCTGACCCATTTCCCATAGCAGGAGATTAATGAAACTTGGCACAGTTATTAGTCTTTCTCTTCATAGGAACCACCCAGAGTTTTGCATTTCTCCCATCATTTCATGTAGCTCTGGACACCGTTCTTGTAGGACATCCCAGGTTGGTCCTCCGACAGATGCCTCATCAATGGCAGAAGAGGGACGACCAGGTCTGGGAGCTGTTTCCACAGACTTCCGACCTTGTTTGAATTCAGGATGCCAGCGTTTTACAAGGTCATATGATGGGGCATCATCACCATAAGTTTTTTTTTTTCATTTCATCAAAAGTCCCCTTTGGTGTGCGTCCTTTCAAATACAAAAACCGGATCACTGCGCGACACTCAATTTGCTCCATTTCACACCTGGTCCATTTCACACCTGACTCAGTTCAAACACCAGTTAATCAGTAACCACAATTAGTTCAGAGCTGTCTTTTGCAACATAAGCCATAGAGATATGACTCATTACACATGCAAAATTTCATCTAGATCAAACAACTGGAAGTGGGGAATTACTTATTGAATGCCCCTCGTACATTACTGACATGCCCCTTAAAAGCTAAGGGCACAACCCGCCGTACGTGTTATTTGTCCCTACGTTTTTGGAAGGCCACGTCCGCCACGTGCACGTTTTCTGAAAACGTGGGAAAGGACTGGCAAGAGCATGGAGGAAATATACGTCGCACGGTTGCTTAGGTAATACGTACGTGGTCTACATGCCGTGATGAGCGGCTGCCCGCATAGTTCATTGCGTAAGTGGTAAGAGAGGTGTACGTGCTTACAACGTACGGTCTCTGTGCAATAGCCACGTTTCCGTATGCAAGCCGTACTTATAAGTGCTGCATACGTACGGTTTCCTTACTCGCTTTCCGGGCCACGGGGCAAGCGTCGCCCGTACTGGCTCGTCCAAAAGGGGGAAACCGCAGCCCGAACGCAGAGAAAGATTTTATGCACTTAACGTGCTACGTCGTGTCTGCGTGCTCCCAGATGCGTTAAATTCCGTATGATTTCGTACGGAGGCAGTGCTCACCACTTACGCATCCAAAAAGACAGCCTACGTTTCAGCACGTAGACAGCACGTAGCTGCACGTACGGCGGGTTGTGCATAAGGAGAGTTTCCCCACTAAATTGAACACTTTATTCAAGTAGTTTACTGGTTACGTTACCGGTACCAGCAGTTAAAGATTACCTTACCGTAAGCTAAAACTGAACTAACATATTATTTTCTTAAACCATGTTTCTTTTAATTTAGGTGACTCCACCATTAGACAATGGAGCCAGCGCTTACAAAAGCTAGTACCGCTGCACTACGATAATAAAACGATGGATTTAACAGGTTTGTCAAATACTTTTTTCTCAGAAAGCCTTCCTGACTCTAGATCTGCTATTGTTCCCAAAACATTTTTTTTTACATTATAAAGAATGTATTGTGTAAAGTGCGTGTTGATTTGTTTGATTCATTTGGCTGTATACTGACATGAAGTCATATAATGACTATAGCTAGGGCCACCAGTTTATCCAAAAGGGCTAGCCATTGCAACTAAACAAAGTAGAATATATACATAGGCGGTTATAACATCTATAAAAGAGTGTTTATGAGCAACAGAATTAGGTCACAGAATGTTATTTTATGGATTACATCAGCGCTTGCATTGATTTTCGACTAATTTCGAAAAGAAATTGTCCCCGGTTTCTGAAGATTTCCAACATTACAAAAAAAATGCCGAAAACGGGAAAATAGGACGTTGGGTGGCAATGGGTGCATTTTTATTGTATGGTATTCCATCACTAGCCAGTCATCATAAAAATCAATCATGAACTGATAAGGGAAAGTGACCGTTGTGTTTTTTTTTTTCAGCTATTAAAGGAGGCGACAACATTCAGTGGAACATTTCTGTTCGCTACCGGTTCCATCACTTCCCCGTACAGGTAGGCGCTTGGAATATCTTCAATGACTCTCGTTACATTGCCGATGAGCTGGACTCTACTCACGGAGGTCCAAACACGGTAATAGTTCTCAGTCTGTGGGCTCATTATACGGCAGAGCCGTTGGATATGATCCGGTCAAGACTGTACGCCATACGGGGTGCCATACACCGTCTCAAGCAAAGGAGCCCCAGCACACGAGTTCTCGTGAGAACTGGAACAACGCGAGAACACATGAAAGGAAAGTTGCAGTTCTACATGCTAGGAAGCGACTGGCTGGCTTACCAGATCACAGAGGTGATACGGGAGGTGTTCCGGGCGGATCCGGACGTGTTCTTGTTGGACACGTGGGACATGAGCGTGTGTCAGCCGGGCAAAGACAACGTTCACCCAGATCAAATCATGGTGGACAATCAATTGAGCATACTGTTTTCTCATGTCTGCCCAAACTAGACGCATACGGGTTTAGAGACCAGATAAAACAATTATAAAACGTGCACTTGACAATAAAAGATGGCAGAGTTCACCATATCCATACAACGCTTCATTGTATGTACAATGTGAATCGCAAAATCAGAAATCCCTTTGTATGTGGTCACGCCTATCAGCCTCGCTGCCTATGTGTCCACATTGTATTGTCCATGTTGAAATCTGAATAAAGTCAAAGTCAAAGACATTCCTAAGTAAGGTCCTCATTTGTATACATTATATTAATTTTTTATTTGCAAAATTTAAATAATGTTAGTTCATCATGTCCTGCACCCATGTAATATAACAGACGTGCACTAACTTGAGAAAGATGGCTTGATTTTTTTTTTGCAAATAAGTGCTCTTCACATGGGGGCGTCAGTGGGAAAGCCATTCTTGCACGTAGGCGGATTTTTTTTAGAATTCAATTTTTGACTGGGGTGGTGATTTAACGTTCAATGTTTGACTACTGAAGGGATCCATTTTTGCACGGAATCAATCCTTTGAATTCAATTTTGAACCGAGATGATTATATGTGAAAGTCATTCTAGGTTAACTTTTTTTTTCAAATTCACTTTTGGAACAGTACATTGTTACATGGGGGCGGGATCAGATAGTTTGAATATGCTTTATTTGCTCCCATGTGATGCCTGCCTAGTTTTATATATTTTTCATACCAAATTCATTTAGCTGTTCGAATGAAATATGGGATATCCACCTGAGATATTTACACTACAAATGATAGCGTATATGAATATTGGGCATATGCATATTTATAAGGTCCCATTTGAGGAATTAGCCATGGTTACCATGGGAACCATCAATATGTTTCTTTCATGCATTCATCGAGAAGTTCAAAGTTCAATTAAACAGAAATTCGAGCAGTTTTACTCGGAATATTTAGATGCTAAGTACTTAAACTGCAATATAGCACTGGGGTCCGCGCGGACCCCAGGGTGACAGATAAATCAGTTTTTGCTTATTTACTGCTGAAATGATATGAAAATCGATGAAAAATGTGCTGAAAATGTATCCATTATCATTTTTTTATTTATTTATTTATTTATTTATTAGGATTCTCCATTTGGAGGGTATGGCGAAACAGGTGTTAATAACACCTTTTCAAAGCCGCCATACACACATGTGCACATGTTCGCACATGTCTACACGCGGCGGGGTTACACCGCCCCTTACGGGGTGATATACCCTTTCGCTGGCTGATACGGTATGGAGGTTCGCCAGGCCTCCAACCGGGTGATTTGAAGTGAATCACCAACTCCAGACAGAAGGGTTTGTTCCATCTCACACCGCACCATCGCACGTGTGGGGGTTCTTTAACGTGCATGGGGTGTGACTCTCCCCATACACGGGACCTCCATTTAACGTCCTATCCGAGGGACGGCCCTAGCCGAAGCTAGGTACTCATTTTTCACCTGAGTATAGTGAGGAAATCCGTGTAAAGTGCCTTTCCCAAGGGCACAAGATCGGTGACACGCAGCGGGATTCGAACTCGCCACCTCTCGGTCACGAGGCACAAATCCCGCCGCTGCGCCAGACGATCTCACAGCAATGCTTAAGTAGCAGTTACATACAAAAACGCCCATACTTAAACTTAAAGCCTCTCCAAAATTTAAAAAAAAATCTTTGAAAATTGAATTTTTTCTGATTTCTTCTTTTCTTAACCAAAAAACAGCAAAAAGGTAAGAATGTGTGATTTTTGTTACTAATGTGAATGTCACACATCATTTCAGCAAAAGAATTGAGGTGGTTTCATACTGGTACTTTCTAGAAAAAAAAAAAAAAACAACAATGTTTTGGGGTCCGCGCGGACCCCAGGTGGACAGATTGATCAGTCCGGGAAGGTGTACTGTTGAGGGTTAAGTATGCCAAAATTGTTTAAAAATCTCCAAAGGGCATATGTCCAAGGCATCCCTGTAAGAAATTTCAGGTCATAGTTGTAATCTCAATGGAAACAAGGTGGGTATCAGGACCGCAGTGTATCCATTTCTATCGGGAGCCGGCCTGGGGTCCGCGCTGACCCCAAAAGAAAATCAGTTATAAAAATTTGAGAAATAAGTGAAACACAATTTTCTGCCTTGTGTCGATGGACGACTTTGTGGGTGATAATTACCTAAAATTTCAGAAAAAAATCCTCAGAAACAATAAAAATATTACAGAATACATAGTGATGGGGTCCTCTATGAGATTAGCCAATCAGAATTTCGAGATGTTTTTGGTTCGGAGCGGCCCGTTTAAAACTTATTGATTTCTTGAGTTTTGCTTTATGTTTACAATAAAAATTTGACATTCTTTTACAAAGAGTTGGAAAGTCTATTTTCGTGTTGGGAAACTGTTTGAGTCAAGTGTTAACAGACATCTTTCTTCACAATACAGTATTGTAACCCTAAGCGCTTGAGTGGCTCCATGAGCATTGTTTTGCGGTGAACTCTAAGTAAATAAAATAAAAAATAAAATTGACAGTTCAACTTTAATTCAAACTGACGTTTGCTAACATAGACTAATTTTCAAGTTAAGATTGTAATACGACAGGAGTAATAGCGCCTTCAGACTAGTTGATAAAAAGGAGATAGTCGATCAGCCGGTTGGGTAGAGGAAGCGACCTGACGTGTTGCAGTCTCTCTGGTCCGATGAGCTGTCTCATGCGTCTTCTGCACTGCCATTTCAGTAGAACTAAAGCCAAGAAAGAACACAGCAAGTGTTTGATCATAGAATGCAGCGGAGATACGAGGGGTGATCAATAAGTTCTCGTCCTCACCCAGAAATAATAATCACAACTCAGATATCGAAGCGTAGATGTCAAGTATAAAGTCTTTTACGAATGTGTACCACAATTCACATTATTGTGATCATTACTTTGCAGGCGACACCCAGTAACTCTATGTAATAGAGCAGAAAAAAAAATGAGCTGCGACCTGAGGTGTGAGGGTCAATTTAATTGCTCTGCTCGCTGGACGTTTCTACTTAAAATAGGGAGGGAATCATTATCAAACATTTTGACAATGTCTTTAAATAATTTACGCCATTGGGAAATCGGCCCACACATGTCTGATCACAGTTTACCCTAGTTTTTCTCGCCACTTACCAACTGATTTTCAAAAAGACGCCACTTACCTACTGGTTTTTAAAATTTCTGGAAAGAAATGACTGCAACGATTTGAAATTTGGAAGATATTGATAAAAGGATTCATACTACGAAGTTTAGCCTCGAAATTTGAGTTGTGCTTATAATTTCTGGGTGAGGCCGTTAACTTATTGATCTCCCCTCGTACAAACCTTCCCTCGTTTATTGTGCAAATTAGATGCCATTTGCGTATTTATTGTTCAATTAAGCATAGTATTATTTAAGCTATCTACTTACCAAAAACCAAGACAATCTATAATATCTTGAATTATTCCATTTCAAAGACTAAAACAAAGCCGCCTCTTTCTGGTCCAAAATAGCCGCTGTTGGGGGATGCAAACCTAAAGACCAACTCTTAACTCCAAAGGCATCTACCATTCTAAAATACGGCAATAGCATGTCCACTGCAGTACCGTTACAAACCGCTACGGGGTGCGGGTTGGGGGTTGGTTAAGCATTTTGAGGTTTCACGATCTACATAATATTACCAATTTTGAAACCAATCTATCCTTCTGGAGTTACCAAAGACATTTTACGGCAGGGGTTAATTATAACAGTCCATTGAATTTTAACATAATATAAACATAACTGAATAGCTTTGAAATAAAGGTGAACATTATCGTTGATATAGTGTCTCATTAGAACAGCCCATCTCAAATCAAAGGTTGTTATCCCTCAAGCACCCGACCTTTTTTGCGACTAAAATGATCGAGTGGGGTCTAAACGGACCCCAAAATATTATGTTCATAAAATCTTAATTCCAATTCATATCGGTGATCATTGTACACACATTGCTTCGTTAATGTAAGAGGAGTATTTTGAGATGTTAAGGTTTTGCTAATCCCAGCTTATTATCATAATTTATGCAAAAAAATCAGAAGGACCAGTTTTGCACTAAACCTATTCTGACCAGAGAGGGGAATTTTGAGGCCTTCAGCAAATTTTATGGCGTAGAACTCATGAACGGCTAGAGCTAAAGCTACGAAACTTGGTAATCCATCACAAAATATTGTTAGCAAAATTTTATACTCAGTAAAATAAGTTTATCGTTTTGGGGGATTGCCAAGGCAACGGAATTATGACAGGCATATTTTTGCCAAAATTTGCCAATTTCGATTTAAACAAGGTTTTCTTGGTAATCTACACTTGTTTTCCAACAACAATTAAATTCTATGAATTTAATTGTTGTTGTTTAATTGTTAATTCATAACCCTCAAACACCCCACTCGGGTTAATGTTTTTAGATGTCTTAAGTTCAAACTTCCCCGCCATGTTTTACAAACTATATACAAGTCTTTTATCCGTCCTAGTCTGGAATATGCAGACGTAGTTTGGCATGGATGTTCAGCAGAACAATCCTCCCTTTTAGAGAGAATTCAATACCAATGTTCCATAGTTGTGTCAGGAGACATTAAAGGGTCTTCTTATTCCAATGTATGTGATGAATTGGGGTGGGAGTCGCTCTCCAGCAGACGACATAACCACCGTTTATTGTTGTTCTATAAGATTGTCAATGGCCTAACACGGAACTATCTCCTTGAGTTGCTTCCCCGCGAAATAACTCAAACAACTTCTTATAACTTAAGAAACAGATTTAATTTTAGACTTTCAAGGTATTCAACTAATAGACTTAGTGAATCCTTTGTCCCGTATTGCGTAAGTCATTGGAACGAACTAGACTCCAGCGTTCGCTGTCTGAGATATGTAATGTTCCGTAGTTATCTTACCAAACTAGTTCGGCCCAATAGTCCTTTACACTTCTCGTCCGGGCCCCGATACACCTGCGCCCTTCTCGCTCGATTCCGCATTGGTACCTACGGACTTAATCACTCTCTTTTCAAACGAGGTTTGGTTCCAAGCCCATCATGTGTCTGTGGGTACCAATCCGAAACTATTTATCACTATTTATTTGATTGCCCTTTGTTTGATAAACATAGAACGGCTCTTTTAAACAATATATCTAATTTAACTGACCATTTGTTAGTTTTTGACACCATTTCCGACAATCTGAAACTTTCTATAGTTCTTAGAGGTTCGCCTACATTCAATGCTGAAATCAATACCAAGCTTATGTTATTCACTCAAAAGTTCATTGATCTTACTCAGCGTTTTTAGTCCTACTGTTATATTTCATGTGTAGAATTTACTGCATTTATACATTATTGAATTGTTACTTTGTACATGGGGTGGTTAGGGGTGTTTTGGGGCAAACAAGATGTTAGTCGATTAGTTTGTTCAATTATTGTGTTGTGTGTTGAGTGGATCCCCTCTGAGTTAATTGACCCCAGAAGTCCTATTCACCTTCATCTGGGGGGTGTGTTGCCAGTTAGTGCAAAGCGTCCCCACGCCAGACCCCTGGGGTGGTGGAATGTCCCAGATATGGTACCAGCTAATTTGAATGCATAGCGTCCCCACGCCAGACCCCTGGGGTGGATGTGGAGAGGAGAGATATAAATAGGGGAGAGCTGGAGGACGGGGGAGTCCTGCTTGTGGAGAGAGGATCGAGAGTGGAATAAACGAGTATGAATTTGCAAGAAGTCTCCGTATCTTCAATCGGAAAAGAACCTGATCCAACATTAAGAACTTGGATCTAACATTGGCGTTGTCTGGCAAGGATTGGTAGACGCGGAGACTGACGCAATCGGAAGAGGATTTCAGTGGATTTCTGGAAGGTTTCATGGAGTTGAGAAGTTAACTTCAAACCCGCAAGATCCTGGGAACGGAAGACTGGGACAGTCGGAAGAAGTTCCAGAGGATTGCTGGGAGGTTTATGGTAGTTGAGAAGTACACTACCAATCTGCAGGAGTTGCAGGGAAACGGAGGACTTGGGGATCGCCGAGGAACAACAGGAGACTAGCCTACCAATTTGCAGGAGTCTGCAGGGAAGCGGAAGGCTGGGGAAAAGACTCGGGGATCACCGGAGGAACAACACAGAAGAATAGCCTTAGGATTGGACACCGTCTTCGTGTGCGGGGAAGATTCCACAGGACGAAGGCAGAGTTCAACGGAAGGAAGGCAGTGCCCGGCAAGAGGATCTGTTCCTGGACTTTGAACACTTACAGTGTAGAACTGTAAGAGGAAAAAGGGAAATTTATTCCAAGGACAGATTCTGGAAGTTGAACAGTTGGTGGATTTACTGTTGTTTTCTGATACTGATTGTTGTTGTGTATTGCTGTGTATGTAGTCTTAATCCTGTCTGTACCCAGGAATTTGGAAACTTGATGGATTGCACATGTGGCTTTGACAGGTAGAGTAGAGGGCTCCGGGGGAGGTACATTGTTGTTCATTGTAGGTGCTTGTACCTGTTAGCAGTGTAAAGTTACATTCCTGAGGGCTGGTTCGTTAATACTAGGAATAGTACTTTGACCGTAGCTAGGGTAGATCTCTAGATCTGAGCCAACCATGGAGAGGTTTGTCAACCTTGGGAAGGAAATGGGCTATGAAGGTGTAGCACTGCAGGAGTTCGTGGCAAAACAACAAGAACTGGAGATCGCGAAGCAGGCTCTGGAGAGGGAGGAAAGGGCCCTTGAGCGTGAGGCTAGGAAGCAAGCCGAAGAAGCTAAGAGGAAGCATGAAATAGAAATAGAAGAGATCAGATTTAAGCAGATGGAACACGCCCACCACCTTAACCTAACCGCGCCCAAGGTGAAGATGGAAAACAATGACACAGATACCGGAAGCGCCGCAGCTAAGGCGAAGAAGCCCAGTCTGCCACCATTCAAGGAAGGGGAGGACATTGACAGTTACCTCCACCGGTTCGAACGGGTTGCAAGGGCGAGCGAGTGGAAGGAAAACACCTGGGCGCCATACCTCAGTGCCCTATTGTCCGGAGATGCACTGGAGGTGTACAGTAGGTTATCAGATAGCGACGCCGGCGACTACCAGAAGGTTAAGGAAGCCGTGCTCAAGCGCTATAAGTTGACGGAGAAGGGATACCGTGCTATGTTCCGTAACGAGGTCCCAAAATATGGAGAGAGTCCCGACCAGTACGTCACAAGGATAGGTAACTACCTGGATCGGTGGGTAGACCTGTCAGGGACTCCGTCTACGTACGCAGGAATTCGCGAGCTGATAGTTAAGGAGCAGTTCCTGGACTCTTGTCCGGCAGACTTAGCCGTGTTCCTTGGTGAGAGAAAACCCAAAACGCTAGCAAAGCTAGAGGAATTGAGTGAACAGTTCCTATTGGCTCATGATCGGGATCTGTCGACAGGCGTACGTCCCCGTAGCTCGCCAAAGCCAAACCGCAAGCCTTACCCCAAGCTGTCAGCGAGGTCGGCGGCTCAGACCCCTTCATCCGGAAGGAGCAGTTCTAACCGTGGCGGAAGTGACGGAAGCTTCCCGTGGGAATGTCACTACTGCCATAAAACAGGTCACAAGAAGGCAGACTGTCCCCGGAGAAAGGAGACAGCGCTTAAGAAGAGTATGTTCGCCCACGGGCGCTACAAGTTTTGGGATGAAGCCTTGGGGGAGGAGAACGAGTATTGCAGCTCCGGTCTGGTGAACGGCCAGCGTGTGAAGGTATACCGCGACACAGGCAGTTCGATGACGTACGTCAATCGCAGACTCGTGCCCAGTAACGCGTACCAGGAAGACAGCATCAAGGTTCGGCTGGCTAACGGAACTGTTGATACCATTCCTACAGCTCAGGTTGAGCTGGAAGTAGGAGGCACCAGGAAGAAGGTAGAGGTAGGGGTGATGGACACGCCCTACCCGGTGTTGTTAGGTAACGACTACGAGATGGCATGCGTCGCCACTAGGGCTCAGACCAAGAAACAAGAAGCGCTTGCGAGGAAAGTGGCCGAAGATGAGAAGAGAACAGGCGTTAGACCGAGCCCACTCGTCCTAGAGCAGGACGAGGAAGATATCCAGTCAGAAGAAGAAGACAGTGCTTCAAGTAGACAGGAAGAAATAGTCGCACAACCACCAACGGTGTTCGATGTGAAACCTGAGGAGTTGCGGAAGCAGCAACTCAAAGACGTGTCACTACAGTCAGCATGGGAGGATGCTGTGAGCGAAGTACAAGCCAAGGAACTGGAGACGTGCTTCGTGAAGAACAGGGATGGATTCCTCATGAGGAAGTGGACGCAGTTACCGAAGCAAGGCGCAGCCACTGAGGGTAGCCAGGCGGTGATGCAGGTGGTGGTACCTGCCGTCCACAGACAGGAGGTTCTTAGACTGGCCCACTCCATCCCACTATCAGGTCACATGGGGATCGCACGCACCAAAGAGCGTGTTCTGAAGCATTTCTATTGGCCGGGGGTGATCCGGGATGTGAAGAAGTTCCGCAGGAGTTGTCCGGAATGCCAGAAGACAGCCACCCGCCGTGCCGATGACAGACATACCATGGTATGCCCACCAGTAATTGGGGAGCCATTTCGAAGGCTAGGCATAGATATTGTAGGCCCATTACCACGTTCAAATTCTGGGAACAAGTATGTCCTCACTATCATCGATCATGCCACCAGGTTTCCGGAGGCCGTAGCCATGCCTTCGATGGAGGCGGAAAGGGTGGTTAAGGAGTTGATTACATTCTTCACTCGTGTTGGCATCCCTGAGGAGATCCTAAGTGACCAGGGGGCCAACTTTATGGCCGCCATAACTACGCAAATGTGTGAACGATTGGGAATCGCTAAGATATGGACATCTCCCTACCATCCGCAAACGAACGGAATGTGTGAAAGGTTCAACGGCACGATGAAGACGATGCTCAGGAAGCTGGTTGATGAGAAAGCGACAGATTGGGATGAGTATCTCCCATATGTCTGCTTTGCATACAGGGATAGCCCATGTGTGTCCACGGGATTCTCGCCATTCGAGTTAGCATACGGACGACAGGTCAGAGGCCCGCTGAGGGTCCTACAGGAGACCTGGCTCAACGCTCCAGAACCAGAAGAAGATGTAGCCGAGTACATCACCGAGGTGAAGAACCGCCTTGAATGGGTGAAGGAATGGTCCATGCAGATGCAGGAAGAGAAGAAACAGAAGTCAAAACTCTGGTATGACAAGAAGGCCAGAGACCGCGAGTACGAACCGGGTCAAGACGTTCTTGTCCTGTTGCCCACCTCTGCAAGCAAACTGAAGAAGCAGTGGGCCGGGCCGTATAAGATCTCACGTAAAATGAGCGACGTCAACTATGAAGTAGACACAGGGCGTCGTGTCAAGAGGAAGAGGATCTACCATGTCAACCTTCTACGTCCATGGGAGAAGCCTGTACAGATTGCAGCTTTCGCCGGGGCCGAGGACGAATTTGGAGGTGAGGTTCATGGACTAGAGTGGACAAGCGAAGAAGAGGACTTGTCCAAAATCATGTATGGGAAGCAGTTATCCCAGGAACAGTTGAAGCAGGTGCAGGAGGTAGTGTGGAGGCATGCGAAGGTGTTCTCTACGATGCCAGGTCGGACCAATATGGCGAAGATGGACATTCAAACCCATCAGGAAGAGCCAGTTATCCAGAAACCGTACCCCCTCCCACATGCAGTCAGACCAACCCTGAAGAAGGAACTAGATACCCTGGTGGAAGAAGGGATCATAGTGGAGTCGGACAGTCCGTACTGTGCGCCAGTAGTCCTTGTCGGGAAGAGAGACGGAGGAACGCGCATGTGCGTAGACTACCGGAAGTTGAACGCTGAGACAGTAGCGGATAAGTATCCCATGCCGAGGGTGGAAGAGCTGGTAGATAAAGTCGGAGCGTCCAAGTACATCACGGTGATAGACCTCACCAAGGGATTCTACCAGATCCCTCTGACGGATGCCGCACGTCGTAAGTCCGCGTTTCAAACAGCGTTCGGACATTTTGAGTTCACTCGTGCTCCGTTTGGCCTGAAGAACTCTCCTGCCTGTTTCCAGAGGATGATGGATAAGCTCCTCAAGGGTGCGGAGGAGTTCGCCAGAGCCTTTATGGACGACATTATCGTCGGTAGCGACAAGTGGGAAGACCATCTCCTTCACTTAGATGAGGTGCTGTCCCGGCTGGAACTAGCACTGCTCACAGTCAAGCCATCAAAGTGCTGTGTAGGTGTTCCAAGAGCAGAGTACTTGGGGAAAATGATAGGACAGGGAGAGGTCTCCCCTACCACCAGCAAGGTGGCGGCTATTCAAGCCACCCCAATCCCGAAGACCAAGAAAGGGGTGCGCGCCTTCTTGGGAATCGTGAATTACTATCGGGATTTTATCCCTAACATGGCTACCATATCAGCCCCCTTAACTGATCTGTTGAAGAAAGGCCAGCCCAATGAAGTCAGCTGGAATGGGGATTGCGGAAGAGCCTTCCTAAAGCTGAAGGAAGTACTAAGCTCCACACCGGTGTTGATCATGGCGGATCACACCAAGCCGTTTGTGGTGCAGGTAGATGCCAGTGATACAGGAATCGGAGCAGTGCTGTCTCAGGTGGATGACATGGGGCGAGATAGACCAGTGGCATACCGAAGCAAGAAGTTGAGTGAGACCCAACAGCGCTGGTCCACCATCGAGAAGGAGTGCTATGCCATAGTGTTCGCTGTAGAGCAGTTCCGGTACTATCTGTATGGGCGGTCCTTCACGATTCAGACGGACCATAAGCCCCTGTCATGGTTGGCTCAGGTAAGAGACAGGAACAGGAAGTTGATGCGCTGGAGTCTTGCACTGCAGGAATATGATGTGATGTATACTCATAAGAAGGGAGTGGATAACGCTAACGCGGATGCGCTAAGCAGGGCATGGCAGTAGGGTAACTATGTAATAGTACGCGTGGAATTGAACTGGCATATTAAGGATCAGAATAGAGGTGATGTGTGTAATCACAAATCGAGATGATAGACGTAACTTGAGTAGAGAAATATAGCCAGTGAGATACAATTGTTAGCAAGGTAGTTGCAATGTAGACTTGTTATATGTACTGACTATATGTTCTTAAAGTTAGACCTCAACACTGTTATCAGAAATAACCCTGTAGTGTTATATTCTTGGGGGAGGTGTTGTGTGTTGAGTGGATCCCCTCTGAGTTAATTGACCCCAGAAGTCCTATTCACCTTCATCTGGGGGGTGTGTTGCCAGTTAGTGCAAAGCGTCCCCACGCCAGACCCCTGGGGTGGTGGAATGTCCCAGATATGGTACCAGCTAATTTGAATGCATAGCGTCCCCACGCCAGACCCCTGGGGTGGATGTGGAGAGGAGAGATATAAATAGGGGAGAGCTGGAGGACGGGGGAGTCCTGCTTGTGGAGAGAGGATCGAGAGTGGAATAAACGAGTATGAATTTGCAAGAAGTCTCCGTATCTTCAATCGGAAAAGAACCTGATCCAACATTAAGAACTTGGATCTAACATATTGTTTCTAATGTTGTTACCTCCATGAAATGTTATGGAGGTTATATTTTACCCTGCGTTTGTGTGTGTGTCTGTCTGTCAACAAGATAACTCAAGAACGGCTGGATGGATTAATATGTGCCATTATATACGCCTGGGGTTTTCTGGACGAAAACAAATTTCCTCCCATGAGTTTGTTTATGTATATGTCTTATAACTTCTCATATGTTTTTACCGAGATTGGCTCATTGTTGATTAAGTTATCCTAGAAAGTCTATGCATGGTCCTGTGGAGTTAAAACTGAGCCCAGCATTGTTTTAAACAAACTTTTGAGACCCACACCTAAACAACTTATCGTATGATCACGAAATTTTCAGAGAATGTTGTACATGTGAATCAGAATTATGGTAAAAACTTTTGTGTCATTATCATGTTATATGACGACGTCATGACGTCATCTAGCTAATATTATGAATATTGAATCATGAAATTTACATTGAATTTGATAAGATGTCATGAACAATTGTCATTTGCCAAGAAAACCTTAAACCTTGAATGTTTAAGCCAAACTTAGAAATTTTCGTAATAAATATTCATGTCAGAATTCCATTGCCATGGCAACATGAAAAATGATGAACTTGCTTTATTCAATTAAAATGTTTGCTATAAACATTTACTGAAAAGGTACCAAGTTTGGTGGCCCTAGCGTAAGCCATTCAGGGACTGTGCGACATTGAATTTGGTGGGTGCATATAAAAACCCCTACCCGGTCTGAATAGCATTAGTGCAAAATGTGGTCCTCATGATCTTTTGTATAAATTATGATCATGAGCTTGAATTTTTCTCACCTAATCATGTCAAACTGTCCCACATAGATTAATGAAACTATACATATATACAAATCACAAAAAGAGTCACCAAAAATACTGTATTTGTAGAAAACGTTATGGGGTCAGTTTTGACCCCATACGGTAACCTACGTCGCAAAAAATGTACGGTGGTTTGAGGGTTAATGTAAGGTTAGAATTGTTCCGCCCGTCCCTCGCCCCAAGGATACGCAGATGAAAGGAAACTCAGACAAGGAGTGTTCAACAGTGCAGTCTGTATTCAACAAGTGCATGTCTGGAACTGATCTAGAACCGGAACTCGTGGCCTCTGACCCCCACCTGGGTCATGCCATTTGTCTCGGGGGTTTGGACTCTTACATTAATATTGCAAATTTCATTACTTAATTCCGGTTGGTGTTGCTGGCGTCTTTTCGTTCTCATGGTGAAAGGGATTATTGACAACTAGAGTTCCACGAACACATACCTTTGCCAAATAAACCAGGTTTGTTATGTAGAATGATGTTTTTAGACAAATGCATTACTCATTTCATTTTCTTTATAATTAAATGCTTGGAGTTGGTTTATAAAATTTCGGCATTTATTATGCAAATTAGATCCCAATTTACAATCAATTGATATCAAATTGTATCAAGCATTACTTAAGCTATCAGCATACCAAAAATCATGATGATCCTTTGATCCATTCTTGACTTATTCTCTTTCAAAGTCTTAAAATACACCTCTCACTCTCTTCCCTCTTTCTCAGTTACATATGTGACAACTTTGATGAAAGTACTATAATGGAATGCAGTGGATTTATGAACTTTTCCTAATCAATTATGCAAATTAGCTGTTAACTTGCATAATAAGTATCACATTATATAAGTCTTCATTTAGGCTATCTACATGCCGAAAATCATGACGATCCGTCAACACGTTAATATTTTCTCATTAATTATGCAAATGAGATCATCATTTGCATGATAAATATGTATTGACATGTCTCTCTTTCTCAGCTACATATGTGACAAGTTTTAAAGCCCTATCATGGGATGTAGTGAATTTATAAGATATCCTCATTAATTATGCAAATTAGCTGTTGATTTGCATAATTGTTATCTCATTATGTAGGTCTTCACTTACGCTACCTACATACAAAAAAACATGATGATCCGTCAACATGTTCATATTTTCTCATTAATTATGCAAATGAGGCCATCATTTGCATAATTGATATCTGTCGACATTTCTCTCCTTCCCAGCTACATATGTGACAAGTTTGAAAGTCCTATTATGGAATGTAGTGGATTTATAATTTTTCCTCATTAATTATGCAAATTAGCTGCTGATTTGCATAATTAGTATACAATTATGTAAGTCATCACTCATTCTATCTACATACCAAAAATCATGACGATCCGTCAACACGTTGTAGAGTTATTCTCATCCAAAGTTTGAAAGGAATCCGGCGCCTGCAGTTCAAAAAAAGCCGCTAGGGGGCCCAAACTCACAGCACTTACTCTCTGCCTCGAGGGCTATCTACCACTCAAAAATCATGATCACAGCATGTCCAGAACACGAGATATCAAAAATTGATGTTCTGCTGCAGTACCTTAGCAAGCCGCTAGGGGGCCCATTATCGAACTTGACCTTCGTTTTCCCGACCCCTACCCACCTACAAAATATTATCGGGATACATCCAAGGCTTCTCGAGTTATGCTGTTAACAGACACACAGACACACACACAGACTCACAAGCCCAAAACATAACCTTAGCCATTCTGGCAAAGGTAATTACATGATGAAAACATGACGGCAATATGACAGAAATGGCCATAGGTAACAGTTATAACGTTACTTGTCCAAAAAAAAAAAAAATGTACAGTCCTGGACCTGTGTTCAGTCCGTCGTATACAGTGTATATGGCGGCCATGTTAGGGAACGTACTTACAGAAAACGTAGGAAAGGTCGTTCGTTAAAGCTAAGGGCACAACCCGCCGTACGTGCAAGTGCGTGCTGTCTACGTGCAAAAACGTTGGCAATCTTTTGGGATCCGTAAGTACGGCCTCCGTACGAACTCGTAGGGAATCCGACGGATTCGCAGCACGCAGACACGTTGTATTTCTTAACGTGGAGCCAAATTAAACTTTGTCTGCCATTGGGCTGGGGATTCGCCTCCCGTACGTGCCCTTAAGCACGGGCAACGCGCCTGCCCTGTACAGCCTGAACGTTTTCAGAAATACGTGGCGGGCGTGGCCTCACAACGAAACGTATGGACATATTGAACGTTATACGGCGGGCGTTGTGCCCTTAGCTTTAATATTTCAAATTTCATCACTTTCATCACCAGTTGATGTTTCAGGCGTCTTCTCGTCACTATGGCAACAGGAGTTGATGACACTGACACTCCGGAAATATATCAACGCCAGTTTCTTTCTATTCTATCCACATTTCCGTATTCCTCGATGTGTGTCTAAGAACATTTAACATGTTACGACATCTATTTATAGAAATGAAAAAAAGAAGGTTTTAGATGAGTGTCAAGTTTAATGTACATTGATAAAGTGAATTCAAGTTCCCAGGCAGTTTGCCACATGGTGTGACTTGCGACAAAGCAGCTCTACATGTGGCTTCGTTCTCTATTGTTTGTTTTTGCCGCCAAATACTGTACCATAGCAACGGTTGGCTCGGGTAACATGTAGTACTGATAGAAACACTGTAAGAATTCTGACATATTTTATTGTTTATACTAAAGACGTTAAATATTATTCATTGCTACATATCGGTATTAATTTTCATGAATGATATACTACGTGGCGTACTTAGATATTAAGTTTATCATTGTATTCCAACACTGACGCAACATGTACGAATAAAAGCCTAGCTCGCGTGGTAACACCCAGTACTGTGTACAGGAAATTAACAGATGCTATTAAGGTAATCCCCAAGCATTGTGGCCACCAGCTTCTGTCATCACTTCATCACTTAACGTCTGGGATGGTCTCTTTTGTCATCATGTGACATGTAACCATTTTTTCAAGGATATATAATAATTCTTTTTTTTTTCAAACAGACAAGAACGCACACCAGTGTGAAATGTATCTAAAGAATTGCTTAGTTACATTTTTAAAGTAGCCAGGAAAAAAAAGGTTCAAACGTCGCTGTTATGAAATGATCATGTAATGTCTTGCTTGTTCTTCCCGCCAAACATTGTATCCTAGCAACGCACGCTGATGCAGAATGTGACTACTACATGTACTACATGCCCAGTACGCATAAAGCCATTGAGAGAATTATGATATATTTTATCATTCGCAAGAAACTAGAGATTATGATCTGACGCTGCACATTGATATCAATGTTCATGTGCTATGTCCTGCGTTGCGCACTTAGAATTAAAGATATTATTAATGCAACATGACCTATAGAATATAAACCTAGCTCACGTGTGAATACACACGGTACAGAAAATTAGCAGATGCCACTCAAGTAATCAGCGACCATTGTTGCCACCAGCCGCTATCACAAATATATCAAAACGTCATCTAACGTCTGGGTGGTGCCGTTTGCTATGTGACATGTTACCAAGTTTTCAACGATATCATTTTCTTCAAACAATGACGCACACCATTGTAAAATCGCTAAATTGCATTTTTGATATAGCCAAAAAAGGTTCAAAACGTCTCTGTTATGAAATGATTTTGTAGTGTCTTGTTTGATCTTCCCGCCAAACGTTGTATCCTAGCAACGCACGCCGATGACGCTACTACATGCACTACAGGCGCAGTACGCATAAAGCCATTGCGAGAATTATGACATATCTTTTTTTTTTCGCAAGAAACACATTGATTATGATCTGATGCTGCATATTGATTGTAATTACAATTTTCATGTGTTATGCCCTGCGTTGCGCGCTTAAGTATGAATAATATTTTTGTATTCCAAAACAGACGCATGATATTGTACGAATAAAACCTAGCTCGCGTGGGAATACACCATGTCCCGTGTACAACAAATTAATTGATGTCATTAAATTAATCCTCGACCATTGTTGCCACCAGCCGCCATCATGAATATTTCAAATTTCATCACTTAACTCTAATACTTTAGACCTCCCCGTGTTGTAGGTGCCTCTAATGTATTTTAATTGGCTGATAGGAAATCAAATCTATATGGGGGGTGTTAAAGTTGAAACGACTTTTAGATACAAGAATGAAATTCTTAAAACTATCTCAAGATAACTTCATAGTCTTTATCTACCCTTTGTTCTTATGATGCTACAAACACTCAAAATGGATAATTGTTCTCAAGTTTGCTCTTGATTGTTTTCAAACTGAATACTACCCATCATTTAATAGACGAGTCCTCGATATTTTCTCCCCAGAAGTAATTTCTCCCGGCGGCTCTATATTTGGAGTCAGAAGCAGTCAGCTGTGGTCATGTTTCTCACGTAGAGAAAAATGTCTGCGTGAGCGGCAAAAAAAAAACGGTTCACCGAAGCTGTTTCGAGCTTCGTTAGGTATTTTGAAAAGGTGTTTTGTTTCTTTTTCAAACTGCCTGGACAACTATAAACAGAAGAAAGTCAAGACAGGTTGTACAGTTTGCTCTACGGGGGCGCGCCTTAGGTGCCCCCCCCCCCCCTTCATTTCTCTATTTCTATTTTGGATGGTCCGCTTGGATCGAACAGGAGAGAAAATGGCACTGCTCAAACTGGATATTTTTGTCACCATCTTCTGTGCCTGTCTCATCTCATAACAACAGCACAAGGTGAGTAGTGTTCTTGTTCGATGAATAGCATTAAGCTGCAAAAATAAACAAACACGATTGCAAAGTATTGATAATGAAGTTCAACCCAAACTTGCTAATGCCTCATTTCCACTAGGACGGTGCTCTCGTCGCGCTCTCTCTGCGACCTAACATTTGACAGATCACTCAACGAATTTTATGGAAAAGAAACAAATCTTTTTACACTTTTTGTGTTTTGTTGTCCTCTCAGTCACACTTTTACTCGTACATGCTGTATGATATACCCAGTATGAAATAAGAGGATACACATATCCTAGTTAGGTCACAGTGAGAGCTCATCGCGATCGCCGTCTAGTGGAAAGGGGGCCTAACTGAAGTTATCGATAAATATGCTTCCTGTGCTATTATATCGCTACATTGCTAACCGGCGAACAACCATTTGGAGGCACAACAATTATCAAAGAAGCCTTTTTTTATTTGTCTAGTTTCTTCTTATACACAGAAAAATAAGAAAGCTCTCTGTGTTAGTAGTCAGAAGTAAGATTATTCTTCTTACAAGCTGTAGTATAGGCACCTGTAACACTGGGGGTCTGAAGTATTAGTGTTAAGTAATGAAGTTTTAAATATTGATGATGGTGGCAAGTGGTTACAATGGTTGGGTATTACTTTAATGACACCTGATAATTTCCTGTACATGATGTTACCACGCGATCTAGGCTTTTATTCGTACAGCATTGCATCGGTGTTGGAATACAAAAAGTCTTCGACGCAGGGCATGACTCGTGAAAATTAAGATCAATATGCAGCATCAGATCATGATCACCGTGTTTCTTCCGAATAATGAAATACATTAGAATTCTCTCAATGGCTTTCTGCGTACTGCGCATGCATGTAGTACATGTAGTAGTCACGTGCCGCATCGGAGCCTAACCTCTGCTTGAAGAGTAGGGTGACATGTCGTTTTCAACTGCCTCACCAAACAGCCTCGCCAAAAATACTAAGTATCAAATTTCGGCACGTAGTCACAAACTACACAAGTTTTTCTATGAATGTCCACCAAATTTCAAATCATTAACACATTAACCTTCTGAAAACAAAAATATTTGGGAGAATGTTGGATAACTATGTAATTTTTAACAAGCTGAAGTTTATTTCTTCGCACAGGGTTAAACATGTGGCTGTACACGCATTTTTGGAAGACATGTACAATTATATTCTTCACCGTACTTTCTCTACTGGTCAAACGCAGCACTGCATTATCAGGGTAAGTCATTTTGAATTTTTATCAGAAATTTTTAGGCTATTTCTAGTAAACTAGCTGTTGGGATAGCATAGAAATTAGACCATGGGCCAAACATCCAATAAATAAGATACACATGTGATGTGTTTTATCTAGGGCATATCTGCCAAACTTCAGCATGTATATTTGATAATGTCAAGGTTCCGTTTTTGTTTCGGATGTGACATTGTGAAAAAGTCACACATTTTGAGATAGGAATAGGGTGGGGATCAGGGTTGTGGAGAATGAAAAAGTGAATCAAAAGTGAATGTAGAATACATTTTAGTCCTGTAGATTTAATACTAGGGTTTTGGTTCATGTGCATTTGGTAGTAAATTTTAGTTTTTCCCATATAAGCAGTTTATGTCAGAGTTGTGGTTAAATGTGTACTTTGTTCCAATGGTGACATGGAGAAAAATTGCAATTTGCAATTGAGATTAGTAGAAGAATGACTTCCACTATCGGATATTTTATAATACTCTCACCACATCTCTCTTCAACAGAGTGGTGTGTAGTCGCCAGACCTCTTATAGCTGTGAAGTAAGTTACTCCCAGAGGTACTACACCAGTTGTGGTTTTCTCGGATTGTTTACCTGTAGAAGGTGAGATGTGCATGTAGACAGCAATAATATTTTTCAATGAATGATATCTATTGCTCTATGTTCTTGCCCATATGGGCTGAATGCAGTATTTAAATTATGGAATCAAAGACTACAGTAGGGCTAGAAAGGCAACACTTTTGATACATGCATGATGTTTCCCTCCAAGTAATTCCCTTTTGTGAAGCTACTCGAACACACTGCTATACCATTAGGAAAAATCTTGGGAGGAAACATCCTGCATTTTGTTCAAAATGTTATGTATTATGATTTAAAATAGTATATGCAGCTGGATTCATTCATCTAATTACAGCAATCATAAACATTTTTATGAAGCATTTCTGGCATAAAATGAAATATGCACAATTGCTCTTGACAATATCCTTGCCATTTATGTGATATAGATGCAATGTATCCATTTAGAACCACAGTGACTTTAACAAGTATACGAACATAGACAAGATTGCATGGTTGCTTATATTGAACTCTCGTGACGAAAGAGGAAGAAGAAAAACACGCCAGCAACACGGATATGTTTTCCTCCCCACATCTGCAGTGTTGGTAATTAACATGCCTAGTGACTAGTGGCAAAGCAGTTAAGCCTAAAAGTTTATATGCTACCATTAAATCTATCGTATAGTTTTAAACAAATGACAGCAACGTCGCATTTCTAGATCTATCATGACACGCTGTAACAATTGTACCTCTGTGTGACACATGGTAATGTTTAGTCCTCATAAGCTCCATGGGGCAGTATCGTGTCGCTTGTGTCTCTAGTGACGTGTAGTGACCGTTGACAATTTTGTATGATTCAAGGTACCGGAAGGCATACCGCTATGCTACCTGTTACGGCGCTGAGTACTTCTGTTGTCCCGGACACACCAATAGTGGAGGGATATGCGTGCGTAAGTTGAAATCGAATAGTTCTACACCTTATTTGGCTACGCCTGATGGCTCACGTTGAAGGTACAGTCAAACCGGGCTAACCTAACTATTAGCTAACCCCTAGCTAACTATTAGTCCTACCTATCTATTAGTTAACCCTCCCCTGTCCTCACCAAGACCTCCAGTTACAAGTCACATTTAAAACAGTCCCGTCCTTTTTTACATAGTTAACCCCATACCATCTCCAGTTACAAGCCACATTTAAAACAGTCCCGTTCATTTTTACATAGTTAACCCCATACCATCTCCAGTTACAAGCCACATTTAAAACAGTCCCGTTCATTTTTACATAGTTAACCCCATACCATCTCCAGTTACAAGACACATTTAAAACAGTCCCGTTCATTTTTACATAGTTAACCCCATACCATCTCCAGGTACATGCCACATGAAAACAGTCCCGTCCATTTTTACATAGTTAACCCCATACCAACTCCAATTACAAGCCACATTTAAAACAGTCCCGTTCATTTTTACATAGTTAACCCCATACCATCTCCAGTTACAAGACACATTTAAAACAGTCCCGTTCATTTTTACATAGTTAACCCCATACCATCTCCAGGTACATGCCACATGAAAACAGTCCCGTCCATTTTTACATAGTCAACCCCATACCAACTCCAATTACAAGCCACATTTAAAACAGTCCCGTCCATTTTTACATAGTTAACCCCGCATACCATCTCCAATTACAAGCCACATTTAAAACAGTCTCGTCCATTTTTACACAGTTAACCCCATACCATCTCCAGTTACATGCCACATTACAATAGTCCCGTCCATGTTCCCAGTATGCCAAAGTCCCAAATATGTGTGAGTCACACTCTTTCATGTATGTAAATGTACAATTTAGTTCCAAGTTTGAATTCTGTTTTAATTACCACCGTGAATCTAATTTTCCTCATCAGCAAACCAGGCCTTTGAGGTTCTCCGTACTGCAAACCAGACGTACAGAGGAGTGGACTTCTTCGTCATCGAGGCAAAGCTGCCGGCTGACGGCCTGTCTGCCACTGAGAACTGGTGTAGGGACTACCAGAACCTCTGTGCTGGGTACGGACTGAGGCCAACGGGCTGCGGGGAGAACGCAGTCCAGCCGGGTACTGATCATGATGAATACAGCGCCGGAAGGATCCGGTAGGTTCTGTGACATGTAGAACAGCCATGATGCGCGCCCTCGTTATCTCTGTGTTACGTCCCTGGCCTGGGGGGGTGGGGGCTCATTCGGTAACACCTGCATGATTTCGAAATTTCGATCACAAAGGATGGACAAACACACATCAATATTCTGGCAGAAACGACAACAAACACCAAACCTTCACCATCTGGCACCACATCTGTATTGGTTATAGGGTTAGCCAGCGGGCAGAAGGTCAATAACTAAAGCTATCATGTACCCAGGTGCGTAACTGAGTACGGCTTTGACCCATACATTAACAACGTGCTGGGCTGGGACCCGTCCGCCAATGTAGCTGCGGTGGCGAACTTGACTTTCTCATCTGGAGCTACAGCGGGCAGGAGTTTCGGCTTTTGCAACTGTGACACCAGCAAATGCCAACGTGGGATAAACGACAGTTACTGGAGCCTGTACAACACAACAGCGGCCTTTCCAGGAGACGGGAGCAGAGACAGGATTGTGTACACGGTGTGCGCAGGATCAGTGGGTAAGTATTTGGCACATGTATGCTGCATCGCAGCGGTCGTCTTCCAATGTATCATTTACAATAGGGGTGGATTCCAGTACAGAAAATTCAGGTCCAGGTACGGTCCACGTCCAGAAGATCAGGTCCAGGTCCAAACCTGAACCTGCTTGTCTGTGAAAACTTGTGAGTGGGTGATACACAAAACAATGGTCGATTTCGCTCCTAGATTTTCTGTTAAGTGACTTCCACTGGTGTTTTAAAGCTATCATATGTAATCTTCATATGTAAACAAGACTAACTTCGACAAATTTTGACTGTAGAACTTGGTACATAAAAATGACTATCAACTCTCCTTTACTTCGTTCGTATCATTTTCTTGGACCAGTTAACCTCAAAACGCTGGAATGCCTAACGATATATTCTGTTCATTTACTAAAAGGTCCAAGATCCAGTCCGCTGATTTTTTCAGGTCCGTTTTTTTCTGAACCGGTCCAACAAGAAAAATTACGACCTCAAAATATTTGAGTAAAAATGTATGAAAACTTTTGTTGGGGTTAGAATGGATCACGGTTTAAACCGTGGTGTAATGATAACACATTGATGAATACCTGAGTGTATTACTATAGCACCACTATTTCCAACTCGGAAGCGCGATAAATAGGGAGAAAGTTAAACTTGACCCCCTCTCCCTTCTACCCCAGCTTATATATGTTCCAGCACGACAGATTGCTACCATCAAAATGCACGTATGCTTTGGCGAAATTTGTCATATCTTATCAACATTTATTTATCATTTCAGCTGTCCAGTGTCCAACGCTGAGTCCACCAGCTAACGGAGCGCTGAGTCCTCTCGGAAGGAACTCCTACAATGACGAGGTGATGTTCACCTGTAACCAGGGGTACGAGCTGGAAGGAGCGTCTAGTGTGCGGTGCCAGGCGAACCGAACTTGGAATGGTTCTGTTCCAACATGCACAGGTATGACGTTTTTTTCGCAGTTGTTTTGTTTGTCCAAAATGTTACACACTTGTAGAGGTAAAGTTTGTCACAGGTGTATCAGACCCTGATTTTTTGTAATCCATTCTCTTTGTAGATCGCGACGAATGTGCGAGTTTGAACGGCGGCTGTGACCACATCTGCTTCAACATTGCTGGGGGGGGGGGTCACGTTCATCTGTACAATAGATACAAAAGTTTCAATGCTCTTAATCAACATTTGGTTATCATTTTAGCTGGCCAATGTCCAACCCTGTCCAAACCAGCTAACGGAGCGCTGAGTCCTGACGGAGTGAACTCCTACAATGACGAGGTGACGTTCACCTGTAACCAGGGGTACGGGCGGGAAGGAGCCTCTCCTGTGAGGTGCCAGGTTGACCAAACTTGGAGTGGTCCTCTTCCAACCTGCAGAGGTATGACAGTATACAATATTTTTGTGCACATATCTAGAAACTCAGTTCTATAGAACTTTCAGTTTTGGCACTTTTAACATTTCATGTTCAAATGTAAACTGAAATCTAAGTGCCGACCATACCCCATCCCCGCCCCATGCATCTATAACAGATGTGTTTGGCTCAGGACTGAGAGGTCTCGAGTTCGAAACCTGCCGTGTCACCGACTTTTTGCCCTTGGGAAAGGCACTTTACACGGCTTTCCTCACTTTACTCAGGTTAAAATGAGTACCTAGCTTCGGCTTGGGACCTCCCTCGGACACGTCGTTTAAATGGAGGTCCCGTGTTCGGGGAGAGCCACACTCCACGCACGTAAAATAACCCACCACACTTATCGAAAAGAGTAGTGAGTGGTTCAAAACCTACAGTCCCATGACCACACCTGGGGCAATTACTGTCGTATTGAGGTCACCTGAGTAACGTAGAATGGCAGCTCGCTCCAGACACTCCCCGCCAATTGTAAGCTCCTTGCAATTTAGCCCCTGGCTGCCAAGAGAGAGTAGTCGGCCCACCCAATAAGAAATTAAAGAAATGATAGAAAACTCATAATGGAAACATATGTGATTTGATGAAAGGTTACTATAACAATAGATATATACATTATATAGAATTTGCGTAATTGATAAGGGAATATTATCAAACTACTCAGACCTTCCGTCTGTACTTTGTTTGTGGAGCTGTCAGGATACGATACTATCATGAGTGCGGTGCCACATTGTCCTCGTCTATCCCCAAACAAATAAAGATATATTATCAAATGGCATTCAACCCTCAATGGACATGAATTATGCTAATCATGACCTATTTTGCATACTTCAACTGGTACAAAACAAAGAAACTCTGCCTTATCAAAATATATTTCACCACAATGGCATGAGCACCTAAAATGCAGAATTTCACATGATTTTAAATTGTATTGTGAATCTTTATCTTGAATTCTATTGTCCTCATCAGCAACTAAATAGCCATCTAATTTATTTGGGCATGGCTTGTGGTTAGGCCATTTAACAGACCACATATAAATAATTGACAGCCTAAATGTGAATGCAGCATTATTCAGATAGTATCTAATGATAATCAAATAGTTGTGAACGGATGATAGTTAGGATATCATTGCGTGTGCAGATTAACACGAACGACAAAGTGTAACAGGAAAATAGATTATACTAAGTGTAAGATGTAGAAAACAGTAACACCGGAACGAAAAGTGTCTAAAATGTGTTTTTCAAACTGTTTACCCAGATGTAAACGAGTGTGAAGTGAGCCCCGGAATCTGTGGACGCAATGCTGAATGTGTCAACTTAAATGGAGCCTTTGACTGCAAGTGTTTCCTAGGCTTTCAAATGGGAACAGGTGGCTGTAGAGGTAATAATAATAATAACAACATTGAAACTATATCTTCAAAATAGCTTCACCTACGTTGTAGATATGAAAAATAAACAAAGGAATCCATATTTTACACAGTCTACCCACTTCTCATTCTTCTTATTCATTGGCATAGAAAGTGGCATGTTCAAGAACCAGGCTATTTTAGTTACGTGAAAATAGATGCAGCACTTCCACTAATCAGGTTGAAAATATATACACGAAATATGAAACAAGTCGCAACACATAAACTGATATCTTTGATATTGCGTGAAGAGCTTGACAATGAAAAGCCATTCAGCAGAGACCAGGGAACACACTGATATTTTGCCTTACCCTTCCATAGATGTGGATGAATGCTCCGGTAAACACCCGTGTCCTGAGAACGCCAACTGCGTGAACCAACCAGGGACGTACCACTGTGTCTGCCAGGAGGGGTTTACAGGGAACGGCAAAACGTGCACAGGTAGCGCTTTGCCTCCACATCCTACTTAATATCAAATTAAGATTTCTTCAGGCAATATAATGGTTTCATTCACTCAAATAGTTGAAAACCCCTTAAAGGTTCTTGCGAGATCAATGTGTTAGAAATGTTCTAAACCAACACGCTCTGCCCAATAGACCTGCGTTTACCTCTACATAATCAATGAGGACCAGACTATAGAAATTCATTTTTGCAATGCAATAAGAATGACTGGTCGCCATATTGGATCCATCCAACTCACCAACATGTCATTGACAGTCATTGTATAATCTTTGACGTCACGAGCGAACACTGTCGTGACTTAAAAAACAGCGTACATGTACATGATATGGTCGTTTATTTTAGGCTAGTTTCTTTTCTAATTTTGCTTCACTCTATGGACCTGCTTGCTTACTTCATGTACAAATACGCTTAACTACAGAGGTCGTACCGACCACTACACCCGCAAACCCCACTACAACGGTGAAGAGCACGACGGCAACAACCTCGGCAGAGCACACCTCCTCGCCGCGGCTGAGTACACTTCCTTCCACTGCCAGCACTGACATGTCCACATCGTCTGCATCTCCTTCGACCAGCAGCACTTCCTTCAAGACAACCGCTACCACTACTCAACAGGGGGGTGCCATTGGTAAATTACAATTTCCCCGTTTTGATGAAATAACGTATGTAACTGTCACGAAAGCCACACAAAGCAGCCAGCCTTTATCAGAAGTCGGAAAATCTGATGGTCAGTTGGCCGATAGGTTTGATGCACTATAAATTTAGCAGTTTGGCCTAGTATCTGAACCACATGGTATATTGCACCATTGCAATGGGATAAGATACATTGCCTCGTTATTTTTCCAGGTGCAGAGGAGACAACCACAAGGTTCTTCCCAACGCCAACTGTGACTTTCGTTTCACACGTACGTAATGTCTCTTCAATAGAAAGACACTGGTTCATCTGTTGGTTCTCTTATGTTCTTGTAATGTCAAACAACAACAAAAGTAAAAAAAAAAGGACTAATTTAACGAAACTAGTTCTTTGCATCTATGTACAGGAACCACCTAAGGTAAATAGGTGCAGCTCTCAGCAGAATAGAACCATAAACACCATCGCTGACCTGCAGTACGACAAGGACGATCCTGGGAGCATACTGGATCAGCTCATTCCGCATAAAGACGACGGAGGTTCTTCCTCCGGAGATGGAGCGGTGAGGCATTTCAAATCGATCACCTTTCTGTCAGACTTGTTCAAGCATGTATCTCTCCAAGAGGGCTTAATGGCAACGTTTGCATGTAATTGGCTGATTTAGTATGTCCTATTCCAGGTTATAGTTTGCGAATATATAAGTTGTGTAAAATGGGCACCTGGCTTCGGCTGGGGATGTAAAAGGCAGTGGGAAAGGAGGGTGGCTTCGCCTCCCAATATGATACCAGGACCCAGTGGATAACAACCCCCTTGCTCCTTCGGCTAGTCTCTACCAGACCCCATAGGTCGCTGGGAAAGCCATAGAAATGGAACAAATAGAGTAAGCCGGCCAGAGGAGTATAGCCGGGTATGGAACAGCTTGCGACCTACGGAGTGAGGTTCTGGCCGGCGGACTCCCCTAGCGTACTATGACTCTTTTTGTCCAATTTCTATAGACCACCGAAGCCTGGTAGAGGCAATCCTTCTGCCACAAAAAGGCTTTGGGACTACCTTCCCTTTAAGGTGTTTCAGGCATGGTGCATGTCCTCAAATGCTTTCCTTACATCGATGAAGATTAGACATCAAGGTAATAAGATACGCCAAAAAGCAGTTACTCAAGCAACTCGGTATGATTTGGGAAACGGTCAGACGTTTCAGACTACCATTTGCTGTCTAATTCGTCAGTGTCAATGACGAAATACGAAAGACACCGGATGGTTGTCTGAAACGTCTGACCGTTTGCCAAGTCATATCCAGTTTCTTGAGTAACTGCTTTTTGGCGTAGCTCCTTACTACGCTCTAAAACGATTTAGCTGTTTTTGTTTGTTTGGTACAGGTGGACTCCACCACCTGCACGGATGCCATGGCAACCCTGGCCAGACTGTCCCGCGCACCTTCAGCTGAAGATGCCACAGAGACAATGGCAATGATAACCAGTGACGTTATCAGCCTGTGTGGGTCACTTCCGTTGGATGCACAGGTGATGAAGCCAATATTGCCATTCTTCTTCATTCTGATTCACTCACTTCAGTCTACACTTTTATTACTCAATACATCACACTTTTCCCAGTAGAACCTCTCCAAGCTAGTTTAGGTACTTGGTTGGAATGAAAATGGGATGGGTTAATGTAACTGTAATACCGTAACTGTCATCACCACGACCATTATTATCTTTTCTTCATTCTCTGCTGATTTTGTGCACGCCTTTTCCCCACTGGTGACTAAACAGGTTTTTCAATGGATAAATACTCATAGATTGTATCGTCATTACTAAGGTTCTATTGAACACATATCAATCAATCAATCAATCAATAACCTTTCATGTATTTCTACTGTTGCAGGCGGAGGGAGGTTACGTGGTGGGAGCCATGGCAGACTCCATCAAGCGAGCGGCACGTGGAGGGGCCAGTATGGAAGAACTCGCTCCAAATGCAGCAGGTATCCTCGTGTCTTTCAATGGATTTTGGATGCATGGATCAAGCCCTTCTTGTCTTATCCTTACTGCAGCAAGCCTTTTAAACCTACCTTCATGGCATGTTATAGCAGTTGTGGCCATCGTAGTAGTTAAAATCTAGCTATATCAAACTTAAATATACTTATATGGTCATATTATTTGCGAGAGAAGCGGTTAGTTCAACCAACGAATGCATGAATGCATGGATCACTCAAGTAACCAAACCCTCCTTTACGCCCTTCTATACGCCCGATGACGTAATGGTGTTCCCGTGGCCTAGCGGCCCACGGCACTGGGTAAAGATAGCAATTTGCTTCTCCAGCATTGAATCGTGGGTTCGATCCCCACTTATGACATTTTTTTTTTCTTTGTTAGACAAATCTCAGGTAATGTTTTTTTTTTTAATAGAAGTCAGACCAATTCAGTAGTTCGATGTTTAAAAACTCTTTTTTCATGTGATTTGTTGAACATCCAGGCTTTTTCCAAAATACGCACCAGCCAGCTTTTTCAGAAGCTTTCTTGTTTAAAAACTTTTTATTGATGAGACGCTCCAATCGGTGTCCAGTCCACTTTTCATGAATGTTATGAAGGAAGGAGGAAGGGTCAGACAAAATCTAAAAGAAGATACAGATCACTTTACTGACACCTTTGTCTTCCTTGTAGCTGTGATAGACACCGTGTCCTCCTTAATGGCGGCGGGAAGCCCGGAAGCAGGCCCAGAGGACGAGGAGGACGTTTCAGCACTGGACAGGATTCCTCCGCGAAAACGAGAGGAGTTTCGTCAGAAGATGCAGGAAGAACGCCGAGAGAAACAGAAGCGACAGTGGGCTTATGTAAGACACTTCTTAGATACATGTACAACATATTGAGCTACAGAACATTGTCATCTCTACTATCTTAAATGATGATCATTGCTCGTTGATGACCAGACTCTTAGCATGAAGTTTAAGCATTTTCTTAATCTGCGTTTGCTTTGTTTTGTTTATTTGTTCTTGTATTCATGAGAAGCTCAAATTGGCCTGCAGGTCAATTTTCATTTTCTTGAATTATGTTGTGTTTTGCACGCAGCAACGAGAAACGACCCAGGCATTGCAGAAAAACCTGGACAGCATCGCTGACGCTCTTCTGGGAAGCAAGGGAAGCACTGGGAAGGTCGAGCTCGGCTCTAAAGCTGTCCAGATGGTTCTGGAGAAGACTTCACGAGGGCGACTGAGAGGGGCAGCTGTCTCTGCACATGCGGGAGGAGTGACGTTCCCAGGTCCGCATGCCCTCAACAAAGGCGGAGTCCCTGCAGATGCAGGCATGAAGGCAAAGATTCTTTACTGCTTCTCAATCTAGGGAAAGTGTATCTCATAATTTCAGTATGCAAAGGTTAAAATTGGGTGCAATGTACATGTAGATGCTTATAATTTTCTAGATCTGCTAATACTTTCAAAATATCATTCAAAACTGTCTCATCGTGATATTCTTTTTTTAACTAATGTTACTTTTTAGTTTGTCTGTTTCCTAAGCTGACTTGCATGCAAAACCAACTCTCACAATGAGCAGGGAGAATGAGTTCAACGAACACTTTTTTTTTCATCACAGGTCATTGGCTATGCCCGGAACCCGTTTGTGTGGGCCGAGTCCGCAAAGGACATCAAGTCGTCTGTGGTGGACATCGAGCTGACGCAGCCGGGGAGAGGAACCCTCAAAGTCAAGGTGGCGTTTTTTTTTAATTTTAGCATCATCAAAAAAGGCCGTGAAAGACGAGAAACGTGAGAGAAGAAACGGATGTCAGGCTAAGAAATATAAATCACCAAAACATTTACTCATCAGCAAACAACCACAGAAGGATTAAGATACCATATTTACAGCAAAGAATTGCAGATCCAAAGGCAGTCTATAGGTCCCTAATTTCACCATTTTCTGATTTGTAAGAACGAAACCGAAATGATATATCCATGACGTCTGGAGTTATTCTGTCCAATAATCAAAACATAAAACCAATCGATGAAATACAACGGCACATTGATTGAGGAAATATCTTTCATTTTAGGACTTGCCGGAAGCCATCACCGTGAAGCTGCAGAACGCCCCGGACCTGTTGTCCAGCCCCCGCCTGGTGCGGTACTCGCCGTTCCCTAACGACACCATGGTGTTCCGCACCTTCAGCGCCAGGAGGAACCAGACCTACGGGGTGGCCATCAGCCTGGTGGCGCCCTACCCGGCAGCAGTGGTGTACGGGAGGCTGGGGGACTTCCCGAACGAAACGGACTATGAGTTTAGGTAAGGTCACATTTCATCAGGACAGAGGCCATTGGGCGATTGAAGTTCCCTACTTGAGCTCTAAGTATTATTGACAGATCGTTGGAAGACATTTCACATTAAAGTAGTGTTAAATAAAGTTTAGATCAGTGACAAATTATTGAGATCATTGGAACACCATTGGATATGTTCATTTAAATCATTGTGACAGTATTGAGAGATGGTTGGAAGGCTTCAGTGGGCATCTTTTAGAGCTCCCTGGCCGACACTTGAGAAATAACAGTTAATAAACAAGAAATTCAAAGGTCATTCGGACCTTTGCTTTTAAATATAAACGGTAAGATCTCTCCCTTAACACACAGAAAGGAGTTCAGCTGGGATGACTTCATCTCTAAGATTGTGCCGCCTCACGACGAGGTCCACGTCGCCTACACCGTACTGCAGCCGGACAACGGGACAGAGGAGTACACCATAGGGCTCAAGCTGGATGGTGAGAGACGTCAAGCGTTGTTTGAATGTTGCAACGATTTACGAGCTATTTTGGTCTGAAGAACTCGCCATTAGTAAATTTCAGAGCAAATGTCCTGCCTACCTGCCTAAGTCCTTACGCCAGGGACTGTCCCCCTGCTCCTCTGATTATTTTCAATACAGCAACTGTTATACTGTCCTATGTTTTGCGAATTCCGGATGTAAATGCGTTGCACATGTACCTCGTGTGTCAGTGAATTGAAAGAAATGTTGATCATTAGGTTTCTTAGAATGGTCACGTCGTAATGATAGAAAATGTACCACCATTGTTGTTATTTTAGACTCGGTTGTAGATTTAAAAGTATATCATTAAGTAGTGTATGGTTATGGTAGAAGTGTACTTATCTATGTCTTGCTGGGTATTTCAAGACTACAAGCGATGTTTTCATACATGTACAGACTGTCCACCATCGGGCTGCCCCTACTCAGTGGACATCGTGCGGCTGAACTGCGTGTTCTGGGACCCTGGGATAGACACAGAGCTGGGCTCATGGAAAGGAGACGGCTGTCGGGTAAGGAAAGCAACGGGCATGAGAGAAACTGTAGCTTTCCCAGAAACATGCATCACTAATCGGCATGTACAGTGCATACAAGTTTGTTCATGTGGAATGTTTTCCTCTCCTCTACATAAATCCTAAGTGCAACTCTTCAAGTGCTGTAGTATGTAGCCCATGGGATTCGGATTTACAGTCTTCTGATGCAGACGCGAGATATATCAGACTCTAATTCGGTGCTGGGCATTTTGTTGTTGCCATTTTTTGCTGATGACTTATTGGTTTCTGTCTCCTGGGTATATCAACAGAAACTAGAAATATAGAACATGTAGTAGAGCCTGTTGTAGAGGCTACTTCTGATTCACAGGAAAGGCCGCTAACAACTGGACCAACCATGCCTAAGCTTGCAACTATCAACACGTGCATTGCGTTTACTTTTCACACAGGTGAGCCCAGCATCCACCCTGGTCTACACAGTCTGTCTGTGCGATCACCTGACCGGGTTCGGCACCTCCGCGGGGACCGAACCCAACAGGATCAACTTCAGGACTGTCTTCAGGAAGTTCCGGGACCTGGTGAACAACTACGCGGTGTGGACCACCATGGTGGTTCTGATGGGGATGTACGTCCTCATGATCTACCCCGCTGGCAGGAAGGATAAGAGAGACGAGCAGGAGGTTTGTCGTGATTGTTGAAGATTGTTGTTGCTTGCCAAAGTATTTACAGTAGCTACACAAGCATATACCTGTAGCGAGCAGTATTTTACAGCTACAGCCAGTCTTTCTTCGTTTGTTTCTTCCTGTTAATGAGCATCCCTGGCGTCTTTGAGAACCTGGTTCTCTTTCTATGGTGTATGCTCTTCGTCCTCATGATCTCAGTCCCGCTCACAGGAAGGATATGATGGACGAACTGGAGAACATGAAGATTGTCTCTGCGTACCAAACTATTTACAACCGCACAATACAATAATTGTTGCATATTTTTGCTTTCCAAAACGTTCATAATTCGTCTCTATCCACACCATTGGCCAACAGTCAACAGCTGTGGTCAGTGTTTCATCGTTTGAGTCCACTGTGCTATATTCTTGTTGAGCATGAATTGTTTCTTAGAGGACCTGAGTCTTTGCCTTTGACGTCAGCCCTTCAAACACTAATCATAAAGTAAATTGCCAGGTACTGCTCATCGTTGGACTTTTACCTATTTAAACACTAGTACATCAAATTGTATGGCTGTATATCTGTTATCTTGGGTATATTTATATGAGCTGGGCAAGTTTAGTCTCTCTCCACTCTCCATCATTCAAGACTTCAAGGTGGTGTTTGTAGTCCTAACGTGCTTGGTCTAAACTAGTCTGTTGTTTTGCACCAGTGGTGTATCAAGAACGTGCACGGCAACCGGGAGAGTCATCCCTACCGTTTCCTGGTGAGGGTGGAGACCGGGCACGACTGGGGGGCCGGGACCAGGTCAAAGGTCGCCTTCGTGCTGAACGGAGATGTGGACAGCACGGGTCCGCGGGAGTTTCAGCAGGACGACATGGTTAGTACTAAAAAAAGTTAAAGTTTGCCCATGCATCTACAGACGCGTAGGGTGGCGCCCATCCCCACTTCGAAGCCCTTGGGCCACACATGTGTAAGCCACTACAGCAGGGGGCTGGTCCGCTGGTAGTGATGTGTGTTTAACTTCCATACTCTTCTCATTAGTGCTGAGTGCTAAGCAGAGAAAGCAGCATGTACCATTTTTAGAGTCTTTGGTATGACTCGGCCGGGGATCAAACTCACGACCTACCGAATGCAAGGCGAACACTCTACCCACTAGGCCATTGCACCGGCTAGTACTGCTGACATGCAAACATCCATCTCCCTGCCTCAACTTCTCTGTCCCTCCCTCCCCCTCTTCTCTCTCTCTCTCTCTCTCTCTCTCTCTCTCTCTCTCCTCTCTCTCTCTCTCTCTCTCTCTCTCTTTGTCTCTCTCTTTCAGCAGGATGTCATGGTTAGTACTGCAGATATACAAACACCTTCCTCTCTCAACTTCTCTGGCCATGTCTCTCTCTACTCACTTTCTCTCTCTCTTTCATCTCTCTCTCTTTCATCAGGATGACATGGTTAGTACTGCAGACATGCAAACACATCCCCCTCTTAACTTCTCTGTCCCTACTTCCTCCCCTCTTTCTCTCTCCCCCTTCTTAAGTCCCTCTCTCTCAGCAGGATGACATGGGAGCTTTTTTTCTCCCTTTCTTTCCTTTTATTTGCCCCTCTCACACTTTTTGTATTCTTTTTGTCTCTCTCTAGACCTTTCTTCTTTCCCTCCTTCTATCCAGTTTCTCTCTTCATCTCTTTCCTTTCCAAAACATGTAGAACTCTTGAGGAAATGTCAACATAATGGCTTACATGTCTTTATTGAAGTAATTTAAAGCATGTAAAGCGAGTGGTCTATTTTCCTTTTTTTGGTCTCATTTACTCGATGACTTCTGTGTTATTACGTCCCATTCTGTTCTGCAGACGTTCCAAAGTGGCAGCGTGAACACCTTCCTGCTGACCACCCCTGAGCCGCTAGGCGGCCTGGCCAGCCTCACCGTGTGGCACGACAACACGGGGGCGGGCCGCCATGCCTCCTGGTTCCTGGAGAGGGTGGAGGTCACCGACCTGCAGACAAACAAGAGGTACCTTTAGTTGACTAACTAAACTTACTTGCTTTGCCTCTTCGACTACATGTATATAGAACCAAATTTCACACGCACTGAGAACGAGTAATGGTTACCATTTATCAGATATAACAAATTCCAATTCTTATCCAATCATCATGCAAAGTAAAAATGTAAAAAAAAAAACTTTGACGTCGTGGTCTAATGTCTCAACAGGTATCGCTAATTTTCTATGATCTATTTTCTTCTATGACTTATATTTGGTGAATGATAAAAATTGTATCAAAGAAATTATATTTAAGTTCCATGTCCATTTTTTCCTGCTCTGTAAAAAGTAGATATTACACTTTATCCTTTATAAGGAAGGCTCGAAACTAATGTCTGTAATAAAATGTTATTCTGAAGCGTTATAGAGAGCACAATTTGCAGTGCCTTTGATGGTTTTTATTAATATTTGAAACATTTAGAATTATCTGTATCTGCAGAGCGTTTTGTATTCATTATGGGTTTGCAGGACCCAGTTCGTGTGTAACGACTGGATCGGTGTGGAGCACGGAGACGGCCGGCTGGTGAGGACCCTGCCCCCCGCAGCGGAGTCGGACGTCTCCCTGGGGCAGCGCTTCGGCCTGAAGCTGCGCGAGAAGTTCAAGGACGGGCACGTCTGGCTGTCCGTAGTCACGTCACGGCCGAGGAGCTACTTCACCCGTGTGCAGGTGCGTCCTGTGTGCGTCAGATTTTTGCCGACATATTTGGCTTGGTAGGCTCCATACACAGAGGCAGGTGTAAAAGGACGGCCCGATGGGCCTCAATGGCACTGAAGGAGCTACAAGGTGCTAAGTCAAGGCTGTATACAGTCCTCCACCACTATCCCTTACAATACAACTTAGGCTCCCATTCCACTTGACGGCGCTGTCACCGCGCTCTCACGGCGATGGCAAACTGGCCCCATCGCCGTGAAATCGCCGCGATGGCAGAAAAAGCTGAATAGTAACAAAATAAGAATATCAAGAGGGTCTCTCATATTTGGATAAAAGTCTATGCAGTTACGTACTAAGTTGAAATGCGCATGTAACGTGTAGACGTAATATTCAAACATGCACGCACTTAAAAGGCACTAGAAAAGAGACTTAATGTCAATAGATCATGACACTATATAGCTCAATAGATCATGACACTATATAGCCTTGAACATTCATTACTGTATTTCCCCATATTGTAGCGACTGTCGTGCTGCCTGTGTCTCCTGTACTGCAAGATGATCACCAGCGCCATGTGGTTTCCGGATTCCGAGCAGGGAACATCCAACGTCGTGCTCACCCTTGGATCCATCGAGGTACGTGTTTATATGTCATCTCTCACCAGGACACGGTAGACCTGGCCTCTACCAGGCCCCACAAGTCGCTGGAAACAGTAGCGGGATATCCCTGCGTCGTTAATTGCAAATTTAGACCAGCCAACTCCTCTGGCGTGCTATTTAGCCAATCTGTACTATTGTACTATTTCGAGCGACACGTGGAGCCTTGTATACGTCAAGTCTGCAGTGCACTTACTTAGACTTAGCAGCCCCCACGTCGTGCGACGCATGAAGAACATTTTTTTTTAATTTAACACAACGGAATTCAAGCGCAAAGACTGCGATGTCCAAACACCTTATCCAACGGACGTATAACGTAAGCAATGGGTCGAAGGTCGTTGGAAGTTGATATCGTCGCCCGTCCCAATTGAGTGAAGCCTAGGGAATTCGTTAGACCAGATCATACGGCCCTTGTGTTTGGCGTATTTTTCTGTAAAACATTACTCACCAACAGAAGCGAACTTTCAGGCCAAGGGTGTATATCACTCTGCACCGTTGTTATTTCCACTCCTGGGACTGCTGTACCTTCCTTATGCTTGGGAAGTGACAAATTAGTCGTTTGCTATGTTTAAAAATATCCCGATTTTCGTTTTGTACAGTTGACTGCGGAAACACTGTTGGTGAGCCTCTGGACCACTCTGCAGGTTTTCCCCGTCAACTTCATTATTGTGCAGATCTTCCGACGATGTCACCCAAAGGTCAAACAAAAATTCAGTTTCATTGAAATATGTGATAGATACATTTTTAATCTCACAAATTATTAACTATTAGATAGATTCAAAAGGGTAAGAGATACAAAGATAAAAGCTAGGATAAATGGTAAAGGATTAAAGAGTGAAAAGTACTAGTAGATGTTAGTCTTTTTGTATTTGGATTTGAAAATGACGACAAGATCATTTCACTGGGCCAGCCTAGGCAGCCTAAGCTGGTGACGGCTGACCCAACAATGTTACAGACAAACATACAAAGCTAATTCACATATATATAGAATACAACACGGTGTATTCCGTATCAGCCGAGGTACCAGCCCTACCGCGGGTCGGATCACCCAACGGCCGAAGGCCGGAGGGTGATCCGACCCACCTGAGAAACCACTGTTTTGATGCGAAATTCACCAGAAGTTGAACAAATTTGTTGCCCTCGAAAAAAAGCGTTGCAACAGTAATGTTCCAACGTCCGAATCAGGTATTCGAACTTTCGATGGCGCCGCACTCGGCCCACTCGAAACAATTCGATTTATTGGAATGGAGCCCGTGTGATAAGCCCGGGCCGTACGGAAAGTTATCACCTGGTCCGGAACACCCGTATCGAACGTTTTCGCGTCACAGGTATGACATAAATGCAAAATAGCATACATATCGTAATTGATACGGTGTAAAAATAATTGTAAGAGTTAATTAGGATTCAGTATAATAGCGGAATAGATTGAAGGTCGCTAACTGTGGATAATCTAGAACGAGGACAAGAGACGAGCCTTTGTGGGAGCGTCGGTTACCTGTCTAGGTAGACTGTTCCAAAGTCGGGATGTGTACGGAATAAAACAGTTTTTGTAAAAATTAGTCAATGTTGATATGTGAACAGGTTGGTAGGTTGGGGGATATATGAACTGAGGTAAGATAAACGGATAGCTGTAGAAAGATAGATACATAGCATATGTAAGTCGTTGTGCTAACTTTGTGCCGTCTCGTCTCAGGACTCGCCGAAGTCGTCTGGCAAGAAGCTACCGTACTGGTGCCTGTACGTGGGCTGGGCGCTGCTGGTCCTGACCACCCTGGTCTCCGGGTTCTTCCTCCTTCTGTACAGTATGGAGTGGGGGAGGGACAAGTCCGTCCAGTGGCTCACAGCGTTCGGACTGTCCTTCCTGCAGTCCATGGTGGTGGTCCAGCCGGCTCAGGTGAACCTACTCATTTCCTTCGTGAAACGAAGGATTTGTAATCACCGCCGATTTGATGTCAGGGGTTCGTTTGTCAGCCTGATAACTGGGAAACGCGTCGATGGATGGTTTTGATATTTGGTATGTGGGTAGGATTAGACATGGCAAAGGAATGGTAGGAATTGCGGTACGGCAGGGCGCTGTAGCGGCGTGTTATGGTACTGCAGCAGAACTTCCGGTTTTGCAATTTTTTCTTCGGGACTTGTTTGGGTGATGATTTTTAAGTGGTAGGTAGCTGTGTAAAAACATACTAGTGAGGTGTGTAAGTTTTGACCTAGGGGTTTCGCAGGGGCGGTGAAAGTAATTCTTGTTTTAGGTTTTGAGAAGGAATAATGAAAGCAGGGGTTGATGGATCTTAATGACTGTAGGTATTCGGGCAGCTTACGTAATGGTGTACATAATTTTATGCTTGTTATGCAAATTAGGTGGTAATTTTCATGATACAATAGGTATGTGTAGAAACATTATATAGAGCATGTCTGTGAACAATCCAGCATCGTAACACCATGACAGATTGATCTGATATTTGGTACGTGGGTAGTTCTTGAGAAGGAGAAGAAACGTACGAGGTGTTTTTTTTCGTCTAGTGGCTTCTGACGGTTTTGCAGGGGATGTTTGTACGTGGAAAATGGGTTTTACAGTGGCCCTGAGTGGGTATTGCGCAATCGTGCTATATTTAGGTGGTATTACGTCATGCTGCTACAACGCTGCACTTACCTCGTCTCCACAGGAAGTGACCCCAAAAGTCAACAAAAAAATGGTACTGTAGGGACAGTACATTATACATGATGGGGTGTACATGTTTCCCATAAGATTTGATAATCTGTACACCAAGAATAAGGGCAATGATGATATTGTATACAGGGGCATATATTGTACATGTAACAGTTACTACCGGTACAATACATTGTTGAAAAAAGCAGGGTTTGTTTTTCACAGTAACTTGTAGTCATTGATGAGATTGTTTATAGGGATTGTACATTAGAATTATGGGATACACAATGTAGTGGACTGCATTGTGAAACAAAGAATGTTACATCATCATTGTTGCAAGCAACAAGTCGAAAATAATTATCCGTATTGCAGCAGTTGTATATTATACTTAAAGGGGTTGTACAAGAAAACTATATTACTTTGTGGAAACGTCCATGCAATGTATTAAGTCGTCAATATTGACATGTTTTATCTCGATAGTCCATTATTCACATTGGAAGTATATAACGTACTACATTGCGGAGCTAGGTAGCAATTTGCATATTTAATATCTATATATGTATCTATAAATATCTCTTTTTTTCAGTTACAAATGTAATACATATACGTTTGACTTTCCTGTTATGAAATGCTGCGGATTAATTAATTGTGCAAACTAGCCCCTGGTTTGCATAAAATACTTGATTATGGAAGGCATCCCCCAAGTTATCTAGAGATCAAAAAGCATGACGATCCGTCAACCCTTCCCATGTTATTACCCCCCAAAGCGGTCTCACTAAATACCGAAAACAACCGAAAACAACCGAAAACAACCGAAAACAACCAAAAACAACCGAAAACAACCGAAAACAACTTGAAATATGCCGAAAACAACCGAAAACAACTCAACAAATACCGAAAACAATTCAAAGCCACCTAAGAAATATCAAAGCAATCATGAACAACCTATCAGTACCCGAAAAAAGCCGGAAAACAACTCGTAAACAACAACAATGTCTATTTTATCTTCATCTACTGGTTACTATCCCTTGAATTATTTTCTCCACGGCCGAGGGAGAGAATGGAGTGATTCTTAAATGGAAGGATTCTTTCAGCAAAGGGGATGTAGCTGGTGAAAACACCTTTCCATCGATCACACGCTGTTTTATGGTGTAAAGCAGAATCCTTATTTTGATCATTTAATTTAATCTGGGGCCTCTGTGGTATACCGGTAATACACGTTTGCGGTTTTCCATTTGAATCGATTTGTTATGGCAGCGGAAATGCGTTATAATTGAGCAAGAAATATACAAGATTGTTTTGTTTGCTAGAAAAAAATGTACTACACATTAGCTAAATAGGCAGCAGAATTTGCCAGCAGTAATTAATAAGCAAACCTATTTTCCGAGCAGAGATTTTGTCGGGGGATAGCAGTGACTGCTATTTCTTGTTGTGGCCAATACTACACCCCGCCCCTACCGTTACTTCTGCTTGGAGTTACACAATAGATGCCAAGTAATATAGATATCCATTGATGAGTTTGCGAGTTGATCAAGCAGTCCCCATTTATAACGTACAGGGTCCGTGAATCTGAATGCGAACATTAATATATTTGAACAGGCAAAGGAGATCGTTGACTTAATTATTACTAATATTGTATTAATAACAGGGGTCGTCAAAAAAAATAAATCCATCGTAGCCGGTCTCACTAAATACCGAAAACAACCGAAAACAACCGAAAACAACCGAAAACAACCGAAAACAACTTGACATCTACCGAAAACAACCGAAAACAACCCGTAAAATACGGAAAACAATGAAAACAATTTGATATCTACCGAAAACAACTCCATAAATACCGAAAACACCTCAATAAATACCGAAAGCAACTCAATAAATACCGAAAACAACTCGAAACCTCCTAAAACACGCATGAACAACAGATCAGAACTCCAAAACAGCCGGAAAAGGACTCTTAAACAACTACTTATTGCTATTTTCTTTTCATCTACTCGTTACTATCCCTTGCATTATTTTCTCCTTGGCCGAGGGAGAGAATGGGGTGATTCTGGAGGATTTTTGCAGCAAAGGGGAAGTAGACTGTTGAAACACCTTTCTATCACACACTGTTTATTTTGATCATTTAGTTTAATCCAGAATAAGGGGCCTCTGTGGTTATACACGTTTGCGGTTTGTCCATTTAAACCGATTTGTTGTGATAGCGGAATGCGTTAAAATTGAGCAAGAAATGTACTAGATTGTTTTGGTTGCTAGAAGAAAATGTAGTACACATGAGGTAAATGCGCAGCAGGCAGATTCAACAATAATTGATAAGCAAACCCATTTTCGAAGCAGTTTTGTCGGGGGATAGTAGTGACTGCGATTTCATGTTGGGGCCACTACTACACCCCCGCTCCACCGTAACCTCTGCTTGGAGTTACACAATAGATGCCAAGTAGTATAGATATCCATTGATGAGTTTGCGAGTTAACCAAGCAGTCCCCGTTTGTAACATACAGGATACTTACAGGATCCGTGAATCTGAATTCGAACATTAATATATTCCAAAAGGCAAAGGAGATCGTTGACTCTATTATTACTAATATTGTATTAATAACATGGGTCGTCCTAGCCTAACTTCTGTCCAAAATAAAATCAAAATTATTATATAATAACCCATTGAAATGATTTCGGTTGTTTTCGGTAGTTAAAAGTTATTTTCGGTTGTTTTAGGTACTTAGTGAAAGTTGTTTTCGGTTGTTTTCGGTAATTAGTGAAAGTTGTTTTCGGTTGTTTTCGGTATTTAGTGAAAGTTGTTTTCGGTTGTTTTCGGTATTTAGTGAAAGTTGTTTTCGGTTGTTTTCGGTTGTTTTCGGTTGTTTTCGGTTGTTTTCGGTTGTTTTCGGTTGTTTTCGGTTGTTTTCGGTTGTTTTCGGTATTTAGTGAGACCCATCGTAGCCTAACTCCTGTCCAAAATAAAGTCAAAATTATTAAATAATAGCCAACTGAAATTATTGTCTGTTGTTTATGGTTGTGTCGAGTTGTTTTCGGTATTTAGTGAAAGTTGTTTTCGGTTGTTTTCGGTATTTAGTGAAAGTTGTTTTCGGTTGTTTTCGGTATTTAGTGAAAGTTGTTTTCGGTTGTTTTCGGTTGTTTTCGGTTGTTTTCGGTAGTTTTCGGTTGTTTTCGGTTGTTTTCGGTTGTTTTCGGTTGTTTTCGGTTGTTTTCGGTATTTAGTGAGACCCTGTTCTTGGAGGGATGATGCAATTGCGCACGCGCGTAAGACTTGTTGTAAATTCCGGGAATTTTTACCAAGGCCACAGCAAGTAAATTTTATGGATGACATCCTCTGCAGACTGCAAAAAAAGTGCGATGGGACGAAAAAAAAACAAGATAGGTAAAAACAAACAAGATGGCTACATTTTCAAAAATAGGCACCATAAAGCTGTGACCACTGTTGTAAAAAGAACTAAAGGGACAAAACATGGCATCAGAGCCAACAAGGTATTCATTCCTGTTTTTAAGACATGTACTGGTGTGGTAAAAGTGACACTAGTGTGGTAGACTGGCATCATCAACAAAGTTGGTAAGCACACTCATAGCTTCCATAAATCCAATAAGTTTTATTTCTACAACTACAGTCCTGGGTACCTCGCAAGTGTCACTTGTACAAGTACAATCATTAGGCTACAACAAAATATGTTTGCTCATTTTGGTACCTTATCGTCATGTTGACGGTCCCTGCAGAAGAAAAAAATTCTTGTTTTTTTTTCCTGAAATCAGGCGAACATTAATGCGCGCGCGGATGTCATCCATAAAATGTACTTGCTGTGGCCCAATCGAACAATTACTAGTACACTACTCAGTTAGGCTAATATTTCTCTCTTTGTTAGTTACATGTGTCTTATGTTTGAGTATCTGCTATTATGAAATGAAGTAGGCTTTTAAACTGTCCTCATTATCTATGCAAATTAGCCCCTGATTTGTATAATAAAATTTGATTATGTAAGGCATCTCCAGAGCTATCTCACTCTTTCGCTCGCTCACAGTTCATGACAAAAACTATCTGCATTCCAAATACAATGACAATCTGTGAACCTAAATTATTCCACTCCAACGGGATGATGCAACTACATAGGCGCGGAAAAAATCCTGTAGAATTCCGGACAATTTTGCCAATCGGACGCATCATATACTGTTAGCCTAGCCCCTGAGATGTCTATAAAAAACACCATCAAACCACCACACCCTCACCCATTTCACGAAGGTTGAGTTCTGCGAACGCTTGTCTACTTTTAATTTTAGTTATGGCAAACTGCAAGTACGGGAAAAATTTGTACTTGCCAACATAGAGCTTTGATTTTGCTTCGTTTTATTAAAGATTATTTCATTCTTCTTCATTATTTTACGTAATATTATATCATATTGTACCTTGCTTTACATAAATAGAGGCTGAAAATTGTTTTTAAGCCTTATGTTTATGTTTTATGGGTTTTATTTATTTGATTATTTGTTTTTTTACAATTATGTTGAAGGCCATTATCTTGACCTTTGGAACCACAATCCTCTGTGCTTGTCGTAACAAGAAGAGCGCTACCAACGACGGTGTGGATGAGGATGTCGAAGCGGGAAAACTTCAGCCTGTCGATGGTAAGTATTACACATCGTCGCGTGTGCCTATTCCCATTTATACGGTCTTCTAATCACGCTGAGGCGTACTCCAATCCCTATAGAAGGGGGAGGCGGGTTCCTGAGTTTACTTGCACGATGTGTGCCTCTCCTCAAGCACGATCTTTACTCTTCCAGGCTCAGCAAAACAGCATGGACGTTGTGACATCAAGAGATTACCAGTGTGTGAAAGGATTTGTAAATATTGTACATCTAAAGCAGTGGGAGACGAAACACATTTCATTTCCAAATGTTCATTCAACGAAACCGAAAGAATCACCCTGTTTAGAGAAGTCACAAAGACTTATCCCAACTTCCCCACATTGACAGACAAACAGAAGGCCACTTTTCTCTTGAAATCGCAGAACCCACAAATTTAAGAAAATGTGGGGCTTTTCGTCTCCCTCTGCTTCCAAAAAAGAAGTCAAACCCAACCTGCTTAGAAATAGCCAACACTAGTATTAGATTAGAACATTGTTTATGATGTCCATTGTCACTATGTGTATACCATGTACTTGCAATTAGCCCTCGGGCACGAACTTGCAAATAAACTTCTTTATTATCAAGCACAGAAACACCACAGCTCGGTGCTGCAGCTTTGCTTAACATTTAATTGCATCCATCTGTGTTGTGGGTGACGTAACTGGAAGAGCGTTGGGATGAGAATCAAGATGTCCCTTGGGAAGGGTACTTGACACGACTTACCCTTACCGTGGAGTGACGCCCACCGAGCCAAACGGCTAATCTGTCAAAACATGTACCAAAAACACACACGGATCTGATGCGCCAACATTTGCCACCAAGAATCGTAATTATTTTTATATCTCTCCACGTACGTAGAAACCCTCCCTGCTCAGCCCAAGAACGCCTGGGCAGACCCTGAGGAGACGGAACAGCTGAAGCAGCAGCGCGCCGAGAGGAAGAACTGGCTACAGCTGACCGACAACAGCAGGCGGTGCATGGTGGGTATCATCATCATCGCTGCCACCCTGCTGATGGTCAATGAGGCGTGGAGTCCTTCCGCCCCTGCCATCAACCAAGGCCTTACAGCTGGTTTCTTAAATGGGACCGACTCGGTAGGTTCTCTCGTATTTTCCTGGATTGTTTTTTGCAGCCATACTGGTGCTAAATTTAAGCATATTCTATTCAAGAGACAGAATATCGCATTTTACACCAATTATTCGTCAGTGCTCATAGAAGGAATGGACTCCAAATAATCTCTTGTATTCTATTCCCTACGTTGGTCTCGATGTGGTTTCCATTTATTTTTGAGACTTTTTCAAACATTTCAGGAAGATCTTATTCAGAAGATGTTTTACTTCGCAAACGATATCACAATTCATCACAGTGTCTTCTACACCTACCAACCATTTTGATATTGTCTTACACTAACCAATAACACCTACCAACCATTTTGATATTGTCTTACACTAACCAATGAATTTTGTTTTAGGTTAAGGCGCATGAGGATGTGCTGCCGTGGCTTGAAGGTGACTTCGCGCATCAGCTGTACCCAACACAACAGTACAACGGCGACGCGCTGGGCTGGAAGGACGGGGTGTTCATCAGCAACATGCCCGCTTACCGTTTGGGACCGATTCGCCTCGGACAGTTCAGGGGGCACACCGGTACAATCAACCAATCAATCATCAATCAACCAATCGATCAATTGATACAATTTTAGAAATGAAAATTTCTTTTCATTGTGTGTTGGTGCAAATACCTATGAATTGGAAATCAAAAGAAGTATACGATGGGTAATTAAGACTTCTTGATAATTCATCTTCATTTTCTCAGGAATGTGTGACGCTGCACCGTCGGCTCTCCGCTCCAACCAGACGTGCCTGAGTTCATACGTCAGCGGGATAGCAGGCGAGGCACTCGCGTCCTTCCCAGAGTCGAAGGTCGCAACCTTCAGTCGCGTTGTCCACGGTAAAAGGGCCTCATACAGTGGACCCGGCTACAGCGTCGAGCTCGGCGAGATAAAAGCGGAGATGATGGAAGCGCTGAAGGTTCTGAAGGCAAACCAGTGGATCGACCCGTTCACGGCCGCTCTCGTGCTGCACGTCACGCTGTACCACACCAACACCGACCTGGCCAGCACAGTGTCCGTGCTCTTCGAGTTCCCTCCAACAGGGGGAGCCATCACGACCCTCCAAGTCGCCACATTCCCGCTGGCCGCGCAGGGCATCGCTACCACCATCCTTTTCGTGGCCAAGGCAGTATTCGTCGCCTGCCTCCTGTACGTCATCATCCGTCTTGTGAAGAAAGCGCGCAAGGAAGGGAGGACCATCCTGCTCCAGCCCTGGACCATTGTGGACGTGGCGTCGGTCGTGGCGGCGTTCTACGTCATCGGGGCGATCGCGATGAAGGACGCCTTCGCGGGCAAAGCAAAGGCGTTTATCCGCCAAGAACTACAGAAGGGTACGCTATTTGCTGTCTACATCTTGTACCTCCTTATTTAGTTTATTACTGATTCAATCAGTATGAATCAAATTGTATTGTAAGATAAAAATGTAGGTATCTGTTAACCTTTGTATGAATATGAACATTACGTTTCCTGTACAGAGCAACGCGGCTTCGTGGACCTGTCCGATGTCGCCTTCTGGAGTCACCAGTTGGCCTCCGCTGTCGCCATGGTGATCTGGTTCAACCTGGTGAAGATCTGCAGCCTGATGAGTGTCAGTGCCCGGGTTCGCAAATATCTCGGTGAGTTGTGATAGGGCGCGGACAGTCACGTGAGTATGACGTCGTATGACAGTCACGTCATAGTGACGTCAGTTAGTGTTCGCCATGTTGGTGGGTTATGGGCCCGTGTGAATGGTGTAAGTAGTTAATGTCTTTGTGTATCTAGAGACTTGTTCTTTGCCATTACCTATCAATGAAGCACCAGATTATTCACAACCAATTTCCTTTCTTGTAACCATGACTTGTGCATTCCGGACAAATGGAGACCTAAAACCAAACCAAGCTAGCCCATTCACCATCTTGGACCTATCTACCAGTCTAACATGGCGGCGGCTATCTGCCTAGAGTTTTTAACGATAGTTCATTTTTTACATCCTTCATTATGTATTGAAGCTGTCTGGTTCTTCGTCCAGGAAATGTGGCTGTGTCTTATCTACAGTACCCTGGGAAACCAGCTCGAGAAGCTTCGCCTAACGCGCGCCCTCCCGCCTCTATGCACCCGCCCCACTACCAGCTGGCCGCACTTACGCCGGTCCCCAACTATCGCTCGCTTCTCGAAGAGGCAAGTGATAGTTGGGGCCAGCTGGTTCGTGGGCCGGCGGGTGTTAGGCGGGGGGTGTCCCGTGCGCGCTTGTTGTAGGGATCGGTAAACTTTGCGTGCCTCGTTAGGAGTCTGCGTTTTCCCAGGGTATATCTACAGTTATCTCCTCTCCAGATGTCCTGATCCATACCCGCCTGCAGCTGCCGGGCAGCCTGGTCATCTTCATCCTGACCGTCGCAGGCTTCAGCATGTTGGGTGAGTTGGCGATTTAGCAGCCGTAATAGTTAAGGATAGGTATGATATGGTACGATAGTTGAACATACAAGCAGTGGGCTATCCCCCTTCTACAAACCTGTATGGACAGGAGTTCGGAAACGGAGATGGGCCCCACTCGATGCTACATTAAGTGAGGGGAAAACTTTAGATTTGTTATGGTTTACGTTTTGCACTTGTGTTATCTATTAATTTTATCTTACAGCGTCCCATTGTAAAGTTCTGAACGAGGGCTCCGCATTGTCCAGTTCCAGCCCTGATGTAAATTCTGAAACATGACCAAACACCACATACCTCACAATCACAGATTGACAGTTGCTCGCTTCTTAACGGCTTCTGTCCTCCCAGGTCACCTCCTGTTCTGCCCGTACGTGGAGACATTCCGGTCCCTGACCGCCGCCACAGCCGGCCTGACGTTCCTGCCGTGGGGAGACGTCAGCTACGACGTACTCGCCACGCCCAGCGACGTGGTGGGACCCCTGTTCCTCCTCACCTCCAGCTTCACCCTCCTGTTCCTGGTGCTCAGCTTCACGGCCGGCGTGTTCGTCAGCGCGACGTCCGCCATGATGGGCGAGAAGGGCAGGGGGAAGGTCGCCGCGGCACGGCAGCGGAGGGAGAGGCGCGCCAGGGCCGCTAGAGAGGCCGGGGACGCCGCGCCTCCAGCACGTAACGATCTGCACTACTGCAACTGCGATGAGGGCAACGAGTGCTTTGGTCAGACCCACACAGCTGAAACACGGGTCTAAATCAAACCACTGTGATGAGCCTGCATTGTACGGCTGTACAATGCCAATCACTGGGCTCAAAGTACATCCACAGTAAGGTTCTTTCCTCGGACTACTAAGATATGGAACTCTCTCGATGACAACCGGTTCCCTCCTCTACAACCTTTAAAACTTCAAAACCAATAATCATCGCTATCTCCTTGCATAATGATGTTTACTATCCATCAACTTACTGCCTAGAAGTGGTCTTATGGCCTTACTTTGAACAATCCCGACCTCGACCGGAAATGGACATGAACTGGGAATACTAAATTTTATTTGGATAGTCTTTTTTATCAAGTTTTATGTTTCAAGTGATACAAGTGATTGTTTATGTTACTTACATGTGTGTAACTGTTACATTATTACCTGCTTGAAAAAAAACCAGGTATTGATTCTGGTAGGGATCTTTGTGATTCCGGACCGATATCTTTAGAACCTCTGGATGGATTGCGATCACGTTTGCTATGGGGATAGATTTTGTGAGCCATTGTGCTATAGCGCTCATTAGAAGTTTGCTGCAGTTTTGTGGTTCGTTTCAAAAAATACGTTTACACCTTTTTTTTTTCCTTTTTTGAGTAGAGTGGTCCCAGTAACTGATAGCCAGCTGGGCAATTAGGCACCACTGTGTGCGGGGTGAATCACTGTATACACATTAGGGATATGTGCCAGGTGCAGATGTAACAATAGGAAATAAAAAGGAAATGGTAAGGTCACTAGAAATGTGTAGTTTTGGATTTACCATATTTACCACCATTTACCGTAGATATATAAGAACAATGATGGAGTAATTTTGCCAGACGTCAAACCATATCAACCCCACAGCACACCATACGCACCGTAACAAAACAAAATATTTCATGCAGGTTTGAGCTTTCAGACTCTTGTTTGTTTATGTTCCTTGATTGATATCACTTGTAAATTGTACTGCTGCCATTGATATCTATGATTTTCACTTGAATATTAAGTTACAAAGCATGATGAACTGCTATATACTTCACATACATGCCTTACCTTTTGTGTTAGATCCACTGTTGGTGGGTCGCTACTTTAATAGAGGTGACTGGCTTTAGATGAAAGGGGTAATCATTGAAAATCAAGTTCAAAATTGAATGTAACTCGACGTAAATATCACTTGCATTTTTGGCAAAGAGGAAATTTTTACTACTAAATCGATGTCCAACGTCTCATATCAGTATGGCATGGTCATAAGAAAAATAAGGAAAATTGCATTATTTTCAGGATAGGTCTTAAGCATTTTCGACAAATGTTATCAAAGTTGTGTAAAAACAAAACATTTTGGCTTTTTTTTATTCTGTATTTCTGATAGCCTGTAACGGCAGTGACAAGTTTTTCAGTTCTTTCAACATTACTGCTATTCTATTAAAGGAAAAAAAAAATGTTATGTAATTTAGCATATCTTTCGTGATAAAATATTCCTAATATTTACTAATTTAATGACGTCATCGGCCAAAATCCAACATGGCAGACCATATTGCCAGATTAAGTATAACTAGCTTAGTATCCAGATAAACCAAAAAAGTCGGTCTGAATAGGGTTGGATCAAAGGATGCTGCTTGCAACTAACGCGAGTGCCTACTTTGATTGCATGAATTGCACGAATGCTTGCAGAGTAGAGATACACAGAAAAATTAGCAAGAAAGTACAATATTTGTTCGATCGAATTGAATTCAACTTCATCAGATAAAGAAGCAAAAAGTCTGACGGTAAAAGGTATCAATCAAATCTTCGTATTGATTCTGGTTAGAATTCAAAATAGCCTGCTCGGAAGAAGAAAAAATACCGGCTGTATTCATCTATTTTCAGGATTTGTCACATGTCAACAAACTTATCTAAATTTCCGACAAGTGTTATCGTATCAAATTTTTATGTAATCAAATTTGGGCCGAAAAATGTGACTGGCATTTTGGAGGAAACAATTTTTTTTCAACTTCAACACTAAATCAAATGACTACCTTGTAAAATCAACTCTACAGCGAAATATTTGTCCGACGATTTGACTCGAATAAACTTTGATTGACTTGCTATTTCAGCATGTGTCTTTATTTTATACTGACAAGTTAAGTAGCATTTGTTGTCATCTGCTAAATGTGACACCAATCATTTCAAGTACATCAAGCAAGCCTAAGAAACAAAACACAAAACAAATTATTCTTTCATTCCCTTCCCTTGTAATAATAGTCCTTTGTAAGATAGATAAGTCTTCAACAAGCTACACACAATCACTGATAGATAGAGGTCCAGCGCTGTTCCTCGCATGATAAGGCTACTGAATGCTTGATTGCCCTTGCTTGACACACAATCTTTGTGTTTTGAAATATTAATCTCAAAGATTTATACAATATATGAATAAAAATATCCTAAGATTCTATGAACAGTATTTATTTCAATGTCTCGTATCTTTATGGCCTGTAATGGTCATATTGATGTCACTAATCGATGTTTTTAATCTGTGTACCGTACAGTAGTGCGTTTGATCGACATTTTTTTTAAACTCGTGTAATGCTATATGTATTTTAATAATCAGGGTCATCAGCAATATCCTACTTAACTTTTGTCGATTTTAATACTGTAAAGTTTCCCACGCAATTCAGCCCGAGCTAGCAACAGCCACCATTTCGTTACCTTTTGATATACGCACTTTAGAATTCATTCGTTGAATAGTTGCTAGTTCGTCTTTTGGTCAATCATGAAGTTCGACGTTCCAATCATGACATCTTACAATTGAAGGTGAAGAAACACAGGTAGAAACTCCGGTTTTCAGACGAGCACGACAAGGAGCAAATTGCCATGATATTTTATTCTCGTCCTTTTAAAGAGACTCAAATGTCGCACAGTCAAAGAGTGAAACATGATAAAACACTCAAACGACGGTATTACAACGGCATCCCCGAGGTAATGCCTTCTCTATCTTGGGAGACGCCTGTAGAAGTCAGAAAAGAGCAGGATGAGGCTATAGAAATCAACTTAAGTCTTCAATAGTTTATAATAGCTCCATTAGAGATACCATTCCTAGTGCGTAGCATTAGATATGTTATTCCTAGCGCATACCCTTAAGGGATCATGACAGCTCAGTGGAGAGTCTTATGATGTGTCAGTCCCTGTTTGACGCACAGCAGTTAAGGAACGCCTATCCGCCTTAAGAACCTACGTCGTTCTTTATTGTACTCTCTGTTAATCTTCTGAAACGAGACACGTCTTAATTGATATCCCGCAATAAATAAGACGTCAGACAGGTGATTGAGCTCAGGTGTGTAATTGTATTGTCGCATTATCTTACCATCTTCGTTCACGAGGTGCTCTGTAAGTCCAATTACTTACAAGAGCTGAATGAGAAACTGGTGAGGAAGAAACGAATAGAAATTCAAACGACGACAACGTGCTGTGAATATGACAAGAAGTAACGAAAAGCAGTTGAAATGTTCACGATGGTCAAATTTGGCCCCAAAATTTCCAGACTTCTATATGGGGTTTTAGAACATCTGACGTGATCGAACAGAACGGGCGTTCTATTGGAGGTCACCCGCGGTCACCCGCAGGTTGTTACAGTAAACACGCAGAAAACGCCCTTACTTTTCCAGGTGCCGTGCGTCAGAGGAACAACAAACATTTTCACAACTAAAAACCACAATCTGGCCAGGTTAATTTTGCTGCCGTTCAGTTTGGAACATGTGACATGTAACAAAGCTGCTGGCGTCATTATTGGTGACATTGAATGTTACAACACTTGTTTACGGCAGTATCAATTACCCCATGTCCCTATCAGCGCGACTCGACATATGGCCAAACATGGTATTTAAATCGCTTACAAAACGCGTGCAAATCAACTGTGTCAGGACTTAAATTGTCGACAACTAATATCTCCAGCTTTGTGTCTTAGGGATTTTTGGAATGTGGAGGCAATTTTGAGTCTTTGCATTGGTCATTCTTCGACAAAGAGTTGGCATGGATTGTCAAAAATTTGTCAAAAAGTTCATTTTTGGTTTGGAAATTAAAGTAAGAGTTCAACTTAGATGAGAGCGACATCTGTCAACACAGACAAAGTTTCAAATTAAAATTGTAGTGCGACATGAGTAATACTGCATTGAAGCTAGTTGATATAAAGGAGATAGTCGATCAGACGGTTGGGTACATGAAGTGACCTGACGTGCTGTAGTCTCTCTGGTCCGATGATGTGCCTGATGCGTCTTCTGCACTGCCATTTCAGGAGAACTAGAGAAGGAACACAGCAAGTGTTTGATCGTAGAGTGCAGCGGGTATAGAACCTTTCCCTATTTATTGTGTAATTAGATTCGTGCATTTACTATTCCACTATGTAAAGTATTACTCAAACTATCTACCTAGCGAAATTCATCGTCATCATCCGGGCGTGCTGGTTACCGAAAATAAAACCAACATAATCAACCTCTTTTATAATCATTTTATTTTATTTCATTTTAAAGACTGAAACAAAGCCGCCACTTGCTGTTGTTAGCATGGAGTTAGCAAAAACATTTTGCGCCATCAAAAACATCTTAAGAATGGAATATCATAAATTAAAGATGGTGTACGTAAACCGGGTAAAGCATGGCAGCATATTGAAAATAACATTTACATATGAATCTACCTGGATATCTTTGAAATAAAGGTTAACACTTTTAAGAGATAGTTTAACATAAGAACAGCCCACAAGTATCTTAAATCAATTTAGGCAGACTGTGTGGCGTTACCTTACTGTTGTTAATGATCACACAACACGCTAAAACACTAAAACACATAATATTATACTACACACACACACATACACACACGTGTTTACCCAAACACACAGACATACATCACAAAATCACTACATGTGCATACAAACATTCGCACACACATACTCATACACACACAAACACCGTACATACATACGACTAGGTATACACACCTATACATTCAAGTACAAACACATACACACACATACGAATACGAACCGACACAGATATTGAAGAGTGGTACTTGCACAACCAATAAGTAATAGGAAAATGCTCACCGACATTTTAGATATTTGTACCATCTTCCGAACCATATTTTTGTCTTACCCTGTGGGAAAAAAATTACATGAATTATTCTTAAGTTAAGGAAAAGTGCTGTTAAATAAGGGTTATAAAAAGTTCATCCCATTTAATGCATTCTATCGAAAGCTTTATCGTTTTAAGAAGTTCAAATTCAGAAAAAGTACTTTGGTCTTACTTGGTATTCTCGAAAAGCTTTCAGCACGGCCTCTCTATGTTCACGTGTAACAGGCTCTCGACATCCTAAATGCTGTCCAACTGATTCTTCTGCTGTTTTACTGTCCTGGTAACAAAAAGAGGGAACGTTTCGTTATGGAGCTCATAAGGAGTGTTTACGAGGCCGGCAACAGCCTGCTACAGTTGCAATGTCAAACCGATGAGACGTCGGGAAGTTTACAGGCTTTTTTGCCCACGCCTCTGGAACGGAGCGTCCCTTTTGCCTTTTGGATGCATATCAATTATTAAATCCAACACATTAAAATCGTGTGACGACCTACATTAAATATGATAAAGTCTCAAGGTGAAAAAAAAATGTTAAATACTTTGTTTTGAATAGTGCTGTCGGCACCTGCCGCCAGAAGCTCTTTCACACACTCGGGATGACCATATGTTGTAGCATTATGTAGGGCCGTATTTCCCTGTAAAACAAGAGTATGAAATTCAAATTAGTTTGATACAAAATTACCATGGCTTAGATCCCCCGCGTCTTATGATAAATTGGGCAGTAAGCAGTCACCATTCCAGGCGATTTATTTTTGAGCAAGAGTGTCAACTTCCTTCAGGGTGGGCCAATGTCCCTTGTATGAAAGTTTGAAAATAAGTTAAACCCTTCCCGCGCCAAGATGGCGCCTAGGGCGGTGCCCATCTCTGTTTTATTAGCCCTGTGCAAGCACTACAGCAGGGGGCTAGTCCACTGGAATATGACCTTGTTGTGTTGAGTGGTGTTAAACAACATTTTCATATTCTAAATCCAAAGTACCTGCATGTCTTGTTGGTTTGAATCCGCACCACCTTGTATTAGAGCGTGCACGGTTCTCGCATGGCCGCTGTAGGAAGCCGAATGTGTTGGCGTGATTGCCTGTAAAACAGGACGTGCTTTTGAAAAGCTGACATTGGGTCCTTGTGAGAATTCAGTTTTAGTTCAGTTAGGTTCAGAATTAGGTGATTATATAGGGGGTGGGTTTGCCAATTGCGCATAAACTAATGCACTATAGCTAGTAATATTGAAAATTTACAAGCAATTTATGCGAAAAAAAACACAACAGTGCCGCAGTGAACGAACCCCGTAGTGACGCACCGTTGCCGTGAGTACATTGAGAGTCAAGCTTTAGCATGCATTAAGCATGGGTTGCATTGGAAGATCTTTATGCAGCATTTGCTTTGTATCCTTGCAGATACACAGCGTGATTTTTTTGGGTTAGATATACTCACACTGCTATCTATAGCATTTGGATCCGCTCCGGCTTTGAGCAATACTTGCACACTTTTTGTGTAACCTTTGTGAGCTGCGTAGTGAAGCGGTGTAAAACCCTGAAACAAATACGAATGGCAACAACACTGGTGATATGAAGATATGAGCCAAATGGGAAACTTTAATCGGGTTTTCAGAAAACCTTGTCCAGTCTAAACAAAGAAATTCGGGCGGAAAACTCTGTCCAGTCTGAAAAGAGGGTCTGCATAAGGGCTCCTGACAATGCTTACAATTACTCAGAAAGCACTCACGCTAAACTGATTCACATAACTATAGAATCGGCAGTATAATGAGCGACCCAAATGTGCTCTATATAACCATACGATTTTTAAAAGAATTGTTGTATACTTATAGTAGCTTACAACGTATACCCCCATGCAGACCCCTTTTTCAGACTGGGCAGGGTTTTCCGCAGTACAGACTGGACAGGGTTTTCAGAAAACCCACTTTAATCAGGACATTATCTTAATACTTATTATGTAAAAATATTTTAACCTCATTAGCAGTAGTTTCGAGCCTAGGAAGTAATTTGCTCTTGTCAGAAATTGCCCTGGCGTACAGGAAGGAAATAATTCATTATCGTTGTATTAGGCGGTGTTAATTGGATGATATGGATGAAATCGGTTTCCAAATATAAGAAAGTTGCGAACCATACTCTGAATCGCACAAAGCAGGTGCAAAATGAAAGAAAAATATATCTTAAAACATATACTAATATCGTGAAATGTGGAGGTCAATTCCAATGACAAAGAATAAAATGTAAAAGAATAAAAATGAAGAATCTATATTGCTCGGTATATCATGCTCGATGTACATGTGCTATGTTATTGTTGAGTCTTTCTGACCACTTAACTACTTTAATTTCAGTAATAACAAATGCAACTTTATTTTTGCAAAACCGTGTTTATTTCATTCACAATCCCACATCGATGTAGATGTTCCCAGATTATGTCATCAATGTATAATTAAATCAACATGGCCTTAGCGATGACCAGTCGTCACAGCCAATCTGATACCCCTACCCATAATATATGCTGTTCGGGAAGGGATTACTAGCCAATCACGTTGCTTCTTGACTGCAAGTGGCGTCGTGATTGGCAAATGACTGCTGGTCAGCGATTGCGCAGTGAGAAGCACAGATCGTATGTCTGCATGCCAGGGGCGTTGCTTCATACATACCTGCCAGTCTCTTTTGTTGGGATCAGCCCCGGCTGTGAGTAGAAGTTGCACTGCTCCTGCATTCCCATTCCCTGCTACCCAGTGAAGTGGAGTGGCATTCTGAAATTTACATCAAGGCAAAAGTCTTCGTCTACTTGTGTCATCTTGCAAAAACAAAGAAATTAAAAAAAAAAAAACCTGTGCCGTACGTGTACGCACAACTTCAAACACCTGCACTTAGCATAGATACCATGATTTTTATTCTACTTACGAGTATATTGCAAAATGATTATATGATTAGAGGATGAGGACTGATTAGAAATCAGACCAGATAATTTCCCTTAATAAAAGTTGACAATTGTTCACCGACGTTTTTGCCTGAAACATCCGGGTTAGTTCCTTCATCTAATAGTTGCTGTAATCTTTCTGTGAAGCCATGCTCCGCAGCAGCACACAGTTCCTGTGACATAAAAAGATCTTACATAAATGTGCTTTGGGAGTGACTGCCAGTGTATGTTCGTGTGTGTGTGTGTGTGTGTGTGTGTGCGTGTTGGGGGGGGGGGGTAATAAAAGATCATTTATATGACCTCAGCTTTTTGATACAAAATAGACTAATAAGTTTATGATTATATGCCACTTTTGAGTGATTAGATATGGGTGCTTTCAAAAAAGGAAGATCTTCATTGTGCTCTTGTTGTCTACCACTAGTCTGCAAGGTGCCTAACTGATTACCCCACCCCACGGGACCTCCTGGTGACCAGCATGATGTTGTTTACAAACAATAGCGTCTACTTTAGGAGGGGATAACCTTGTACGGTTTGTTTTTGCACATTTCAAGAACAATAGGAAGTTGAAATAATGATGCAAATATGCTAAAAAGTTGCTGTATATATACGGTCACTATAGGCCAGTTACATTAAGTTTTTTTTTCTGGAGAATATTTCAGTTTTGAAGCCTAAATCTTACGTAGTATACTTTTGATACAGTTTGTTTGTCGGCAAATCTTGCCGAATTGTTTTATCCTCCATGAAAATTCATGATTTTGCGAAACATTTTTGACACAAAAAATAATGTCTTTCACTTGTGCGCTGCTAATTCTAAGTAAGTAACTTGTGCGGTGGTGCCTTCAGTTCTTATGTGATTTCCAAGACAGTTCTTCGAAAATCATAGTAACTACAGATAAAAAAATAATTACTAACATAGGATTGAATAAATGGTAAGTTCACAATAATATAACAAAGTAGTAAAATGTCCATTTTGGATCAAAAAGTCATATGCGAACTCACGTCAAAATTGGTTTTGCCTTTTAGCAGAAAATAGCATGTCAAAGTTACAACACAAATGATAAAGCAAACTAACCCATTCCTTGTCGTTCATGTCCGTCCGTTAACGTGAGTCCTCCGGCCAGCTGCTACTGTTAGGAGGGTTATCAATAAGTCTTGTGCTTCAATCAGATTTTATCATATAGCCAGGCGACGCGGGCCAATCAGAAGGCCCCGTTCCAAGTTGGTTATGACGCCGTAACGCATAGATTCCGGCCGGCCCGGTGTGTATCGCTCCTTGTGATTGGTCAGAATTTGAATCGACAACGTACGTTGTCGATTTGCATCAACAACATAATTTGAATGTTGTCGATAAAAATCAGCAACAAATAAATTCTGACCAATCACAAGGAGCGATACTCACAGGACTCTGTCCAATCAGAATGAGAGATATATGAATAGCATAGAGTAATGAGGAAAGATCAGACCCCGGAGGGAAGAATGATCATGAAGTACAGTAGAATTTTGAAAAGGTTTGCCATGTCAAGACTGCGATGTTTCAAATATTTTCTGCAGAAATTTTGGATCCAAAATGCAATATCAAATCTCCCTATGTATTGAAGAACAGATGTGAATTTTCAGAAAGTCTACAAAGGAATTCACAAGTATAGTAGCAATTGCTTAGATGAAGATCGGATTTTAAAACGCCAGTGGAAGTCATATAATAAACCAAACAGATCCCATTGCAGCAAAATGGATCAGTGGTTTGATTATCGTCGATTCACCAGTTTTCACACTGTCAGATAGTTAGGTTCAGATTTACGTCTGGGCCTAGAACTGATCCTCTGGACCTAGACCTGGACCTAGACCTGAACCGTACCTAGGCATGAATTTTCTGAACAAGGACCCAGTCACTCCACTTGCGTAAGGGCTTTCAAAAGGACGTCGACCGGAAAGTAATGACCACAATGACTTGAAATTTGGTAGGTATCTATATAAGGCTTTATATATACTATATAATTGTGCCCCAAAATTTGGGTGGTACACCCCTTGTATTAAAAACATTGGTAATTAAACTGGGAAGTTAAGTACAAAGTAACCTGCTCGAGCGACCACCTCTTCTCAGCGACCACCTGGCCATTTCGACCGCTTTTTCTCGGTCCCGATTATTTTTCCCATTGACGTAAGCATTAAGCGACCTTTCCTCAACGACCACCTGGCCAACGCGACCGGTCCAAATTGGGACCCATAACGACCGCATCAGTTTCAAAATTGAGGTTTTCATCGATTTTTGATGATAACTATCGCGTTTTTGTGCCGAAATCGGCCAGTTAGCGTCGGATTTTGACTGACATTACGATGTTACGTTTAGAATAAAGATAGTGGCGGTCAAAGGGTGGGTCAATGGTGCAGTCTACTGTAATATGGGAGGAAATTTCGTTGTAAGAAGATCCGAATTAGTTGTTACAGAAGTTTTTTAAAAACCTATATCATTATAAAGAGAACGAATGCTGAAACGTATATAGCCTCAAACTTTTTAAAGAATCTGTGTAGCTCATACCGTTTTAAGAAAGATCTGTGTGAGTGCTTTTGCCCAACTGTACTGTACATTCACCCGTGGGTAAGTACGCTATCGGGACGTACCGGGCATCGGATACGAAAGGTGCACCGTAATTATTTCAGATACGGTGATCAAGAACACAGCGACGCATAAAGGCTTGTATGGTAACTGACAGCATCAAAGTTCCCTTACTGTCTAAAACGTTAGTGTACAAATATTGAGCTTTAAAACACTGTATCGTAGAAAAGCTCAATAAAAGCTTGGGGTTGAATTTACAATTTACAGTGTGCGTGTTGTATTTGGCATTAAAAACCTCGCTTCTTTGCATGCGTGCAGTGCGCTTGCTATGTGCCATTAAACACAACGGAAACCATATATACTTTGCATCGAGCATGTTTTGAGTCGATACTCTTCTCAGCGACCACCTGTCCAAATCGACCACTTTTTGCCGGTCCCCCGGGTGGTCGTCTTGGGCAGGTTTGACTGTATCTACATCCTAAGGTGTGTAAACAAATCTCAGACGTTAATTTTAGACAGCATTCACTGACTGAGTATTCAGTCCATCAGATATTCAACCACAGGTACGTAAATAAGGTTAATGTAATTCTAAGACAGATCAATTTAATAAAGCGTACGGGAAGACAATGAGGTAATAGGGAGATGTTAAAATATATCGTAATATTGAGAGACGTGACTTATTGGCATGTACAACTTTGGCATTTTTTCATCTCTTTGAAAGAAACTGGATGCCCATTTCTACACCTTAGTGGAGTTACGAAAATCGTGTACAGTGCTTTTCCAAGGGTAAAAGATCAGTAGCCTGGCAGGATTTGAACCCAGGTAACTCCACGCGACCTTGCGCATTAAAGATAATTGGTATGGCATAACAAGCCTTGAAATAGTCAGGGTCAGCAACAATAGCGCTTAGTAACTTGGTTGCATGTTACATATTCCCAACCATACGTTAACACAGAAGTGATATTCGTATGATAATAGTTTACATTTGGGAAAAAAAATTTCGGAAGCAATATATTAATTTACACAGGAAAAAATAGAATTTTACCGTGTGGAAACCTGCAAATGACCGCAGGTTACCCCTATCACAGGATAGCCTGCTAGAAGTACGTCCGATCGAACACAATTTGGGCTCTAAAATCTAAGACAATTCAGTCATTTTTAAGGGGGGGGCACAATTTGATCATATAAAGAAGTGGGACACATATCTGTATGCGTTTTTCAGGGTAAAGAAACGGTTTAAAAATAAAATTTGCCGCGTTTATGTCCTTGATAGCTGTTCAGTACCCGCAAATCACGATTCATATTTCCGACAATTCTTGTACATGTTTTAACTGCAGTCTAGTCACATTACTTTTACCTTTGACTTTTTTTCTGCCCAACTCGCAGAAAGAGCAACATGTACAAGTTATGCAGTTTGAGATGATTTCTAAGCAGCTGAAGATAGGAGAAAACGTCGTAAACAAGCTCTGGCCTGGGGCGTCTCGTGATACAAGTACTCTCATGCTCCAGAACTACAGAGACAAGAAACTTACGTGGAGGATTCAGAACTTCAGCAACTCCGCGTACATAAAAAAATTATTCCAAACCTCTATCCGGCAAGATGGCGTTCGGACGTTACACGACGTTTTTCACAGAGAAAAGTCACTGTGGTGTGTTGGACTAAGTCTCTGACACATATTCTGGATAGGACCTTCCCTTCATACATTGCCGTTGGCAAGGTCCGCGTGTGTTTGGGAGCAGTCTGACCAGTTTAGTTCACCCCTGTCTTTGTTGAAAATATAAATTTAGAAAGTACTGGTCAATCACCTTGCCAGGAGGAACACACAAATTTCCTCGAGTTTTGTTACAATTAGCGGTAGGCAATTCACATGTTTGCAGAGACAATGCTAGAAAATTTAAAGTAGTTGTTATGTACTTACCAGTATATGACCTGTAGACTAGCCGTACGAACACCCAAAATGGGGGAATGGAAGAACCCAAGAGGGGTTAGTCTGTGATCCTGAAAAGTGTATCGGTACCGAACGTAAAGAGAAGCGGTCAAAACAACAGTGTAAAGAAGTAATCATGGAGACGGGTTCGGTACTTCCATGAGTTTTCCCATTTCAGTAAAGTTCCGACAGACTGGTTGGTTACATTTTTATATTTTCACTAGCATGTCTCTCTCTCTCTGTGAACAAGATAACTGACTCAAGAACGGCTGGGTGGGTTTGTTTCATACACTAGTTAGTGTGTTGATGGGAGGCAGCGAAAACTGGAAATGATACAATTTTGGGCCCCCTACCGGCTTCCCTTGGTACTGCAGAGGAAGTTTATGTACATGTTTTGCTGTCATTTCTGCAAAATGATAAATGATCGGAGATTTTTACTTAGAGTAGTTAGTTAGTTGAAGTCACCATGCACTGATTATGCAAATGTCATTTGCATAAAATCTATATCATGGAGGTATGATGTTGCTGAACTCTAGGTTTGGGTGTGTCACTTTAATTAGCTATAAAAGCTATCAGCATTTCAAAAAGGAATACTATATAGCATGTTCAGCATCACTGACTTATTTACATTCTCACTTGAGCATATACTGACCAGAATGTTTGGTTTTCTTACATATTACAAGGGAAATATACATATATTCATTTAAGATACAAGGAGCTGATGTGATATGAATAAGGCCATATTGATTATTTTTACTCCGCGTACCGTACTCCTACTGCACAGTACCTGCACCTGCTTGACAATTATTAAAACGTATGCCCTACTTTTAAAAAAGTTCACTGCAATAATAAATGTACCCACATCACAAGGAGATTATGACGGTACTTAGACCTAGTTTTCGAAGTGGAAATTGTTGAATGGCGTAATGTTATTTTATGATTAAAATTTTCTTAATGGAAGATGCGTTTTTTTTCACTCTCGGAAAAATAAGAGTTGCCACAATTCTAAAAACCAATCAGTTATGCATAGGCGCTCCTGTGGAAGATTATATTCTTCCATATGGGCCCGGGGCATATTGGGCAAGCTCTGTTTTGACCTGGAATCAATTCACAATATTAGTTCTCTTTTGGGGATAACTTACAGTTAAAATATTGCATTTTTGCGCAGGGGTGACTTGGAATAGTCCAATGTTGCGTGGGAATGGGTATGGCTGAAATATGCTGTATTTGCACCCAAGCAAATGTCGGCCTTTCTAGTTAGTTAGTTTTTTTTTTTATAATTATCTGCAATTTTGAAGCATACATTTGGTAAATATTCAGCTGTATTGTACTATTTGTGGTATGGTTGATATTTACAGATGGGGATAATTGATACAATCCATATAATCAAATCAACATGGCCTAAATACAAACCATATATGAGACTGAAAGTGAAACAAGTAACACAACCAACACATGAGAAAAATACATTTAAAGTCAGGTTTAATTCTAAACAAGAACACCAATTCTACATGTACATCAATATGCTTAGTCACAAAAAAAAACACATTTACGTATTAAAGGGATATGTTTTTGGTCTGTGACCCATTTAACATTACAATACTGTAAAAAATTGTTAGGTACAAGTCAGAAATACCTGATATTTGACTAATGATACTGTATCTGAGTACTGTAATTCACTTTATGTTCACGGTAGCAAAATTTCGCGGTGTGAGAAAAAATTAAGTGTTAACGGCACTCTATGTTCGCGGTGGCGGCGGTTCACCAAAAGAAAGTCGGCCTGTTTCGGCCGTGATTTGATGACAGCGCACGGAACGCAACAGGGCCAATGACCCCTGATATGTCGCAATCACATTTGCCGCATAGGCTGACGGGATACCCACGCCAAACACAAGCGACGCGGGCGCCATTTTGAAATATTTTCGGCGTGAAAGACGGCGCTAAGTTTTAAACTTTCAGCGTAATTTGTGGACACAAATTGTACACAAATTGTACACAAGAAGGTGAAGAGTTTATCTCTCCGATATTTACAGTAGTTCCAACTCAGAATTATGAAACGAACGTCTTTTTTTCGGCATGTAAGCGGAGTTTTGTTTGCCACGTTTCTAGTCGTAAAAATTTCCCCGCTATTATTGTTGTGAATCTTAGTTGCTGTAATTCCATAGCCATTACTTGTATTTGTAAAGACCGGTACTACTCAGTTTTATTTTTTGTTCTGTTTTTAACTTGTAGAAATCTAGTTAAACTATGATAATGTACTAAGTAGATTGTTATCGCAGCCATGTCACGGCGTGTACGTAAGTTTTGTTAGTAAGCAAAGCCGATATGTTTCTTTTTCCTCCGGTCGCCGGTGGCACATTTCTATACAATAATGACTCCCTGTATCGTATATGTGTTGAATCAACTTTTATTTTTACAACATACTGGTATTTCTGTAAATTCGCTGGTTTATTTGTACTCATCACCTGAAACTCCGCGACTTTGTTGAAAATTCCTTTGTCTAACGCTTGGCTTGGGTACCGCCATTTTGTAACATTTTTTTTATGTATCGCTAGCTGTAGTTGTACAAATATACGAGTCATTTTTTGTACTAGTACTAGTACTTTCAGTGATGATCCTGTAGTAATTCCTTGCTTGAATAGCACTGTAGTAGTTTTTGGCGACGCCTGATGGGCGAGCCTAATAGTATAGTGTGGGACCGTTCGAGAAAAATTCTAAGAACTGTATAGGAATGTCAGGTATGCCAAAGTCCGCGCATGAGTATTTGCATCATGCCGGACTGAACCACTACCTCCACGGGTAAGCTTTATGTGCGCGGCGTCCCCGGACGTGTCTGTGCGAGTGCTCTCGATCGAGTCCCCGTTTTCAGCCTTTTTAGGCTGTTTACAGGGCGAGTTTAGGTCTGAAGTTTCCAGAATCGGTTAGCTGGGTGCCCCAGGATCATTTCGGTGTGTTTTTGTGCATCAACGTTGTGTTTTGGAGGAGTTACGAGTGTTTTTTGAAACATCGTACCCTCCTCGGCAAGCATACGGGTCTGCCGGCCCCTGCACTCCGCCAAACGAGGGTAGGGACTTACGGGCAATCTTTGCGGCTCGATTCCTCCTCTCCCCGTGAGAGGAGAATCCCCAGACTTTGTAGGTAAGTCAAGCAGGTTTGCCTCACAATTCCTGCTTGATTTCGTTTCGATCAGCCTTGTTTTTCTGTTGTTTGGGGCAGATTTAGTACCCTTACCCCCCGTCGTAAGCGACGGGACTGACAGTGGTACGGTCCAAACGTTCTGTTTACGTCTGATCAAGACAGACAAAGAAATCTCCAAACCCCCCTCATAACTCGGGTTTGGTTCATCATACCCGGGTGAAATTTAAGTGGTTTGTTGTGCTAATTTTTTGCTACTAGTGCTGTGATTTTGGGGTGCGTACCTTGTTTTCTAAGGTACTTAGCGACCATCACCCCAAAAAGGGAGGTTTTTGAACCGTCCCCTCACAGACAGTGTAACTGGATCACACCGCTATTTTTAGAGGAGGCCACATATCGAGGGTCTTTTAGGGGTTCCCGGGAGCGTTTCCGGGACTCCAAAGGGGGTTTCTGGATACCTTAAAACCCCTTTTCTCTCTGTAAAGCGTGCTACAGAGCTACGAATGATGCCGCAGGTCACCCCCTCCGCATACACGAAAAGGAGGACTGTTGGTATCACCTTCCTGGAGAACCAGGACGCGGAGTTCGATGACATCGTTGAACTTTTGCGTAAACATAAGGTGTATATTATGAGGGACTGCGCTGGCGTCCAAAATAAGGGAAGGGGATGGGCCGAAGTGGTGTTTTAGACCACCAGCGCACTGAACAGGGTGGCTCCAGCCCTCGCAGCCGACAGAACCATCGATGTCGAGCTGTATGGGAATGGAGTTACGAAGGACCATTGGGACAAAACCTGTTTTAGCGAAGGAGCTGTGTGCTCACAGCGAAGGGGGTGCATGCTCGGCGAAGGAGCTGTGTGCTCACAGCGAAGGGGCTGCATGCTCGGCGAAGGAGCTGTGTGCTGACAGCAAATGGGCTGTGTGCTCAGCGACGTACCTGTGTGCTCGGGGAAGGAGCTGTGTGCTCACAGCAAAGGGGCTGCATGCTCGGCAAAGGATCTGTGTGCTCACAGCAAAGGGCTGTGTGCACCAGGCTGAAGTTGGCCGCCGATTGGTAGCCGCCGATCCAGCCGCCGATTCGTCATTAGACAAAATATAGCATCCCATTCAGACGCCCATTCGAAGAAACAAAAAATTCCTAATTTCCTTTAAAAGCTTAAATGGATATCAATAACTGCTAGATATTGTCTGTTACCGCCCGATGTATGTATGTATAAACATAAATAATAACAGAAAGTATGATATCAACGATTAAGCACAAATAGTAGGCCCAATGGACGGCCAACTTCAGCCTGGTCTAAAATCGGCTGCCATACGTATACGGCTTGTAGAGCAATCTGCTACTTATCTAGACGTGGCCTATGAATTTTTAAGACGAATTTAGATAGCGCATACCCTAACGTATTCCAAACAAGTATCAAATCTTACGGGCCGAATTTAATTAATGATAGAGGGGAATTAGCCTCCATAGCAGGCTCTCTAAATCGGCTGCCATATGGCTTGTTGAGCACTCTGCTACTTATCTAAACCTCTCCCGTGAACTTTTAATACGAATTTAGATTGCATATACACCAACGTATTCAATACAAGTATCAAATCTTAAGGGCCGGATTTAATTGATAAACTAGAGGGGAACGTATTATACTAAAAACTTTCGCTGGCGTTTTAATGTAAGCATCATTACCTGCCTGTTTAGATCAAGTTTGACTGTATATACTGTAAATGCAGACTCTTTCGCGGTGGTTTTATATTCGCGGTTTTCGCGGTGGCCTCTTCATAGCGAACTCAAAACCACCGCAAACATTTCCCTTCTGTGTTCTGTCCGTGCCGTCTACGGCACTCCCTTCTCACAACATGTATGTAGTATAACGTTACATTGTCAAAGTATGATGACATTTAGTTCGCATTCATTCATTTCTACATAACACCTACTGTATAACACCATGGTATACAACTACAAGTATTACTGTACTAGTAATCAGAGGGTAGATATGGTTAGATCAGTGACTGTCACAGTTGATCACGCCAGCACTGTCAAAGTCAAAAGTGGACTGTTCTGGTCGTTTGTAGCGCCCTTGACGAGTAACATGTAAGACTTTTTCTTTGTTTTGGCAAACAATATAGTCATTGTTGACGTACGTCTCTTTTAAGAATTTATCTTTGAAGAAAATAAGTTTTGGTGACAATTTATGATACAATATAGTGTTGACAATACAGTGCGTATCTAATTTGAATATTCTCACGACACCCCCACATCTGGTGATCGTCACGAGACTTACAAATACGTGTACAATACTTGCTCTGTTCTTTTACACATATATGATTCGCTGGTTAAATGTTCTTGTGTCCCATCAACATGGGTCAACACCTGATCATTTTCTATCGGTTTGTGCTTCTATCAAACTTTGTTCTACAAACCACAAGCGTATAAAATGAAAACTATGTCATAGTCGATCCAGGAAGTTATCAAATATTGAGTTCGGACACCTTACTGGATTTCTAAGCATACCATTTTTGTGAGCATGTTGTTAAAACTTCGTCCAAAAATGCACACAAAATCATAGTTAATTCATCTTAGTGGAAACCGCAGCATCAGTGTCGAATGTACACTACACATCGCTGAGTCCTTACCTGAGAGTTTACTTGTCGTGCCTTCTTCCTCTGAATACAGAAGTCAAAAGAGACCGTGTGATGTGTTCATTTAGAGTTATGTCAGCTGTATATTCAGGTGTTACCCATTTAGTTACAGGGGTGTTTAAACGTAATCTGAGGCGTATTGTCGGAATTCAGATGGCTGTAAATATTTTGTATTTAAAAAATTCATTCAGGTTGAATTTGCAACTTGTTGCGTTACTTTTTTTCCACATTTTCACCATCAGTATACAATAGCAAGCCGTGAAAATATGTGATAGCCGATCGCGACCAATTCCCATTTGGACAAATATGGCTGACAAGTCAAGTGGTTCTGGGAATAGTTTATATTTAAAACATTCCCACGGCAAAACAAAGTCGTTTTCATACGCCGTGAACATCACTGTTTAGTGTTACTGTAGTGTCAACTTATGTTGTATAAAATTGTGACTTGATGACAAGATTCTATAATACATACTTTTTTTCTGCTCAGGTGCTGTGAATACACATGAATACTTTTTTTGGGGTTCGTAATTATTCATTTCACCGTGTATAACACCATGGTAGGAAAGTTGTACTGTCTGTACTATGTATTAAGAGAGTAGTTACGGATCAGTAACAGTTGATCACGCCAGCACTGTCAAAGTCAAAAGTGGACTGTTCTGTCCGTTTGTAGCACCTTTGCCGAGTAACCACTATTTGTGGCTTCCGACTGGCGGTTGGTAAATGTGCCGGGTTTCCCATACAGTGCAGTACTCACATGGTCTCACATGCATGGATGGTTCACCCGCGAACTCAGAACCACCGCGAATACTCCATTTTCCCTCTACCGCTAAATTTAAATCCCCGCAAACGTAAATGCATTTACAGTACTCGGTAAAAATGACTATAAACTCTCTACGATCTTGTTATTTGCGTCGACATGTAAGCCCCAAACATGTGGACGCCTGTCAGTATAATTAGTTCATTTTCGAATCGGTCCAACATCAGGTCCACTGTTTTACGTCCGGTTTTACCGGACAGGTCCAACAAGAAAAATCAGTATAATTATACTTCACTGCACAACCTTTTCAGCCATGATAATATCTATTGTCGTGTTGCAGCAGAATATGAGAAATGTGAACTCAAATTTTGGACTCTTGAAACCTCTTTCACGGTGTACTTTGTTATGATGCTGACTTGAACCTTTTTTCTACTTTAAAATAGTATGAACTTCTTAATTTCATTATGTGACAGACGAATAAATTACATGTAGTAATTTGGGTGATTTGGTATAGGGGAAGTTTTTGCACAAAATGTGGAGAGAAGTACCACATTATAGATCCAGTGTACACTGCATCAAAGGTACATAAAGTCTGTTTTGTTTTCCTAAAATCAGTTCCCCTCAATATGCTGTAAAATACAACAGGTTTTTCATAAAAGCAACAGTTGCCATGTAAAATCTAGATCTGGCTTCTTTTGGCTCCACCCCTAGACTTGTTTCCATTTTTGTACTGAACACATATGCCAAGTTTCATGCTTTAACCATAATTTGAGCAATTTTTGCACCAATCCCCTAGACAATTCCCTATGAAATTAGGAATTTTTAGTTTCTTCGAATGGGCGTCTGAATGGGATCCTATGTTTTGTCTAATGACGAATCGGCGGCTGGATCTTATTTTTAGTTATTTATTTATTGGTTTGGCTGCACCGAACACACAGCCAGGGCTGCCCAACTAGCCTATGGCTATTACAAAGGGCTAGCCCTGCTGACAAACACATAAACAATACAGATTAAAAAAAAGAACATTTGTATGTACATGGTGTAGGATAACTTACATATCATCTAAAATGGAGTATATAACATCATATCATCGACAACAATTATTTGCAATGAGAGGTCAAGGTCTGTATATACACGTGTATGACTAATTTACCATGCGTAAGGGTTGCCTAGACATTCCCACAGTTTTCTTTTGAAAGAAGCAGTGGAGGTGGCTGTGCGAGTAGCAGTAGGGAGAGTGTTCCAGAGTGCTGTTGCTCTGTAGAGGAATGTTTTCTGGCCTCTGGTGGACTTAGTGAGTTCAGATGTCAGGTGGTCGCTGTTCCTGAGGGAGTAACGTGACTCAGTAGCAGACGCACGGGTTCTGGGTATCAGGGTTTGAAGGTGTGGAGGGCAGTGACCGTTGAGGAGCTTGTACAGGGTGACAGCGGTGTGGAATTGTCGTCGGAACTGCAGTGATGGAAGGGATAGCTGGGTGTACAGAGATTGGTATGACGGGTACGGGAGTCCATGTTGTCCGCTGATCAGTCTGGCGGCCAACTTCAGCCTGGTGCACACAGCCCTTTGCTGTGAGCACACAGATCCTTCGCCGAGCATGCAGCCCCTTTGCTGTGAGCACACAGCTCTTTCGCTGTGAGCACACAGGTACTTCGCTGAGCACACAGCCCATTCGCTGTGAGCACACAGCTCCTTCCCCTGTGAGCACACAGCTCCTTCCCCGAGCACACAGCCCATTTGCTGTCAGCACACAGCTCCTTCGCCGAGCACGCAGCCCATTCGCTGTGAGCACACAGCTCATTCGCCGAGCATGCAGCCCCTTCGCTGTGAGCACACAGCTCCTTCGCTAAAACAGGTTTTGTCCCAATGGTCCTTCGTATGGAGTCACCCTGGTTACGGTTATGGGTGCCTCGCTGGAGCTGGATGATAATTACATTCGATACCAGCTCAGGGAGTACGGGACGATAAAGGATGGCAGATTTCTGACGTATGCCAGTAGGGGGTTCCCGAATCTGAAAACGGGAACCCGGCAGTATAAGATGATGCTGTCAAAACATATACCCAATTCGTCGGTGGAGACAATGTCTCCATTAAATAAATAAATCCCGAATCTGAAAACGGGAACCCGGCAGTATAAGATGATGCTGTCAAAACATAGATAAATAAATAAATAAATGAATGAATGAATAAATGAATGAATAAATAAATAAATAAATTAATTGATTAATTAATAAATTCTGGGTTAGTTCGAGGCCTGTGCCCAGGAGTTTGAAACGTTTGGTGGCCTTCTTCATCCTTGATATCTTTGTTTCAAAAATGCAAACCGATGTGTGAAACAAGCATTGTTTGAGCTTAAATGATGTATAACGTGCGTGGGGTTGTGAGATAGCGATGTGATAGTTACCTTCGCCAAGAACGTTATATTTATTTTCACTCCGCGTACCGTAGGTACGCTTCGAGTGAAAATATTGTTTTCATACTGTTTCTTCTTTCTTTCTTTCTCCTGTCGCGACCTTTAAAGTGATTCCTCTCCGTCGTTCCTGGACCAAATGGCCTGAAATTTGGCAGAAGGGTACAGTGGGCCAATACCCAGACCCGTTTTTCTCATTTTTTTGATAGATACCTTTACAATGATTTTAGGGATGTTTTAAGGTCATTTTCTGGCCCGGCTGTATATTTATGTCTCCCGTGCCCAGGTGTTACGTCCAGATGACTTGAAAGTTGGTATGATACTGCGTGAGATACTTATTAAAAGGACCCGGTATTATTTTTGGCCAAACGTCACTTCAAAATCATTTAAAAGCCAATTTGGCGGGGTATCTACGCATATTTTCACCGAGCTTGCGTTTCGCGCGTGTAACCATATATGGTCACGTTTGCACGTGCGTCCGTTGCACCATATATGGTTATGGACGTTTCCGCGCGTGACGTAAGCTGTTTACCTGCAGCTGTGCATTGTGGCTAATTGAATTTAGAAGGGAACCAATATGCGCCCGACACTTAGCGGAAGCGATGACCTGATTGGTCAGCTCGGGTACAGCCAATGAGGAAGGGGTTTTCAACTTAGCGGCTGGGAGTACATATATGTCGCCGGGAAGAAGTCCGTTAAAAGTAAGTGAAAAATTGTACTGTTTATCTTAAAATTGGCAACAATACACAAACGCAGTAACAAATTTGGGTAACTTGTCGTCGTTATTGTGTAAATTTTGTTTGATTTACCCACGTTTAGAGTGTCTGGATAAGCGATACCGTAGCGTCAGAATGCCGCGGTAAGTGGTGGGAGCGCATGCATGGAATATTGTTGCGCTTTGCAGTGACTGATGAGACAGTACTAGTATTGTATCAACAAGCTTTATTGACACGACAAAAAGTACAGTCAATTTTGTATGGCCAACTTTAAACTGCAACGAAAAAAGAAAGAATACAGAGTATATCTTACAATTCTACTAATTAAACATTATGATATGATTCTACTAATTATCGGTGAAAAGTGTACAGTAGTTCTCTTCCATAGTAACGTTATATGATAGTACAGATTTTCAAGGGCAAATCTACTAGTACAAACGTTACACTATGTTGTGAATTGTCCATTCAGGTTGGTTGTACAAGAATATATGTAATGAGGTGTGGCTTTTTTTCTAATCAACAAACAAAAAGGATCTTCCTTTTACTCTGGGTGGCAGTACGTACATGAAATTACACAAAGGAAATACTAATTATTGTATTCTATTCTATTTTCTACTGGAGGAAGATGAAACACCAACAGGACTGTTGTGCAGACAGCTGGGGTTGTGCCTTGATAGAAAGTGTCAATTTGACAGTGTTGAATTCATTATTGGTCGGGTGCTCGAACTCAACTAATTCCAAAAAGTCTGGCCTGTCAGAGAACACAATAGTCAACTGGCTACAAAGGTGGCATCAACAGACACCAAGGAGAGGATAGCAAAGTCACGTACAAGAAGTGTTACTGTGACAGAAACACCAGCTTTATGTATGATTAGGCTATTTGGGACAATATTGTAACTATTAAACTAAGTGACAATTAGAGATATTATTATACCAACCATGAGTTCAAACATTGTATTTCATGACAGACATGAATAAGTTTTTATGACTTTTCAGACACCACGTCATGGTATATGCTGTGTAATTTAGTAATGCACTGTACTACAAACAGTTAATCAGAATAATTAGATAATCATAAACTGATTAGTTTATGTGGAAAATAAATGGGACGTTAAGTTTATAACAGACGTATTATAACTGCAATTGCTGCATCCTTTTTTAGACAAAAAGCATGCGAAACATTTAGATATGCAAAACAGACTCCGTGCAAACATACAGTCGCTAATTAGCTTTGTTCATCAATATAATGTATTAGCTGATTAACTCTAAGTATAAAAACAGAATGCGATCCTTTTTGTCTGAATACAATGTGCATAAATGTATATGTATTTGTAATGATAATGTAATTGCAGTGCAGCCATGATATCCAATTGGATTTTTTTTTAAATTGCACTTCGCTAAAAACGGCTAATAAGCATATCTTGGTAAAGAGTTAAAAGTGTAGTGCAGTTTGTTTGGAGAGGTCTGCTAGTATGAAGATTTATGCTTGTGACAACCTTGAATAAGTGCAGTAATTGCCCTTGCCTTGTGTAAATAAGCAGGAAAACTTTAATCATAACCACGCTATTGTCTGCTGTGGGTACGTAATACCAACGTTTAGGGTCGCATAACGTGTTGCATCTGTAGAAAATTTCCGTTTGTGACATAATTTTTTTTTTCTTGAAGTAAAAATTAACGGTGCTTGCTTTGTTAATGTGTGAAACATTAGCATACTGTGTGCGTGTTGTAATAAAGAAATAAAAGTTTGATTACCGTACAGTACTCACATTGGATTTTTCAAGTTCAATTTTGGAAAAGTCCATTTTTGCATAAAGGGGAGAGCGGAGTGAAAATAGCTGAATTTGCTCCTAAGCAAATACCGGCCTTTCTAGTTTGGGTAGAGTTTGTATGTGCATGTGTGTGTAAAAGACCACCATAACTCAAGAACGCCTGGATGGATTGTATTGATATTTGGTATGTGGGTAGGTCTTGTTGAGACCTGGAAACGATTAGATTTTGGGTCCCCTAGCGGTACAGCAGAACTTCCTGGTTTGAAATCACGAGTTTTGGACATGTTGCGGCGATGAATTTTATGTGGTAGACAGCTCTTCAAGCCGTGAGTACTAATAATATAAGTGGTATAAATTGAGCTCCCTAGCGGCTTGTTTTGGAACTGTAGGACAGGTTTAGTATCAGACTTTGAAAGGGAATAACTCAAGAAGGGGTTGACGGATTGTTATGATTTTTGGTATGTGGATAGGTTACGTGATGCTTCATTTATTTACTTATAAATAGTGCATATTGAAAGCTAATTTGCATAATTAATTGGGAAATTGTCTAAACATGCTCAATTCAATTATAGGACCTTCGCAACATGTGACATTTGTAACTGAGTAAGAGAATATTGATATTTGATAGTTATATATCATGCAAAATAAAGACCTAATTTGCATAATTAATGAGAAAATGCTTTAATGTCATTGTGGTAAGCTAGAGAAGATGATCAACTGATATGATTTATGTAAATGAGGGTCTGTTTTGTAAAATCGATGAGAAGCATTTACATTATTATTTCACCCTCAACTCACAAGAGAACACCTTTTGACAGCAATGCTCTCTGAACATTAATCGCCAGGCGAATGGAATACAACTATTAAAACCCATTAATAACAACAATCTCTAGTACTTATAAACAATAAAACCGTCGCCATGGCAATAATTTTCATTGCCACACTTTTTTAGTTTGTAAATGTACACATGCTGCCTGCTAGCGGCGATGTAAACAAAATAGCGGTTTATGTTATCGTAACGTAAACATGAACATAAGTAAAAGAAATGACACAATTTTGTGCTTGTAGAATAAATGTTTTATTTCTTGAGGAGAATTTGTGTTTGAGTTGTTATTGTGGCGATCGTTGCGTGTTGAAAGTGTGTTGTGTGAATGGATAAGACATTCGTAACGTACTAGTAAGTACTAGTTCTAAGTACTTGGATGGTAGCGGAGAAGGGGGAGGGGGGCGAAAGACGAATGATTTTTTAACGGCAATGATAACTTCGCGGCACAGACGTCACCGTGAAAACCGTGAACATAAAGTTACCGTTAATAAAACAGGAATTACAGTATACTGTATCTGTATTCACTGAAGTATACAACTTTTGTACATATTTTGTAACTAAAAACATGTTATTTCTATTCCTATTATGATACACAATGTATTTACAAATTTAGCTCTGAAAATTAATAAAACATTGTATTTGCATTGAAAATTTGAAATCATCATCAAAAGCAGCATTAAAATCAGCATTTTAAAAATCTAATATTGTCTCAAAAGCATGGGTTCTCAGGAATAAGAAACCTGAAGCCTAAATAAACATTCTGTTCACTGTTCATTCATGTTTCTGTCATGGTTGAAGACCAAATGTTATTTTGTTAAATATTACAGCTACAGGTTGAGCTATACTATAGCAATAATGTACATTTTACATTTACAAAATAAACAATCCTTGCAATTGGTATGAAGCTAGATTGCAGTAAAAATTTTTGTCATTCCTTACATTATTACTATAATTGTTACAATTGTAGTTATTCCAACTCATATTACATAAGTGTCTGTTTGTTTGTTTGAACCTTTATTTATTCATGAGAAACTTAAATCGGCCAGGAGGCCGCTTTTCATTGAGGTCATGAGGGAGGTCAGGGTCATATAAATTATAATACAGAGACAGATTACATTGAGTACTATTAGATTCATCAACCTATATCACTACACATACATGCTACAAAACATACAGTGGTGTAGATACCTCAGTGTTCATAGTCCGTGTCCGTTCGTTTTGGTCAATTACTTTTACTTCAAGAGTCTTGTTTGAAAATCTTTCTCTTGCAGATTTCATTTACGATCAATATACTGTAAATGCTTTTAAATTTGCGGGATTTCAATTCGTGGTAGCAGGAAAAAGGACTTTTTGCGGTGGTTTTATCTAAATTTGCGGTAGCACTATGCACTGTAGTCTCCACCATGGAAGAATTTTCGCAGTGAAGTGGCCACCGCGGAAACCGTTAACATTAAATCGCCGCGAAAGTTTCTGCATCTATGTAATATACATTATGATTTCTCTTTACTTTGTGATTATAGTTATATTTTTCTCTTGCATAATTTCCAAGCAGTTAAGATTGGGCAAACTTCCTTGCTGAGTGAATTTCCTTTGTAGAAAATTCCTTGCTACTTTGCTACTAGTAAGTCAATTTCCTTGCTAAGACATACCACAAATCAATTTACTTTTACAGTGGTTTTATTTGGCTGTTTGAATTTTCATTTGAAACGATTCTGTTCTAGTAGACCAATAGTACCACACAGAGAAGGATATTCACAGTGAATTAGTATTGTGTGATCACTGCAACAATAAAACCAGAGTGAATGTTTCATGATTTACGGTAGTCATGTTTGTGCAGTTTTTTCATCAGAATGTACCCTTGCCATATGCTGGCCTAGATTCCCCTTATAAGCTGTCCTGTACCCACAAATGTGACACATGTGAGGTTTTTCACTAGAGTGCTTTCCTTGATGTTGAACCAAATACTTCTTCAGTGTTGCGGAATAGTCACACTGGTCACACTTGTACGGTTTGATCCCCGTATGGAGTTTCACATGGTCCAGCAGGTAAGCCTTGCTATGCGTCCGGTACCCGCAAGTTTCGCACAAGTGCGGTTTCTCCCCCGTGTGTTTTACTAGGTGAGCATCAAGCGAAGCTTTCCAAATTGCCGAAAAGTCGCAAAAGTTACATTTGAATTGCTTTTCGCCAGTATGTAGGACCATGTGTCGGTTAAGGTCCCCTTTTACTTTTGAGCGGTGCCCGCACAATTCACAGACGTAAGGTCTCTCACCGGTGTGCCTTTTTTTATGCGAGTCCATAGTCGAGTATGATGACGCTGTGTAGTCACACTGGTCACACTTGTAGGGTCGTTCGCCCGTATGGGTTCTCATGTGTTTGAACATTGCGTTCTTGTATACTGTCCTGTACCCACACTCTCCACACATGAAACGTTTGTCTCCGGTATGGTGTGCTCTCGTGTGTTGTAACAGAGAGAACTTCTTCGCAGCCTTGTACCCACATTCCCCACACATGTATGGCTTCTCCCCTGTATGCATTACTAAATGTTGAGACAGAAGAGCTTTTAGATTTGTCTTATACTCACACTGGTTGCATTTGAAGCGTTTCTCTCCGGTAGTATTGTGTTTAACTAGATGATGACGATTCAAGTCGGATTTCTTTAGTGCCGCATACTCGCACTGGTCACACTTGTGCGGTTTTTCACCCGTATGTGTTCTCATGTGCTGTGCTAAGTTATGCTTTAGAGCTGTCCTGAACCCACACTCCCCACACATGAAGGGTTTCTCGTCGGTGTGTTTCAGTAAATGATGTCGACTCAAGTCGGATTTCTTGGTGGCGGAATAGACACACTGGTTGCATTTGAAGGGTTTTTCTCCCATGTGAGTCGCTCTCATGTGCTGGATTATGTGATTTCTTTGATCGGACCTGTACCCACACTCCCCACACATGAAAAGCTTATCAGTGTTCATAGGAGGAGGATTTTCTGCATGTCTGTTGCTCTCCTGTACCTGTGCGGTTGATTGGTTATCGGGTTGGGGAGAGTGTGCGTCACACGTTTCCCGCGGCTTGTCTGCTACATCCGTTGGTTGGGTCTCGCTGCTGTCAGTCTCCTTCCCAGGATGCTCAGGACAGTCCATCTTGTTCCCAGGATGTTCAGGATCAGGTTTTGCTATAGGATGTTCACAACTGGAGTCTTCCATCTGGGCTTCCTATGGGGAGGAGAGGGATTGTAATAATGTGGTCATTTTTAAAAATGTTTTATAATAAATTTTAGGTATAATAATCTCTATTCTGTATGTCTGGAAAATATATTTTTGCATTTTTAGGAAGTGGACACAATATATCGGCAGGCATTGTGGAGCCTAATGGGCAAAGAAAATATGCACCTAGCAATGTAGAGTAGAGTTTATAGTCATTTTTACCAAGTTTCTACCATCAAATGTACAGATACATATATACAGATGCAGCCTTATTTACATAAAGATAGGACGTTTGAACGCCGGTGAGATACTTCACCAGATTTCTTTGTGCAGAAAACTGACCATTGTTTTGAATATTTCCAGTTCAAAAGTTTTCACAGACAATTAGGCCCCGTTCATGATGCAAAAACTGAAACGGTTCTATCGGTTAGGCAAGCTGAAACGGATAAGTTTTGTCATCATGAACGCTCCGGATCTGAAGCGATAGGAAACGGTTTGTTCGGAACCTCCTCGCGAGGTAGTATTGAAACGGTTTCTTCCTTATCCGGAATTGCGAATTTGCATCATGAATGCAAAAGCGGCGCAATCCGTTTGGTGGCGCCACAGGGAAAAAGTACAATTTTTAATCTGTCATTCGGGTGTTTTGGCCGCGTCTTCAATCGTAAAATTCGGTCTTATTATCGGGTCGCCTCCTGGTAGACTGAAGAGCCAGCAGTCCTGATATCGCAAGGGAATGTGTCAGGAAATCCAGTGGAAATGTCATAGCATGGCAAATATCGGGACCACAATGTTTTCAGAGGCATTTCCAAGGTCATGACAGAACACAGCTTCGAATTCAGTAAGACATTGGTTCAATTTCGATCAAAGACCAATAATCTGACACAGAAGTGCAAGTTTGGGCAAGATCACAACAACCTCAAGCGTCAGAGGTCGCATTACCATGCCTTTTCAAGGAACTGAAACAGTTTGCAAGTTTGCATCGTGAACGCAAAATGCAAACCATTTCCTGTCGTTTGCTGTCGGATTTCCAGGCCTAACCGATAGAACCGTTTCATTTTTTGCATCATGAACGGGGCCTAAGGTCAAGGTCTGGTACAATCAAGTCAAGGTTCAGTCCAGACCATTGAAAGTTCTAACACACACACCACCACCACCACCACACACATGTACACACAATTTTCTCATGTCCATAGCATTTGCAACATGGTGAATCTCAGTCACTCAGAAATTTGGACTCCCTATGAAGTATGATAAAATCCTAGCTAATAATACGTAATAGTACTAACACTGCAGACCCCTTAGTGAATTTCCTGTACCGGTACCCACTCCTAATTCTGAGCCACGCACTGAGATTCACAACTCACATCAAATTATAGACATGTAACTCACCTTCTTTGAGGTGATGCAGCAAACACTTATGGTCTTAGAATTATCTTGATAAATCTGGAGCAAAAGATGCAAATAATTATGACCGATTCCAAAACAACTGGGCCCCTGGGACAACTGGGCCCCTGACCAATCAGGACAACTCGGCACCCAGCGCAGGTCAACTCGGCACCTTAGTTTTGGACATGTCCAAGCAACAAAATTACCCCAATTGGGGTATCTATAGATAATATACAGCCATGAAAGAACAATGGACACTTTCATTTTATTCTTCAATTGGACTTTATGTCCACGAACAGGACCAGAAGCATCACTCCAAAATTACACTCAAAATATGAGTTAGCTTTATTTGAAATATACAGAAACAGAGCACATTCACAAAGACCAAGAAGCTTTAATAGTGTATGCTTCATAATGTCATGCCTACTAGTATATAATGTAATCCAGCAGTCTCTGAGTCGACTCGGGTGAACTGACGGCCGGTGCCGACAAGGTCACAGTGGTTCCGCTCAGAACGCACCCAAGTTAGCCGATGTATGAAAATATCTGCCTTGCAAAGTGAAAATTATAGTCATGAGATCGACTAGAGCTTCAACATTGTTAAGTGTTTTACGAGCCCAAACTACACAAATGATGTACTCATGTAACGTTACATTTGTATATGTGGTGCTAAACTAGGGGACGACTTGTCCTGGGCTAGCTGCCGAGTAGTCCTGATTGACTGGGGACGAGTTGTCCCAGGTGCCGCGTTGTCCTGATACCATTATGATCAGCCACTGTCAAATCCAGATTTTGCATGACCAACTAATTCCCTTCCCTATTTATGCTATGCTGTTAGCTGCTTTCACAATCAAACAACGATCACTTAGCTTTAACGTTCGTTATAAATACACTGTAAAGTATAATAAAAGCATGGATTTGCATGGATTTGGCGTAAAGCAAAGAAGGCCCAGTCCTGAAGGATTTTGAGTTGGAGTTGTAACGTTAGACAACAAAATTATTTTGAAGGGTGTCGTGTCGAGAATCGTACTCGGAGAAGCCACAGTTTAAAATATCCAATCATTTACAGTCATCCTATACAAATGGGAATACTGAAAGTACAGAATTGGCATATAACCGGCTCATTTAGCCGACTTTACGACGCAAAAACGAAACGAGAACAAACCTATTTGTTGTCTTAGTCCTGTTCGGCGGCCATGTTTTCTTCAATCCCTGTGTGAATGGTCTCACGCTGCAGTTTTCATGCCAAAAGCGCCTCCTAGCAATTTCGTGGTGCAACGCAAGGTTAGCGTGTTTAGCAGTTTTTGGCCCGTGCAGGGACTTTCTATAGTTTACGGCAACAGACTAGTTGACTGAGAAAAATTATAATAGGGTGCACTAGAGGAAAGTGAATACGTTTTAGATAAAGCTACAATGCACAAAATATTCACCCACACGAATCATGTCTAAGTATAAGGCCTTTGACACATTTTCTGAAGCGCCGGTCTGCGGAGGTCAACCGAACTGCAGCCAGTTCGCCAGAGAAAGACAGTTGCATAATTGAGGTGCCTAATTTGATATATACGGACTGGAAGACCTTACAATCAAAACCATCATGTCTCAGACAGCTGAGCACAAGCTAAACCTACCTGCCTCTCAAATAAGGCTTTCTACCCAATCTTCAGCAATTTTATCCGTACTACTTAATCGGAGGTCGCGAATAAATACTGTGATCTGCTACTGAAAAAAAATATTGATTATGATAATCCATGATGGCACTGTCCTGGAAAGGTCGATAGATACGATACCCCATTTGCCTAACTAGTTGTTTGCCTGTAACTAACTATCGTTAAGTGTCTAGCATAATTTGTCTAACTAGTGGTCTATAGGTAGCTTTACTCTCCAAGCAAATGTTTGGCTCTAGCTGTCAGTGGTGTGTTCTTAGGCGTTTTACGGGGCTTCATGCTTCATATCCCGTCAATGTCCGCTGACTGAGATGTCGTATATACAGCTACTGTCAGCTCATTCAATTCGACACGGTCCCAAGCCCTCTTTTCGCAATCAAGACAACAACATTTGTGACTTAGTATGTGTGTTTTCTTTACGAGGATTGTATTGTACAGAAACAAATGTTTACACGCGCGTTAGCACTAACCCCCATCACAGACCTTCGAAGCGGTAGCGTTTATGGTTCTGGGAGGCTGAACAGGAGAGGGAATAGTAGAAGGAATTTTAGAAGTAGATATAGAAGGACTTAACCGCGGTATAACTCCTTCTTCCGGCTAACTCCCCTTTAGGCATAGAAAACCTTAGCCCATGTAGAAAATTGCGAACCATCGATCCCGAAAAAATAAACGCCGCCTTTCCGGAAGTCTGCGAAGGAGGCTACATAAGTTTGAATTTACGAATTCGTATTTACCACGAATACGATGTTACATCACAAGTTTTTACGTAAGTGCCAAACTAGTCCAATTTCTTGCTTCGCAGCTTTCTGTTGGAGAATTATGGAGCGGACAATCGATAGGAAAATGATACTGCGATGGACTCATAGAATCATTTTTCGCTTCCACAAACAGCCGAGTCGGACCCAGGTTTGGTAATGTGACGTGAGCCTAAATGGAGGCTTCAAACACGTTAAAGAACCCACCGCACGTAACGAAAAGGAAAGATTAGGCTTCCTTCCCGGTGTATATGGATCAACATCACCCCGGTGTAAATGTTGTAATTAATTTCACAAGCAGCCTTCAACCCCTTCTTCTCCTTTTGTGTCAGTAAGTCCTGGGTTGGGCCGGTCTTATGGTGAAAAATCACAGAATGCCATGTTGTTTTCAGTCTTATATCTCCTCCGCGCGCCATTAAAAATCCTAAAACTAAGGAATTGTATTGCTACTGCCTTCGATGCAATGACTAATCAAAAAACTGTAACAACTTTCCCAGCCTCCTCAGTATCAAAACTAACCCATGCGTCCGCCACGACTGTATCACGCAGCGACACACCAGTAGATTTCCACTGTTGTTATTGTCAAACCAATCAGAGTTGGACACAGCGTGAACCTACATGTGAGCTGTACGTAACGGTTTCATCCCAGAACCATTCTACAAGAAGACACGGTTGTGAGAAGACTTGCATCTCAAATATCTTCTTCGTCACATTTCGAACCTGAACAATGGGTAATACTGTAAGTAACGAATTCAGCAGATGTATTGTCTTTCCTACTCTTTACCTTTGCCAAAAAGGTTATATCTAGCGTAGCGTTTGTTTGTGTTTGTGTGTTTGTATGTATAAGACCAGCATAACTGGAGAACTCCTGCCTGGATGGTCTTTATATTTGTTATTTCGGCAGATTTTGACGAGACCTTAAGTATGAAACGATTAGATTTGGGGCGCCCTAGCGGCTTACTACGATCGCGATTTTTGAGTGGTAGATAGCTCTTGGGGTGGAGAGTATGTTTGGGCCCCCTAGCGGCTCTTTGGAACTGTAGGAACTGGTTTAGTTTTAAACTTTGAAGGAGAATAACTAAAGAAGAGATAAACGTAATGCTTGGTTTCAATGCATTTATCCAGTGTTATATTAAAGAGAAAAAAAAACTGTTCGAGGATTTTGTAATTATATCTTTTGTTTAGTCACCTGCTTAATAATATGTGCTTTCGTTTAGTTGAGAAGGTTTAAGCTGAAAAGTCTTTTGCCTATTCATAAAGGTTTACACCAAGCTGGTAGACTTTTCAGACACTACGTTTCTGTATTTTTGTTTAGATCACATTTCTAAGGTGGGCTCAGTCCAGATGTTTGTGGAAACAGAAAAACAAAATCGTCTATTACGGAATGCATACTAATTATGCTTATAAACATGACTAATTTCATTTCATTTCGTACATCTTGTTTGTTATGTACTTTTTTTATCCCAGAAAGCTGCCCGACCGGGTCCCGGTTTTTGAAATGTGAACAAAGCATATTTAGTGTTGCCTCTGTGGTTAACAATGTGTTGTATATCTAATATACATGGCATCGGTGAATATATCTCTCATGTGGGCAATTCAAAGACAGAAACTAAAGTATTGTTCACTTTTATTCTTACAGTGTGCCGTAAGCCTTGAAGAGGTTAGTGCGTTTTGTATATAGGCATGTGTAAACCATACGTGAGTTTAACCCAATTGTACTATACTCAATAATGTTGTGGCTCAGGCAAAATACAACTTTATGATGAACTGATTGGAAACTGGGCGTTTTGTTTTGCATGTTTCATGGGCGCTGCCGTTAAAGCAACACTTGGCAAATATTCGTTGTGTTTAGTAGAAAAGCTTACTATCCGATGCATGATGATATGATTTTGCTGTGTGTATATTAAGTAATCCTTTAGCTGGACACTAATTTTCTAGGTACCATAAATGAAACTCAGAGCATACAAAGCAACATCTTTCCATAATGTACACTATCACCAACCAAAATGCTTTCCCCTTACTTTTACGTTTTAGTAGCATAAAATACTGGATTGAGGGACCAAGGCATAGGGTACCAGGTTGTAAAAATAAACGCAGCTATAACTGATGAATATGTGAGGGTATGTGACCCTGTTTTGCAACCAGTAACTCTTCAAATTCAAACTTAGGACCGCCTAACAGTAAAGTATGATAGGATGACCAAGCATGACCTTTAAATCATCATGACAAAGTATAGTGTGAGTTTATGCTGTCAGATGAAAAGTTTCTGCACCTTCTTTTTCCTCTCCAGGTCTTTGAAGCACCCGCGGCTGATTTACCTGGTATGATGCCTCCACCACCTCCTCCTCCTGCCCTTAGCCCGGCTAGTGGACCAAGGTTAGTTTTTTCACACCTTTTAAACAAACAAACAAACAAACAAACAAACAAACAAACAAACAAACAAACAAAACACATGCATTCACACCTGTAGTAGTAACCACCTCTAAAAGAGGACCACGAGGAAATCCACAGAAACCCTCTAATATAAGTTTATTCCAATCAGTAAAAAAGCTATTAAACTTAGCTTACTCTGAAAGCAAAATTTTTCCCTCAGAATGCAGGACCCAAATGGTCAATATTTTCCTTGGAAAGCACACGCCCCTCCCCATTTTAATGTCACGCCTTCGGTGGTCCGTATCCTGAAAATTTCTTCACGGATATTTCACCGCCACCTACGACATTTGCTGCCCCTGTCTCTGATTGGTATCGTGAAATCTTTATGGCTTCTGACATGTTTTTGTTGTCTGTTGTCTGCAGCGTCGGACCTGGCCACAAGATGAACATACAAAAGTGCCCGTTCTGTTAGCCAACAGCACGGAAACAGGTAGATACAACTTTATTAATCATTCTGTTATACTACCTGCATGGCTGTTCAACAAGTTAATTAAGGAACAAGACCTTTCTTGTTCCCTTTTAGATCTAGTTCCAAAATGGCCGACTCCTGTTTTCGCGAATGCAAAATTCTGTTATCATAAACAAACAGAACGATTACAACACATTTCTCCCAAAGGATGAATATGTTTATCTAAACACTCCAACTCCCATGGGAATTTTTGGCTTCCTAGATAGAGTTCATAGAACTTTATTGCTCGACATTTGTACATGGTACAAAGTATGGCAATGACTGTTACACAAAGTACAAAATAGGTGTAGAGAATAAGACTTGATATCCTAATTAACGTAACAAGAAGGGCTGACACATTAGTCTTTGATATAGTGTTACAATCGAGTTGGGCTATACATGAGATTCATTACTCTTTCTAATAGCAAAGCAGTCTTTGATATATTTGCCTATCCTTGCATTATGGGAGTCGTGGCATCCAAAGATATATACAAATCTGTCTGTAGCATCGAGTCTCTTGAAATCTGCTGTACTGTATTCGAGAAATGTAAATAGCTCATTACGTAAAATAGCGTATCTAGAGCATTCCATTAAAAAGTGAAATTCATCTTCAATATGCTTTGGACAGAAAGGACAGAACCTTTGGTCAGGGGCTACATTGTAATATCTACCTGTTTCAATATTCAATTTATGGCTGCTGATTGAATATTGAAACAGGTAGATATTACATTGATATTAGATTACACCGATATGGTCTTATTAAACATACGAATTTGCTTGAAAACTCGTAGCCGTAGCGAAGCCGCATTATACTTAGCTACTTGAAAAAATCACTCGAGAATGAGTGCATTACCTTTACATTATCTTTTGTCTCTACCCTCCACAGCGAGTCGGAAACATCAGATGCAGAACGCTGCCACTACAACACCAGGCACCCATGATGTCCGCTCCTGTCCACATTAAACTGGAAACTGAGCATTAAGAATATCGTGTGTTTTACAGCAAACGTTGACACAATAAAATCTGTTCAGAATTCCTTTCAAAACACAATTGCTTGCGTTGTCTTCTTTTCTGCCATGTAAGTCGTTTTGTTAACTTCACACCCAACAGAGCTAATAGTTCTACTCCCAGATGTTAAATTTAACCACATATATAAAAAGAACAATTTTGATTGCCTGTTGATGAAAATATAAAGATCTATTACTGTGTAACAGTAAAATCATAACAATTTAAGTATTTTGGGGGTGTACAATGTTATACAATAAATTCAAATTTAGCTCTTAATCTTCACAACTGGTGAATTCTAAAGGTCTATTATCAATTATGCAAATTAGTTCCTCATTTGCAAAGTTTAATTAAGTTCGTAATCCTCTTTCAAGTAACGTTATCAATTTCTGTCAAAATCTTTTATTTTATTTACAAAACACAATCACGTGAACAATTTTAGTCCACTTCTATTGAGTTTTGGCGTTATACGTAGAAAAAAAAACGTATTTTAGAAAATTAAAGCTTGTCGATCCAGAATGGCGGACAAATGACGTCATTTCCCGGCGTCATATAGGCGTCAGTGTCGTCGTCATTGGCAACAAAAACTTGGCTGACAGTACAATAGTCTAACGTAGGTAAAGTACACAATCGACAGGCAGAGAAGCTAGATAGCTAGATAACAAGTGCAGCAAAACAAAACAGACTGGTGTTTTCTTTGTTTCACAGAGTCAATGTTCAGTATCAAGGGCAATATATGTTTATCTGCATTTTTCGGTTTGTTAATCTCATATCTGTGCATATCTACGTAGTTGGGCCTGGATTTGTACGCGTGTTTATTCAATTTGTATTTAGTACCAAGAAAAGGGCGTATTGTGAACGGTATAGACGCAATGTGGATGTGAATATACTGTTTTCTGTCAGAGGTATATAAAACTCTTCTGCTGTAACAACTTAAGGGTGACGAAAAAATTAGCGCGTGCGCATAGACCCCATAGTGAGAGACTGCAATAATAAAAACAAGGCTTTAACATATCGCAAGCCTTTCTTGGTGGGACTGTATCAACAGCAGTTTGGAATGACTACGGTAGGCAAAATACCATTAACTTGTTGAATCAGTTGTAAACAAATTATCTTTTCCATAGGTATTTTTTCGCACCCCACGAGATAGTGGAATCCTCGCCAGATAGCTGCTTTGAGCCTATAAGACTCATCTAAGTGCTCTGGTTAGGAAGGGCCATTTGCAAACTAGCCGTATAGAAGTTATTACCTTTGCCAGAATGGCTAAGGTTATGTTTTGGGCTTGTGAGTCTGTCTGTGTGTCTGTGTGTTAACAGCATAACTCAAGAAGTCTTCGATGGATCCCGATAATATTTGGTAGGTGGGTAGGGGTCGGGAAAACGAAGGTCAAGTTCGATAATGGGCACCCTAGCGGCTTGCTGAGGTACTGCAGCAGAACCTCAATTTTTGATATCTCCTGTTCTGGACATGCTGTGATCATGATTTTTGAGTGGTAGATAGCCCTTGAGGCAGAGAGTAAGTGCTGTGAGTTTGGGCCCCCTAGCGGCTTTTTTGGAACTGCAGGCGCAGGTTTCCTTTCAAACTTTTGACGAGAATAACTCTACAACGTGTTGACGGATCGTCATGATTTTTGGTATGTAGATAGGATGAGTGATGACGTACATAATGGTATACTAATTATGCAAATCAACAGCTAATTTGCATAATTAATGAGGAAAATTTATAAATCCATTGCATTCCATGATAGGACTTTGAAACTTGTCACATATGTAGCTGGGAAGGAGAGAAATGTCGATAGATATCAATTATGCAAATGATGGCCTCATTTGCATAATTAATGAGAAATATGAACATGTTGACGGATCATAATGTTTTTTGGTATGTAGGTAGCGTAAGTGAAGACCTACATAATGAGATACCAATTATGCAAATCAACAACTATTTTGCATAATTAATGAGGATATTTTATAAATTCACTACATTCCATGATATGGCTTTAAAACTTGTCACATATGTAGCTGAGAAAGAGAGAAATGTCAATACATATTTATCATGCAAATGATGATCTCATTTGCATAATTAATGAGAAAATATGAACATGTTGACGGATCGTCATGATTTTGGCATGTAGATAGCCTAAGTGAAGACTTATATAATGTGATACTTATTATGAAAATTATTAGCTAATTTGCATAATTGATTAGGAAAAGTTCATTAATCCACTGCATTCCATTATAGTACTTTCATCAAAGTTGTCACATATGTAACTGAGAAAGAGGGAAGAGAGTAAGAGGTGTATTTAAAGACTTTGAAAGAGAATAAGTCAAGAATGGATCAAAGGATCATCATGATTTTGGGTATGTTGATACATGTAGCTTAAGTAATGCTTGATACAATTTGATATCAATGAATTGTAATTTGGGATCTAATTTGCATAACCAATGCCGAAATTTTATAAACCAACTCAAAGCATATAATTATAAAGAAAATGAAATGAGTAACGCATTTGTCTACAGACATCATTCTACATAACAAACCTGGTTTATTTGGCAAAGGTATGTGTTCGTGGAACTCTAGTTGGAGATGCCTTTGATGCGTGTGCGTGTGTGTGTTGTTTGTGTGTGTGTGTGTGTGTGTGTGTGTGTGTGTGTGTGTGTGTGTGTGTTTGCACTTGCAACAACTTGGTATGGTCATGGGCAACCTCACTCTTGAATGACTTTAAAAAAATATTTTGATTTTGGTACAACTCGGCCGAGCTAAATTCTTGATTTGTATCATAAAAGGGGGCTTTACGAGGACCATATTGTACAGAAACGAAATTCAATGTTCACACGCGTGTTATCACTAGCCCTCATTTCAGACTTCCAGCCGGTAGCGTGTAGAGTTTGGGTGGTGGTGGGTGGTGGTATGTGTCCAGGAGAAGGTGTTATAGTGTATAAGAGAAGGAATTTTAGAAGGAAATGTAGTAGGACTTATATCTTTCGGCTAACTCCCTATTCGGCAGAGAAGACCGTCAGCTTAGCCCATGTTGGAAATCGCGAACCATCGTTCCCGAAAAAAGCCTCCTCTCCTGAAGCCTGCGAAGGAGGCTACATAAGTACCTATCGCGACCCTTTTAACCACCAAGATACGCTGTTACATCACAGATTCTGTTGCGTAAGTGCCAAACTAGTCCAATTTCTTGGTTCGCAGATTTCTGATAGAAAATTATGGAGCGGGCAATATATATGAAAATTATACTGCGATAGCCCCATAGAATCCTTTTTCGTTTCCACAAACAGCCCGGTCAGGCCTTGGTATGGAAATGTGACTTTAGCCTAAATGGAGGTCCTCTGTTTGGGGAGAGACAAACATCCGACATGTTAAATAACACCACACGTATCGAAAGAAAAGGGTCCTCTATCCTTCTCGGGCTCAGTGGATCAAAATCATTCCAGTTTAAATGTTGAAAATAATTTCACAAACAGCTTTCGTAACCCCTTCTACTCATTTTCAGGCGGTTAGACTTCACTCTTAGTGAGCAATTTTTGAGCTGGTCTCATAGTGAAAATAATCACAGAATGCAATATTGTTTTCAGTCTAATATCTCTTTCGCCCTCCAATGAAAATCCTAGAACTAAGGAATTGTGTTGGTATGGCCTTTGATGCAATGACTAATCAGAAAACTGTAACAACTTTCCTAGCCTCCTCAGTATCACTACTATCCCATGCGTCCGCCACGACTGTATCACGCAGCGACACACCAGTAGATTTCCACTGTAACAGTTGTTATTGTCAAACCAATGAGTTGGACACAACGTGAAGCTACATGTGAGCTGTACGTAACGGTTTCATCCCAGAACCATTCTACAAGAAGACACGGTTGTGAGAAGACTTGCATCTCGAATATCGTCTTCGTCACATTTCGAACCTGAACAATGGGTAATACTGTACGAGTAAGTAACGAATTCAGCAGATGTATTGTCTTTCCTACTCTTTACCTTTGCCAAAAAGGTTATATTTAGCGTAGCGTTTGTTTTTGTGTGTGTGTTTGTATGTATAAGACCAGCATAACTGGAGAACTCCTGCCTGGATTGTCTTTATATTTGTCATTTCGGCAGATTTTGACGAGACCTTAAGCTTGAAACGATTAGATTTGGGGCGCCCTAGCGGCTTACTACGATCGCGACTTTTGAGTGGTAGATAGCTCTTGGGATGGAGAGTATGTTTGGGCCCCCTAGCGGCTCTTTGGAACTGTAGGAACTGGTTTAATTTTAAACTTCGAAGGAGAATACCTAAAGAAGAGATAAACGTAATGCTTGGTTTCAATGCATTTATCCAGTGTTATATTAAAGAAAGAAAAAAAAACTGTTCGGGGATTTTGTAATTATATCTTTTGTTTAATCACCTGCTAAATAATATGTGCTTTCGTTTAGTTGAGAAGGTTTAAGCTGAAAAGTCTTTTGCCTATTCATAAAGGTTTACACCAAGCTGGTAGACTTTTCAGACACTACGTTTCTGTATTTTTGTTTAGATCACATTTCTAAGGTGGGCTCAGTCCGGATGTTTGTGGAAACAGAAAAACAATATCGTCTATTACGGAATGCATACAAATTATGCTTATAAACATGACTAATTTCATTTTATTTCGTACATCTTTGTTGTTTGTTATGTACTTTTTTTTATCCCAGAAAGCTGCCCGACCTGGTCCCGGTTTTTGAAATATGAACAAAGCATATTTAGTGTTGCCTCTGTGGTTAACAATGTGTTGTATATCTAATATACATGGCATCGGTGAATATATCTCTCATGTGGGCAATTCAAAGACAGAAACTAAAGTATTGTTCACTTTTATTCTTACAGTGTGCCGTAAGCCTGGAAGAGGTAAGTGCGTTTTGTATATAGGCATGTGTAAACCATACGTGAGTTTAACCCAATTGTACTATACTCAATAATGTTGTGGCTCAGGCAAAATACAACTTTATGATGAACTGATTGGAAACTGGGCGTTTTGATTTGCATGTTTCATGGGCGCTGCCGTTAAAGCAACACTTGGCAAATATTCGTTGTGTTTAGTAGAAAAGCTTACTATCCGATGCATGATGATATGATTTTGCTGTGTGTATATTAAGTAATCCTTTAGCTGGACACTAATTTTCTAGGTACCATAAATGTAACTCAGAGCATACAAAGCAACATCTTTCCATAATGTACACTATCACCAACCAAAATGCTTTCCCCGTTTTAGTAGCATAAAATACTGGATTGAGGGACCAAGGCATAGGGTACCAGGTTGTAAAAATAAACGCAGCTATAACTGATGAATATGTGAGGGTATGTGACCCTGTTTTTTTAACCAGTAACTCTTCAAATTCAAACTTAGGACCGCCTAACAGTAAAGTATGATAGCATGACCAAGCATGACCAATATCCTTTAAAATCATCGTGACAAAGTATAGTGTGAGTTTATGCTGTCAGATGAAAAGTTTCTGCACCTTCTTTTTGCTCTCCAGGTCCTTGAAGCACCTGCGGCTGGTTTACCTGGTATGCCGCCCTCACCACCTCCTGCCTTTAGCCTGGCTAGTGGACCAAGGTTGGTTTTTCCACACCTTTTAAAACAAGCAAACAAACAAACAAGCAAACATGCAAACAAACAAACGGAACACATGCATTCACACCTGTAGTAGTGACCACCTCTACAAGAGGACCACCAGGAAATCCACAGAAACCCTGATATAAGTTTGTTCGATTCAGTAAAAAAGCTATTAAACTTAGCTTACTCTAAAAGCAAAATTTTTCCCTCAGAATGCAGGACCCAAATGGTCAATATTTTCCTTGGAAAGCATGCGCCCCTCTTCATGGTAACGTCACGCCTTCGGTGCTCCGTATCCTGAAATTTTTTCAGGGATACTTCACCGCCACCTACGACATTTGCTGCCCCTGTCTCTGATTGGTATCGTGAAATCTTTATGGCTACTGACATGTTTTTGTTGTCTGTTATCTACAGCATCGGACCTGGCCACAAGATGAACAAACAAAAGTGTGGGCCCTGTTAGCCGACAGCACGTAAACAGGTAACTACAACTTTATTAATCATTCTGTTATACTACCTGCATGGCTGTTCAACAAGTTAATTAAGGAACAAGACCTTTCTTGTTCCCTTTTAGATCTAGTTCCAAAATGGCCGACTCCTGTTTTCGCCAATGCAAAATTCTGTTATCATAAACAAGCAGAACGATTACAACACATTTCTCCCAAAGGATGAATATGTTTATCTAAACACTCCAACTCCCATGGGAATTTTTGGCTTCCTAGATATTAGATTACACCGATATGGTCTTATTAAACATACGAATTTGCTTGAAAACTCGTAGCCGTAGCGAAGCCGCATTATACTAGCTACTTGAAAAAAAAATCACTCGAGGATGACTGCATTACCTTACCTTATCTTTTGTCTACGTCCACAGCGAGTCGTGAACATCAGATGCAGAACGCTGCCACTACAACACCCGGCACCCATGATGTCCGCTCCTGTTCACATTAAACTGGAAACTGAGCATTAAGAATATCGTGTGTTTTACAGCAAAAGTTGACACAATAAAATCTGTTCAGAATTCCTTTCAAAACACAATTGCTTGCGTTGTCTTCTTTTCTGCCATGTAAGTCGTTTTGTTAACTTCACACCCAACAGAGCTAATAGTTCTATTCCCAGATGTTAAATTTAACCACAGATATAATAAGGACAATTTTGATTGCCTGTTGATGAAAATATAAAGATCTATTACTGTGTAACAGTAAAATCATAACAATTTAAGTATTTTGGGGGCGTACAATGTTTTACAATAAATTCAAATTTTGCTCTTAATCTTCACAACTGGTGAATTCTAAAGGTCTATTATCAATTATGCAAATTAGTTCCTCATTTGCAAAGTTTAATTAAGTTCGTAATCCTCTTTCAAGTAACGTTATCAATTTCTGTCAAAATCTTTTATTTTATTTACAAAACACAATCACGTGAACAATTTTTAGTCCACTTCTATTGGGTTTTGGCGTTATACGTAGAAAAAAAACGTATTTTAGAAAATTAAAGCTTGTCGATCCAAAATGGCGGACAAATGACGTCATTTCCCGGCGTCAGATAGGCGTCAGTGTCGTCGTCATTGGCAACAAAAACTTGGCAGACAGTACAAAAGTCTAACGTTGGTAAAGTAGACAATCGACATACAGAGAAGCTAGATAGCTAGATAACAAGTGCAGCAAAACAAAACAGACTGGTGTTTTCTTTGTTTCACAGAGTCAATGTTCAGTATCAAGGGCAATATATGTTTATCTGCATTTTTTGGTTTGTTAATCTCATATCTGTGCATATCTACGTAGTCGGATTTGTACGCGTGTTTATTCAATTTGTATTTAGTACCAAGAAAACGGCGTATTGTGAACGGTATAGACGTAATGTGGATGTGAATATACTGTTTTCTGTCAGAGGTATATAAAACTCTTCTGCTGTAGCAACTTAAGGGTGACGAAAAAATTAGCGCGTGTGCATAGACACCATAGTGAGAGACTGCAAATAAAAACAAGACTTTAAAATATCGCAAGCCTTTCTTGGTGGGACTGTATCAACAGCAGTTTGGAATGACTACGGTAGGCAAAATACCATTAACTTGTTGAATCAATTGTAAACAAATTATCTTTTTCCATAGGTATTTTTTCGCACCCCACGAGATAGTGGAATCCTCGCCAGATAGCTGCTTTGAGCCTATAAGACTCATCTAAGTGCTCTGGTTAGGAGGGGTCTTTTGCAAACTATCCGTATAGAAGTTATTGGAGATGCATTTGATGACGGTTGACAGTAGAGGTTAGCATGCGCATTTGTTAGCGGTTTTTGTAGTTTTTAAATTTTAAATCTTGACACAAAATCACCTTCTCTCTCCTTCCATTATTCCGTTGGGATATATGCTATACTGTGATGCATGTGTACGTAGTGCTCTCTTTTATGCACAATCTGTACAATTTTTTCAAGACACACTCGACAACGGTTCGTTCTCATGGATCAAAAGTGCCACCTAGCAATATCGAATGAAACTGCAAGGGTATAGAAAGGCATCATATACTTGATTGTATTAACAAAAGCCGACACTTTTATTGTATAAGCACACGATTATGATTAGTATATTGGAAAAATGTAGTCTCAACCTAGATAAAAAGGAATTTTGATGGCGAGCTAGGTTTTTCGTTTTTCCATTCCTTTTCTGCGAATTTCATTGTCTGATTTTAGCCCCCCAAAAAGTTCAGAAATGTTCGGATATGGTATCGACCGGGCAGCTATTTGCCAACGGCCGTTTAAGATGTCGGTAACATGACTTTTCGCCTTCTGGATCCTTCACCTATTCGCTCCATGGATTCGACAGGACTGGACTGGACTTTATCCAGATCAACTAAACATCGGTAAGCCCAAATAGCGCCGAGTCGATCGTTCACGAGTCGAAAACTCGTATGTCGGCTCTTCAGCGACACACATCACGTTGGTAACTAGGACACCTGATATCAGCTTCTTTCTTGTCTTTAAGATTGTACGTTGTATTTTATGTCTTTAGTGGGCGGCTCCTTTGACTTGCCCATTTCTATGACAAGGTGTCCCTTTGACGACCGCACTACATGTCAGAGGGTCGGTCTGTAGAACACCGTACGTAGAGACAGCTGAAACCTCAGTGATCATGAGCCACATGTGCGTGACCGTTTGCTCGTGTTTGCGTCTGAGTGTGCCTGTGTGTGCTTGTGTGCACGCTTATGTGTGTTTGTGTGTGGGTACGCGCATGTTTCTGTGTGTGCTGTGTGTGTGTGTGTTTGCGCCCATCTCTGTGTGTGCTGTTTGTGAGTGTTAATCTGTGTGTGGGGGCGCCTGTGTTTGTCTGCGTGTGTGGACGCGCGAATGTTTTTGTGTGTGTATACTATGTGTGTGCACGCCCATCTTTGTGAGATGTTTGTGCGTGTGTCCGTGTGCGTGTTGTTTGTGTGTGTGTGTGTGTGTGTGTGTTGTTTGTGTGTGTGTGTGTGTGTGTTTGCACTTGCAAAAACTTGGTATGGTAATGGGCAACCTCACTCTTGAATGACTTTAAAAAATATCTTGATTTTGGTATGGACTCAAAAGTAATGAGGAATTCTCTTTTTGCAATCAAGGTAACAACATGTGTGACCTATTATGTTATTATGTATGTTGTCATAATAGAGCCCCTTTACAAATCAAGAATTTAGCTCGGCCGAGTTGTCAGCGAGCTCTAAATTACGAAGAGGTATGACCCTGATGCCGACGAAGAAACTCTGCCATTTGTTCGTAGGCATCAGGGTCATGCCTCCTCGCAATTTGGAGCTCGCTGACAACTCGGCCGAGCTAAATTCTTGATTTGTATTATAAAAGTGGGCTTTACGAGGACCATATTGTACAGAAACGAATGTTCACACGCGTGTTATCACCAGCCCTCATTTCAGACTTCCAGCCGGTAGCGTGTAGAGTTTGGGTGGTGGTGGGTGGTGTTATGTGTCCAGGAGAAGGAGTTATAGCGTATAAGAGAAGGAATTTTAGAAGGAGATGTAGTAGGACTTATATCTTTCGGCTCACTCCCTATTCGGCAGAGAAGACCGTCAGCTTAGCCCATGTTGGAAATCGCGAACCATCGTTCCCGAAAAAAGCCTCCTCTCCTGAAGCCTGCGAAGGAGGCTACATAAGTACCTATCGCGACCCTTTTAACCACCAAGATACGCTGTTACATCACAGATTTTGTTGCGTAAGTGCCAAACTAGTCCAATTTCTTGGTTCGCAGATTTCCGACGGAAAATTATGGAGCGGGCAATATATATGAAAATTATACTGCGATAGCCCCATAGAATCCTTTTTCGTTTCCACAAACAGCCCGGTCAGGCCTTGGTTTGGAGATGTGACTTTAGCCTAAATGGAGGTCCTATGTTTGAGGAGAGCCAAACATCCGACATGTTAACCCTCATCCGACCGGTACATTTTTACGACGAATCTGACCGTATGGGGTCATTTTTGACCCCATTTTGTTTTGCTCATAGACATATTTCTGCTGGCTTATTTTGTCATTTGTATGGATTTAATGTTTCACCAAGCTATGAAAAATATTTTGACAAGTTTTGATGGCAGTAATTTTTACTCATTATTATAATTTATGCAGAAAATAAGGAGAAACCATCTTTTGCTCTAAAAATCTACCATACTCCACTTACTTTAACAATGTTTTTGTCTTAGCAATTTCTAATCGATAAGTTTGATGCTACAAGAATGCTGATGGCATAATCATGTTTTTTGACAAAAAAAGATACAATATTTGTGAAAAGTAACGAATTTATTACTTAATTATGCACCATACTCTGTCACCTAAATACATACATACAATAACTCTTGTCTATTTTCCCGCAAAGATGTTTCTTGTAGGTTCCTTCTGCACATTCTGTCCATATATTGTTTTTTGATTAATTAGAAACATTTTCACTTTCATTAGCATAGGTAGTTAGCGCTCATTATCATAATTTATGCATAATGTCTAAAAACTGTGTTTTACACTAAAAAACTATATTTCTTTCAAAATATTCGGTGTTTACTCATCTAAACAACTATATTTTGTTGCTGTAATAGCAATGATGAGGAATGCCTGTTATTTTATTGAAATTTCTTGATATTTACGTAATTAATGATTCATAATTGGCTGGGGTCATTTTTGACCCCACCGAACCAGACACAAACTTTCAAGTATAGCTTATATAATAATGGGCAAAACTCAGTGAAAAATTGGTAGATGCTGTAAGACATGTATATTAACAAATTCATGGAAGGATTTTTTTCTCCGATGAAAAATGTTGTTTTGGCAGATAAAAATATACGCCTGGGGTCAAAAATGACCCCATACGGTCGGATGAGGGTTAATAAAAACACCACACGTATCGAGAGAAAAGGGTCCTCTATCCTTCTCGGGGTCAGTGGATCAAAATCATTCCAGTTTAAATGTTGAAAATAATTTCACAAACAGCTTTCGTAACCCCTTCTACTCATTTTCAGTCGGTTAGACTTCACTCTTAGTGAGCAATTTTTGAGCTGGTCTCATAGTGAAAATAATCACAGAATGCAATATTGTTTTCAGTCTAATATCTCCTCCGCGCTCCAATAAAAATCCTAAAACTAAGGAATTGTGTTGGTATGGCCTTCGATGCAATGACTAATCAGAAAACTGTAACAACTTTCCCAGCCGCCTCAGTATCACTACTATCCCATGCGTCCGCCACGACTGTATCACGCAGCGACACACCAGTAGATTTCCACTGTTGTTATTGTCTAACCAATCAGAGTTGGACACAACGTGAAGCTACATGTGAGCTGTACGTAACGGTTCCATCAGAGAACCATTCTACAAGAAGACACCGTTGTGAGAAGACTTGCATCTCGAATATCTTCTTCGTCATATTTCGAACCTGAACAATGGGTAATGCTCAGGTAACGAATTGTCTTTCATACTTTTTACCTTTGCAAAGAAAGTCATATTTAACTAATGAAGGGTAAACTTAATGCTTGTTTTTAATGCATTTATGTATTTATGCAGTGTCATATTAATGAAAAACTGTTCGAGGATTTAGTAATATCTTTTGTTTAGTCATCTCTTTTCTGTGCTTTCGTTAAGGTGAGAAGGGTGAAGCTGAAAAGTCTTGTCAATTTATCACAAAGGTTTCAAGCAAGAGGGTAGACCACTTCTATACTACATTGTATTATTGGCTGCGCTTTGTTCACATTTCCAAGCCGGCGCTCAGCCGGGATGTTTCGGAAACAAAAAACAAACTGAATCGTCTACTACGGAATGCAAACAAATAATGCTCATAGCTAATCTTATTACATTCTGTGTGTTTTATTGTTTGTCATGTACAAAATGTCATTTTTGATCTCGTAACCTGCCCGACCGGGTCCCGGTTTTTGAAATGTGAAAGAAGCATATCTAGTGTAATTTACCATGTGTTGTATATCTAATGCACATGGCATCGTTGAATATATCTCTTATGTGGGCTATGCGAAGACAAAAAACTAAAGTATTGTTCACTTTTATTCCTACAGTATGCCGTAGGCCTGGAAGAGGTAAGAGCTCCTTTGTAGTTGTGTACAGTTTAACCTAACTGTACTATACTCAACAGTGTTTTGCCTCAAGTAAAAGACGACTTTATGATGACCCAATTGGAAAATGGGCGTTTCATATTGCACGTCCAATAGACACTACGTTTAAAGTGAAATGTGACATTTATTCGCTATGTTTACTAAAATGCACACTATCTGATGCATAGTGATGTGTTGTGTGCGTTTATTGTTTTTACTAAGAAACCCTTTAGCTAGAGACCAATGTTCCAGGTACCAAAAATGTACCTCAGGGCAATCATAGAAATCTCTATCCATAAAGTACACTTTTTAACTTCCAAAACGCTTCCCTATTACTTTTGCCTTCAACTTTCATAAAATACTGGATTGCGGGACCAAAGTACAGGGTACATGGCGGCTAAAATAAACTCAGCTATAACCGATTAAAATGTGATAGTATGTGACCCTGTTTTGCAACCAGTAACTCTTCAAATTCAAACTTAGGACCGCCTAACAGTAAAGTATACTAGCATGACCAAGCATGACCTTTAAATCATCATGACAAAGTATAGTGTGAGTTTATGCTGTCAGATGAAAAGTTTCTGCCCCTTCTTTTTGCTCTCCAGGTCCTTGAAGCACCTGCGGCTGGTTTACCTGGTATGCCGCCCCCACCACAACCTCCTCTTGGCTTTAGCCCGGCTAGTGGACCAAGGTTGTTTTTTTCAAACCCTTTAAAACAAGCAAACAAGTAAAGAAACAAATATGCAAACAAACAAACTGAACACATGCATTCACACCTGTAGTAGTAACCACCTCTACAAGAGGACCACCAGGAAATCCACAGAAACCCTCTAATATAAGTTTATTCCAATCAGTAAAAAAGCTATTAAACTTAGCTTACTCTAAAAGCAAAATTTTTCCCTCAGAATGCAGGACCCAAATGGTCAATATTTTCCTTGGAAAGCATGCGCCCCTCTTCATGGTAATGTCACGCCTTCGGTGCTCCGTATCCTGAAATTTGTTCAGGGATACTTCACCGCCACCTACGACATTTGCTGCCCCTGTCTCTGATTGGTATCGTGAAATCTTTATGGCTACTGACATGTTTTTGTTGTCTGTTATCTACAGCATCGGACCAGGCCACAAGATGAACATACAAAAGTGCCCGTTCTGTTAGCCAACAGCACGGAAACAGGTTGATACAACTTTAATAATCATTCTGTTATACTACCTGCATGGCTGTTCAACAAGTTAATTAAGGAACAAGACCTTTCTTGTTCCCTTTTAGATCTAGTTCCAAAATGGCCGACTCCTGTTTTCGCGTATGCAAAATTCTGTAATCATAAACAAACAGAACGATTACAACACATTTCTCCCAAAGGATGAATATGTTTATCTAAACACTCCAACTCCCATGGGAATTTTTGGCTTCCTAGATATTAGATTACACCGATATGGTCTTATTTAACAATCATACGAATTTGCTTGAAAACTCGTAGCCGTAGCGAAGCCGCATTATACGAGCTACTTGAAAAAAATCACTCGAGGATGACTGCATTACCTTACCTTATCTTTTGTCTACGTCCACAGCGAGTCGTGAACATCAGCTGCAGAACGCTGCCACTACAACACCAGGCACCCATGATGTCCGCTCCTGTTCACATTAAACTGGAAACTGAACATGAAGAACGTGTGTTTTACAGCAAACGTTGACACAATAAAATTTGTTCAGCATTCCTTTCAAAACATAATTGCTTGCGTTGTATTCTTTTCTGCCATGTAAGTCGTTTTGTTAACTTCACACCCAACAGAGCTAATAGTTCTATTCCCAGATGTTAAATTTAACCACATATATATAAAAGAACAATTTTGATTGCCTGTTGATGAAAATATAAAGATCTATTACTGTGTAACAGTAAAATCATAACAATTTAAGTATTTTGGGGGTGTACAATGTTATACAATAAATTCAAATTTAGCTCTTAATCTTCACAACTGGTGAATTCTAAAGGTCTATTATCAATTATGCAAATAAGTTCCTCATTTGCAAAGTTTGATTAAGTTCATAATCCTCTTTCAAGTAACGTTCTCAATTTCTGTCAAAATCTTTTATTTTATTTACAACACACAATCACGTGAACAATTTTTAGTCCACTTCTATTGGGTTTTGGCGTTATACGTAGAAAAAAAAACGTATTTTAGAAAATTTAAGCTTGTCGGTCCAGAATGGCGGACAAATGACGTCATTTCCGGGCGTCATATAGGCGTCAGTGTCGTCGTCATTGGCAACAAAAACTTGGCAGACAGTACAAAAGTCTAACGTTGGTAAAGTAGACAATCGACGTACAGAGAAGCTAGATAGCTAGATAACAAGTGCAGCAAAACAAAACAGACTGGTGTTTTCTTTGTTTCACAGAGTCAATGTTCAGTATCAAGGGCAATATATGTGTATCTGCGTTTTTTGGTTTGTCAATCTCATATCTGTGCATATCTATATAGTCGGGGCTGGATTTGTACGCGTGTTTATTCAATTTGTATTTAGTACCAAGAAAAGGGCGTATTGTGAACGGTATAGACGCAATAAGGGTGTGAATATATTGTTTTCTGTCAGAGGTATATAAAACTCTTCTGCTGTAGCAACTTAAGGGTGACGAAAAAATTAGCGCGTGCGCATAGACCCCATAGTGAGAGACTGCAAATAAAAACAAGACTTCAAAATATCGCAAGCCTATCTTGGTGGGACTGTATCAACAGCAGTTTGGAATGACTACGGTAGGCAAAATATCATTAACTTGTTGAATCAGTTGTAAACAAATTATCTTTTTCCATAGGTATTTTTTCGCACCCCACGAGATAGTGGAATCCTCGCCAGATAGCTGCTTTGAGCCTATAAGACTCATCTAAGTGGTCTGGTTAGGAAGGGTCATTTGCAAACTAGCCGTATAGAAGTTACTGGAGATGCATTTGATGACAGTTGACAGTAGAGGTTAGCATCCGCATTTGTTAGCGGTTTTTGTAGTTTTTAAGTTTTATATCTTGACACAAAATCACCTTCTCTCTCCTTCCATTTTTCCGTTGGGATATATGCTATACTGTGATGCATGTGTACGTAGTGCTCCCTTTTATGCACAATCAGTACTAGAACTAGAATTTGTTCAAGACACGCTCGACAACGATTCATTCTCATGGATCAAAAGCGCCACCAAGCAATATCGAATGAAACTGCAAGGGTATAGATAGGCATCATATACTTGATTGTATTAACAAAAGCCGACACTTTTATTGTATAAGCACACGATTATGATTAGTATATTGGAAAAATGTAGTCTCATCCTTTCTAAAAAGGAATTTTGATGGCGAGCTAGGTTTTGCGTTTCGACCGCACTACATGTCAGAGGGCCGGTGTGACAGCGATCTCGCCCCCCCCCCCCCGTGATCTCGCCCCCCCGGGGCGAAATCACTAGCGATCTCGCCCCCCCGGGGCGAAATCACTAGCGATGTCGCCCTCCCCGGCTAGTGATCTCGCCCCCCTACCTCGCCCCCCTTTAGCGATTTCGCCCCCCCCCCCCCAAAACGGGTTTACATGACATTTTAGAAGTTGATTGGTATAAATCACAAAATGTAGTTTCAGAATGATATAAGTACACGAGTTTGATACATAACTCCATTCATAGTATCAATATTAACGTAATTACATGGTAATAAGATAGCTGAACTTAATTGTTTCAGACAAGGAGGGTTTGGTCCCTTGTATTCCCATTATTGCATATACCTGAGTCTTGACATAAGATGTATTTCATTGTATTCACCTGTCCTCAAGCAACCTATATATCTCCAATATGAAGTCTCTACCATGAAGTGACCACAAAAGAACTATGTAATGTCTTTATTAATTATGCAAATATTAGGTATCAATTAGAATAACGCACATTTTGGTATATGCACCTGGCCAAGGGATATCTTCACCTCCAACATGACTTTTTTTCTAGTATTTAGCAACTGATGCATTTACCCGTGTTTCTTAAGACAGGTACTTTACCAGTGTTTGTGTAGCATTTAGCAACTGCTATATCAACTTGCGCGTAGATAGTGTTTATAATGAGAAACAATTATTCACGTGTGTTTTTGTTAGTGCTTTGGAAATGTTTCCAGCACAAGAAAGAAAACACTGTGACAAATTGAAAACATATAGCTGACGTATTCCGTACCATAGACGGTGTTGATTTATACGTTCGCAGTAGCACTGTTTTTATGCCACCTCAGCTGCAAAAATTGTCTTTTTCATTTCAATGTCATGTTTGCACCGAACAATATAGTATCGACTTTCGAGGTATGACATCTTACGGTACGGTAATAAGGTGCCACATAGGTACCAGGTAACACACCATATACGTTACTCCCCAGGTGCAGTATAGTACCAGGTAGCGCACCTGTAATATGTAGTAGCCAGCTGCTCTGGGGGAGGGGGGGGGGGGGCGAAAACGCTAAAGGGGGGCGAAAACGCTAGTGATCTCCCCCCCCCCCCGGGGGGGGCGAGATCGCTGTCACACCGGTCTGTAGAACACCGTACGTAGAGACAGCTGAAACCTCAGTGATCATGAGCCACATGTGCGTGACCGTTTGCTCGTGTGTGCGTCTGAGTGTGCCTGTGTGTGTTTGTGTGCACGCTCATGTGTGTTTGAGTGTGGGTACGCGCATGTTTCTGTGTGTGCTGTGTGTGTGTGTGTTTGCGCCCATCTCTGTGTGTGCTGTTTGTGAGTGTTAATATGTGTGTGGGGGCGCCTGTGTTTGTCTGCGTGTGTGGACGCGCGAATGTTTTTGTGTGTGTATACTATGTGTGTGCACGCCCATCTTTGTGAGATGTTTGTGCGTGTGTCCGTGTGCGTGTGTGTGTTTGTGTGTGTTTGTGTGTGTGTGTGTGTTGTTTGTGTGTGTGTGTGTGTGTGTTTGCACTTGCAAAAACTTGGTATGGTATTGGGCAACCTCACTCTTGAATGACTTTAAAAAATATCTTGATTTTGGTATGGACTCAAAAGTAATGAGGAATTCTCTTTTTGCAATCAAGATAACAACATGTGTGACCTATTATGTATGTTGTCATAATAGAGCCCCTTTACAAATCAAGAATTTAGCTCGGCCGAGTTGTCAGCGAGCTCTTAATTACGAAGAGGTATGACCCTGATGCCGACGAAGAAACTCTTCCATTTGTTCGTAGTCATCAGGGTCATGCCTCCTCGCAATTTGGAGCTCGCTGACAACTCGGCTGAGCTAAATTCTTGATTTGTATTATAAAAGGGGGCTTTACGAGGACCATATTGTACAGAAACGAATGTTCATAGGCGTGTTACCACTAGCCCTCATTTCAGACTTCCAGCCGGTAGCGTGTAGAGTTTGGGTGGTGGTGGGTGGTGGTATGTGTCCAGGAGAAGGAGTTATAGTGTATAAGAGAAGGAATTTTAGAAGGAAATGTAGTAGGACTTATATCTTTCGGCTAACTCCCTATTCGGCAGAGAAGACCGTCAGCTTAGCCCATGTTGGAAATCGCGAACCATCGTTCCCGAAAAAAGCCTCCTCTCCTGAAGCCTGCGAAGGGTTTACGGAAAAGGCTGGCCTGTCTACCTGGGCTGTCTACCTGGGCTGGCTATCACGTCAGGCTACTTGGACCTACGAAAGCCCATTGGGACAAAAGCTGTTTTGGCAGTAGGGGTTGTTTGTGCTCAGCGAAGAAGCTGTGTGTGAAGGATCTGTGTGTTATTATGTGAATGAGCTGTGTGAAATGGCAGTGTGTGAAGGAGCTGTGTGTGAAGGGGCTGTGTGTGAAGCAACTGTGTTTGAAGGAGCTGTGTATGTTACATAACCCAGAGGTTCTGGGTTTGAATCAGTTGATATGCCACCAATCTTGTGCGCTTGGGAAGGGCTCTTACCACGACTTTCCTCCCTTCACTAGGGTAGAGAAAAGAGTATCTTTGTAGCTTTGGTAAGGGCCCTCCCTCAGACAGGGCATAGAACCCACTCTTATGGAATGGACTAAGGGCCCTTCCTTCCCATTGTATTAGCGGTTCAAAACTTAAGTCCTATGGTCACACCTGGGGTAATTGCTGTCGTATTGAGGTCACCTTAGTTAGCACCAAATGGCAGTTCCAGACCCTTGCACTTTAGCAACGCTTATTTTAAGCTCCTCACAATTCAATTCTCGATCCTAATGTATGGCACAGAAGCCGGGACCCTGACAGCCACTAAAGAACGGCTCCCGGACACCTTCGACCAACTAGCCACCAGTCTTAAGACTAATCCAATCAGCCCAATAAGTTGTGTTAACAGCCCTTCCCAAGGTCACAAGATCGGTGACATATCAACTGATTTGAACCCAGAACCTCTGGGTTATGTAACACACACAATAGCTTCACACACAGCTTCTTCGCTGAGCACAAACAACCCCTACTGCCAAAACAGCTTTTGTCCCAATGGGCTTTCGTAGGTCCAAGTAGCCTGACGTGATAGCCAGCCCAGGTAGACAGCCCAGGTAGACAGCCCAGGTAGACAGGCCAGCCTTTTCCGTAAACCCGCCTGCGAACGAGGCTACATAAGTACCTATCGCGACCCTTTTATCCACCAAGATACGCTGTTACATCACAGATTTTGTTGCGTAAGTGCCAAACTAATCCAATTTCTTGGTTCGTAGATTTCCGACGGAAAATTACGGAGCATTATACTGCGATAGCCCCATAGAATCCTTTTTCGTTTCCACAAACAGCCCGACCGGGCCCTGGTTTAATGGTAATGTGACGTTAGCCTAACTGGAGGTCCCGTGTTTGAGGACAAAAAAACTCGAACACATTAAAGATCCCACCACACGTATCGAAAAGAAAAGATTAGGGGTCCTACCCGGTGTGAGTGGATCAAAATCTTCCTAACCCCTAAAGCATCCGTAAACCCTGTTTCTCCTATTCGGCCAGTAAGTCCTCACTCTTAGTGAGTTGTTTTAGAACTGGTCTTATGGTGAAAAACACAGAATGATTACAATTCCTAGAACTAATTATAAGAAATCGTATTGGCACGGCCTTCAATGCAATGACTAATTAAAAAAAAAACTGTAACAACTTTCCCAGCCTCCTCTGTATACTAGTAGCACTCGTGGCCCATGCGTTCACCACGACTGTATCACGCAGCGACACACCAGTAGATTTCCACTGTAAGTTGTTATTGTCTAACCAATCAGAGTTGGACACAGAGTAACCCATCCTACACAGTCATTTGAGTTACGTTTGTGAGAAGACTTGCCTCTCGTTTCTCTTCTCTGTTATACCTCGAACCTGAGCAATGGGCAATTGGAACAGCCGTCCTGAAAGCCGTCTTGACATGGTACGAATGTGCTGCAGACTTGTAGTATTTATCTATTCAGTCATTCGTTCATCTAATCGCTCATTAATTCATTTAGCCACTGCAAGATAACAAGCAGAAAGATTTGAAAAAACGTTTGAAAGATTTAGTTATCTCTTTTGTTGGATACAATCTCTTTTCTATGCTATACTATGATTTGCTTTGCTTAGGATGAGAGCAAACGCTGGAACGTCATTTGCTTTGATACCCCATGCATGTTACAATATTTTGAAAGTTCTACAAACTTAGCATCAAAGGACTAATTCTATACTATTCGGTGTAAGTGGAGCCTTTGTGGTTGATCATTTGCAACATTTAATGTACGTGACACTAGTGAGTATATCTCCCATGTGGGCATTTCAAAGACAACAACTGATGCATCGTAAACTTTTATACCTACAGCCGCCTTCGCCTGGCTTTGACGTAGGAGTGGATGGGGTAAGTGTTTTTTTTTGTATATATAGGCCTCTGTAAACCATTACATTGGCAGTTTTGTGCCTTCAGTAAAGGACGACTCTATAATCAAAGTTGTGCGTTTTGAACGGCATGTTCCATATAGACACCACCGTTGAAGCCATATGTGACATTTGTCTTTTTCAGTCCAAAAGCATGTCATCCTAATGTATAATGATGTCATTTGATGTGCGTGTTTATTGTGTTTATCAAGTTAAGTAAGAAATAGCCAGAGACTAAGTTCCCGGTACCCGAAATGTACCCCAGAGCATACAAAACAATATTTATCCATCAGGCACACTACAACCTTCCAAAATGCTTTTCCGTTAATTTTGCGTTTTACTATTTGTAATACTTGGTTATGGGACCAGGGTACAAGGTAGCAAAAATAAACTGAGGTATAACTGATGGATATGTGACAGTATGTAAACATTTTTTCAACCAGTAACTCTAAACTAGGTTGACCAACCATGACCAATATTCTTAAAAATCGATATCATGATAAAGTATAGTGTGAGTTTATGCTGTCAGATGAACATTTTCTGCCTCTTCTTTTTTCCTTCCTAGGTCTCTGAAGCACCTGCGGCTGGTTTAGCTGGTATGGTGCCCCCACCACAACCACCTCCTTCTGGCTTTAGCCCTGCTAGTGGGCCTGGGTTAGTCTATTCACAACTTTTTAAAACAAAGAAACAAAACACATGCGAGTGAATTTCGTGCAATTATCCGGAAGGTGAAATAATGCGAAGCTATCTAGCTAGATGATACCGGTTTGGAATTTTGGAATTCCGTGCAGTTAACAGAAGTGTGCGTTGATCCGTTGTGCAATTAACTGGCTTCTACTGTATCAAAGCCTGTAGAAGTATCCACCTCTACAAGAGGACCACCAAGCAATTGTGACAGATTTTCTCATGATTTTTTGGTGATCATTTTACAAAACAATGGTAACCACATTTATAGAGGCCAAATAAGTTGTTATTTTGGACATGTTTGACTGCCTTTTACTTTATAACCCCCACACTGTCGTCAGTAGCTTGGGTTTTTGAGGGTTAATACTAGGGGGCTTGATTTTCCCCAGGGAGCATGTCTCCTAGTTCTGCCTAAATTTCTGGCACATTTGGTACACAACAGAGCTCCATTCACTTTATTGTTGATTGTACTTTATACAACAACCGTTACGAAAGAAACGTCCTTTTTGAAAATATACGACATATGTCCCCCAACTTCCGATACTTGAATACAAGGGAAATATTCATATTCCTCATGCAATTAGAAAAACCATAGATTATTGGTTCCATCTGTCCTTATGTTTATAACTGTCTTAAGAAGCGAGAAGAAGTTGTACATGTACATACCTGAATGTTTTAGCATATGTAGAGGTGATAAGATACATTTTTCTTATGTCAAAATTGTACCTTATCACTAGCGCTACGACCCGTACTTAGCTTAGTTGACACTGCATGAAATATCGGATTTACCAAACTTACCATTGGTGTGTAAATACCTGGTAAATCTGATGTACAATATTTACCCAAATTTAGCACATATTTACCCGGTAAATTTGGATAAATACGGGTAAATGCTGGTAATGCACCCTGATATAAGGCCTTAAACAGGGGTACATTTATTGCATTGTCAGGGATGGGCCCTCTTTTATGGCCTTATATAGGGGTACATGTGTTACATTGTTAGGGATGGACCCTGGTATAAGGCCTAATATAGGGGTGCATGTATTACATTGTCAGGGATGGACCCTGGTATAAGGCCTTATTTACATGTAGGGGTGCATGTATTACATTGTCAGGGATGGACCCTGGTATAAGGCCTTATATAGGGGTGCATGTATTACATTGTCAGGGATGGACCCTGGTATAAGGCCTTATATAGGGGTGCATGTATTACATTGTCAGGGATGGACCATGGTATAAGGCCTTATATAAGGGTGCATGTATTACATTGCCAGGGATGGACCCTGGTATAAGGCCTTATATAGGGGTGCATGTATTACATTGTCAGGGATGGACCCTGGTATAAGGCCTTATATAGGGGTGCATGTATTACATTGTCAGGGATGGACCCTGGTATAAGGCCTTCTATAGGGGTGCATGTATTACATTGTCAGGGATGGACCCTGGTATAAGGCCTTATATAGGGGTGCGGTGGTACCCACAGTGTACAGAACACCCCACCGCCCTGAGATAAGAGTTATGTCAGGGCAAGGGTACTCGCAGTACAACACACCACCGCCCTGAGATAAGAGTTATCCCAGGGCGAGGGTACCCACAGTGTACAGAACACCACACTGCCCTGAGATAAGAGTTATCCCAGGGCGAGGGTACCCACAGTGTACAGAACACCACACCGCCCTGAGATAAGAGTTATCCCAGGGCGAGGGTACCCACAGTGTACAGAACACCACACCGCCCTGAGATAAGAGTTATCCCAGGGCGAGGGTACCCACAGTGTACAGAACACCACACCGCCCTGAGATAAGAGTTATCCCAGGGCGAGGGTACCCACAGTGTACAGAACACCACACCGCCCTGAGATAAGAGTTATCCCAGGGCGAGGGTACCCAGAGTGTACTACAGAACACCTCACTGCCCTGAGATAAGAGTTATGTCAGGATGGGGGCACCCAAAGGGTATAGAACACCACACCGCCCTGAGATAAGAGTTATCCCAGGGCGAGGGTACCCACAGTGTACAGAACACCACACCGCCCTGAGATAAGAGTTATCCCAGGGCGAGGGTACCCACAGTGTACAGAACACCACACCGCCCTGAGATAAGAGTTATCCCAGGGCGAGGGTACCCACAGTGTACAGAACACCACACCGCCCTGAGATAAGAGTTATCCCAGGGCGAGGGTACCCACAGTGTACAGAACACCACACCGCCCTGAGATAAGAGTTATCCCAGGGCGAGGGTACCCACAGTGTACAGAACACCACACCGCCCTGAGATAAGAGTTATCCCAGGGCGAGGGTACCCACAGTGTACAGAACACCACACCGCCCTGAGATAAGAGTTATCCCAGGGCGAGGGTACCCACAGTGTACAGAACACCACACCGCCCTGAGATAAGAGTTATCCCAGGGCGAGGGTACCCACAGTGTACAGAACACCACACCGCCCTGAGATAAGAGTTATCCCAGGGCGAGGGTACCCACAGTGTACAGAACACCACACCGCCCTGAGATAAGAGTTATCCCAGGGCGAGGGTACCCACAGTGTACATGTACAGAACACCACACCGCCCTGAGATAAGAGTTATCCCAGGGCGAGGGTACCCACAGTGTACAGAACACCACACCGCCCTGAGATAAGAGTTATCCCAGGGCGAGGGTACCCACAGTGTACAGAACACCACACCGCCCTGAGATAAGAGTTATCCCAGGGCGAGGGTACCCACAGTGTACAGAACACCTCACCGCCCTGAGATAAGAGTTATCCCAGGGCGAGGGTACCCACAGTGTACAGAACACCACACCGCCCTGAGATAAGAGTTATCCCAGGGCGAGGGTACCCACAGTGTACAGAACACCACACCGCCCTGAGATAAGAGTTATCCCAGGGCGAGGGTACCCACAGTGTACAGAACACCTCACCGCCCTGAGATAAGAGTTATCCCAGGGCGAGGGTACCCACAGTGTACAGAACACCTCACTGCCCTGAGATAAGAGTTATGTCAGGATGGGGGCACCCAAAGGGTATAGAACACCTCACCGCCCTGAGATAATAGTATTGGGGACAGAGCATAAAAGTTGAACACAGTCATCATTACCAGTCGACTAGCTTTTTAGGCCTTGAGTGAAATTGTAGGTGTAGTTCATTCATGAATGAGTCTCTATTAATAAGTATTTTACCATGATTGTTTACCATACTTAGAATTACATAACGGGCCCCCTATATATTTATGAAGAAAAATGCTTCAGTTAAAACTCAAGACAGTTCACAATCACAGATCTTATGTATTTATATGCTACACAGTTTGTGATAAATAACAAAGGTCACAGCTTTTAGTTAAAACAACTAAAAGGTCAACTTCTGACCTCAGGGTCAACATCCTAAAGGCCACAGAAATACTACGATCTGATTGGACCGTCGGAAACGCATGCGCACCATGCGGGCGGGACGATTACAAAAAGTCGTTACGAGATATGAGATCAGACATGACTACGGGGTTTTACGTATCGCTTTCTACGCTACAAATGGCACAAGGAGTCTGCTATGGTCGGTCAGCAATTTGGGAGAGGCTTGTGAGTGTAGGGGGAATATGGTGTAAGCTCAAACGGACGGAAAATTATCGTGAATGATGTTTTAGTTGTACGTTTGGCGGCCGCCCCCCTCCCACCCTGGGCGGCGCACTCCTCCCCGCAGGAGCCAACGTGTACTTCGGTGAGTAGAAAATATATAGACTGTGCTTGCCTTTCAGTGTGCTTCGTTTTTTAAGCAAAAAGTAGGTTCGCTTTTGCTTTTCCCACTTGTTTTGTTATTGACATGTAATCGTTAGAAACAAATTTGTCTCCAACTAACCTGCCCCCCTCCCCCATTTAATAGGAAAATGTATATTGGACAACAGGCATTTCGTATCTGGTTTTATGATACAAAACAGCAACAGCACTTGATGGGTGAATAATTGTGCGTTGATAAGAGAATTAATTTGTAGTCACATACATACTGTTAAACTTGAAACCAGTAGGATTAAATTAATGCTTCCAAATGATTATTTATATTTTATAGATTATACTAGTACTATACATATTTAAATATATTTATTCATGTATTCGTTCAAATCATGGCTGGCATCACACAGCCAAGGCTGTCGATCTAGTTGTGACTATTATTATCAAGGGCTAACCTTTAACAATTTGAACACTGTTCAGTAACTGACAGTTGTTTGGTCACTAATTTGATGACTATTATATTTAAGGTATGGATTTAAGTCACGGTGTGTATGTATTAAATTCAGGGATGGCTGGATCTGATTGTGTCATTATTTCCCTTTTTATATGCCTCCAGTACAGCTGCAGTAGATACCTCCTTCAGACATGCAGCACAAGTTGTGAGGGTGAATAGCCAGAAGTAAAGCAAGCATCAGCCAGAAGTTTAGCTGCTGGGTACTTCAAATTATGCTGCTACACACTCCATAGGTATGCCTCAAAACTACAGTCCTGCATGACCAATATCATCATTGGCACACTTCAGTGTTTACCGAGGCATGCCGTTATCATGATTCTGCTTAGTCTGGTTTTAGTTAGTTGTTGTGATGGGACGAAGCACAACTACCCCAGTTATGTCAAAATCGTGTGACATGTTCCTTGATTGCTGTGTATATATTTTTTATTTGTGTCATACCTGATAACATTTGATAGGGGTGTTCCAGACCGGATGATGATTTTCCGTATCACACAGGCTTTTTATTTGTATTAGACAGGTTTCCATCAATTGAATAGAACATACTCAACTCAAGCGAATGGAGTTCTTTTGTTCGAATTTTTCTCGATTTGATGTTATTTAAAGAATAGAGTTGTTGGCACCGTGCAGGTTGAAACAATGTAGCGAGTTTTATCCTTTTTATGAGTAGTTTAGCAATTAAATTGAGAGTTTTCCGACCTGGATATGATATACACGTATAGAATACAACACGGAGTATTCTGTATCACCTAAGGTACCAGGATCACCCGAAGGCCGGAGGGTGATCCGACCCGTAGGAGGGGTGGGACCGAGGATGATGTATTTCAATACACCATGTTTTATTTTATTTGTAACATACCTACCTGAGAAAACACAAGTTTCGATGCAAAACGCGCCAGAAGTTTTAAAAAATTTGGTGTCCTCGAACAAAAACAGTTACAGCAGCAATTTTAACGTCTGAATCAGGTATTCGAATTTTAGACCACGCCACCCTCGGTGTGGGTAGAGTACGTTTGAAGTGTTCGATGGAAGCCTGTGTGATACAGCTTTTCATTACCCGGTCCAGAAAACCCGTATCGACCAATATCGTGGCCCAGGTATGACGACATGAAATTTACATGAAAAATACAACACAATGTATTCGGCATTACTCTCAGTCCCAGCCCTCCCACGGGTCGGATCGCTTGACCCAGTCAGGCTGGTACACCATGTTGTTGTATTCTATATTTATCAATTTTCAGTACACATGGGGACTACCCTTCAGTTGCAAATTTAAATAGGCTAGATTTCCACACATAGATTTATATTCTGTGATACTTTTGTATTATCATGTAGGAACTGACTCACCACACAAAGGACTCCAAACTCATGCCAAGAAGTTCAGCATTCAGACACAGAAGAAGGCAGCCTGTGCTTGTTTGGACCCTACACGGAGTGCTTCGCAGCAGTGGACTTGAATATAGATGACAAGAGAATGTCTGTACGCAGTTCCACAGAATGTACTAGTAACTCAGGTGTTCACAGTTTGGCTGGACTTTAAAAGTTTACTCATCTGTATTTCAATATCTTTATTGACAACAACTTTGTTCTTTTATGTGATTGCTGTTAACCTAAGGGCCACTAAAATCTTCATAGCTTTGAAGACTTCCAGTATGAAGCAAATTGTGTTTCACTGTTGTGTGATTGTATGAACCGTGTGATTATGATACATTTTATATAATTGTCAGAATTACATTGTACCTACACAGGTCCCATACAATATGCTTGTACCTGCATATACAGGTGGTATTTTGAGCCCTGACATGCATCTGACCCTCACCCTTCTCCAAAGGAAATGGATTTCTTAGCCAGATCACTTGGTTGTTTTTAATCTGTTATGATCTTATTAATTCCCCAATCTATGAAGTTTCGAAAATGATGAATTGTTGCTTGAATAAACATGTAGCATCACATGATGCTAATACTAGTAATAGGATCATGTTGGCAAAGTGTAAAACAATACAGGCCCCATTGAATGTTACATAAGTCTTTCATAGGTCATTAATGCACTGCATTTCAGTGTCATGTTACTGTTTCTTTCATTCATCTTGATCATAGTTGCACATTTTGCTTTTTACATTTGTTAACAGTGACAGCATAGTTTGGATGTTGCACACAATATAATATGATACAACTGTTACAGTACACAGTAAGTACATTGCAAATTCTTAACTGAGTGCTTATTGTAGTCTCCAACTTCCAAGCAGACATGTCAGCTTGTCCAAGTAGGGACAAATAAGTTTCCATGGGATTTCTGTCCTTTGTAGTCTATTCAGTTATCTGCCTGCCAGTTGGTTCACTCCTATTACTCAAGTCCCCTATTAGTATTTGACCAAGCCAGAGTCTGGTAGAGACTGGGATAATTGCAGATGAAATGTGATGGGCAAATAGTGTATGGCAAAAATGTTGTATATAATTTCTAAAGCCTGTTTGTCAGTGCACAATGACGGAGACTGATGATAGGTTTAGATAGTGTGTGATGATAAAATACTTTCTTAAATATCATCCATGATAAAAGCTGCTTGTAACTGATCAGCTTGTACACAGGACAGTTGACCAATGTTCAATCACAAGGCCACAATTGTATATCTGTTATTTATCTGTTTACCCTTTAGAAATCCTAACTGTCATTGTTGATATGTTTATCCAATAAATAATGCTGAGTTTGGCCACAAATCGTGTTATGATTCAAAATCATGGGTAATTCTGGGGAGTAATCGGTTAACTACCGGCTAAATGTGGGTAAAGGGGGGCATATGATATTATTCTGGTAAAGGTTGTATAAATCCAAGGTAAATACAGCTAAATGTGGGTAAAGGGGGATAAATATAGCATTGAATATTCTGGTAAAGGTATGTATAAATCCGAGGTAAATATGGGTAAATACAGCTATATGAGAAATACTCCGCATGGTAAATGTCGGTAAATGCGCAAAATATATGAGAAATACCTCGTACGGTAAATCTCGGTAAACGCATATTTACACGAACCTGGTAAATGTGGGTAAATCAGGCAAACATTACCCGCTATACCATGCGGGTAAATGCCTGGTATATTTGCACCTTTACCGGCGGGTAAATGTCGATAAATCCCTGGTAAATCTAAACTTTACCCGGCTATACATCGCATTTACCAATGGGGTAAATTCGACTTTTCATGCAGTGTGAGCACAAATGTACAATAAAGGTCATTCATTCACAACACCAGAGATGTTCTATTACACTATGTAGTCGATCCAGTAACGGCGATACAGGGGGAGTGGCATTGGAGGAGGTTGCTATCACAAAAAAATATATATGTTGGGGTGTTGAGGATAGGGGTTTTTGTTTTCCTCACCTTAAAGAAAATTAATTCCATTAAACTTATCAAAATACGGAATATAGCATTTCAGAGGTTCAAGAATTCAACATTAACCGGACCTCAGTTGGAACGCCTTTTCCTTTCGACCATGTAAAATATGTTCGAGGGCGTCGACGAAGAAAACATCTGATATCAATTCAATTAAACTAATAGAGATGCCCTTAAACTTAGCTTAGTCTGAAAGAAAAAAAATTCCCTCAAAATGCAGGACCCAAATGGTCAATATTTTAAGATTCCCCCCCCCCCCCTCCCTGGATTGTAGCGCCTTCGGTGCTCTATATCCTGTAAATTTCGCTGATATTTCGCCGCCATCTACGAAATGTGCCTTTGATTGGTATCTTGAAATGTTTATGGCTACTGACATGTTTTTGTTGTCTGTTATCTTCAGCATCAAACCTGGTCAGAAGGTGAACATACAAGGTGGACCGTTCTTTTAGCCAACAACACGGAAACAGGTAACTACAACTTTTTTGGGGTATACTACCTGTATCGCTGTTTAGGTAGGTTGGAGAAAGACGCCCTTTCTGGTTTTATCTTAGACGTAGTTCCAAAATGGCTGACTCCTATTTTCGTGTACACAAAATTCTGGCGTTATCATAAAAAACAGAAGGATTAAAGCCCATTTCTCCCATATATGGTGTGGACATGTTTATCTAAACACTGCAACTCCCATGGGAATTTTTGGCTCTTCTGATATTAGATTACATATCGATATGGCCTTATCAAACATACGGGCTTGCTTGAAAACTCTTAGCCGTAGCGAAGCCGTATTGTAGTAGCTACTTGAAAAAAAACTCATTAGAAGATGACTACATTACCTCACCTTGCCTTATATGTTGTCTCCAAGAAAAAAAAACCTCATTAGACTGCAGTACCCCACCTTAACTTATATTTTGTCTAAAAAAAACATTCTCGTTCACTTGTAAAAAAGACAACCTTATTCGAAGATGACTGCATTACCTCACCTTACCTTATCTTTTGTCTCAACCCTCCAGCGAGTCTTGAACATCAGAACGCTGCCAACAAGACACCCGGCACAGATGATGTCCGCTCCTGTACACCTTAAACTGGAAACTGAACATGAATATCGTGTGTTTTACAGCAAAAGTTGACACAATAAAATCTGTTCAGCATTCCTTTCAAAGCACATCTGCTTGCGTTGTCTTCTTTTCTGCCATAAGGTCTCATTGATGTATTACTCCAAGTGGGTACCCTAAAGTAGATCCGAGCCAAAACCTGAACGGCTGAATGGACGCGTGTTTTTAGCGGTGAGAAATTCCCTTTTGGCCAGCCGAACTGATATCAAAAGTTAGATTGGTGAAAGTTTGCTTGTAACTGAAGAAATTAGCAGGTTAAGTTTTGACAGCCGCGCGCTAGGTCGGAGGTACACAGTCCTGGGTTCTGAGTGGTGCAGTTGTACGCTAGCAGGGAAAAATTGCCTTTTTTTACTAATTGTAGCTTGTAATTGCTATAAACAACAAACTTATGGATTTTAGTCATTGGTATTTTTTTTCCATTATATAGAGTAAATTGGCTCAACATAGAATTAGAAAAATCTGCTGACATTTCATGTAGCTTCATTATGAACGCGACCATGTAAAACACGAATTATAACATAGAAGTCTATGGGAAGAAGAAACTCATCAATGAGACCATAAGATACGCTTTGTTTTTTTAGACCTAGGAAAAGCTGATAGTTTGGTCTATGCTACTCATATATGTTTGATTGAACAACAGGATAGTTTAGATAAATTGTTAATGACAATATAGATAAAGTAAAATCATATGAGTATTTGTTTTTTTTGTTTATACCATCATTTCTCTGGTGGAAAATGTATTGCAATTATTACATAACTTTCTGAAATTCTTTGCAACTGTTCATTCCTAACGGTTTATCATCAATCATTCAAATAAGGTCCTTATTGTCAAAGTTTTGATCAGTTGGTAATCATCCCCTCTTGAATGACATTAGCTTTCTAAGTAATACCCCCTTTCCACTAAGACGGCGCTCTCGCAGCGTTCTCTGTGCGACCTCAAATTTGACAGATCACTCAACAAATTGTATAGAATAGAAACGAATCTTTTTACACTTTATGTGTTTTGTTGTCTTTTCAGCCACACGTTTGGGTTTTGTATGGTATACGTAGTGTGAAAGCCAAGGTTATACGTATCCTATTTAGGTCGCAGTGAGAGCGCAGCGCGATCGCCGTCAAGTGGAAAGGGGGCCTAAAAAGTCCTATCTTGTCAAAATAAGCTAATTCGACTGACACAGAAACTAGATAACTATTTGTCAACTTTAGTACCACAAAACAGGATTTTCTTATGTTTGTGTGTGTACTTGACTGATAAAGTGTTTAGCATCAAGGGCAGATATCTATTTATCTTGTGTGTATTTTTTCATAGGTTCGGACTTTAGTAGGCATAAGTTCAATGTTCCATTGACATTTGGCGCTAAAGAAAGGACTTAAGTGTGGACGATAGAGGCATAGATTGAAGGCAGAGAAATTAAAGTTTTCTTTCGAAGTTAACTGTCTTCTGCGATAGCAACTTTAAGCATGTTTATTCAAAATTATGTATCAAAAGCGTCGCCTGGCAATCCATGCTAGAAAATCCACTTATCAAGGGCGCAGTCGTCAACGCCACATTCTCATGGATCAAAAGCGGCACCTAGCAACGTTTACCAAAAGTGCAGGAGTTAGAAATCGGGCGGAGTCCCATGCTTGCATACTTGCAGAACATTAGACCCGGGCAGTTCGACACATCTTATGCCACCGTAAAGCCGTGACAGCGATCTGTGGCCGCGACTATTCGCCTTGGGCCGCTGAATCACTGAAATGTATATATAGTTGCAATATCTTGAAGTCACTGAATGTCAAAAACAAGCTTACATAGTGGTCGGGTCAATTTCATTTTACATGACCGTATGCCCTTGCAGAGAGAGATGCATTAAGAACATAGAACTTAGAACTTTATTGCGCGACAATGGTAACAGGTACAATGTATTGCAATGGGAGTTGAACTATATACTATTACATATATCCAACAGCTAATCTAATCTAATGTAACAGTATAAACAATCTAGTTAATATCATAAATGCTATTACATGTACTTCGAATCATCTTGTCTCGTTTTTGCAAGTTGTAAATGAATTGACCTACATGTAGAGATGTATGAACAGAACATAATAATGACATATTGAATATCTCTGTCTTAGCATGTGGCAGTACAATAGCGGACTTTTGACGGTCTTCTTCGTAAGTTAGACAATCCTCTCATTGGCTTGTATGTTGTAGTGTCGGCCCTTTTCAATTTGTAAGGTGTGAGCACATAATAGAGATAACAAGGTCTTTGCAAGAAAGTTTTCTGTTACGGTCCAAAAGAAAGTAGATCCGATCAATAAGGATTCTCTTAATCTCTTTACTTTGTCTTAATTTTTTTAGATTTCGGCTAAAGTGATCTGATAAAAAAGTTTAACAACGAAATATTATCAACTACATCAGACATTAGTATTTGCAACACTACTTTGGACATACATTGTACACAAATTAGTATATCAATAAACTGACAAAAATGTACGATGTTAACTACATATTACTGGTCAAAGTACTAACTGTTATTCCTTTTGTGTACATAACAGTGAGGTCAATAATACGTCAATGATACGCCCGTGCCCTACACACAGTTTCTCCACTTGTATTCAAGTCTGTAGTCTCTGCGGTTTCCCAATCACCCTACGATATTTTCACATCAGCTGGCGACAGGTCACTGAGGCAAAATCGCGGCACTTCTCTCATAATGTTAGCAGCAAAGTCAATCTCGGAAACTCATACCGAGCATCCAAGATGGCGGACCACAAGGGGTAAACTTGGAGGGTTGCACCAAATGTGTTGATTTTTTATTCCGTTGCATATTCCTTCAAAAAATGAAGTGATTGAAATAAGTAGTCTATCAGTATAGACACCAGGCATAAAGTATATATAGGCATAAAGTATATATAGGCAATAGTATGTGCAACAGATACATGCCACTATCCGCAAATACAGCGTGGGTAAAGATATTCATAAAATTCTTTTTTTTCTTGAATATATTCGTGCCAAAAAGATACCTCTAAGTAACGGCAAAACTTTACGTTGTGTGTGAGTGTCTGAACTACTAGTGATTTTGAAAACTGTTTGTTAGTAGGTGCATTTTATTAGGTTCAGTGTGTCCCCGTTTTCATTTCAAGACTAACGGTTTTTTCTCATCGCCGATTTTACTACCATGTTGTTGAGTTTCGTCGCCATCTTGACCTTGTAAGGGCACCGCTGCCCAGGACTGCTGCTGTCCGCTCCCGGAGACGAAAAAGATCAGTCCGGTTGTGGCGAACACACAGGCCTTAATCAGGACTACACGGGACCACTCCTGGAGCGTCTGAAAAATTCAAATACTAACTGTCACTTTAAATCACAATATGGATTGATATTCATTATTCCCACAATGATGTTGAGTTCACCTGTTTGTGTGTTTGTATGTGTGTGTGTGTGTGTTTGTGAGTGTGTGTTTGTGCGTGTATGTGTGGGGAGTTCCTAGGACAAAAAAAATTCGGTTTTAGTAGCCAGATGGCCGACAAGTCATCATATGCGAATAGATTTTACAGTTCCCGGCATTCTGCCTTCAAAAGTTTGCATTTGTTTCTGTAAAATCCAATTGTAAGCATGATTAGAATCATACATGTTGTTTTTATTGCGAATAAAGGCTTTTACCGCATTATACAAAAATGGTTTTTGTCCATAAATTGCATTCTATACTTTTTAGACTAGTTGCAGAACAATGTCAAGCATAGGATATAGGAGAACTCTTTTTAAATAACCTAGCCTCCAGGTACTTTCATTGCTTACGTATACGTTTCCATGTCTCTCAGACACGTTCGTCAGAGCTTCTGACTGGACCTCTGCTTTTCACCCCCATGATAAACCGGGACGAAGGGGGGGATACAAGCTTAGCCACGTTTGGGATTGTTTTCTTACCACAAAAGCGCCACCTACATCGGCTATATATAGTGGTGAGAAGCAGAACTCCAGTCAGAAGTTCTGAGGAAGGTGTCTGAGACACATCGAAACGTAAGCAGTGTAAATTTGTATCTGCTGGTTGTGTAAAGAGAATTCCCTTATATCCTATAAGCTACTAACCTGATAGAATCATTTTCGGAATGTTAAGCATTCTCAATCCAAACAATACTAACACCAATTTTGTATATATACATACCTTATGCAAAGTAAGTGCTGTTACCAACAATGGAAATGTCAGGCCCACGATACGACATGTAACTCGGCAGATCCCTGATATCACGCTGGCGTATCGGGGAGCGATATCAAAGGGGTTGGCATCGGCAACTGTGGACGGCAAACAAAACAGATGTACTCCGATTAAAATTGACGAATTAAGGATTGTGTTCTCTTGATTAACATTTAATTTTAAAGAAGTGTTGGTGTCTTTATTTCGATAATGTCAGTCTTCAAGTCGAAAAAAATAGCTATGATGACTTGGTCATGGGGTTGGGGTAACGTATAGGCGATCAACACCCGACAGTGCAATGTAGTCGGCAAGCACCTGTGGAGTAGAGAACACTAAAATGTGTTGTTTTTGACTGTATGGGTCTATAGGTAAATACTAGTAGGTGTTGCTGAGACATCAAAATATCACTTTGTGGTGCCCCTAGAGGTTGTAAACATATTGCAGTAGAACGTCAGGTTTTATGTTCTACGTTAAGTTATGGTAAGTCCAATATGGTTAAGTCTGATTCTCACTGGCCTATCCGGCAGCTGTTTATCCAGATCATATCGCCAAGCATGGCATTGTCTGACCTTACGTCCAATTTTAAAGATTTAGATCCTGGTAAAGTCCCAACACAGGAATCACAAATGTAAAAAAAAAAAAACTATCCAGTAGGGCATCAGCTTAGAATTATAATCACTAGGTAATAATAATTATCACCAGGTGTATTTTGCCCGCCAGTATGTACCCTAATATGAGCAATGAGGGGGCACCTCCTCGAGCACGGGACCCCCGTCGGTTTTACGTCCCTCCCGGAAGACGATTTCGTGGAAAGCTTCGTGAGGCTACAGCAATCCAGTCGTCCTTGGTTGGGGTTCTCCCATCCAAGAACTAACCGAACCGCGCGTTGCATATTAATAACTTCCGAGATCGAGGGATCGGGTGTACCAACGCGCCATGCGGTCGTAGCATCAAGCATAAACATCCTACAAAAACCTACCTGCTGCCCTGGCTGCAGAACACCCAAAGCCCACCGCGACGAAGCAGGCTGCCACGATAGGGTTGGAGGTAAAGGCCGCCGTGAATAGGCACCCAGAAACGCACAGACAAGCTGTATGGAGTAGAGGAAGGTCTTATTGCTTGTTGGTTGTAGTTGATTCTATCGGCAATATCTGAGCGTTTCCACACTAAAATATTGTGATTACAGAACTATTAATTAGCGATTGGATATTGTTAATTAGGTGCTGAAATATTGGAAACCATTACAGCACACGACAATGACTGCTTTCTCGCATTTTTAAATACTATCCATTCATAAAAGTCCCCATAAAACGTAAATTCCAACAAGAACTTATCAATACAAAATGTTAAACGTACCGGTGACAGCCATCGCCTTTCTTGCAATAGTCGTAGAGACATACTTGCAGAGTAAGTTTTCAAGAAGAGCGAAAAGCGGCTCTATAGCTCCAAATATCAGTATGGGAACTCCAGCTAGGACGCCCGTCTATGAGCATAAAAAGTTGGGATACCTAGTATATTACTGTCTCAGAAGAAAGAAGTCGTACCCAATAAGTTAGAATTTAGCAATTTAACTTTTCGAATGGGTAAACACAGCTATCACCAACTATTAGGTCACAGGGAAAAATGTGCATCTTATTAAATCGTATTTGACAACAGCATAGGAATGTGAGTATAATGTATTTTTTTCTGAATCATCCTTCTCTTTCCGTTACCCTGTCAAATCTTAAAGTTGATTTGTCTTTGTCATTATTGGTCCAATTGACCTTGGCCAATCCCTCGTTTTCTTCATTTGTTTCATATACACCTGAACAAAAAGTTTTTGAGGCTATTTAAAGACCAATGATATACGCCAGCTGGAAGAAACATGCCAGTTCTATCTTAGTTCCAAAGCTTTGGTTAAAGTACAGTGGAAGAAGGTTTGGGTCCCAAACGTAAGCCGCCACTTGTAACAGAATGGAGGCCCAAACTGCGGCAGATGTCAAGATGTGACGAAACGGAATGCTTTTCTGCAAAGAAAGATACATTTGGTAAAATACAACTTGTCAATAGCTGGCTGATATTAAATGAACATTTCTTTGTGACATCATGTAGGAACATCAACATTGAGGCTATTTGCATTTCATGTCATAATTTAGATAGAAAGTTATCATGGAAATCATATCCATCTTGAGGTCAGCATACTATGCATGCCCAGTTTCTATTACTTTCGTATGCATCTGGGAGAGCAACATTAACCTAATGCTAATTAACACGCCAGAATTAAACCTACACCGTCCTACTGATACCTGAATATCATTTGTTTAGCTTGGACACTGAAATGCCATTATAGCACGCAAAGATTGTATGCTGCGACGCATGTAATTTCAATATATTTAATAGATGTTACACTACCGTTTTAGTTGCCTCGCCCTTGTCCTGTTTCGATGTATCTATCACGTCTTGCTTATTGGCTACAGCTGCCAGTTTAAATCCAACCATAACGGCTGTCCATGTGATCCCGAGACAGCCTGTGTATGAATAACCAAGAAAGACAACGCCATGTATTTAGATAGTAAGATGCAAACTAAGACTATTAAGAGCCTACTCACATTCATCACATAGTCATGTGAGTAGTATAGTAGGGACACGCTGACTAATATTATTCAGGAGCAAGAAGGAGCAGGTCAGAGGTCACATATGATTTATTCGGGTGGAGCAGGTCATAGGTCAAATATGATGTATTCAGGTGGAGCAGGTCAGAAGTCAAATATGATTTATTCATTCGGAGCAGGTCAGAGGTCAGATATAATGTATTCAGGCGTGGGTCAGAGGTCAGATATTATGTGCCCTTTTGATACACACACCCCCCCACCCCAAATGAACCTCCCCCACCCAAATCGTGAAAGACATGCCCTTATTTGGCCTGGTTAAGTCTCTAAGTCACAAAATAAAAACTTGACAACGTCTGATTTTTCCGTTCTTTTATTCTGTACTTTTAAAAGTCAGCATCCAACGTGAACTTCTGCTGTTCAGAGGAAGACATCACCCCCATCTTCTGGTACTCTCCCACCTTCTTCTCAAAGAAGTTGGTCTTTCCCTCCAGAGAAATGTTCTCCATGAAGTCAAAGGGGTTCTCGCTGTTGTAAAGCTTACTACACATGAGTTCGCCCAGCAGCCTATCCGCGACAAACTCGATGTACTGTTTCATCAGGTCTTGATTCATCCCAATCAGCTTCACAGGAAGAGCTTCCGTCAGGAACTCTTGCTCAATCTTAACAGCGTCGTCAATAATCTGGTGAATGCGCTCCTCACTAGGCTTATTGGTTGCTTTATTCTAGAGTAGCTATATGTGTTGCTCAGGAGTAAAATTAACTGCTCCGGAGTAAAATTAACTGCTCCGGAGTAAAATAAACTGCTCCGGAGTAAAAGAAAACTGCTCCGGAGTCAAATAAACTACTCCGGAGTAAAATAAAACTGCTCCGGAGTAGCCATATGTGTTGCTCCGGAGTAAATGAGTAAGTATATTTGTTGTAATAAGTTAGTATATTTATCATGTACGCACGAACATATGCCATCTATATGTACATGCAGTAAATCATTGCTTTGGAGTAGCTATACGTGTTGCTCCGGAGTAAAATAAACTGCTCCGGAGTAAAATAAACTGCTCCGGAGTAAAATAAATTGCTCCGGAGTATGCTCCGGAGTAAATGAGTAAGTACATTTGTTATAGGTAAGCATATTTGTCATGTACGTACGGACATATGCCATCTATATGTACATGCAGTGAATCATTGCTTTGGAGTAGCTATACGTGTTGCTCCGGAGTAAAATAAACTGCTCCGGAGTAAAATAAACTGCTCCGGAGTAAAATAAACTGCTCCGGAGTATGCTCCGGAGTAAATGAGTAAGTATATTTGTTATAGGTAAGCATATTTGTCATGTACGTACGGACATATGTCATCTATATGTACATGCAGGAAATCATTGCTTTGTAGTAGCCTTGTACGTGTCTGTTATGTAGGCATATATCAACACAACACAAAAGACACTTGTGTACGGTGATCCTGTTTATTTCTTAACACTTTACTATCACTTGACGGCGATCAAAATTGTATTAAGGAATTCATAACCAACGCACATGTCGTCCTATGTGTCAAACATGGTATCACATTAGGAAAGAAAAAATTGTACTGCAAGCAATATGGCGACCTCACATTACTTCAGGACGAGGTAACCATATTTTTTCATCAATGTCTGTTCTGGGACCCAGTTCTTGCTGTGTACAATCTCATTATTGTAACGAGGCAACGCAGCGAACTCTATCAGATAAAACTTTTTGCCAGCGCGCTTCGTCTGTTTGATGACACGTTGAGGAACATCGCCTGGCTGGTGAGGTAGTGCGATGGACCAGTCTCGATAGAGTGTCCACTCCTCCTCGTCACCGCTGTGGTAGCCGCTGTCGTAGCCGGTACATTCACTTTCATCAGATGATACCGTCCCGGAGGACACATCTGTCCCTGTATCACTCTCGGAACCACTTTGGTCGCTGTCGGTTTCTGATGTGGAGTCTCCCTGCTCGGAGCCCATCACAGATTCGGCGTCTGAGACGCTTTCTTCATCTTGTGACGCCGTCGAATCCCCATCTTTGGAACCAACCGTGTCCGTATCGTGTTCAGATGACGCGTCGGAGTCGTCGAAAACATCGCGCTCTCGGTAAGAGCCCGTCTCGGCATCAACGACGACTTTTCCCGAGGCAACACCTGACTTGTCTCGGTGTTTTCTTTCCAGATGACGCTCGAGGTTGAACGCACGATCAAATTCCCGATCACAAATTTCGCAGACGTGAGGCATACTTTTTGTTCGGTGGACAGAAGGGAAATGATAAGGTATTAATGTGCACACATATATTTGTCGCCCATGAAAGTTTTTAAGGGATCGTACGTTTATCTCGTATACACCCTGGATGCATCTACGTTTCATTCATGACAACAATATTTCAATACCACGTATGCAGTTACGGCATACGTAGATGCATGATGTATACGAGATAAACGTACGATCCCTTAAAACTTTCATGGGCGACAAATATATGTGTGCACATTAATACCTTATCATTTCCCTTCTGTCCACCGAACAAAAAGTATGCCTCACGTCTGCGAAATTTGTGATCGGGAATTTGATCGTGCGTTCAACCTCGAGCGTCATCTGGAAAGAAAACACCGAGACAAGTCAGGTGTTGCCTCGGGAAAAGTCGTCGTTGATGCCGAGACGGGCTCTTACCGAGAGCGCGATGTTTTCGACGACTCCGACGCGTCATCTGAACACGATACGGACACGGTTGGTTCCAAAGATGGGGATTCGACGGCGTCACAAGATGAAGAAAGCGTCTCAGACGCCGAATCTGTGATGGGCTCCGAGCAGGGAGACTCCACATCAGAAACCGACAGCGACCAAAGTGGTTCCGAGAGTGATACAGGGACAGATGTGTCCTCCGGGACGGTATCATCTGATGAAAGTGAATGTACCGGCTACGACAGCGGCTACCACAGCGGTGACGAGGAGGAGTGGACACTCTATCGAGACTGGTCCATCGCACTACCTCACCAGCCAGGCGATGTTCCTCAACGTGTCATCAAACAGACGAAGCGCGCTGGCAAAAAGTTTTATCTGATAGAGTTCGCTGCGTTGCCTCGTTACAATAATGAGATTGTACACAGCAAGAACTGGGTCCCAGAACAGACATTGATGAAAAAATATGGTTACCTCGTCCTGAAGTAATGTGAGGTCGCCATATTGCTTGCAGTACAATTTTTTCTTTCCTAATGTGATACCATGTTTGACACATAGGACGACATGTGCGTTGGTTATGAATTCCTTAATACAATTTTGATCGCCGTCAAGTGATAGTAAAGTGTTAAGAAATAAACAGGATCACCGTACACAAGTGTCTTTTGTGTTGTGTTGATATATGCCTACATAACAGACACGTACAAGGCTACTACAAAGCAATGATTTCCTGCATGTACATATAGATGACATATGTCCGTACGTACATGACAAATATGCTTACCTATAACAAATATACTTACTCATTTACTCCGGAGCATACTCCGGAGCAGTTTATTTTACTCCGGAGCAGTTTATTTTACTCCGGAGCAGTTTATTTTACTCCGGAGCAACACGTATAGCTACTCCAAAGCAATGATTCACTGCATGTACATATAGATGGCATATGTCCGTACGTACATGACAAATATGCTTACCTATAACAAATGTACTTACTCATTTACTCCGGAGCATACTCCGGAGCAATTTATTTTACTCCGGAGCAGTTTATTTTACTCCGGAGCAGTTTATTTTACTCCGGAGCAACACGTATAGCTACTCCAAAGCAATGATTTACTGCATGTACATATAGATGGCATATGTTCGTGCGTACATGATAAATATACTAACTTATTACAACAAATATACTTACTCATTTACTCCGGAGCAACACATATGGCTACTCCGGAGCAGTTTTATTTTACTCCGGAGTAGTTTATTTGACTCCGGAGCAGTTTTCTTTTACTCCGGAGCAGTTTATTTTACTCCGGAGCAGTTAATTTTACTCCGGAGCAGTTAATTTTACTCCTGAGCAACACATATAGCTACTCTAGAATAAAGCAACCAATAAGCCTAGTGAGGAGCGCATTCACCAGATTATTGACGACGCTGTTAAGATTGAGCAAGAGTTCCTGACGGAAGCTCTTCCTGTGAAGCTGATTGGGATGAATCAAGACCTGATGAAACAGTACATCGAGTTTGTCGCGGATAGGCTGCTGGGCGAACTCATGTGTAGTAAGCTTTACAACAGCGAGAACCCCTTTGACTTCATGGAGAACATTTCTCTGGAGGGAAAGACCAACTTCTTTGAGAAGAAGGTGGGAGAGTACCAGAAGATGGGGGTGATGTCTTCCTCTGAACAGCAGAAGTTCACGTTGGATGCTGACTTTTAAAAGTACAGAATAAAAGAACGGAAAAATCAGACGTTGTCAAGTTTTTATTTTGTGACTTAGAGACTTAACCAGGCCAAATAAGGGCATGTCTTTCACGATTTGGGTGGGGGAGGTTCATTTGGGGTGGGGGGGTGTGTGTATCAAAAGGGCACATAATATCTGACCTCTGACCCACGCCTGAATACATTATATCTGACCTCTGACCTGCTCCGAATGAATAAATCATATTTGACTTCTGACCTGCTCCACCTGAATACATCATATTTGACCTATGACCTGCTCCACCCGAATAAATCATATGTGACCTCTGACCTGCTCCTTCTTGCTCCTGAATAATATTAGTCAGCGTGTCCCTACTATACTACTCATGTGTATGTCGTACAAAATTTAACTCTTGTATAACCGAAAAAAGTCTTTGTTCCTTGTCAACGAGGGACCCCACCGACAGCGACAAATGTCTTCTGATATATAATTTAAATACATACTTTACAAAGTAGGTCAGATATTCTTACGACTATACAAAAATTTTAAAACTGAATATAAAATGAGAAAAAAATTCTACAATCTACGGATGAAGTCATTTCATTAAACAATTTCATAGCAGTCATGTAAAGCGAGTGGACAATCGTTTCTAGAGTTATCATCCTTACCAAATATGTAAAATGTTGCCTTCCAGACCAGCCTTTTAGAGATGAAGCCTGTTGAGATGAGTCCAACGCATTGGCCGATGTATACACCTGAATAGCAACAAAATAACACGCTTCACATCTGTTAACTAGTTTCTGCATCTGCAGTCTTTGGGACATCATGAAGCTTCTTTTAGGAAAATATAATCGTAGCTAGATAAAAATTGCACAATCATATAATTATAGAATATGTTTAAAGTGCATGCCATGACAACTTAGTCCGTTTAGACTTGCGTTGGGTTTCCTAACTTGTCTTTACCGTACCTTTTGTGTTATTTATGCATGTTTACAGGACAACAAGCCATAATTACTATCTCCAGTACACAAGTATTGTAAACAAAGCAACAGATTGCCATGGAAAAGTACCTATAGTTTAATCCTAATGGAAAGGCACAAGGCACATGCTAACATGAGAAGAAAAACATTTTTCCCATGTCACTTTCGTAGCCTAGGTACCATCTGATTACTTCCGGGGCCCGCTGCCATAAAAACAATGAAAGTACCCACGCTATCTTTTCCGGCTAGTCCAGAAAATTGATGCCCTTATTCTCTATAATGAGGGTAGCAGCACATATTTAAAAACAAGACACCAAATAGCGTCTTAAAGGGCAAGGCACCAAAAAGCAATGATATTGACACTCAGTAACTCAAACAAAGGTAGAGAGCATGAATGTGTAGGAAAGAGTGTACATGTACTTCTATACAGAATTCAAAGGAACTGGCGGAAAGGCAACCCGTCTGCCTGGCCTCCACTTGGGTTTTTAAAGTGAAGGAGGGATGTGCACGTCCTTCTCCACCCTCTCGTCCACTGGCGCACTAGTCCTACAGGGGCAACTGTATGCAACGTGTAAGACGGCCCCAGCAGATGCAGGTTTGTTATTTGGAGTAGGGTACTACTATCATCTAAGTATAACCTGTGCAACTGCTTACTCAGGAAAACTATCTGACCTGCGAAGATGAATGGTGCAACTCTAGCGTTTTGCTTCGGCAGCATGTATTCGTTTAGAGCTCCATACACGGCAGGTTCACATAGGCCCTGTAGCAAGAATGGTCATGAAACAGAATTACTCCAACAGAAACAATATTTCTTATACATGCTAAACAGGGCTGGGTATCGGTACAACGTACCGGTACAAACCGTTTTTTTTCTTATTGGACCGGTCCAGAAAAACCGGACCTGAAAAAAATTAGGCGGACCGGATGGTGGACCGATTAGAAAATTAACAGATTATTTTATCAGGCATTCCCACGTTTTGGCACTTGCAGGTGGAAGAAAATAACAAGAGTAAAGTAGAGTAGAGTTTATAGTAATTTCTACCAAGTTTTACAGCCAATTGTACAGGTGCAGTTAGCGTTATAGGATTTAAAAACGCTAGTGTAAGTCTAATACTCCTCCAAACAAATTTCTTTATAGTTAAATGGACCATTGGTTTGAGTCATACCGCATCAGGTTCAGGTCCGGACCTGGACCTGATCCTCTGGACCTGAACCGGACCTGGACCTGAATTTTCTGTACTATTCCTAATAACAATTTTAGGGGATTAAGCTGCTTGAAGTAAATTCAGTAAAGATAGTCAAACTGTATCAACTAATGCTCAAGAACATGTCGTTAATACCAGTATGCGGCGTCAGAAATGTATAATTTTGTTTGGCTTTTGTGAAGAGCGGTATATGCATTTGCCAACATAGCTTGATATAGAAATAAATAGTGATGATATAATGTTGGAGACAACCATAGTCCCCGACCCCCCTGATAAAGATGGGACTCGGTAAGGTGAGGTGAATGTTGTATACGTTATTAAGATTATACTTAGTCTACTACGTCCTTACCTCTGCTAGTCCGGCCAAAACACGTTGAGTAACCGCAGTCTCAAAGCGTTGGAACATGACAGGGGCGACACTGTGGATAATGGAGCTGATTCCCACTGAGGCCAAGACCACCCTAAAAATTAGCTTTATCAGAACATTCATTTCATAAAAAAATACTTAAAACTGCATCGGTCTACCATTGGCATTCTCATCATAAAATAGATTGCAGTTAACATAACTTCAAAAGAGTAAACATACAGTGCATACAGTGGATTTTCAGAAAGCAATACACGAATAAATTTAGCAAAAATAGACCCTACCTCATGGCAGAATATCGGTAGGCCAGGTAACCACCGATGAAGCTTGAAGGCAGCAAACCAGCATAGACTGAACTCAGTATCACCCCGACCTGGAACTGATTGTACTGTATTAGAGGCTGCGAAGAAAAAAACAGGCGCAAATAGTCAGGGAGGAAATTATAGATCATCGTTTTCTAAGTTGTGTTTTTCTAGTTCAGTTTCTGTTTCATTTTTATTTAGATATTCATCTAAGCAGGACTTGCGCATTTCCTTATGACACTTTCGAAGTTTAGAGGAAGAAGCCCGGCATTACAATGACAAAACATTACAGAATAAGACTCGAGACTACCTGCCCCAAACGTACACGGCTGCATGAACCTTTGTTTGGAGAGGTAAGGAATTCTTATTTGTCCATCTCAGCTGCTTTTAAGTGTCAGATTAATTAATATAAGTATGTTTGGTCACTGAAGAAATTAGCAGGTTAAGTTGGCAAACATGCGCACGGTTTGACATGCTCGGCCCTGGCTTTTTAGTGGTGCGGTCATACGCGTACGCTTGCAGCTAAAAAGTACCTTTTGTACTGGTTGGATGTGGTTCAGTGCGGTTTGCAATTTGTCATAAACAGGGATTTTATTTATATGACTATGATGTAGGCTAAATAAATGTGATCAACATACTTGAGTAAATGGCCGTGTTACATTCTCCGCTGTTTCGTTACGAACGCTCACATCTAAAACATGTGTCATAACGTAGGAGTCTTGGAAAGAAAGTAATCAAAATAGAACTTATATAAGTTTGGAAACTCATTTTTTGAATCAGCGATTAGAGCTGAAGCGACAATTCCATGACGATACACAAGGGGGCGTTATATAGTATCATGAAAGCAAGTTTGGCTAGTACCTACGCCTGTTCAAATGGCAATGGACGATTGACTTGTCATCTCATGAAATGACCTACTCTAGAGCCAAACCCTACAACATAAAGCCCTCTGTTTACATGTCCTATACCCTTCCAAGAAGTTGAAAATAGCCATAAAATTGTTTCCTAAAGTTTTTATTTCTTTGCAAGTGCATGCCCAAGGAATAATTGCAAGTACATGGTATAAACATAGGGGATATACAAGTGACAATAAACAGTTATAAACAATATTCTACTCTAATACTAGTGTTGGCTAGTTCTAAACAGGTTGGGTTTGATTTCTTTTTTTTTGCAAGCAGAGCGAGACGAACAGCCCCACATTTTCTACAATTTGTGGGTTCGGCGATTTCAAGAGAAAATATAGATGTTCGTCTGTCAATGTGGGGAAATTGGGATATGTCTTCGTTGCTTCTCTAAACTGCGTGATTCTTTGGGTTTGGTTGAATGAACACTTTGAAATAAAATGTGTTTCGTCTTCCAAGCAAGAATGACAACGTTTATTTGAAATCCATTTGATAATTCGCAAAAATACAAACGTAGCTGTTAAAAAGACTTCTTCAGTCTTGGTTACGACTTACGAGACAATATACAAAAACGGGCTATTATGAATACACTATCAAACCTGACCTTAGGCAGTTTGGAGCTTGTGATGTCATCTCTAGGCATCTGCAGCTCCACCAGGACCACCGATACGCTGGTCCTCCCTGCGTACAGGATCACAATCCCGGTGAAGAGGAGAACACACAGCAGCTTGTTGGGCGTAGTTATGGTCTCCGTCGAATTACTGGAATTCGACATACTTCACCCCTACGTCGTCGGGGAAAAAAATGGCATCAGTACAATACACACATACACACACACACACACACACACACACACAGACACACACACAATCACAAAATACCATGGAAATACATTCATTCATTTAGATGTTTTTGGTTAAAAAATACCAGGTATTTTACAAATTCTAAGGAATAATAAGCTAGTTTAGTTTTTCGTGATCTGGCCAACCGCAATCTTGGATTTGGGGCTGATTACGTCATCAAATTAGCATGATTTATGCATATATAATAATAAGAATATTCTAATTAACGTAAGATTTTATTCATGTAACGAAAACTGTGACTGTCAACAAACGGTTGCCATGGCATCACGAAAAATGGAAAATTTATCAAACCTGTGAACGTGAAATTGTTGCCAACAATATTTTAGGAAAACTCACTAAATTTGGTGGCTCTTACATAAGCTGTTTTGGCGTTATAGGACATTAACGTTGGCGCGGGCCTTTCTTTCTTTATTTATTTCTTTATTTGAATTTACCACATGCAAAAACAAGTGGAAGGGAGGACAAAACAGGTGTATCAACACCTTTACAAGTTGTCCTCCCAAACCTGAAATTAAATAGAAAACAATACGAAACCAAAATCAAACAATAAACATTAGACATCAAAAGTCAGTAGACATGAATATACAATTCGGTGACAATTATACACAGAATTGATTATATACAAAATTATCAAATATCATTATATACAGAGTAAAAAGCTAATTATAATACTAATGTAGCCTTAAAGCAGTGCAAGAGGCACACCCACAAGATGTGGACCAAGAGCAGGGGACGTCGATATTGAACTGGGTGTCAAATCTCACAAACGTGGCTCTCACAAGCGATCGCTTGAATGTCAAGATGTTAGACTTTTCAGTGGCTTGAACCCCAATATTACGGAGGACAGGACTCAGCTGAATCCAGATGGTGACCAGCCTTGGTATGTAAGAAGAGCTGAAGGCTGATGTCCTAACTCTAATGGGGGTAAGCATGTGAGATCTGAGATATCTAGAGGGTCTGGAAGGGAAGGATACATACTTGTGAACAATTGGTTTAGACTTGATAAACACCATGACGTCACATACTTCGCGCCTGTGCGTAAGAGGCAACAGACCAAGGGTGGAGAGACGTTCCTTGTAGGTCAGGGTGTTCGAGTGGGCTCCTAGAATGAATTTAGTCGTCCGCCGTTGCACCCCTTCTACAAGGGACATGAGTTTGCGGGACTGAGGGGACCACAAAGGTGAGCAGTATTCTAAGATGCTTCTCACCAATGTGGTGTACAGTGCCTTGCGTACATCAGTGCTAGAGTTGAACCCGATTGTTCTTTTGATGAAACCAGTCATAGAATTGGCCCTGGCTACCATCTTTAAGATGTGTCTGTTCCACTGAAGGTCCGACTGGACAATGACCCCAAGGTCATGCATACTGTCTACAGATGTTATTGTAGTACCAGACATGTGATAAGAGTACACAATAGGACTCTTAGAGCGAGTTAAACGGATAAATTTACACTTGGAAGGATGAAAAGACATCTTCCAACTAAGACTCAAGTTGTACATGGCAGTGATGTCATTTTGCAGCTTAACACAGTCATTTAGCTTGCTGACTTCCCTAAAACATTTAGAGTCGTCAGCGAAGAGTGCTACAGTAGATTGAGTTGCTGCAAAAGGTAAGTCATTGATAAACAGAAGCAAGAGAAAGGGCCCAAGAATGGAGCCCTGAGGAACACCTGAAGTCACCGGGAGCCATTTGGACTGGCAACCTTCCACTACCACACGCTGACGACGATCGGTTAGGTAGGAGGTAAACCACGCCAGGAGGTTACCACCGAAACCAAACATCTGCAGTTTGTGGATTAGCAAAGTGTGGGAAACTGAATCGAACGCTTTCGCGAAGTCCAGGAATAACATATCTACCTGCCCCCTCTTATCGAGTATGGATCCTACTTGATGGTAGGTTTCTACTAGTTGAGTTGTAGTAGAACGGCCGGCAATAAACCCGTGTTGGAATTCGTGAAGTGACCCTCTCAAAAATGGAATCAACTGATTGTACATACAGCGCTCCATCAACTTGCTTACCAGGGATAACAGAGATACTGGCCTATAATTGGCCACATTCTCCTTGTCTCCCTTCTTATGCACTGGTAGTACGTTTGCATCATTCCATCTACTCGGTACACAACCAGCGGATAGTGATCTATTGAACAGCAAGGTCAAGGAAGAAGCAAGGGTCTTGGCACAGCCCTTAAGAACATGAGCAGAGATGTTATCCGGACCCACAGCCTTACTAGTGTTGAGATTAACTAACACATTTTCCACGGATTCTACAGCAAGTAGCAAATTACACAATCTTTCGTCAACTATCACGTCGATGTCGGGCTTGATAACATTAGGGTCAGGTGCAGAAAAGGTGGAGAAAAAGTAGTCATTGAACAAATTGGCCTTATCGGGTGCAGACTGAACGACCATGCCGTTGAGATGAACGACAGTCGGAAGAGACCTGGATTTTCACTTTGCTCGTACAAAAGCCCAAAATCTCTTCGGCGACTCATGTAAAGTGGAAGAGAGGCCTTATTACGCGCTTTGTCACTTTAGTTCTATTTTTTCGTCTACTTGAACGAAATTAAATGCCACTAGTCAACTTCGTGGCGTAGTTGACTAGTGGTTGGATTTGGATTGGTAACTTTTGGACCAGAGTTCGAACCTGATGGGTGCAATTTTTTTACTTTTTTAAAAAGTTTTATTTGTTGAATATTTTACTTTCTATCACTATACGGTCGTACTTTTGTAACTTAAATGTTTCGCTTCTTGTCACTCCCCAAAAATGTTGTCACCCCCAAAAGTTATGACTTTTGTACGTGTCACCCTATGTTTCAGTGCTATTTCCTTGCATTCACAAAAATAAAAAGCCGTCTCAGATGGCCCGCTGTACAACGGCTGCAGTAAGTTGTCAAATATATGCGTTATGCACTCAAGTCGTGTCGTTTGCTGATTATTTAGTCCGTCCTTCTATTCTATATAACCAGCATTTAAAGGGACCAGCTCATGAAAATACATGCTGCAAACTAGATGAAGCCCCACAAAGATGTCCTTTGTAATGTGTTGCCGTTACCTAACAGCCAGTAATCGACGGACAATAGGTGTGAAATATTCTTCCCTGCCCCTCGCGTCCACCAGGTTAGTGTTAATTAGTAACTCTGCATCTGAAAGAACTGACTTCATGGGTGTTGCCCTCGCTAGAAATCTAGTTCATGGGATTTAGAGCTGACCCCCCCCCCCCCCCTCCGGTCTGAATAGGGTTAATACCTGCACGGCGGTCGGTTTCTAGGGTATTCTTTCCCGTTGCTATGCGCGATCAACAGAATATAGGGTTACCGGAGGCCTACTTTTGGCTACCCGCAAAATATTTGAAAATAAACACAATGTTTTGACAAGGAAAGTGTTTTTAAAATAAGATTAGATAAGTAATTTTACATACTTTGAATCTTGTCGATTGAATTTAGATATTTGTTTTGAGTCGATATTGCTAAAAAAGATGATCATTTTCTGTTTTCAGGAAGGCCTTTAATTTGACGAAACTCTTAATAAGATGGGCCGCATGTGTCATCGAAAATTCTTTCTTTTTTTATATTTGTCGTCATCAGTCGAAAATACGCCAAAAAATTGCATTTAACGCACTTAATTACCAATAATTCAAAATCGAAGGCGTTTTTAAAAATCCCAAAAACAAAAATCTAGGGAAAACCATTGCGGTCATTTTGAGCCGTCAATGAGTTAATTTGGACTCTCCTTTGTTGCGATCTTAAACGATGTTTGTACGCATGTCATGCCGCACGGAGAGCCGGAGGGTGTAATTGATGCCGGTGTAAACAACACTTATAATACCAACACAAACGTCAGTAGCTTCGTTAGATATTACAAGTCCCAAACAAAGTGATAGCATGGGTGTGCTGTCCAGAAAATTGTTTATATTTATGAAAAACTATCTTTTTTGGCTAATTTATTGTAGTTGGGGAAAAAAGGCCAGACAACAGAGTTTACAGGCAACGACCGCAGATGACCCCAAATAGAACACGGGTTCGGTTCGAATCACTTCAGATGGAACATCGTGGAACAAGGTTCCAATTCGGCTAGACATGGGAGGTTTTGTGCCCGTATTTGAACACCGTGCTGTTCTAACAATGCATTTTCAATTTGATAAGCCGTTCATGGGTTACAGGAGCAAGAAAGGACTGGGCTCACTTACCGCCGATTGATAGAAATAGCCCGGCCTGAATAGGGTTTAAAAAGCCCTACGGCTCACCTCAGCTGAGGTGACGACCTTACATTTATATGTCAGGCCAGTGTGATCTGTGGATCTGTGGTAAAAGGTCAAATAGATAAAGACTAGTGTCACCATGCATGATAAAATGTCCTTGAGCAGACTACACTGTTTTATACCTGAGGGCACGAAGCATTGAGTAGTGCCCGGTGTTGTCATAATTTTTCAGTCGCCGTTCATACTAAATGGCTGACGAAAAATTATTATATAAAGCCACGGGTAAACTTACATTCAAATGTGTTAAATAAGTTGTGAAATGACATTATATGTATGTATTTTTTACCACATATGTCTATGGCATGTTACGTGATCGCCAACTGTCAATTAAGAGTCTAAAGGGCAAATCTAAGTGACTGTGTCTTTTTTTTTGGGGGGGGGGGGGGGGGGGCAGACAAGCCTTATGGAATTTGCCGGCCCTGCTATTCTAGACAGTTCACAGAGCAAGTAAGCATATTTTTAAGTTTAAGGATTTGATTCTTTATATAATAACACCTTTTTAATTCAATGCATTGCAGACATATACTGCAGTTATCCTCTTTGGAATGTTTTGACAAAAACGCCTCTGCAGTTCCGAAATTAAATGTCAGGGAGCTGAAACCTGCACCACTTTATCATGGCACTAGAAGCTATCTACTAGCAAAAGGCCAAGACCATATCACATTCAGGCCAGGAGATGCATAGAAAAAACGGCTTTGATAGAATTTTCTAATTGTGCAAATATACTGCGTTTTGCCTAATAAGTTTGTCATTTTGTACAACACCAACTAAGGTATCTACACAACAAAAATCATGAAATTCCGTTGTTCCCTTTTTGAGTTACCTGACAAACGCAGGTTAAAATATAACCTCCATGACATTTCAGGCTCATTAAGGTAATGATAGTCTTTCCAACCAACTTCAGGCAGTGAGGGTGGCCGTGTCAAGGTCACAACATAAATGGCACAGCAATACCCAAACTCGGGACCTCTAGGCTACGATTCCAACACTCAACCAGTAAAATGTGGACAGTTTAGTTTTTACCAAGGTAGAAAATAGTCTACATTGTGTTGAACTAGTTGTGAAATGATCTTACGATACATTAGATGGTCCGCATATAGAATGATCGCTAACTGCCGATTTAAAGTCTAGAGGACCAATCCAAGTGTTTGGGAAGGGGGTGTCAGACTAGCTGTATGAATTTTGCCGGAACTGGTATTGATGACAGATCACAAAACAAGTTAGCTTATGGGGTTAGGTTTTCACGGTTTAAGGTTTTAAATGTTTAGATAAAGACATTTCCCCCTTTTTTCCCCACACTTTAATTATTGAGTGCATTACAGACATATACTCGAATGGTTTCGTCCTCAAATCACACCCTGAAATGGTCACAAATTACCACGTTCATCTGCAGGCGGGTGAGTAAACAAACTGTGTTGTTTTTAAAATTCCTATTAAGGCTGTTTTTTTACATTTGCTTGATATGAAGTAAAATGTAGACATAGTGCATTACATTAAACGAAAAAAAAACACATATCAAAACAAGAGGCTGTTAGAATACCAGATGAAAATAGGTTGACTTTAATACCTGAAAATATTTACAGTATGTTCCACCACATCCTTGACGAGGTTGAACAAAACGAATTCGCACAGTTGGTTCAAGCAATAGACGTCTAGAATTTGAAAAAAAAATCGTGTTCCTTTTAACGAGTAAAGACTGATAAAAGTAACTTTAAACTCACCTTCTATGTGTACCCGGTGGCAAACACGATATCATTGGAATGATAGGTGTATATTGTTACATTTAAAGGCACATCTGGCCGATAGTGTCAACTCCCAACTACTTCATTAGACTAAGACTTGACCCTATTCTCCCTGCATTGACCCATTTTAATATTATAATTAGTTAGCCCCACATCTCACCATACCGGTTCTGTAGCTATTTATCTGCCGTATGGGCAACCAAATTAAGCCCATGTTATGATTATCTCCATAGAATGCTCATGGAGGTTACGCTTTCGCTAACTTTTTCGGTGTGTCAACAAGATAATTCAAGAACGGCTGGCTGAATTGATTTTATACCTTGTATGCTAGCAGTGTGTGACAAAAGCTGGAAGCAATTTGATTTTGGGTCCCCAAGTGGCTTCCTTTCGCGCTGTAGAGGACAACCATGTTTTGATATATTGCTTTCCGTAAAAAAAATACGGTCATGATTTTTTAGTATTAGATAGCTCTTGTGCCCGGGAAGAGGTGACATAAGTTCATAAGCTCATATAGCTGCTAGGTTTGGAATTGCAGTGGATTTTTTGTAGAAAAAACATTCTTGAAATAATAACTCAACAGGGAACCTCGGACATTCTTGATGTTTGGTATATAGGTAGGTTACACAAAACTGTACATAACATGCCAGAGGAGTTATATTAGCTGTCCGATGAGTATGGTTTCATGGTGACTTTGCTTACATGTTACCAGTCTATATATGTCCAATTTCTATTATTTTTCGAGCGACCATACGAAAGTAATACGGGCTTGAATTAAGGGTTAATGACCCGCCCCGAGGTGTAAATGGTGTCATAACTCCTGGTTCTTTGCTATAACAACCGGTATAGCAAAGGACCAGGCGTTATGACACCATATACACCGAGGAACAGGCGGGTCATTAACGTTATTATCATATAGCCTACCCAAACTTGCAAACTCCTGTATGACGCATAGATCCCTTGGTAGTACTATACGTGTGAATGCCTTTGTCGAATTTCTGAAAATTCACATTTGTTCTATGGTATATACATTTGTGAGGAGATAACAGATTGCATTTTGAAACAAAAATTTCCACAGAAAATATTCAAAACATTGCAGTCTTTGGCTTTTTAGAACAACAAAACGCATTATCAATATGAACAGAAGGAGCCATTCTCCCCGTGCAGTTACTTATTCCCTCTGCTCTGCAATATGTTTCGCTCCTTTATATTGGCCAATGCCTGCATATCCCTTACTTTCTTGTGTGTATCGCTCCTTCTGATTGTTCAGAATGAATCGATACCGGCACCGATGTCGATTTGCATCGACACTGGTGCCGGTGTCGATGCAAATCGGTGTCGATTCATTCTGACCAATCAGAAGGGGGATACACACCGGCCTGGCCGGAATCTTTGTGTTACGGCGTCATAACCAACGTGGAACGGGGCCTTCTGATTGGTCCGCGGCGCCTGGCTATATGATAATATATATGCACGTGTGAACCCATCTCAAGGCATGTCAGAAGCGCATGTATTGCGTCTTACCAAAAGAGACAGTGGACTATGCAAGTGTTCTTTGTGTGTGTGTGTGTGTGTGTGTGTGTGTGTGTGTGTGTGTGTGTGTGTGCGCGCGCGCGTTTGGGTGTGTGTGAGTTTGTGTTCGTGTGTTTGTGTGCGTGTGTGTGTTTATGTGCGTGTGTGTGTTTGTGTGTGTGTTCGTGTCTGTGTGTGTGTTTATGTGTGTGTGTGTGTGTGTATGTGTATGTGTGTTTGTGTGTGTGTGTTTGTGTGTGTTTGTTTGTCTGTTTGTTTGTGTCCTGGAGGCTTTTATTTGCAGAATGGCCGCTTTGAGATTGGTATATCTAAACTCTAAAGAGATGCGTTTCTTGGACAATTGACCCTATTCAGATCGGGCTTTTTATGGGCAATCTGGGGCGGGGTAAGGGGGCTTTTGTGACCCGCGTCTCTAACTCATATTGCTCCTAAACAGCTTATCATGGTAAACACCGTTTTTTTTAGAATGATGTTAACATAGAATATAAGGATTGTAAGTCTTGAATATACTCCTACAGTTAGTCATGTATCAAAAGGTTGTTCGTGATATCAAGGCTGTGTAATATTCATACAATTGAAGAACGGCATGATAAATCAAAAGCCTGAATAGAATAATATGTAATACAGCAAGGGATTCCATGTAAAAACACAGACGGAACCATGGCGGGTGCCCAGATTGGTGCAGTTCTGCAATATCCAAGTTGGACCAACCACCATCGCTGTCGGGGACGCATCTTCCTCAGCCGGGATCTATGGGAAAAGTTGAAGGTACGAGATCAGCAACCCATCGCACTTTGTAGCAAGAGAAAAAAAAAATTTAAATTGGGTTCTACTGCACCTTCGATCTCAACTAAAGAACGTTCTAGTTTGTTAAGACAGACTGACAGTAAGCAGTTCTACTAAAAAAAATGTCAATAAAGTGATTTTGATGTAAGCCGTTGAGATGTTAAGGTTAAACCATCAAGATAGAATGTAACTTTAAACACCCGAGTGGGTCAATACCCAAGGTGCAAATTATAAACCGCCATTTTAACATTTTCATCTGAAACAAAATTTCTTCATTAGTTTTTATTTGTAGATATTGTTTGTTGGTGTTGTTTAAATAAAATTAAAAAAAATACTGGTTCCGTCACAGCTTTGTTTAAAACGCTGTGGCCATGCCGTTTGCCAGATACGTGTAAGTGGCGATGGCGAATCCAAACCCACCATACTTTTGAGTTTCTGAAATCGTCATATTTGAGAAAACGTAATGTTAGTATGGCCTTGTCAAGTAAAATGATACGCTACGTCTGATGCAAGAGGGTAACAAGCTGATATTGGTATAAAACACATTATTACACGCTATATTCATAGCAATAGTGTCACTTTCATTTGTATAATCAAGGCTGCGACAAGATACATTTTTCAATTTCTCGTCATGTTCACCATCTCCGGAAAATATATATAATGAATATTTTTCATTGTGATTGGAGCCACCCCCCCCCCCGGTCTGGATAGGGTTAACATTAATATTTGTTTTATTTCTCAGGACAAAAAGACGTCATTGACCAAATTCACCATCAACGATGTGGTACGGAGTGGACTTCTAGTTCCCAGTAGTGACATTGGAGTCTATGCAGGAGACGAGGAGTGCTATTATCTGTTCCGTGACGTTTTCGACCCAATCATAAAGTAACCCGGTTTAAAATGTTATATATAGTGAGTGCAATGTGTATTTGGGCACTCAATACAAACTATGTCACGGCAAGCAGCTTCACAACGTTGTTGAGGTTCGACAGTATACTATGAAGTCAGGTGGTGCCTATCTATCAACCCAGAATTCCTCAAAACACATCCAACAATACAAATCCCAGATGGCTAACGGTGACCCACAATCATATAGATTTCTTATGTTACCTTTGAAAACACAGTAACTGGTACAATATTTTTTTCTTGAATTGTCAACAGAATCAAATGATCCATGCGAATGTCTGATTTTTTGTTACTTTTGTACAGCTCAATAAATTGTGTGATAAACATTGATGCGAAGATTCAAGTTAAAATTGTGCCAAAACTTCACCAAACATCAGGGATTTTCTGAAAACACTATTGATTGATAGTACCATACTACTTGCGTACCAGAAAAACACAAATGCACCATAAAGCACCCATGGCAAAGTGAAGTATCTAATTTGCTTCAGCCCTTCATCTCTGTCTCCCACAATTTCTTTGCCTTTTCCACAAACCCAGAGAGTGCCATGGAGTCAGTGAGATACCTGTCCACGTCTCCAACCTGGATCCTCGCCGTTTGACGTCTGCGATAAAGAACGAAGCGGCGATCCTGTCAACTAGATGTAGGGTGGTCAGGAACCTGGCTGGATACGGTATAATTACAGCTTACAAATAAGTCCCTAAAGGTGGGCTCTCACTGCGCTTGGGGCACCGGTGCGGCACTGCGGGGGTGTTCACTGCGGCAAAGTGACTGTTATTTTCTAGATTTATTATGATTTAGATATTGCGCAATACGTTAAAGTATGACTTAGAAGACAACAAAATACGCAAAACGTAAGAAAATTCGTTCTTTATCTATGAACTCCGCAGTGCCGCACCGGTGCCACAAGCGCGGTGAGAGTCCACCTCAAGTCGCTGCAGTCCTACTTTAAGCCCAAACATATTCCCACACCTTTAAGTAGACGTTTTCTGATACCTCGGTTCGGAATGTTGTTCTGGACAGAATTCACGCTGGAGTTTCACAAACTTTCACAATTTATCTTTCTGATGCCAATATGATGACTGGCTCTGTTTCTTTAATACCAAACTATGTATATGTATTGTAACAGATGCCTGCTGTATCAAGTGTACATGAAATACATTGACAAGACAAAATTCATTTACCAGGATTCCCTGCCGGAATTTCCCGGGAAAACCGTCTAGAAGTAGAGGGAATCTTGGAGACTGCACTTGAGGACCTTGAGGGAGACCTCAACGGACAATACCACCCGTACGATACATTGACAGGCTCGGAAAAACAAAAGATGATGATGAGTGGATATCTCTTCCGGGTACTTGACACATACATGTAATTTCTATTAACCCATCTATCGACTTGAAATTAATACTTTAGAACAATTTCAAAGTGCTTCGAGCTTTTGCTTAAATTAAAATACTCGGGTGTTTGCTGGACTTTTGACTCTATCGCTGTTAGACTCGTGGAAATGAAAACTTTCTTCATTGTTGTCAAGTTAACTAGCAGCGTCATTAAGAACCGAAACTATCTGTAACGTAATCTTTCAAACATTGTTTGGGGCAATTTGCTGCTCCTGTTTATGGGCTTCGGTAAAAAATTTAATTCCCATGATTTAATTTGCTTTTGCAGGAGAGTGATGAGTATCAGGCTGGTGCAGGGATAGGCCGGGACTGGCCGGAGGGCCGTGGCATCTTTTACAACAATGCCAAAACGTTTTTGGCCTGGGTAAACGAGGAGGACCATCTTAGGATTATTTCTATGCAGAAAGGTATAATATCTTCTATTCTACAGTCATTATTTGTGATTGCTCGAATCCTCTAAAATAGCAATAAACCTTGTAGCATATAACATTGTTTCTTGTCGAAAATTGACTTTATACCAGCCGCCATCTTGATAAGATATACATCCCGTGATGCATTGCATCCGAAGTGCTGTCACCTGTAATAAGGCCTATGAAAAAGCTGTGCTTCTGATTACGTAATGGAATGTAAGTTCGTTAGATATTTTTCTTTCTATTTTGTATTTAGTAAGTAGTCTGGTATATACTATCCAAATCTTTAAAGTAAAACATCTAAGAAAACTTTTCTGTTCAATATCATATTTCACTTATGAAGACAGTCATTACACGATTCCAAATAGATACATATGGCGAACATAATTGTCTGAAACACAGGCAGTAGATAGTTCCCTGATGCAAAATATGCTGGAAAAACATACAGTAAAATATCTATAAACGTTTCTGTAACACTCATATGTCATATTTTAAATTTCAATGCACCTTGTCAGCGGTCGACAAACATGGCGAGGTTTGGTAGGACGGAAACAGCATTTCAACTAAACCTAACTGTTTTTTTCATTCTATTGTAATATATACAATTATTCCATCAAATCTATTACAGGAGCAAATATCGAACAAGTGTTCGATCGTCTGTGCCGTGGCATCAACGCCATCAACAAGGCCCTACTGAAGCAAGCGCAAACTGAGTTTGCGTTTCACAAGCAGTATGGCTACCTGTCGAGCTGTCCTACCAACCTTGGCACGGGCATGCGCGCTAGTGTCCACATGCACATTCCCAGCTCGCTTACGGAGTCCAAATTCAAGATCAGGTGTAGTCAGCTTGGGTTGGACGTTCGAGGCCGACATGGAGGTAAGAGCTGTGAAAGTGGCGTCGGGTTCATAAAGCTAAGGGCACAACCCGCCGTACGGTCAAATACGTGCAGTCTAAAGCTAGGGGCACAACCCTCCGTACTTGCAAGTGCGTGCTGTCTACGTGCCAAAACGTGGGCAATCTTTTGGTATCCGTAAGTGGTAAGTACCGTCTCCGTACGAACACGTGGCGATTCCCACGGATTTGGGAGCACGCAGACACGCCGTAGAAACTTAAGTGCATGCAGAACTTTCTCTGCGTTCGGGCTGCGGATTCGCCCTCCGTACGTGCCAGTACGGGCGACGTACCTGCCATGTACGGACTGAACGTTTTCAGGAATACGTGGCGGACAAAAAACGTAAGGACAAATTGCACGTACGGCGGGTTGTGCCCCAGGCTTAAGTGGACACTCTTTTGGGATCCGTAAGTGGTACGAACTGGTAGGGAATCCGGCGGATTTTGAAGCACGCAGACTTCGAACTTTAGAACGTAGAAGTTTAATTGCAGGCAAAACTTTGTGTACCGTGCGTTGACGTACCCCCCCCCCGCTCTTGCCAGTCGCTCCCCACGTTTACAGAAATACGTGACGGGCGTGGCCTCCCAAAAACGTACGGACAAACTGCACGTACGGCGTTTTGTGCCCTTAGCTTGATGACATAGGCTATGCTGTGCAGGACAGGGGCTGCCAGGATGGTTCAGGTGGCATAGACAGACAGGTCAAGATGTTTTTATTTCTTTGTCTTAGATGTATGTTGGTGTTGTTTGCTCGTTACCTAGTTGGGTGGTTGCTTGGTAAGTAATCTATTGGTATGTTTGACTAGTTGCTTCTTTGTTTGTTTGGCCGCATATGCATTGTGCTGGCTGCTGTTTAGTTGTGAAGGAAATGGTTACCCGGATGATAACTATTTAGAACGCCTGTATGGATTGATGGTGATATAAAGTTTATGGGTATGGCATAATAAGACTATCTTGCTTGCATTAGACCCTTTCTAGCGACATGTTACAGTACTGCAGCTAGCCATTTTATGTTCTGGACCGGCTATTGTTGGTTTGTTGGTCGGTTTGTTGGTTAGTTGGTTGGTTAGTTGCTTGGTTGGTTGGTAGGTTTTTTGGTGGTTGGTTGGTTGGTTTTTTTGATTGGTTGGTTGGTTGGTTGGTTGGTTGGTTAGTTCGCTGGTTGGTTGTTTGGTTAGTTGGCTGGTCGGCTGTTTCGTTAGTAGGCTGGTTAGCTGTTTGGTTTGTTTGTTTGCTTTTTTGGCTGGTTGGTTGGCTTATTGTTTAGTTGGTTTGTTGGTTAGTTGCTTGGTTGGTTGGTAGGTTTGTTTTTTGGTGGTTGGTTGGTTGGTTGGTTGGTTGCTAGCTTGGTTAATTGCTTGGCTGGCTGGCTGGCTAGTTGGCTGGCTGCTTTGTTGATTGCTTGGTTGCTTTGTTGGATGGATGGTCGGCGAGGGAGTGGTTGGGTATGTTTGGATTGATTCATAATACATTTTTTCTTCTTTGGTCGATTGGTTGTCGACAAGCCATTAAAAAAGTTTCATCTTTATTCACCCCAGAAAAACGTGATAGTGAAGGAGGGGTTTATGACGTATCCAATAGTCAGCGGCTGGGTAGTTCCGAAGTGGAGCAGATGAAAACACTGGTTGACGGAATCAACTCCATTTGAAATATTAGTATGGGAGTTCATCTGTGTTGGTATATGACATTACTAATGAAGACTTGAGCATAACGTGAGTGATATTTAGAAGAACTTACACTTAAGAACCCAAATCACGGTGGCGGGGGGCGAAACAGGTCATTTTAAACATACGACCCGTTGTAGCAGTCACGTGGCTCGAAGTTCTCGTCCTGGAAGTAACTGTAGACGGGTTCATTTTATGCAAAAAGTTAGCCAAAATTAAGTATGTCCGAATGTGTTTGTTTGTCACGTAAACAACATAATCTCCTTTTATAATTAATTTAGTATAATGTTTCTACAGCGAGGGTTTGATAACTTGCATCATTGTTGGTATATTGCAATAAATGATATCTTACATCAATACAATTCCATAACTACCAACATTTATCAATTCGAATCCATAAATAAAAAACATGAAGCAAAAGGCTATTGTAAGGATACGAAAATTTTGCAAAGTAAAGTATGGATGTCAAAGAGAACAACATATATTTGGTAGAAATTTGGTCAACTTTCTTGTCAGTTGCTGAAGAATCATAAAAAATGCAGTCACATCTTGAGACGTCTTGTTACTTTGTGACAATCACAGAAAACACACATGTCTTGACTGCTGTCAAGATTATAAATGATAATGTTAATAGCGATTAAATAGCTATAACGTTACTGATTAGCCTACAGAACCAGGCATACGGAAAAAAGCTATATTAATGTTATGTAATGTTTAAGCCTAGTATAACGTAGCGGGCAAGCTAGGGAGGACATTTTTTTGCCATAGCCTATAATGGAACAGAACGAGTGTAGACATTTCCTCATTGTCTATGCAAATTAGATTCCTAATTTTATATGAAGCCCCACTTAAACTATTTACATGTCGAAAGTCATGACGATCCGTCAACCCTTTCTTGCGTTATTCCATTTCAAAGCTTGACATTGAATCGGACCCTACTGTTCCAAAACAAGCCGCCTGGGGGCGAAACCTACACCACTTACTCTTGGCATCATGAGCTATCTACCACTTAAAATTATGACCACAGCACGTCCAGCATCTTATTCTGCATCACAAAATAACCCAAAATACGCTATTTGCAGTGGAAGGTATTGCCTAATGTGTACCGCACAACGGTCAAGTTGTATAAACAAGGCATCATAGACATTGACAGATGCCTGTCATGTAACTCTGTTGACTACGTTGAACACTATTTATGAGTGTAAATGTGCAAAGCCTTTATGGGCACATGTCGAAAAACTGTATGGTATCAATTATGGCACATCTTTATCATTAGACTTGCATCATGTCATTGTTGGCCATAATTTCTATAACATTGTCAAATTTCAACATGTTGATAATGATTGAAAAACACACGTTTTCATAATAAAAATACGGAAAGTATGTTGGAACAATAACGTCACTTTTTGAGCAAGAGTGTGCACTGAGAGGTGATTCTTGATTCTCTGTAACATCTCTGTAACATTGTAAATAAAAAAAAAAGTTTATGGCTACGGACAATTAGAAGATCTTAGAAAAACAGCATGTCTAAAACTAACAAGCCGCTAGGGGGCCAAAAATCTTAATTCAGGTCTCGTCAAGACCTACACACATACCAAATATCAATCTATCTAGGAGTTCTAGAGTTATGCTGGTCTTTTACAGCACACACACAAAGTTAACCCATAATGTAACCTTTTTAGGTATTTATTCAGTATGAAAGTCACCGAACAGTTGTTGTTGATGTTTTAAGACGATTATCTTGTGATTTACCCGTTACATCACATATCTTTGGGACCGACGAGGACAATGTAGCAATGCATTTGAGTTTAGTCATTACCTATTTAAACAATGCCACACTAGTGCAAAGTACAGATAGAAGGTGAAGGTAGTATGTATTCTACCTCCCCGACCGAAGGTCGTGTGACGTGCATTCCCCAAGGGCACAATGTTGGAACGTTGGTAGATAAACATCGTGCAAATGAAGAAGGAATCTGTATAATTAAGGAGAAAATACCATAATTTCATTTGGGGAAAATTATGAGAATCTCTTTATTGATGTATCTAGAAGTTATGTACAGTATGTGAGGACCACATTCCCTAAAAATGTCAGTTTAGCCGTCTTTCTCGAGTTAGATAGTGTACGTCTGTTATTACGTGGGTGCAGGACCAAATAACGACTTTTAAATTTTGCAAATGAAAAAAAAAAATATGATTAATGCAAATGACGACCTTACTTAGAAATTTCTGGCTTTAACATTGCACATATAATGCAGCGCTGTGTGAATAAGCTGAACTCTACCATTTCTAAATGTCACGTTATATAATTGTTTTATCTGCCTTTTGAATCCGTCTAGTTTGGGCAAATATGAGAAAACAGTATATTTAATTGATTGTCCACCATCGTTTGATCTGGGTGGATGAAGTCTTTCCCCGGTTGACACACGCTCATGTCCCACGTGTCCAACACGGACACATCCGAAACCGCCACGAACATCTTCCGTATCACCTCCGTGATCTGGTAAGCCAGCCAGTCGCTTCCGAGGAGGTAGTACTGCAACTTTTCTCCCGTGTGTTCTCGCGTTGTTCCAGTTCTCACGAGAACTCGCGTGCCAGGACTCCTGCGCATGAGACGATGTATGGCGCCCCGTATGGCGTACAGACGTGACCGTATCATATCCAACGGTTCAGCCGTATAATGAGCCCACAGACTAAGGACTATTACCGTGTTTGGACCTCCGTGAGTAGAATCCAGCTCGTCGGCAACGTAGCGGAAGTCATTGAAGATATTCCAAGCGCCTACTTGAACAGGAAAGTGGTGGAACCGGTAGCGAACAGAAATGTTCCAGTGAATGTTGTCGCCTCCTTTACTGGCTACAAAAAAGGTACAGAATAATAGATAAAGAGACTATTTTTACACAAGCATTATTTTATTCTCAACGACGTTTCGGTGACCGTCTGTCACCTTCTTCAGGGCAATTCTGACTGGTTCACATTGTACTGCAGGACAGGTGTCGCTGCTCACAGTTCAGATGCGGTCACAAACGTAAAATATTTACATATATACGGAGAACTTTATGCTAAATATTTACAATGCCGTCCCAAACGAACCAGTCAAAACCAGTCCTGAAGAAGGTGACAGACGGTCACCGAAACGTCGGTGAGAATAAATTAATGGTTGTGTAAAAATAGTCTCCTTATTCAGTGACATACCAACCTGATAAAGCTATTCAAGGAAAAAAAAGATGCAACGGTCACTTGCCATCATCAGTTCATTATTGATTCTTGTGACTGGCTGTGATGAAACGATGTCTAAATGGCAATACTTCCCTTCTACAAATACACCCATTGCTACCCAACGTCATATCTTAGTGTTTTCGACAATTTCATGTTGGCCATCAATGGTGAGGAATCGTACTTTTCTGGTCGGCTGACTCCCCTAGCGCACTATTGACTCTATTTGTCCAATTTATACAATTAGACCACTGATCCGCGGAGCCTGGTAGAGGATAGAAACCGGGGACAAAATTCGTTTTCGAAATTAGGCGAAAATCAATGCAAGCGCTAATGTAATCGATAAAATTATGTTATGTGCCCCAATTCTGTTGTTCGATAACAATCGTTTATATTTGTTGTAACCGCCTATGTATTTTGTACCTTAGTTACAACGCCTAGCCCTTTTCGATAAACTGGTGGCCCTAGTTATTATATAACGCTAGTTCACCTTTGTCCGCGGGTTGACCTTTATCCGTTGTCTTTAAAACAGCATATTTAGGAGTATTACGTCTGGGGACTGTGGTTTCAAATTTTCAATGTTTTCAAAATGTTCACTTTCCGTCGACTTTATATCTCTAAATACTTTTTTTTGCAAATAACGGATATAGGTTACCCTCGGATAAAGGTGTAATAGTGTTACCTGCATGTCATTATAGAGCCAAATCAATCGAACAAATCAACACCGCACTTGACACAATACATTCTGGATGATTAGCAATTTCTTCATCATCTTGGGCAAGATAACAGGAGGAATGCTAATGTAAAAAATGCATTTGTTACAGCAACAACAGAGTCGGGAATGCTTAAGAAAAGTATTTAACAGTTGCACTTAAGAATTAAGAAAATTATTTGACAAACCTGTTAAATCCATCGTTTCATTATCGTAGTGCAGCGGTACTAGCTTCTGTAAGCGCTGGCTCCATTGCCTAATGGTGGAGTCACCTAAATTTGAAGAAACATGATATAAATATATATATATATATGCTTATTCAGCTTGAGCTTATAGTAAGGCAATCTTTAACTGGCTATACTCGTAACGTAACCTGTAAATTACTTGAATGAATGGTTCAATCAATTGAAGAAGCGGATTTGGTTAAGCTAAGGGCACAACCAGCCGCACGTGCAAATGCGTGCTGTCTGCGTGCAAAGACGTGGGCAATTTTTTGGTATCCGTAAGTGGTGGGCACCGCCTCCGTACGAACTCGTACGGAGTCCAACAGTTTTGGGAGTACGCAGACACGACGTACAATGTAGAACTTCATGCGCATGAGAAACTTTCTCTGCCATCGGCCGGGCTGCGGATTTGCCCCACGTACGAGCCAGTACGGGCGACGCGCGTGCCCAGTACAGCGAGTAAGGACACCGTACGTACGCAGCCCATGTAAGTAGGGCCTATATACGGTAATGTGACAATCGCACAGAGATTTACGTTGTAAGCACTTACAACTCACTTGAATCCATAGCCTGATGGCAGAGAAAGTTCGATATGAACGTAGAGTTCTACGGTGTGTCTGCGTGCTCCCAAATCCGTTGGATTCCGTACGAGTTCGTACTGAGGTGGTACTTACCACTTACGGATCCCAAAAGATTGCCCACGTTTTTGCACGTAGACACCACGCAGTTGCATGTACGGCGGGTTGAGCCCTTAGTTTAAGGAACTGGTGGTACGCCCAATGATATGCATCTAGTATTTTTACTACGTCTTCTGAAGCAAAACAACTGAGCACTTTACGCACCGTGCATGTACACAGTCTTGTTAACCAGGCACCGCCGGATATCGCCCTTGCTGAACACTCGGACATTGCAGACAGATGACCACCAGATCTTGCCTGACCAATGTCCCTGACCTGATGACGTGTTCCACGTGCACTCTGGAAGGTGTTGAGGTTTGGGAAGTGCTGCCTTAAGGACGCGTATGGGCTCCTTAGGGTCTACTTTAAGTTCCTCTTCAAGATATGGCCTATGTGGATACACATGTGGTAAACATGTGGAAAACGAGCAAAGTACCGATGAAACGGCCATACATCTATGTAGCCCCAGTTATATGAAAGGCGATGTCTCAATACCAAAACATTTATCCACATAATGCAAATAGATGCCAAAAACTATGCACACTTCAATACATAGATAGATGAAAACTTACAAAGTTAACCAAAATATGTCAAAACTTATTCGTTATGCATAATATGTCAAGGTACTGAGTTGATTCAAAATATGACAACTTTGAATATGCATAACGTTATGTTAATACGCCATTTACGTTCACATTCCTATGCTATATGTAGTTATAGTAATATGTAGTGTCATTGCATAAATTTATCAATTACTGTTGTCTTACATTGTGCCATGTACAAGTACCATGTACAAATGTCGTGCAATAAACTTCATTCATTCATTCATTCATTCATTCATTCATTCATTCGTTCATTCATTCATTCATTCGTTCGTTTGTTCTATCATATAAAGCACTAGAAAAAAACTGTCTGAAACAGAATAAGGAGAATATGTATGGACAGCTGTTGGTGCATTTACATTACATATTTTTTGATAAAACAATGGTGTCTCACTTTTGGAAAAGTTTCTTTTCCTGTTGAGACACAAGGCCCAGTACATTTTCCCAGGTCTTGCCGGAGTCCCATCGGCACTTTGAGACGGTGGCACACGGGAGATCCTCGGGTTTTTCACAGATCCAAGTTCCGTTCACGTCTGGTTTCGACCAATCGCACAGCTGGTCAGATGGTTGGCTAGAATTGGGAGAACTGTAGCATTGCCGTGTAGCATTTTCCTTGGTATTTACGTCCACAAAAGTGCAGTAGAAGGCTCTCTTGTTTGGAACCTCCCGCACTCTCTGTAGCACCGTCACTGCCTCGCTTGGATGGACAAGCTGGATCTTTATCTGTACCAAAACAAACAGCACAGAGTGAGCTAACAGTAAGTTGATCCCGCTACATATTTGGCAAAACAGAAACAGCACACCTCTACGACTAAAAGTTTTTACATTGTATCATTTGCAACGTAAAAACAGAGGCAGATGCGAACCAGGGAAATGAAAAAAATGTACACTAGCCAGTACATGCAACGAAATATATACTAGAATTATGTTGCCTGTGCCCAACATCCTACTACATAGGGCTATTCGGCGGCTGTACGTTTGCATGGAATTGTTTGCATGGATTCGAAGTATGTCCTTCCGCACCAGATGGTGCATAGGGTTGTGCCCATATCCGTTCTAATACGTGTAGCACATAACGCTTGAATTTTTTTATCAACTACAAAAAGTAAGATTTGTCGTATCCATGATAAGGGAGAAAACATTTTGTACTGAAAACACAACATGTCCTCGTCGTCTCGAGGTATCACGAGGTCAACTCAAATATGGAAACATATATGGGCGTGCATAATTACTATTTTCTGTATTGTCATTCACCATGATTGACGGCACCGGAATTACGAATCCTGGATATCTAATTCATGATTGTATGTTTTTGGACGGATCCTAGAGGCCACCGAAATCTGGATACACCACGCCTTGAGCTGTATGGACGGTTGCATGTCCACCATATTGGAAAATTGCAATATTGTGCCAAATATGGCAAGCGCATTTATAGCAGGGCTAATTTAAGGTAGGAGGATGGTGTACGTTAGCTTTACTTTTATGTCAAACTGCTCTTTCTACGATTACGAGAGAAAAGAGCTTTTTGAAGAGGACACCAAATTCCACCCTACTTCCTTTCATTCACTTACAAAAAGAAAACAATTCTCCTTCTAACATCACAAAACCCACACATAATAGAAAAGATGGGATCTTTCGCCTTTCACTGTCTTTGAAAAAGGAGTCGAACCCGATCACCTATGATCTAGAGTTAGCTTTTACTAGCTTTAGACTAGAGTAGACACTTGAGATATTCTTTTTATATTGTTTGAATCTCTTATGTTACCTGCAATTAGCCCACGGGCAAGAATTTGCTTTAAACTTTATTTATAAAATTGTACTCACCGAAAAGTTTCCTGCCCAGTACAACGGGAACTGCACGGTATAGGTACCGTTACCGTGATCACTGACGTGACCGGAGCTACTCCTGATCCGTGGCATGCCGTCACTTCTGAGTCGAGCACGAAAAAAATCTCCTCCGTACGTCTTCGGCCTTCCTTCTTTGTCTCTTGCCGCTACCCTCACGGTAAGAACGTCTCCTTGGCGATACAGTCGGTCTCTGTTTACAACGACCACATTTGTTCTTTGGGGGGACGTAACTTTTATAATAAGTGGTTTCGGGATTTTGACATTCGGCAAAGGCACAAACGAGTTCAAAGTCTGCAAGACAGAAATACATGCAGCGAATTAAACGGTGAGCATGCCATTCTATAATATAATTGTAAATTTGTCACATAAAGTTTGTGATTGCTTTGTTTATATAATCGACATCTCAGCTATAAAAAAAAACTAACAAAATCTAACGGCACGGACATCCGGGAAACTGAAAAATTGACCCTTGACCTCAAAACCGCACCACAATCCATGCCAGTGAGGAAGCCATGTGATAGGACAAAAAAGGCCCGACTTTATACCCCCTACCAACCACAACAACTCAGCTTTTGGGTCTAATCAGAAATTAGAAACCCTCGCTTTACCCACCTCAAAAGTACCAGGATTTCTACCCATTTGACCAGGAAAAAAAATCTTGACGTTTTAGACCCTGAACTATATTCGCCACCATCAATTTGCATGGAGGATTGACTGGCGGGTCCCATGTAGTGACTAAAAAGGGCCAGAAAGCCCCCCCCCCCCATATGTTGCTTAATCGATAGATCTGATATTTATAGTTACATTATGGTTCATGATATCAAGTCAATTTACTTTCATATATGTAGTTGTGCCTCAGCCTGCATTCTATTGTTAAGTAAGAAAACGTACTAAATAGTTAGTTCTTCGATGTATTTGCCATAATGTTCTCTGTTCATGCGTACACCCCCCCACACACACACACCATATCAATATCGTCTGCCCATGACAACAGTAAAAGAATCACCTACATTGAGGAATATCACGACAGCGGTCAGCACTGTAAGTACAGCGTATTTCCGAACACTGGCCATCTCGTACGCTGTGAACAAATGCATATCTATATATACCTCGCAAATATACACATGTATAAATAATGTAACCTTTCCAAGGTGAGCAAAGAAAAGATTATTTGATACAAATTACATATTAACTACTCATACGTGTGAAAGGTACATAATTGAAAAAAAAAATATCTGCGCTTTGTGTGGTAACAGAAAAATTTTCTACCCTTGATAAAAAGCACATTTTAATCGGATGTTTGCCCTAAAGGTATTCGATCTTACCACTTCGATGTGGGGGGAGGGGTTTCACTAAAGTCGGCAAATATTTTTCTGAAAGAGTCTTGCATACCGGGCAACACTATTCGACAGGGGTATAGATGTAGGCATAAATTAATGATCATAATTCACCATTATATAGGCTGGGATTTTATTTCTTGTTATCCAGGCTTGCATTTCAAAACGAACACAATGTTGCCACGATACCACTGACCGAGTTGACAAAAATAATCATTTTTTTTTACATTTATTCACACGTCACATGTTATGTTAACCACCTACACCTTTTCTTTATTCCTATATAACATACGACTTAAAATACACAACTAAAAGTAGTCATTATAAAATATTTACACTTATAGTCTAGCATTAGTATAAATATTTACACTAGCATTTCCTTACAGCTGTACACACCAGTCTATCTTTAAATAAATATCTAGGCACATGCAATGCTGTATACTATAACACATTTACATATTATCGCAGGGGCCATTCCCCCTGTTTTTGGCTAGGGTTTGCTCTCTAAGACGTTTAAAGGGGTGTTTTATCCCCCAATGGAATGTTTGTGTTAGGGTTTCTTCCCAAGGACCTTTGTGCATGTGTGTGGTTTACACATATCACAAATTGACATAAATGTTTCAAACGTTTCTATTTACAACAAAATCAGAACATTTAAAAATACAAGGCGAGAAACCACAAAATATAAGCACATCAAATATACGTTAAGATACCAAAGTGTATTTCGACACTAACAAACTAAAAAAAACACATCAGAACTTGTATTGTTTACAAATACAACAGTAGGCGTACACAAACCTTAACAGGGGGAATATTAAACAAAACAAAAACATCAATTCGCATGTCTCTACCTACCATTGCACAGGGTGAACGCTGCAGTAAACAAGTTTAAACATAGAGCTATGATGTCACTGCATTGTATACTTCAAACAAGTGCAACTCGATAAACTAAAGTCCAATTGTTCGTACAAAAATGGAGAAAATTCATACATATGTTACTACATTGTATGTGGCTCTGCAACAGGCCTGAGTCAGCTTAAAGATGTGCCCTATGTGGCAGAGACTGTCATTCTCGTATAGGACTGTTTAGCCACAGCCAACGCTGTGGGGCTGATATTCATTAGGATTTTACCATGGTCAATATTGACCGAAGGAGGCCATATATATCTATAAAGCTGTGCACAGGATAAACAGAAAGCCTGATTTGAAACCATTTTAATGTTATCTCAAATTTTCGACTGATTGGCCCCGGTCTTTGTCAAGGAATGGACAATCCACTATTCACGTCATGTCATAGCAAACGTGACTCCGTTAGCAGTTGATGTTGCAGAAAGTCTATGGCGGCCTCTGTCACTGTTTAGAGATTGTTGTAAACTGACAAATTTGGCTTCTTTGATTCCTCTCGCAAAAAGGTTTGGCTCATTGACAAGAATACTAATTATTCCAATGGGGATGTGTATATTGGTTTGAAGTGGTTTAGTTTTGTTTCAATATGTACCTTTTTTGTTTTTCTTTTAATTAAGAAACAGGCAAGTGAGTTTATAGTGCTGTGATGTTAACCTTTGAGAGAGAGAGGGAGAGAGAGAGAAAGAGAAAGAGAGAGCGAAAGAAAACAAGAGAGGGTTAGTTCAATCAAGGAAAGATAAGATTGAACATTGGAAATTCGAACTTAGACGAAATCTTTTAAGTTTTTTCTTCATCAGGACATTTTTTCTGTGTATATAGAGAAACATATAAAAAGTGAGTGAGTGATAGAGAAACATACGAAGCTATCGTTTTTACACATTTATATACATTCAAATATTACAACAAGTTAATATCCTGAATAATCATAATTTTCTTAACTTTACTGGTTATACACATGCCACAAGATCGATACTATGCTATTAGTTTACATTGATCGTGCCCCATAACAACATTAAAAGGAATACTTGACTTTGACTATAACGACACACGTGCGGCTACAGATATATAAAAAAAAACATATTTTACATTATTGTGATTTTGGAAAACAAACATATTCAAGATCTCATGCCATTGCCATTGTATCTTACAATATTGTATATAAAATTTGTAAAAAAAAACTCTAAACGGAAAATATTGATGCCTCAATGATGTCTTGAAACGGCTAAGGTAATTTTAAGACATTTATTTATTTTTTGTCTTATTAAAACAACACACATTTAAGTTCTCAAATTATTACCATTGGGTCTGACAATGTTACTATTACAATTTAGTTAACTCTACTTACGTGCAAAATGTCTCAAGCCAGTCTTTAACCCTATTCAGACCGGGCCGTAAGGCCACCAAATTTTCAGGATATGATGTCCACATAATATCTATCAAGTATGTGACGTTTTACGTTACGTTGACGAAAGATGACGTAATTATGACGTCATAAATTTGATTATATTGGCCAAACCCATGAAAAAAGGGTATTCTCAGAGAACTTCAAGTTATGCAACAAAAATGTAACAACAAGTGCAGATAACAGAATAATAATGTTTGTTACTCCTTGTGTTGCCAACAGCAACATCAATAAAATGACGTCATGCACATCTAAGATACGAGTTGGGCTCCGCCATATTATATCCACCACCTTGAATTTTTGAAAATACCTTTTTTGCAACAAATAATCACAAAAGGCAATAGTAATAGACTAAATTCATTCATTTAGATGGTTTTTGATGAAAAAATACAAGGTAGTTACAAATTTTAAGGGATAATTAGCTTGTTATTCTTGATCTGGCCTTTCGGTCCGCCATCTTGGATTTTGGGCTGATGACGTCATCAAATTAGCATAATTTATGCATATATAATTATGGAAGATATGCTAAATAATATAAGATTTTATTGATCGCAGTAATATAGCAAAAAATGTGAAAAATACATTGTTAGAACCAAAAATAGTGATTTTTGGCAAAACTGCCTGTCAACAAACGGTTGCCATGGCAACAAAAAAAATTGGAAAATTAGGCAAACTACGCAAAATCGTTGCCAACAATATTTTAGGAAAACTCATCAAATTTGGTGGCTCTAGCGTAAGCCGTTCTGGCGTTATAGGACATCGAAGTTGTCGCTGGCCTCAAAAGCCCCCCCCCCGGGTCTGAATAGGATTAAAAGTTGTGGTAATTTGTAAGACAATGGTTTAATCTTTGTGATTTTGTTTCATTGAAAAAACACATATTCAAGATCTGATGTCATTGCCATTGAGTCTAACAATATTACTGTCAAAATTTGTATAAACACTACTTAAGTTAAAAAATGTCTCAAGTCAGTCTTAAAACAGCTATAGTAATTCAAACGAATGAGGAAATAACAAAAGTTCACTTCATTATGTTTCAATCAATCAGTCGAACCCTTTTGATATTTTCGTATGGATGCTAACACATTAATAACGTAAAAACAACATTTTTGTCCGTACTGAAAACCGTACAGTTGGAAAAAAATTTGGATAAGGCAAAAATTGCAACTATCTTATCATTTTGTCTTATCAATGAATGTTACTGTTGTTTACTTGAGGACCGAAAACGCCTTTGGCTATTTGCACTAATGAAAGGAAAAAAAAAAACTAAACGTATGTTTGTGCTAGAATTAAAAGCAACATGTATTTTAATGACTTCTTCATTCTTGCAGACAGTCGTTCCTATCAACTTTTTAATTATCAACATAGCATTACTAATTATGTGTAATGTAATGTAATGTGATGTGATGTGAAAAAAATAAGTAAACACCAACGTTTGGGACCGCATCTGTCAGCAGCGAAACCTATGCTGCATCAATGATGTCAGAATGATGGTGACAATCAACAACCTTTTGGCTGATTAAAACATTGTGTTGTACTTGAAGTCGTGTAATTTATCGATCGTCTTTATTTGTGTCCGAAAAACAAACTAAAGAAAAGTATATGCACTCAACAAAGGTGTGTGTGTGTGTGTGTATGTGAGAGAGAGTTTGTGATTGTGTGTTTAAGTGTGTATGTATGTGGGTGAGTGTGTGGTTGCATGTGCGTGTGTATGTACGGGTGTGTTTATGTGTGCAATAGAGTGTGTGTGTGTGAGTGTTTGTGTGTCTGTGAGTGCGTGTGTGTATGTGTTAGCGTGTGTGTGTGTGTGTGTGTGTGTGTGTGTGTGTGTGTGTGTGTGTGTGTGTGCGTGTTTATGTATGTGTATGTGTGTATCTCTCACTCTCTCTCTTTGTGTGTGTGTGTGCGTGTTTGTGTGTGTGCGTGTTTGTGTTTGCGTGCGTGCGTGCGTGTGTGTATGTGTGTGTGTGTGTGTGTGTGTGTGTGTGTGTGTGTTGCCCCATAATAGAACTCATGTTTACGATAGCTCAAGACCATGGTATATGTATTTGCTCTATATTGACATGAAATTTCGAACGGCAGACATTTGTAAATGATTTTTCCTTTAGAATCAGACGGTTAAGACTAAACCAAAATTGAAGAAACTATATATATATATATATATATATATATATATAATGGCTAATGTTCTGAGAAGAAAAAAAAATTGGACAAAGTCTTGTCAGTGGTGGGACAGGCACCCTAGTCCTACGAGGGGTGATCAATAAGGTCTAAAGATCACCCCTCAAAAATAATCACACCTCAGATTTCGAAGCATAGATGTCAAGTATAAATTCTTTTGTGAATGTATACCAAAAAATATATATTATATATCATATATATTACATTATTGTCACCATTACTACGAGTGACACCCAGGCACATCAGGTAAGAAGGAAGAAAAAAAAACGTGAACAGTTGAGCTGCGACCTGAGGCGTGCGGGTCAACTTGCGCTTCTGAACGTCAGATACACACTTTATTCTCCCTGAAATACGAAGGGAATCATTATCAATCATTTTGACCGTTGTCAACATCCGATGAGATTCTTTTACCTTCCGGTGGTCCACACATGTATATCCTCACTGCGGTCAGGTCTGCAGTACCATTATGAATTGCTAGTTGGCGCTTTAGAGCCACATACAGCTTCGATTCTGACTTACAAATCTAACAACATTGTGCAAAGATAACTAATTATGTTATCTTGTAACTCCCCCCACCCTGAGATTACAATAAACAGCGAACCTGTCCTTATTGACTCATAGTTGTTACCTGTGTAACACCTTATTATAATCTTAAAGCACACTTGTATTTCTAAATGGTAAGCCTTGGAGAAGGGGGGGGTGCAACCCGGTAAGTAACTAGGACACTCGTGTGTTGTCGCTTTGCTGACACCTGTCACGCTGCTAATTAGGTTATCTGATAACAACTTGCTTCTTGTTGTTAAAAATTCTACACTGAATATATTTGCTTAAGTGGACGGTTCCTTTGTGTTGCCCATTTCTGTATATATATGATAAGGTGTCCCTTGGATGACCGCGCTTTGGCTAATTAGATACTAGAGTATCCAACCACTGAATGCCTGGGGGCGATTGAAACGATTTTGAGCCTGTATGAATTTTTTTGTGTGTTTGTGTGTGTATTAGTGTTTGTGTGTGTGTGTGTGTGTGTGTGTGTGGGTGTTGTGTTTGTGTTTGTGTGTGTATGTGCCTGTATTTGTGTGTGTGTGCATGTGTGTGTTTGTGAGTTTGTTTGTGTGTGTGTGTGTGTGTGTGTTTGTGTGTGTCTGAGTGTGAGAGAGTGCGATTATGTATGTGTGATTGTGTCTGATTGTGTGTGTGAGTGAGTGTGGTTTCTAAGCGTAGAGGTCGAGTATAAAGTCTTTTACGTGTACGTGTACCAAAATTTAAATTATTTCTGACCATTACTTTGCAAGCGACACCTAGTGCCTTCATGTAAGAGGGAAGGAAGAAAAAAACAGGGACAATTGATCTGCGACCTGGGGTGTGCGGGTCAACTTGTTCTGCACATGCTTGAAGTCAGACAACCACTTCTTTCTAATTGAAATACGAAGGGAACAATTTTTAGACATTTTGACAATGTCTTCGAATAATTACGGCATGGGGAACTCCATCCACTCATGTCTGATCACAGTTCACCCGTATCATGACTTATTAACTGCTTGAAAAAAAGCAGGTATTGATTTTGGTTGGGGTAGTGATTCCAGACCGATATCTTTAGAACCTCTGAATGGATTGCGATCACGTTTGCTATAGGGATAGAATGTGTAAGGCATTGTGCTATAGCGAGAATTAGAAGTTTGCTACTGTTTTGTGGTTCGTTTGAAAAAATATATATTTACACCCCTTTTTTTTTACTTTTTTTTAGTAGAGTGGTCCCAGTAACTGATAGCCAGCTGGGCAATTAGGTACCCCTGTCACCACTGTGTGTGGGGTGAATCACTATACACACATTAGCGATATGATGCCGATGGCTGCACAGATCCGCAATTAGTAGATAAAATTAACTGTGCTTGCCGTGACCATCCCTGTCACCTATGTATGGAATGAACATATTTTAAGCACTTTCCTGGAACAACATCGCTAAGGAATAAGCTTCCACGGACCTGCTTCCACATGAGTTACAATCTAAAACTGTTTAAGTCAAAGGTTAACAGACATCTTTCTCCACAATACAGTATTGTAACCCAAAACGCTTCAGTGGCTCAATGAGCATTGTTTTGCAGTGAACGCTAAGTAAATAAAGAAAATAAAATAAAATGCCCATGCAGTCGTGCTACAATGGAACTACTAAGTTTTAGTTTAACTCCCTTGCTACAGTCGTTATTTTCAATTGACAGATATATCTTGTGGAAGGGAGTAAGTTACGAAAGCTTTAGCGCCCTATCTGCTTCTTTGAACTCCAAGGGACATTTCTATTATGAACTTTAGAAGAAAATACTCAAGCAAGGTTGACAGTTTTTGTTATTGTTTTCTACATGTGGATACCAAAAAAGACTAATACAGTCCCAGTGTAAATTCAATTCCTTTATTTCCATATTTCATTTCCGTATCTATAACTCACATCATTCAATAACTACATCATTATTACAGTGTCTTTCTATTTTAGGTAAATATTGAGTTACTTATAAAGGTAACATATTGCTTCAGGTTATGAAAATGATTAAAATCGATTTCCTCAATGCATGTTATCTATTATGACATGGAGTCAGTTTTGCATTTATGGTAATAGCTACAAAGCACAGTATATGATAATAGACATTTAATGAGAAATCACACCTGACAATGTCACGTCTCCTTACGATTGAAATTATTAAAATATTAATGAATCTTCATAAATAATGACATTAATATTTAGAATACACACTTGCAGATACATACATATCTCCAACTGTACTAATATTTTAGTACACTGTTTACAAGATTGAAATGGCATTTTGAATCCCATTTTTCTCACCCTTTTCGTTAAGATGATCTACTGAAATTGACATTTTGTTTAATTGTTTAACTTTTGTATATATTATAATATTAATTATCATATTATTGTTGTTCTCATGGTGAGTAAAGGCGCGTGATAATTTAGATGTGGAAAGATCTAAATGATCATAGCTTTCTTCTACACGGCCAAGAATACATTTTCTATTTTACATATCATATCATATCATGTCATATAATATCATTATTCTTTCTTATACGGAAAAATTTCGTCCACGAGTCAGTTAAGATTTTTTCAGCAATGTTTTTTCTTACAGAAGAAGAAGAAAGAAGAATTTTGCTACACATGTCTAGACTTTTTTTTTAATGAAATAAAAAAAAACTAGAGTTCGGCGACCTCATACCTCCATGAAAATTTAGAGCTTTTGTAAATTTCACGCAAATGACTAATACATTAACATAATTTATGCATGGTGTTGTTCATCATTGACAATCGTACACATGTCGCAATTATAAAATTCCCATTATTAGTCATAAAGTGGTTTTGCAATTTTTACATAAATTATGCAAATAAGTTCCTCATTACCATATTTAGTATCTGCTTATATTCCACCTATCATAATTAACATGTGTTACATTTATCAGAAGTCCAGTTATTGAAAACAATGGAATTATACAATTTCCTCATTAATTATGCAAATTAAGTCCTCATTTGCATAACATGTATATCATTATGAACATCTTTGCCTAAGGTACCCGCATGCCTAATATGATGACAATCCGTTAATCCTTTCTGCAGTTATCCTCTTTGGAATGTCTTGACAAAAATGCCCCTGCAGTTCCTAAATTGAATGTTAGGGGGCTGAAACTTGCTCCACTTTGTCATGACACTGAAAGCTATCTACCACCCAAATTTCAAGACCATATAACGTCCAAGACAAGAGATTCATAGAAAAAACTGCTATGATTGAATGTTGTCATTAATTATGCAAATTTGCTCCTATTTTGCATAATTAGTATTTCATCTTGTACAACATTGCCCAAGGTACCTACATACCAAAAATCATGAAAATCCGTTGTTCCCTTCTTGAGTTATCCTCGTCAGAAGTTTTTGACAAAAATGCCCCTGCTATCCCAAAACTAGACGCTAGGGGGCCCAAACTTATGTCACTTCTTCCTGAGCACAAGAGCTATCTAATACTCAAAAATCGTGATCATAGCATGTTCAGAACACCAAGATAGGAAAACCGGAAGTTGCGCTGCAGTACCAAGGGGAGCCGCTAGGGGGCCCAAAATCTAATCATTTCCAGCTTTCATCACACCCTACCAACACACCAAGTATCAAACCAATCCACCCAGCCGTTCTTGAGTTATCTTGTTTACACACAGACAGACAGACACACAGACACACAGACAAACGCGGGGTAAAATATAACCTCCATGAAATTTCATGGAGGTAAAAACTGTACTCCTTGTGAGAATTTTCATGGAAAGAATCTTCGAGTTATTTCTTTATCTATTTTGTAATTCTTAATACTAAATATTGTAAACGGTATGATATAATCATTGCACAATTCATTTCCATTTGTTACTATACATCTATGTGTGATCCTATACCTTAAGAGTTATGAGTTTGAAACAGATTGGTTAGCGAACTTTCTAACTGTCTCCCACCCTTGTTTCTTACTCGGTGCATATTGGCTTATTGTTATACTTCGTGCAGATTTCTTTATCTTTATTTAAATAGCTGTTATAACTGCCCTCCGACGTAACACACCAGCTTCGCAGGCACGCGGCGCGGCAGCAGCTGGTTATATTACACTGAACGATCCGTCACAACTTACTTTTACGTCTACTAATTTGCAAGTGTTCATTTAAAACTAACCAGAGAAGATGCCCAAACTGTGATTGGTGATAACAATTTCCACTCTACGATAGTTCTTGGAAAATATGAATTTTTGAACACTGGTGCCAATCTATGATTGATCTGTTCAAAAAGTCCCAGAACTGTCGTAGATTTCATAAAAGCATTCCTCGGTTTAAGCTATCCACGTGGAACGGCGCACATTTCAAAATGGGGCGCCAGATTGACAATGTTACCCATCTCATAGGTTCCCAGCGTGGAAGGGTTAGGTGCGCCCTCTGGCAGATGAAATGTGAAACGCTGCATCAAGGAGACGAACAACAAAAAGAGTTCCATCTTTGCCAGCTGTTCACCAAGGCAAGTTCGGGGGCCTAAAGAAAAGAATAAAAACCATTAGGTTACACGCGCTTTATTTTATTGATCACATCCTCTTGAGATCCCAAACTAAAGCAAAAGAAAAAACTAAAAGAAAGAAGGAAAAAAATCCAGCAAAAATGCTGCCAAACCACAGGAGAAATCCATCCTTTCCTAGACTTGTCTTTTGTGCACCACTAGTAATACTGTAAGAGACAATTGCTGCCATTTCAATCATGTTTATATTGCCATTCTTGTCCAAAGAGGAGAAACAAGTGCGCTGTGCCCGGACCATGTGCCCCGTTACCCTGGGAAGCAGATCCTCTCACAAGCATAGAACTCTGCTGGACGAGGGGATGCTCTTGAGTCACATGTGGCCACGTTTTTTAGAACAGGTTAAAATCAATGATATCCATAAACTAAAGTCATTATGGCCTTGTCCATAATGTCCCTGTGGCTCAACTGTTGTCTATCTAGATGCACCGGCGGTGCAATTTTTCGGTAGATACCATAATCAAACTGATGCGTTTATATGTTCAATAAGTTATCTTGAGTAGGTTATTGTGAGATAAAGTGCTGGAAGTGGAAATGTATCCTGCTTCTAGATCTGAAGCTTTTTAAACTGGTTGTATACAACTGCTGCTGTGAACATGTAAAACTCTCCCACGGTGCAAAATAACAAACAATAATGGGACCGCGTGGCGTAGTGGCAGCATTCGTGCCTCGTGACCGAGAGGTTGCGGGTTCGAATCCACCTGCGCGTCACCAATCTTGTGCCCTTGGGAAAGGCACTTTACACGACTTTCCTCACTATACTCAGGTGAAAATGAGTACCTAGCTTCGGCTAGGGCCGTCTCTCGGATAGGACGTTAAATGGAGGTCCCGTGTATGGGGACTTTTGGGAGAGTTAAAGAACCCCCATACGTGCGATGGTGCGATGTGAGATGGAGCAAACCCTTCTGTCTGGAGTTGGTGATTCACTTCAAATCGCCCGGCTGGAGGCCTGGCGAACCTCCATACCGTATCAGCCACACGAAAGGGTATGTCACCCCGTAAGGGGCGGTATAACCCCGCCGTGACATGTGCGAACATGTGTGTGTATGGCGGCTTTGAAAAGGTGTTCATTGTCACCTGTTTCGCCATACCCTCCATATATCGTCATCGAATATGGAGAATTCTAATAAAAAAATAATGCCTACTTAGTTTCAGCTCACGACATTTACACAATAAGCAAGAGTGCGAGATGCTCGCAACTAGACAGTGATTGCCTAATGTCGGTGACCTGCTAGCATTTATTTGATTGGTCCTCGCTACTAAATGCCAAATTGTCTACACGGTGGGCTGTCACCGTAATCACTGGAAGACTACAACTTATCTTTAAAATATCCTCACTGACTTACCCATAGAAAACGGGACGAGCGCCTCGTGTTTGACGAAGTTTCCGTCCTGATCAAGAAAACGTGCCGGTCGGAAGGTGTTTGGTTCCGAGAACAGCTTGGGGTCCATGTGCACGGACCATAGGTTGGCCTGTAACACATCACGAAACACACGAGTTGATCTTTAACGCATCACGAAACACATGCACACACGTTGATTTGTAACGCGTCACGAAACACATGAACACAAGTTGGTATGTAACGAATCACTATAAACATGAACACAAGTTAAACTGTAAAGCCTCACGACACACATGAACACAAGTTGATCTGCAACGCATCACGAAACACATGCACACACGTTGATCTGTAACGCATCACAAAGCACATGAACACATTCAAGTTGATCTGTAACGCATCACGAAACACATGAACACAGGTTGATATGTAACGCATCATGAAACACATAAACACAAGTTGATCTGTGTCGTCTAAAAAAATAAATAAAAGGAAAACATGAGATTATAACCATCACTGTTTATACCAAAATTATTGCTTCCTGAGGAATGTTGTAGCCATTGAGGGTGGTTTCCTTGGACGGTGCGTGCCCAACACTCAGTGGCGCAACGGGTTTCATTCGCTGGACTTCCGCTAGGGTCGCTGTTGTGTAGGGCAGCAGGCTCCGTTGTGCGTAGGACGGCGTGCTCTGTCCCAGTACAGAGTCTATCTCCTGATGAACCTGTGGTTATGATACGCATATTTACAGGTTTGGGATAGCAAAACATGTACTGTTTTCGTTGGCATGTATGGGCGCCGCCATTTTTTCCGCGGTGTATGACGGGTTAGTGTGTTATATGAAAGTATTTGATGGGATAGCGTGGAGATGTGGTTTTGTCGGAAACGGCAGGACGGCAAGAGCCACAACCATTAAGGCTGAGTGTTTTGTATCGAGGGATTGGATAGGATGGCTAAGAAATGTGATATTGTGGTCTTGTGTGTTTAAGTAGATTTGACTATATCTTCAGATCCAACACCTATCATAATGATAAGATAGGTAAGTACATAAAAGATTTGTAATTATAAAAAAAGACAGTGATTCTCAAGTTTAGCCCTACCCGATTGTATAGAACTTCTTTCTTATAATTCTATATTGTTTAATTAGTAGAATCTTATTATTCTATATCGTTTGATTAGTAGAATCCTATTACCCTATATTATTTGATTTTTTAAGATGTATTATGTATTCTCTTTTTTGTTGTAGCTTATAGTTGACCTTACAAGAGTTACAACTGTACTTTTTGTCATGTAAATAAAGCTTGCTGTTGTTGGTGTTTGACGTCACTGATGTATGACGCAATCTAGCTTCCGCCATGTTGTTATTTAAGTTAAGGCAAAGGCTTAGAGGGCTTTGTAATTTGTACCCTATGTATTTGTAGGGAGCTTTTCTTGAGATACTGGAATTTTCGAGCTGAAACTTGCAGGCAATTTTTTTTTTGGATTCTTTTTGTGTTGTTTGGTGTCTTTTGGATCATACTTTTCGTTCCCCAAATCTGCCCGGCCGTGCCCCGGTTTGGACATGTGACGTTGGCCAAAACTACAAGAAGGGAAGCCATTTTAAAATGGGTCTGTTGCAAAAAAAAATGAATAACTTCGTCCAATACTCTTTCTGCGGTAACGTTACTAAAACAGATCTAGAACCAATCTCCAACGCAGGGACACCCAACGGCGAAACCACCTGTTTGAATGTATCCTGCTTTCTCAACCGTCACTCTTAGTTCCTGTGGGCGTAGCCACAAACCAGCTGTCAGTCAATCAGAGAATAGGCCTTTCAGTTTCAAAAGGGATTTCGCATATATAAGGGTAACCCTTTAATATTTATAAGCAGGGCAGTCAGGAACCAAGAGTGACGGTTGAGAGAGCAGGATACATCCTGACAGGCGGTTTCGCCGTCGGATGTCCCTGCGTAGAAAGATGTCTGAAACTTACCTTTTCCTGGATGTCTGGGTTGATCATCATGTACAGCAGGGCCCAGTGAGTGGTGGCGCCTGTAGTATCGGTACCGGCCAGGAACAAGTCTATCAGTACCTAAAGGTGTAAAATAAATAAGCCGACAATGAATCAAACATGTATCAACGTGTTTCTTCCTTTCTTTTACTTCTTTTCCCTTCCGTCATTTTTAATGTCTTTAGTACCTTCCTTCCGTTCCGTCCTTTCTTATTTCCTTCCTTCTTTCTTCCTCCCCTAGGCTGGAGCTCATTCCTTACTTCATTTTCTATATTGATCCATCTATTCATTCATTCATTCATTCATTCATTCATTCATTCATTCATTCATTCATTCATTCATTCATTCATTCATTCATTCATTCATTCATTCATTCATTCATTCATTCATTCATTCATTCAAGTTGAACGCACCTCTTTCAGCTGCCTGTCGGCGAAATTCTCCCGAGCTCGTACATCCGGGGCCCTCTGTTGCTGCTCCAAGAGAAAGGCGTCGATAAAGTCCCGGATGTTGTTGGGGTCAAAGGTCAGCCTGTGCTTCTCTATCCGTTCCCTGCAGAACTCACGGAGCGCCTCGTACAGTTTCCCTGACGTTTCTATCAAGGAAGCCCCACTGGGCTGGATGTATCGAAACACGGGGTGAATCATGTAAAGCATATCACCGACAGTGGGCTTACTTGTAATAGCGGTGTTCAACATGCCTATAAGTCGAAGAAAATCGGGGTTGTCATATTCAAGGCGATCCCCAAAGGCAATGGAGAAAATGATGTTACAAACGGTGTTTTGCAGCATGATTTTTACGTCGAATGGTTGTCCGTTTTGCGACAATATCGCATGAACTAGCGCGTTGGCTTCCTCGTTGACCTTGCCCTCCAAACTCCGCTTGCCGACGCCGAAGTCACGAAGAGTCATCAGGGTGAATTTGCGCAGCTGTTTCCATCGTTGGCCGTAGACTGCGAAGATCACACCTGAAAATAAACGAGACTTGCATTTTTACCTGCATGAAATGGCATGGAGGTTATGTTTTACCCGGCGTTTGTCTGTGTATCTGTGTGTGTGTCTGTCAACAAGATAACTCAAGAACGGCTTGGTGGATTGGTTTCATACTTGATATGTTGGTGGGGTGTGATGAAAGCTGGAAATTATTAGATTCATTTTGGGCCCCCTAGCGGCTTCCCTTGGTACTGCATCGTAATTTCTGGTGTTGCTATCTCGTGCTCTGAACAAGCTATGGTCACGATTTTTAGTTGTTAGACAGCTCTTGTGTTTCGAAAGAAGTGACATGAGTTTGGACCCCTAGCGGCTAGTGTTGTGATAGCAGGGGTATTTCTGTCAAAAACTTTTGAAGGGGATATAACTCAAGAAATGAACTAATATTGTGTCCAATAAAAATACTTTCCTCAATTTCTTTTAATAGCTCATTTGTAAGCATACCAGAAAAATAAAGCAGGCACATGACTTGCCGTAAGAGAAGGTTGCTTGCGTAATCTTTCTTGTTTCATACACGGTAAACAGCATTATGACTTTACACACAGAATGTGCTATATGTACGGACAGATTGAATTCCATTATAATTCAATTGAAGACATATATTAAACGTCCTATCTGTCGATGTCCCTAAACGATGACAAGTAGTAATTTTCCCTTCAGTAAAGCGAGGAATTTGGTGTTAAGTGCCTTACGGTTTCCTAATGGCACAGTGTTGGAGCATATCAGAGGACTCAAAACCAGGACCATCGGGCTTAGATTTTATACGGTCAAGCTATGTGACGTCAAGAAGATGCTACGCGACGCAAAGAGATTGTCACGTTTTGAAAAAAAATGTCCAAAATGTTTCCAAAACTTTGGCCACATAAATAGTTTGTTATATTACCGCAAAATCCGACGGAAACTGACACCTCAAAATTTGAAAATTATGCAGTCGTTGTAGGCAGGGATTTGGTGCCAATTTTTGGCGGTGGCGTTGGCTAAGTGGTCGTTGTGAAGAGGTCACGTAATGCTTACGTCAATGGAGAAAATTTTGGGAACCGAGAGATAGCGGTAGTAATGGCCAGGTGGTCGCTAAGAAGAGGTGGACCTTGGGCAGGTTTGACTGTACCTCGAAACAAACACGTTGTTCTTGACACTATTGCTAATGGCCTACCTTTCCATTCTTTATTCAAGAAATTAAGAGTTACCGTCAGCTGTGATGCCGTCCCCACGTAATTTCGCAACTGGTGAATGCGTTTTTCGACTAGAGAAATCCTCAGCTCTCTTGACCAGGGCGGTCCGGATAGTCTCGTACCCAGTCAGGACGATGGTAGGAACCCGGCCAATCCAGACCGTCATGACGTCACCGTATTCTTTGGATAGATCCATGAGAGTGGCAGGAAGAAAGGTCGACTGGAAATAGATGAGAAACAAGACTGGCAATGATTTTTATGGTAGAAAAAATGCTAAGACTTTACTTCCAACACTGAATTAAACTATAGTGACATATACCCCTCTAAAGTTTTGGTCACTCTCCGTCGGCCTTGTTCACAGAATGGCCCTTTCTATCTCCAGCAGTGACGTCAGGAAGACACCACTTTTGCAGGATGGGGTCTTAAATATCAGGAAGTCTTATGTCACTTCTAGAGATAGAGAGGGTCATTCTGTGAACAAGGTCGAGGGAGATTGACCGAAAAATTAGAGGGGTAAGTCCCTATAGTTTAATTCGGTGTAACAGTTGGAAGTAAAGTGTTAGCATTTTTTTATAATGTATTCAACCAACACAGATGAACTTCCATGCTAAGATAACGTTATTGTGATGATGACGATGGTCAGTGCATAGTTCCTGAGGTACTTTTTTTTCTCCCTGTAGAGATTTTCCTGGGAACTAAGATTTTAAACAAAACATCCATGTGAGGTAAAATCCATGTGGGTACATTTTTGTACAATTCCTGGAATTCCTGTAGACAGCACACGATACTTCACAAATAGACTCGCACATGAGGCGTCGCCAAAAAGTATATCAAAGTAGTAATTACAAATAGTAACCTTTAACGTAAAGGTGGTTTAAAGCAGTGGGGAAGTGGAATGTTTTCCATTGTGATTAGGGCATGGTATTTGAAGGTGGATTAACTGACATTGTAACATGAATCTAAGAAATTTACAGCTGAATTTTGGAAACTCGAACGTAATGTAGCACTATCAGCTCCACCCGTTAGGCGTCGCCAAAATATCAATTTCTTATCAATAGGTTTCAAATATAACATCAAAAACAACCAGGATTACCCAACCAACCAACCAACCAACCATTTAGGATGGCAATCAAGGGTATGGCGGAATACGTGTCAAAGGACACCTTTTCAAATACGCACATGTCACGGCGGGGTTATGCCGCCCCTTACGGGGTGACATGCCCTTTCGTGTGGCTGATTCGGTATGGAGGTTCGCCAGGCCTCCATCCGGGTGATTTGAAGTGAATCGCCAACTCCAGACACAAGAGTTTGCTCCATCTCACACCGCACCATCGTACACGTGGGGGCTCTTACACGTACATGGACTCTGACTCTCCCCATACACAGGACCTACATTTAACGTCCTATCCGAGGGACGGCTCTAGCCGAAGTTAGGTACTCGTCAAATTTGGCGCAGGCACTTTTATCCCCCCTCCCCCCAGTCTGGATAGGTTTAACTGCCAAGGCTTGCCCTGCAAGACTAAAGAGGCTAGGAGCAAATGCAATGGCTTGCTTACCTTGGCTAACATGGGACCGTTTCCGAGAAGCGGCCACCCCCATGGTCCTGGTGGTAGGTTCCTAGGTCCCCGAATATACAGATATGTCAGCACACACACACACGCCACCATAAGTGTTGGGAGATCGGCGGCATATTGACGACCAGCCCTCAAGACTTCCAGAAAAGTGTTCATCTTTAGTAACATATACGCCAAGCTGTGAATAGATACAGAAAAAGTTGTGTGAAAACATTACAATTTGCATAGAGTTTCTTCTCTGCTGTGTCATTTGGTTTGTTATGATATGCTCTATAGTAGTCTCACACCAAATGCCAAAGATATGGCCGAGACGGGGTATCGAATTATGATTTACATAACCTTATATGTAACTCCTGTCTTAGAACAACCCAGCACATTCGGGAGCAACTACTGCATATTTCACTCCATCTCCTTCTCGCTATACCAAAATAAATGGACTGAAAAAGAAAAGGCTCGGATGTAATGACTGAATTTCAAAACATTTTCTTTGAATTTTGCCTCCTTGATACGAGTATTTCTTGTATTTTCAATATCAATGATTCACAACAAAGCACAATATCATGTCCAGGTTACATGTGGATGTCACTGGAAAGGTCCATTTTCACACGGAAATATATGCAAATTTAGACTGGGATGATTATATATTGGTCCTTTTAGTGGTTAAGTGTTTTTGGACTGGTCCATTTAACAGTAGGTATCACCAAAAGAAGAGTCCATTTCCGCAGGGGAAAAAGTCAACAATGAGACAGACAATTATTTCATGGGTGAAATATTATATGCTGTATTCGGTCACAATAATAAGACAACCAGCAGCTACTTTTCCAAGGCTATTGAAGAGAGCCTTGCCTAATAAGAAGCTCACAATTCATACAAAGATTACTGTATATAGGGCATATGTAATCTGTGTTATTTTTCATGGCGGTGGAATGTGGTCCCTGGTTCCAATTAGGAAAAGACACTGAACAAGCGCAGTCTGCGTCGAATTCAAAATCCTACTACAAACTTCGGCAAAGATATAAAGGGTGGAAAACACGTTTTTAGATCTCTACGTACCTGAGATCAAATTGCTGTGTCTTCCCACTTGGAACACAAAGGTCGAAAGGGTACGTTTGACTATATAATACGTAGATAAACCACTCTCTGTAGCTGCTCATTTCTCTACAGGGGTGCATAGTTTTGATCCCAGTGTTATACATTGCACTTTAGTGACAAATTTGGCCTTAAATGATGCTGAAGAGATTAGAAATATCAATTTGCAGGTTTTGTAGTCAACAAACATTTGAAGACTCATATTTAAAGTGTTTTGTCGGGCTTTATTTCTTATGTGTACGGCAGTTGTGTGAATGTTTGGCACAGTTCGTATATATAGCGGCATGAGCATCCAATGCGCAGTGACTAGTGACGGCAGTGGTTCAGCGCTACCGACATTATTGTTAAAATAATGTTTTTTTTTTTACAAAAATGAAAACATGAAGTGAATATGTATGACCTGAATATGGAAATCAAAGATATGCGCATGGACTTGTACTTTCTTAATCAGCATAGTCAGTAGCAACAAACACGGCGTACTGCAAAATAATATCAGCAAAAACTTCATGCCATATTCGGGCGGGTACCATATTAGGGCACGTCCCGTTAACTTAACAAGAAAATTGAGCATCTTCAATATTTTGGGTACAAAAAGAACTCTTTGTTTAATGGTGTTTTGTTTAGAGTGGTGTTTGCCCAGAATTAAACTGCTATGGGGGGGGGGGGGGGTGGCAATAAGTAGCATCTCTGTGATGTCTTGTATAATCTGGCCTCTTGCCAAGAGAAAGCTTAAGTTAAAACATCAAGAAGCTCTAATGGTAACGTATTCATTATGTGTTTCCTCAAATGAAGAAAGCACGCGTTCACCAGTCGAACTTATGTTCCACCACCGTGTACAACTGCTCCATGTAACTTTGCCAACAGAAGCGAGGTATCACTCCTTGGTCATCACAAATGACCAAACCCCATGTAGCTCTGCAAACAGAAGTAGTGGGTCACCTGTTGGTCAGCACGAATGTCTAAACTCCATGTAACTGTGACAACAGAAGCGGCAATCATCTGTTGGTCAGCACAAATGACCAAACTCCATGTAACTCTGTCAACAGATGCAGGGGTCATCCATTGGTCATCACTGATAAGGCACTTGGTGTCCAGATAACAATGGCCCGGCAAACCTGTTGTGTAACCACGTGTGCTCTATTTGCTAGTGGTATAAGAGCTACAGCTAAACGAAGCTTTTATCATTAACAACTTTAACCCGCAAACCACCGTAATTTTTTTGTGACGTAGGTTACCGTATGGGGTCAAAACTGACGTTTTGTACAGATACAGTTTTTTGTGTGACTCTTTTTGTGATTTGTATATATGTATAGCTTCATTAATCTATGTGGGACAGTTTAACATGATTAAGTGAGAATAAGTCTAGCTCATTATCATAATTTATGCAAAAGATCATGGGGACCTCATTTTGCACTAACACTATTCAGACCGGGTAAAGTTGTTTTTATGCCTGAACCAACTTTAAGTCACATAGCCCCTGAAAAGCTTATGCTAGGGCCACCAAACTTGGTCCCTTTTGAGAAAATGTTGATTGCAAGCAATTTAAGTGAATAGAATAAGTTAATCATTTTTCACGTTGCCATGGCAACGGAATTATGACAGGCATATTTATTATGCAATTTTCTAATTTTGGGTTAAACTTTCAAGTTTTAAGGTTTTCTTGGCAAAACACACTTGTTCATGACATCTTATGAAATTCAACGTAAATTTTACGATTCAATATTCATAGTTTATGCTAATTTGATGACGTCATCAGTCGATATCCAAGATGGCGGCCAATTTAAGCTAAATGACGTCATAGCGTCGTCATATAACATGACAATGACACAAAAGTTGTTACGATAACTTCGTTGCACATGTACATCATTCTCTGAAAATTTCGTGTTCATACAATAAGCAGTTTAGGCGTAGGACTCAAAAGTTTGTTTAAAAAAATGCTGGGGTCAGTTTTGACCCCACTGGACCATACATAAACTTTCTAATCAACAATGAGCCAATCTCTGTAAAAACGTATGAGAAGTTATAAGAAATATATACAAACAAACTCATGGGAGGACATTTGTTTTCAATCAGAAATGTCATAATGGGACATATGAATATACGCCTGGGGTCACTTTTGACCCCATACTGTGGTTTGAGGGTTGAAAAATTCATGTAGGTGTGTAGGTCTGAAAGGTAGATATGACAGTTACAATATTTGTTTTGATATTATCATATATCCAGGCGCCGTGGACCAATCAGAAGGTCTAGCTTGTTTTATGTTGGTTATGACGCCGTAACACATAGATTCCGGCAAGCCCGGTGCGTATCGCTCCTTCTGATTGGTCAGAATTAATCGACACCGCAGTGTCGATGTCGATTCATCCATTCAAAGTAAGGGATATGCAGGTAACTTGCAACGTTGTCCGAAATTTGTCGACAGCTATTGTCGGAAGTTGTCAGAACCCTGAAGTCATCGGAAATTAAGTGTGACGTAGTCTTATCCTAACTTCGTACATTTCGGCCATTTCTTGACATGCATGATATCCGCATGGCCACCTCGTGTTCGTACACTAAAACAAGTCCAAAGGTTGCCTTATTCTCATCTAACTGGGTCATGCTCTGCATCATACGGCCTTCACACTGAAACCAAATTACCAGGAATCAAGCAGAACCAGGCAGAATTAAGTATTCGAATTCGTGCCACATTCGGGTAGGAATTTCAAATGGGCCTTATATCACCTTCACACGAGAAGGAATGAGCAAAAATGCCGGCAGAATAAAAATTTATTTTCTATTCCTTGGAATTCATTGTGTATTTTAGAAATATTCACTGCACCCCAGATATTCTTTTGGCCACATTCTGACAGGATTCAAAGTGGCTTACCATTTCGCTTCTCCATCGACTGAGATAAGAATGTTTCTGATAATGTTGGAATGCCGTAGAGTGCTTTACTTTTAGAATGCACTTTGAATGCCGTTCTATATTTCTCCACTTCAAATGCACCTCGGCCGTTTTTAGCATGCCATAAACCTTTGGACCAGCCAAAAGAACGGGCGCAAATATCTGTGATGCAGTGAGAATTTCTAGAATACACTATGACTAAGAATAGCAAGGAATCTGTGTTCTGACGGCATTCCGGCTCGTTCTTGCTCTTGGGAAGGGGCCTTTCAGGGGCCTCAGAATCAACAAGCGCTGGGGCAATAGGTAACCCGTGGGAGACAATAACTTTTGCTCACGTTATCACGATACAAATCTACCCCTCCCAGAGGATTGTACTCACTCGAGCTCGCCCTACCAGCCTTCCATCTGTTCTATAGCAGCGATGGTAAGTCGCTATTATTTTGAATATTGTTGTTGGAACTAGATAAACCATATTTCAACGAAAAATGGGGGGGGGGGTCGTCGTAGTAAATCGTTACAAGAAAGGGTTGGTAAGTAGGATGCTTCTTGATGTAAACGACAGTGCAGTATCTCTAGTTGAAATTGGGACTTAAATACCCCGCACATAAGGTTAAGTCCTGGATACATGTTTGAATCTGTACGGGTAATTCGTTAAGGAAGGGCTGCAGCATTCACACATACACTTAAAACAAGAAAAGTGTTCATGATTTGCAATTTTTACCGATTACCTCTAGAAACAGAGACTAAAATATAAGGTACATAAGGTATAGTCCTGGATACCTTTTGGGTCTGTACGGGTAATTCGTTAAGAAAGGACTGCAGTATCTACAAATATACGTAAAAACAAGAAAAAAAAGACAACATTTGTGCAACATGCGAGGCTATCCCTACTCAAACATGTTATCCAAGATTGTTGTGACATGCACTCCATACTTGTAATCTTATATATAACAGCAGTGGTAAGTGTTCCTGATTTGCAAATTTTTACCTGTTAGCGCTAGTCAATGGCCTCTGTAAAAGACGAAATGGTTTGAGCCTAAATGTCTTTGCTAAATACACGCGCGTCGCGGTAAATAGGTTATGAAACGATCGGTAAACACAAGGAGGTTGAAAGGAGGCTCCCCAATGTGAACGGCAGTGGTCAGTGCAACACCTAAAGTTAATATAGAGACTTGAATACCCCGAACATAGTCCTAGATATCTTTAAGGGTCATTACGGATTATTTGAACCTCTGTTACTGAGTCACGATGGTAAAATTTGGCCCCAAAAGTTCCAGTCTTGTATCTCAGGTTTTAGAATCCAAACCGTGGTCGATATGATGCAATCGAACAGAACTAGGGGTCACCTGCGGTCATCCATAGGTTTCCACCGAATGACCTCATTTTTCTGAGTTACCTAAACCATCGTCGCTGGATAGGACTGCGGCAACTGCATGTATATGCAAACAACTAACAATGGAGGCATGATAATTCATTATACCATTGTAGAAACATACTAATCCTTGGAGAACTTGGTCACTTGTCCTAAATACTTCCTCTACCCTAACAACATGGTGCTAGGTGCTCATTAGGTGTGCCGGCGATCTCACCCCCCCCCCCCCCCCCCTTGAGGTGGCATGAAAAAACAGTGCTACTGCGAACGTATAAATCAACACCGTCTATGGTACGGAATACGTCAGCTATATGTTTTCAATTTGTCACAGTGCTTTCTTTCTTGTCAAAAAACAGTCATATTGGAGCTAAAGATATCCCTTGGCCAGGTGCATATACCAAAATGTGCGTTATTCCTATTAATACCTAATATTTGCATAATTAATAAAGACATTACATAGTTCTTTTGTGATCACTTCATGGTAGAGACTTCATATTGGAGATATATAGGTTGCTTGAGGACAGGTGAATACAATGAAATACATCTTATGTCAAGACTCAGGTATATGCAATAATGACAATGACAATGACAATGACAATGAAGTTTATTGCATATTCATGCCCCATTTGGGGCTAAATGCAGTCAGCTTGGTACATAGTAAGTAATCGAAAAGCTATACGTATATATTACAGTTTACATGTTTCTTCTCTCTTCTTAAAACTTGCGTGGACGAGCTTACAGAGTTTTTCCAGTATATCGTAGTTAGATGATGACATAAGGTATTTGAACAGATTTTCCTTCGTCAGGTGCGCATATTTTTTATCTATATGTGTAGCATTAGCGAATGCATTTCGCAGATCTTTGTACAGCGAACACTCTAGGACAAAGTGTACTTCGTTTTCTACATACATGAAACTCTTATCGCAAAATATACATAGTCTATCATCATGGGAATACAAGGGACCCAACCCTCCTTGTCTGAAACAAGTTCAACTATCTTATTACCATGTAATTACGTTAATATTGATACTATGAATGGATTTATGTATCAAACTCGTGTACTTATATCATTATGAAACTGCATTTTGTGATTTATACCAATCAACTTCTAAAATGTCATGTAAACCCGTTTTTTTGGGGGGTGGGGGGCGAAATCGCTAAAGGGGGGCGAGGTAGGGGGGCGAGATCACTAGCCGGCGAGGGCGAGATCGCTAGCGATTTCGCTCCCGGGGGGGCGAGATCACGGGGGGGGGGGGGGCGAGATCGCTGTCACACCGGACTATGTGCCGTAGTACTACCATTTGGTTTGCAAGACAAACACTGAGCATGAATGCCAAACAGCTGATACAGATGTGTCCTTTAGTGGGAGCGAAATAACATTCTCCTACAGCAGAGTACCGTCAGTCATTTATTCCTGAAAACAGATGGAGTCCCTCTGACGACTCTGTTTCGCCTTTGCGTAGGAGAATGCGAAATAATAACAATGCGAGGAGCGCAAGCAAGGTCTGATATGAATTATATTTCTTTCTGGGTCTGGTTGAGCCTTTCGTTTATATGGTGTATATCTTATACCTACAAGGAAACTTCGTTTTCTTCTACAATCCTGATTTCCTTTTATAAGTCATCTAATAGTGCACCAAAACGTGCACATGCACACCACAGGGCGGGATGTATTCATTCTCTTCGGGCTCCTGTTGAGCTACTGTCTGAAGCGTGGCTAATCTATCGAGTTAGGGTCATGTACAGAACAAGTCAGTCATTTTGTAACGTCGCGTTACAATTCGTGGCGGCAAAAGGCCAACTTTATTTTTTAAGATATCGCAATCGTATCAGCAAAATGGCTTGTAATTGTTTTCATGATAAACGAAATATTGCGTCATTATATTGTCGCTTTTAGCTTCTTACACTCTGATACACAAGGGTTTATTCAAATGGCAATGGAAATAGACTAAATTCATTCATTTAGATGGTTTTTGATGAAAAAATACCAGGTAGTTACAAATTTTAAGGGATAATTAGCTTGTTATTCTTGATTTGGCCATTCGGTCCGCCATCTTGGATTTTGGGCTGATGACGTCATCAAATTAGCATAATTTATGCATATATAATTATGAACGATATGCTGAATAATATAAGATTTTATTTATGTAACAAAATCGCAGTAATATAGCAAATAAATGTGAAAAATACATAGAACCAAAAATAGTGATTTTTGGCAAAACTGCCTGTCAACAAACGGTTGCCATGGCAACAAGAAAAAATCGAAAATTTGTCAAACTTCGTAAAATTGTTGCCAATAATATTTTAAAAAAACTCACCAAATTTGGTGGCTCTAGCGTAAGCCGTTCTGGCGTTATTGGACATCGAAGTTAGCGCAGGCCTCAAAAGCCCCCATCCCCCCCCCCCCCCCCCCCCCCCCGTCTGAATAGGTTTAAAACCCTACTAGAAACTTTGGCAACGATTCAAAAGACGGCGGACAACACGATTTGAAATCCTTACCTGAGATCAAAATTGTCGTGTCCTTCTTTTCGGAACACAAAGGTCGAAAGGGACTGTTTAATGTGGATAGGCACCTTTAACTTGAGGAGTGACTCATTTCGCTACAGGGGTGGTTAGGATGTACTTCATTGTTTTACATTGTACATAAGAGACTTGACCATTTTATCATACGGAAAAGTTACCTTAATTAACATGAGCTAGTTATGTTGATTATGCACCAGGGTGGATTGGATACTTGTCGATCAAATAAATCGAATAAAAAAAAAAAACAAAGTATTACCCATCCCCTATGATCTCATAGTGATTGAACATTCCTAAAGGTTGATCATTGTCGGTCCTCGACCTAGTTTTGGCATGTGAAACGGGGGAGTTGGCTAATACCCTGTTACATTATCTACGATCTTCGGCGTATCGATGGCAGATCGGCCATATTCAAGATCGACAGAGGGTTTTGCATATTTTTCGGGGAAAATACGCAAAGGAGAAAGCCGTCCCTTTTACATATAAGCCATACTTAGTACCTTGTACAGTTGCTGTGCAATAAAGGTATTGTTATAAGCGAGGCTAGGGCGATTGTCGCAGGAACGTCGTCCAATCGATTTTCGCCAAATGTGACATGGGTATAATCGAGCAGCTATTTGCCCGTAGCTTTTGATGAAGAACTTTATTGCACGACAATTGTACACGGTACAATGTATGGCAGTAGCTATTACTCAAAGTACAAAATAAAAATATACGTTAAAACATAAAACATCCAGGCAGAAATGTAGACTTTGACTCACTTTGGTACTCGTGCCATGCAAAAAAGTTGCCTAGCAATAGTTGCCATATAAAAGCAGGTTTCTACTGGCTCCACCACTAGAATTGTTTCTATTGTTGTACTGAACACATATGTCAAGTTTCATGCTTTTACCATAATTATATTTCAGCCATACCATAGGTATGGTGAAATATATTGTATTCGTAATGTTTCTTCTTTCTTCTTTCTCCTGTCAAATCTTCGGAACACGTTATCTCTGTCGTTCCTGGACCGAATGACCTGAAATTTCGCACAAAGGTAGAGTGGGCTAATACCCTTAGACGTTTTTTTCATTTTTTTCATATCTGCCTTTAAAATGATTTTATTGAGGTTTTTGGCAATTTTTATGTATATTTTGGCTCCCTGTACCCTGGTATTACAGTCGAATGACCTAAAATTTGGTAAAGAGATGCTTTAATAATATGCCCACATAGATTCAATAACAGTTTTGGAATATGGTACAAGAAATTGCTTAATTTTGTGACTTTTGGTCATTTTTTTTACAAAAAAGGACATTTTTGGCTCCTGTACCCTCGTTTCACAACCAAATGACCTAAATTTTTGTATAGGAGTGCCCTTTACATATGCGCACATGGATTCAACAACAATTTGGGCATACAGTACAACAAAATGCTTAATTTTGCGATTTTTTGGCCATTTTTTGTCAAAAATAGGACATTTTTGGCTCCTGTACCCCAATTTCACAATCAAATGACCTGAAATTTGGTAAAGGGGTGCTCTTGATATTTATCCAAATGACCTATGTATAATTTTTGGCATAAACCACTTCAAAATGATATATTTTGGGATTTTGTGGTCATTTTCAAATGGCCAGAGAGGTCAATGACCTCAAGGTCGTTGACCCTCCACCTGCAATCTGCACGTGTACATGTCTATACAAGACCTATTTGGCAACCATTCGTGTAGGCTGATTTAATATTCTGAGTAGGTTACGGCAGCCAATCAGCGAGCCTGTATATATCTGGAAGAGTCCATTCCTGCACGGAGGGGTTAATTTTTATTTCTAAATTCATATTTGGACCAATGATTATGTAAAGTCTTTTAGTGGGAGTATTTTTGGACTGGTCTATTTTGCAATTTTACATGGGATATGATGGAATAGTCCATTCTTGCACGGAGGGGGGCATTTTTACAAAAGGAATAATTTTTGGACTTCCATGACTATGTCAAAGTCCTATTTTAGAGGATGTATTTTTGCACTGGTCCATTTTACATAGGGGTATCACAGGAAGTGTCCATTCTTGGACGGAGGGGGGTTTTTTCAAATTCAGGATGGATGGGTGATGATTCAAAATTTTATTTTTAGCAGATTGAAGTGTTTTTAGACTGGTCTATTTTACCTTTTCATGCACGGGGGGACTCTTTTGCTGAGTCTAATTTTGAACTGGGTTTCTGATTCAAAGGTCATGTTTTCAGCGGGAGCATTTCTAGACTGGTCTATTGTGAAAACTCCAATGGGGTGCACTGAAAGAGTCCATTCTTGCACGGGGTAAGATTCCTTTTTGGACTAAACTGTGCTTAGTAAAAGTGATTTTTAAGCAGAAGTGTTCCGTTTTCACACATGGGTGATTTTAGAACTGTCTACTGTTGCATGGGGAGGGAGATGGCTGAAATATGCTGTATTTGCTCTCAAGCAAATGTCGGCCTTTCTAGTTTGAGCAATTTTCGCTTAGACTAATCCTAATTATTATAACATAAAAGGTTAGCATATTTTTTTTTTAAATCTAGAGACCTCAACACGATAGTAATCGCCCAAGTTGTAGGGATATGACTGTAGATTCTGAACCACATATGCATACACCGAAAATGACCCCTTCTCTTTTCGGAGTGCAGCCGGTGTTTCTCAAAGCACGTTCTATTCTTGGTGGTCCTGGTAAACATGTCAAAACCCTGGATAACTTTAGGTCTCATTGATATATTACTCCGAGTGGGTACCCTAAAAGAATCCGAGCCAAAAAAATAAACGGCTGCATGGACGAGCGTTTTAGCGGTGATTAATTCCCTTTTAGCCAGCGGAACTGATCTCAAAAGTTAGATTGATGAATGAAAGCTCGTTTGTAACTGAAGAAATTAGCAGGTAAAGTTTTGCAGCCACGCGCTAGGTCGGAGGTACACAGTCCTGGGTTCTGAGTGGTGCGGTTGTACACAAGCAGCGAAAAAGTGCCTTTCGAGGGGATTAACTAATCGTAGTTTGTAATTGCTATAAAAAAGAACGTACGTATAGATGACGTTGGCAATTTTATTCCACGATATAGGCTAAATGTGCTCAACATAGAATGAAAAATCTGCTAAAATTTCACTTGGCTTCATTATGAACGCGCCCATGTAAACCACGAAGTATAACATAGAAGTCTATGGGAAAAAGAAATTCATCAATGAGACCTTTACCACCCGACCGGAGATCAATCTTTGGTCAGCATTTAAGTATGTACAAACCCCAGTAACTGTGCCATCAGAAGCGGGGGTCAGCCTTTGGTCAGTATTAAGTATGTACAAACCCCAGGTAACTGTGACAACAAAAGCGGGGGTCAGCAGTTGGTCAGCACTGATAAGGCCGGTAACGTTATTCAGATACCGGGTCCAACAAACCTGTTGTGTAACCACATACCGTACGTACTGACTTACCCTGTGTTAACCCTATTCAGACCGGGGAGGGGGGGTATTGACAACACAAGTCTTAACAAAAATTATCATTCTGAAATCTGCACTTGCTGTTACATTCTGTAGCATGACTTGAAGTTGATACCCTTATTTCATGGGTCCGGCCGATACAATCAAATTGATGACGACATAATTACGTCACCGTAGCGTCTTATATTTGTCTGATATTATGTCCACATCATTTCCTAAACATTTGGTGGCCATACGACACGTCGTTTAACAGTTGTAGGACTTAGAAGAAGAGGGCCTCCCCCCCCCCCCCCCCAAATAAAAAGCCCGGTCTGAACAGGGTTAAAATAAATAATAAGGTATTGAATGCATATTATCATATAACCAGGCGCCGCGGACCAATCAGAAGGCCCCGTTCCACGTTGATTATGACGCCGTAACAGTTCGATTCCGGCCAGGCAGGTGCAAATTAACACCAGTGGTGTTAATTCATTTTGAATTAACACCGGTGCTGGTGTTAATTCATTTTGAATTAACACCGGTGCGGGTGTTAATTCATTTTGACAATCAAAAGGAACGAAAGAAAGGTATATGCAGGCATTGGCCAATAAAAAGGAGCAAAACATATGCCGGAGCAGACTGCAAGGGGGAATGGCTCCTTCTGTTAACATTGATAATGAGTTTTGTTTTTCTAAAAAGCCTGCAATGTTTCGAATATTTTCTGTGGAAATTTTGGTTTCAAAATGCAATCTGTAATCTCCTTACATATGTATGTACCAAATGTGAACTTTCAGAAATTCGACAAAGGAATTCACACGTATAGTACCAAGGGATCTATGCGTCATACAGGAATTTGCAAGTTTGGGTAGGCTATATGATGATAACTTTAATGCCCCGCCTTATCCTCATAAACCACCTCGTTCGCTACGCTCACTCGGCGGTTTATTCGGTGGTTATCGCACCTGACCAGGGATTATCTCATCATATACACCTCGGGCCGGGGCATTAACCCTTTATTATTCTCCCCATGGCCTACCCTATGTGCTAGTGGTATAAGACCCACAGCTTTACAATTGTTTTAACAGGACACATTTAAATTAAAATCAACGTCCACCCCTATAAAGAAGGTGATGGGAAGTCTGAAAGGTAAATATTTGATAGGGTATTGTTTACTTCTCAATTGTCAACAAGAGAGGAATGTCAGTGGGGTTATCTTAATTATTACTTTAATAACCACATGGGTATTTCAAAGTGATATGAAGGTAAATATATTCATATTATGTTAACTTTATTTCTTCACTATGTCTTGTTGTGACCTGTACTTTTAGCCTGGTGTGGTGAAATTGTGCCATAAATGTCTTCATTAATCAAGTAAAAGCCTCGCCTCACAATTGATCACCTCATGTGGGCACACAGAAAACAAGAAAGTCAATAGGTCGCCTAATTTTCTTACCTAAGTGGGTCAAATACTGCATTAGTGATGAGAACATGGCAGGCACTCTTCAGTTAATAGCTGAGTCTGTTCAGAAGATTTTGCAAATCTATGGGTTGACTCCGCAAACGTTTCTCGTCTTTTGTATTGCCTTTCTCCTGGGATAAGCCTTGTTTTTATTTGCTTTCTCACCGGGGGCTCTAGGCGCATGTGCTAATTGTTACGTCACCCCTCCGAGGGCCGGGTTTGAACAATTTCAGGACTCTGCTCATCTTAATGCATGCACTCTGTATATCACGTGTTAACCAATCAGACGTGTGATATAATTGCATAATCTCGCCCAGAAGGCTTGATAAAGGAACGCCTTGCTATATAGACCTTGTTATCACCCAGTTCTCCTCAGTTCAGCGTGAGATACCTTCGACGGTATCACTGTAGGAATATTCCACTTCCAGCAGATTGTGCTCACTCGAACTCTGCCTCCCAACTTGTACTAACACTAATGGTAAGTCGCTATTATTTGTAATTTTCCTGTTAGAACTATCTATACCATATTTCAACGGGGGGGGGGGGGGCATCGCGGTTAATCGTTGCAAGAAATGATTGGTATACAATACGCCCCTTGAGGTAAACGACATTGCAGATCGCGTGCTGTTCCCTGGCCGGTTATATTCCTCTGGCCGGCTCACTCCTCTATTTGTTCCATTTCTACGATTTTTCCAGCGATCCGGAGTCTAGAGACTACTTCACCCGAGAAGGAACGAGCCAAAAAACAGTCAGAATGAAAATTCTTGTCTATCTTAGCAATTTGTAGTGTATTCTAGAAATTCTCACTGCATTCGAGATATTCTTTTGGCTACATTCTGGCAGGATTCAAACTGGCTTGCCGTTTCAGTTCTCCATCGAATGAGATAAGAATGTTTCGAATAATGCTGGAATGCCGTAGAATGCGGTCATACTGCGGTCCGAATAGTTAGAATACACTTAGAATACGTTTCGAATTCCGATCAATATTTCTCCACTTCAAATGCACCTCAAAAATTTTATTCAGTCAAAAACTTTCGGGCCAGCCAAAAGAACGGGCAAAAATATCTGGAATGCAGTGAGAATTTCTAGAATACACTACGAATTCCAAGGAATAGAAAATATTTTCATTCTGATGGCATTCCGGCTCATTCTTGCTCTCGTGTGAAGGGGCCTTTACCTGATCCACTATCGCCAGGTAGGACTGCGGCAACTGAATGCATAATCGAACAACTAAATATGGAGACAACATTTTGTGCTATGATTTTTCTTTAAACCCTTGTAAAAACATACCAATCTTTGGAGATTGTGGTCACTCCTCCTAAATACTTCCTATACCCTAACAGCATGATGTTAGGTGCTCATATTTCGGACTTGTTTCAAGTAGTAGCAACATGGAAAACTTGCAACGTCCTTGAAAAGACAGGGACGCGTCGTGGTAAATCATTACAAGTAGCTCCCAAAAAGTAAACAACAGTACAGCATATTGTCTTGAACTGTACTTTTAAAACGTTTTAAATGCCCCGCACGTAAGGTAAAGCTTTTTTTTTCAAACTTGTATGAGTTTGTATGGTTTGTCTGTTGAATTAGGAACTGCTGCATTGAAATGTATTCACAAAATAAGACAAACAGTGGAAACCTTTGACTTAATGCTCCTGTTACTGCTGTACTTTATTTTAAACAAAGTCTTCTTCGATACACAACCTTCCTTTAAATCTTCGGCAAGCGTTTCGACGATCATTTGTCACCTTCATCAGTACAAAAAGAAACAAATACTATACAGATGGTCGTCAAAACGTCTACTGAATTATTAAACGAAAGTTGCGTAACGAAGAAGACCTTGGTCAATTGGTTAACCATCCTGATGAAAGTATTGACGGAAAAAGACAACCTTTTACCTGAAATCTCTAACTCGTGATACCACTGAGCAAACATACCATCCCTCGCAGATTGTGGTCAATAGTCCTCTATACTTTTTATGGCGCATAACAGCAATCTATGTGTTCACGATGCGAGGTATATCTCTTTAGAGCTGACTAAGCCTAGCTATAGCGAAACAAAAAAAACAAACTTGTGACAGTCTTGAAAAGATGCCTAAAGCCACAGCAAGTAAATCTTATGGATAACATCCGTGCGCTTATTAATTTTCGCCTGATTTCAGATTAAAAAACAAGAATATTTTTTTCCTCTTCGGGGAAAGTCAGATACACCAAAATAGGTTGTGTTGTAGCCTAATAATCATACTTGTAGAAGTGACACTAGGGAGGCAGCCATGACTATAGTTGCAGAAACAAAACTTGTTGGATAGTTGTAAAGGTGTCACCAATATGGAAGCCATGAATATAGTTGCCAACGTGGCAAGTGATACCAGCATACCACACTAGTGTCACTTTTGTAGTTGACTTCTTTAAAACAGGGATGAATGCCTTGTTAGTTGTGATGCAACGCTTTGGCACTTCAAATCTTGTTATTATTTTGAAAATTTAGCCATTTTTTTTACTCATCTCATTATTTTTGCACTCTGCATAGGGTGCCATGCAGGGAATTTACTTACTTTGGCCTAATGTTCTTTTGTAAATACACCATTGTTTAATCAGGGAAGCGTGGTGGTAAATAAGTTTTGTGAAGCAAGGAGGCCCCCTTTAAGTACAGTAAACGATATTGCAGTAGTGCCACTTACAATAGAGACTAAAAAGCCCCACACGTAATGTATAGTCTTGGATCCCTTTATACTATAATTATAGGTCAGTACGGGATATTTGAACCACTGTTTCTATGTAATGACAAAAGCATCTACATTGTATAAGCGAAAAAAGAAAACGAAGACAATATTTGTGCTCCAATATCTCATATTACCATTATATAAACAGACCGTCCATAGCAGCTTCTGGTCACTGATGTCCTTTTTTGTACGGACTTTTTCCCTGTTAGTGCCTCCTATAAATATAACAAAAAGCAAATTGTAACGGCCCTTAAAAATGATATGGTTTTAACTTTATTTTCATGATTAAATGCACCGTATTTCTAATAGGGGGACATGTCGATAAGTTATTACATGATACAGTCATTTATTTGGAGGAATCATCACTGTGTGGGCCTCCTCTCTCTCTCTCTCTCTCTCTCTCTCTCTCTCTCTCTCTCTCTCTCTCTCTCTCTCTCTCTCTCTCTCTCTCTCTCTCTCTCTCTCTCTCTCTCTCTCACTCTCTCACTCACTCTCTCTCTCTCTGTGTATGTATGTGCGCATGCGCGCGTGTGTGTGTATTTGTCTGTACACATGTGTGTCTGTGTTTACTGTATGTATATGTGTGTCCAGTCCTTTAGAATATCTGTGAACAGTAATACATAATAACAGGTAGATGGACTGGGGTGATATTAGGTATGTGGGTACGTCAAGATCAAGCCTAGTCTCCCTGGCGGCTATCCTTGGCACAGCACCAGAATGTCTGTGCCTTGTATATTTTTTTCCTGAACATGAACATGTATATCCATTGTTAGATTATGATCTAAATTTACTCATCATATCGCACAATTTATTTTCTAAGATCTTTCTAGTTTGTTTCCTGGCTATGACTTTTGAGGGGCGTTTCATTCCTCACTGATCGCATATCTGCTAGTGGTGAGAGATATGCTTGAGGCAGTTGTTATGTACTAAGTCTTTACCCTGCTCTCAGAGGAATGCCCTGTTTTAAGCTTATATATATAAAGTAATAGTACTGGGTATAGTTCTTACATTATTGTTTAAAATTATTTGAGTACCTCCTTTTCGGTGTACTATTACTAACTTATAGTTTGTATATGACTGTGTAAAGTTTTTTTTTTGTACCTACATAATTTGTAACATTTGTAAATTAGATGTAATTCAGTGCAGACAGAACTCTGACACTGCGATTTCTCTATAAATATCTATCTATCTTGTACTGAAGCTATGCCGTTGTTGTTTTAGGACGGAGACGTACTGTCCCGGATGACTGTAAGAGACGTCAGTCACGACGACTACGAGGTCGTTATGAACATGGCGTCCCCGGACACCTTTCGGGACGGCTTTGACTACCTGCCGGCCAAGTTTCACAACTATGTGGACGATCCAGATACGATGTTTCTCCTCTGGGAGGTCGATGGAGAAGTGGTAAGAGTTTGTTTGTTTGAACCTTTGTTTATTCATAAAAGCTTTGGGTTTCACCACGAAAGGTACGGCGTGCCTCAGGGATCAATACTTGGGCCCCTCCTTTTCATCATATACGTTAACAATATTCCTGAATGTCTCCAGTCTTGTGACATGTCAATGTATGCAGATGATACTGTGATCTTCTACAGTCATAAGAAATCCACCAACGGTCGGTGTGGAGATAAACTATCTTCTCTGCCGTTTTTTTTTCTTCTTCTGGGAGAAGTGTGCGTGAATGTAGTTAACGCTAGTTCACATTTATCCGTTGGGTAACGTATCTCCGTTGCTTTTAGAAACAGGGTATTTGGGGATATCACGTCGACAAACGTTGGTTCCAAAGTGCAATATATTGCATTCTTAATCTACTACCCGTCGGCTTGATGTACCTAGTAAATACCCCGTTTTGAAATACAACGGATATAGTTTTAGCCTCCGTTGCAGTCTTCGGAACGGGGCTTGGTTTTTTTTTTGGGGGGGGGGCGTTGGTTCGCGATTTTCAAGGTTCTCTTGTGCCGGAAAGGGAGTTTGCAGTGGAAGGGAGTTTGCCGTGATAGCGATTGTTTTCCCCTTTCGGAATTAGACGGTGCCAGCCAATATAATCACGTAAAAGTCATATTACGTCATCATGACCCCAGCTGTTGTATTACGTTAATTTTACTCTTCTGAGAGTAAAGGTGCACTCTCACAGCACTTGCATCACGCTTGCGTCACTGCGGGGTTCGAAAGATACTCAACGAATTTCAGAGATAAAGAACGATTTTTTTTTACTTTTTGTGTATTCTGTCGTCTGCTAAGTCATACTTTTACGTAGTACGCAATATCTAAATCATAAAAGAAAATTGGAGAAAATAACAAAACAGTGACGCAGGAAATGAACCCCACAGGGCCGCAAGTTTGACGCAAGTGCGGCGAGAGTGCACCTTAAGCGGTCATACGATGATCAATGACTAGTTTCGAAACCCAAGTCCAAGGATAAAAAAAAACAGTCTGATAAGGGTTTTAAATTCCCTTTACCTTTGTTTTCCTTCCTTAGGTATTCCTCCATGTGCTGTTCTTGCAAGACGGTGGGCAAGTAATCTGTCTTAAAACCATGCGCGCTGCGAAGAAATGGCAAGGCAAGGGTGTGTCAAAAATGTTCATGGCAGCAACGACGCCACGTGCTGTGGTGAGTTTTATCATTTTTTTTTTTAAAATCATTATTTATTCATTAGTACCAACACAACACAACAAAACAAAGTCAAATCAACTTGTCCCAAATCATAACTCAAAACAGAAATAAACTCAAATATTGATAATGAGTAAATCATGCCTCTGTGCTTCTCTAGATTTCCCCCTTTTGTTACAATCAAATACTCTACTTCTTGAAAGAAGTGGACGTACTTAATAAAGGACTTGGAACTTAAGTGTCCGGACTGTCTTCTTTTGTAGATAAACATCTTAGCTAACAGGATTATGAGATTACCAATAACAGATTTAAGTTTCCAAAAATTACATTTAAAGAGTTAAAAGGTTTAAATGTTGTCTTTTATTCATGAACCAAAATTGAACATCATCCCAAAAAGAGATCAACTGGGGGCAGTCCCAGAAGACATGACAGTATGACTGTATTTTGGAGTAAGAGTTTTCTTTTACACAACCAGTTTTTCTGACCTACTGGAATTTCGTTGTCTGTCAGACATCTTTCTCAGAGCTTCTAACTGGAGTTCTGCTTCTCGCCGCTATATCATGTAGCGATGTAGGTGGCGCTTTTGCGGCGAGATCTACCAACCTGTTGAAACTATTTTCGGATGACAGTATGTGTCTTCTTCTAAATGACAGGTGAAGATTATTGAAAAGTTAGGGCGGCTCCCCAACTTACTACATGCGGTGACAGACATCGAGCGCCCCGACATGGGAACTCTACATGTACATGGTACTGGCAATGCACGGAGAAGGCTGAACGCTGGGTCTGTGATTGTAAGTATGGTGAAATGGGCTGAGGTTTAAAATGGAGGTAATAAAATCTTATAGCGTGTGTTTATTTCTGTGTGTCATGTCATGTATGTGTGTAGGTGTGTGTGTTTGCCTGTGTAGGCGTAATTTGTTTGTGTGTGTGATGTGTACGTATGTATATATGTGTGTATATATGTGTATGTGTGTGTGTGTGTGTGTAATGTGTGCATATGTATATGTGTGTGTATATGTGTGTACCTGTGTGTGCGTGTGTGTTATGCGTGTATGTTGTATATGTTTGTGTGTGTCTGTGTGTGCGTTTGTGTGTGTGTGTGTGTGTGTGTGCGAGAGAGAGAGAGAGAGAGGGGGGAGAGAGAGAGAGAGAGAGACCCATGAAATTTCCACAAAGAGACCAATGCTGCTTTGTGCATATTTGTTGGCATAAACTTTATTTATTCGTATTAGCAAACAGCCCTGCCGGACCCCAGGTACGAAATCTGACTGTGGGAAAGAAATGATAAATCTGAAAGCGCACACCATCATCATCATTAACGCTCGCAATTTCTACTTTGTCTCTACAGAACACCATGCAATTTCGCTGCTGGGACGCAACTACCGCGAGGGACCGACTGAGTGCTCTCCAAATCTCCCTCCCGAACCTCGCCCCCTACCGGCCTACTGACGACATCCACCGCCTGCTACCACCCTCCTTCTCCGCTGACGTTCTGTCCGAGGGCCTGGTGTTTGTTGACTGGGATCCGCACAACCTTTCTGAGTCCAACATGAATAAGTTTGTAAAAGCAGGTTGCTACATCCTTGTCGACTCGACCGAACCGGCCGCCAGGAGTCTTAGTTTCGGCGGGAGTTACATGACACCCCGTGGCAGGGTGTATCACATAGACATACACTGTAAGGACGAGGGTTTATGTAAGGCTCACATCATAACCCACGTGAAGAACGCATGTAGTCAGTACACAGGCATGATAACGTTCAATGTTATGGTGATTGATAAGGGGTTAAAGGATGTAGTGATACAGTTTTGCGTGCAGTATCTGCAGTTCCAACATCTTCCGCATGACCATACTTTTGTTCATAATGACCTTGATCTTGGAGCTTACCAGAAATCGGCAGAACCTGTACCTCAGTCTAAATATTGAGACATAACTCAAAAGGAGATGACAGAATACGAGAAGTTTAAACTTGGTAGGATTATTTGTTGTAAGCCAATAGCAATGTAGTAATTTGATTTTTAGCAATAATGTAATACATGACGAATGACGAAAGCAAAACTAGAAAGGCAACATTTTTGAAAAAAATGCAGGATGTGGGCGAAGGGAAAAGAAAGCAAAAATCGCAGGAAAAGAAGCAACAAGAAAGGCAACATTTTCGCGAAAATGCAGCAAAAAGAAAAAAAAATTAAAAAACATTGTCTGTCCACGGATTCGATCCCAGAGCGTTGGCTTACCACGCGTGAATAATCCCATTGAGCCAGCGCTACAACATGTTACGAGCGCACGTTTTAACAAGTATACAAATGTATTGCGTTGCTTGAAAAAACCCGCGAGCCTCCGCTGGCTATTTTTCTCGCTTATAATCGAAGGTATTTCACTAAAACTTGGACAGAATACTAGAATATTTTTTGTGGGGCATTTTTATGTTGTTATTTAGCCGATTAGATGCTCTGAATTTGCTGCATTTTCAACGTTTTTCGGCCCCGTTACCGGTTCTACCCAACGTTCAATACCCCTACTTTTTGTGATACTGCGATGCCGAGTGCCATTTTGTGACCTGTGGGTTGATAGGTTTACCCCTGACGTATCCACCAGACAGTCAGAATGTTAGCCAATCAAAAAGCTGGAAACGTGGACTGCATGCTACAGGTTCCATTTTTTTCTGAGTTTTGATTGGTCGGGTGGAATATCTGTAGAGAACACTAAATGTGTGGCTTCGCCCACATAACTATGACATATACATACGGATACTGGGTGTGACCCTTATGGTGGTATCTTACTGCACTTGAGAAACCGGTGATGCACTGCGAGGTTTGTTTACTGCGGTGTTGTTGTGTTATTTTCATGGAACAAAGTTTGTCATGATACTAATTATCATTTTCATCCTTGTCATCTAAATAAGCATGCGACTATACACCAAAAATACCTTATCTTCTATGTTCTTAATTTTTATATCCGCCAATAAGGATAAAGCTGCAATATTTAAACAAACAATCAGCCGAGAAGTATGATGGTGATTACACAGGATCGTTAGATGATCCCAGTATGGCTGAGCAAAATTTCACACTGACATTTTCCAAAATATAACTGTCAATGTTATTACATAGTAATACGTAGTTCTCTTTTCATTATGTAACATACGGGCATCTTCTATGAAATGTTGCTATTTGTCTTAAAAATCAAGGTCAAAGTAGCTATCTCAAAATGGGGAATAGTGTACACAAATTTCGAACTTGTCATAGCTGTTTATATTATTAGAAATGTCATAGTGAAAGAAATACAATTGTTTTTATGTCATCGAAATCGGACATACCGTTAGAGATTTATGGCAAATCAAAGGCATAAAAATTGCGTCTTAATTTGTAAGGTAAAATCGATAAAATCATCTAATTAACTATGCAAGATTACAATACTCTGCAGTCTTACAAGATACAATGGAAAAAGGTTGGTATACGAAACATGCTGAATTGAAATATCGTCATGAATTGCAATTCTAGTTCAGAAATGATGAACAATCCTTATTGATTGAGTACCAGGGGTAATAAAATCTGGTAGTTAATATACAAGACCACCATATTATATCCCTATTCTTGAAGATACAAGGAAAAATGGTATACAATGGTACATGCTGAATACAAACCTGGTCTTAGAATTATCATTTTGGTAATTTTAAGACCAATACAAGTAGCCTGGGTGCCCAGAAGAAACAGCAGAGAAGCGATATAACAGTTATATAGTGTATACTAAATGTTAGATCCAGAAGCGACTGTATATAGTATATGATGAACGTCGGAGCGAACTACTTTCTCGATGGTTCCCTGGTTACAATACAAGTGGGTTGCGTCATTACTGCATCCCAAACTTGACTTAGTCTGTATATAGTATTACTGCAGAACAAAAATACTGTTGCATGGGATACCAACTAAACTTAGGAACTACGGCAGGCAAATACATTCACATACTGCAAAAAACAGGGAGCGCCCACTGCAGAAAGTACCCTTAAAAATCTAGAAAAAAATTGACCAGAAATCAATTGCTGATGATATCTACAAAAACTGCCAAATTAGTATTTGCATCTTTGACCAAAATATTAACATTGTACATTGGATTTTTAGGGAGGGAGAACTACTTTTGTATAAAGAGGCGTAGCTCTGGATAATCATGACGCCATAGAAATATGAATAAGATTTTGTCATGTAATCAGGTGCGAACTATAGAGAGAAAAATCAAAGAGCCATGGATAACACTAAGTAGCATTTTTAAGACATCCCCAGAAGTCCTCAGCCTGACCAAGATCATACTTTAAGTATTACAAATCTTTCGATAAGGATGCATTTGGCCGTGGTGTCAAGCGTTGTCCTAAGCCAATGGCTCAGCAACGAGCTTGAACTTCTTGGCCGCATGGGAGGCGCCGTTGAATCCTATGGTGGACGGTCTATCAGCGCCCTCTGGCAGTTTGAAGGTGAAGTGCTGCAGCAGGGACGTGATGAGGAGGAAGAGCTCCATCTCCGCCAGTTGTTTTCCCAGGCACATGCGCGGGCCTGTGCAAGATTACATACGAAAAGAAAAACAAACAAAAACAGAATGGATATCAAAATTCAACTAATTAAACTACATAGAATAATAAAATTCTACTATACAACCTCCATAAAATTAGGTGGCTAAACATGTATTTACCTATATTAGCATTATGATAGCCATCGGATCTAACGATACAGTCAAATCTACGTAATTAACGTTAGTATTTTGAAATCTGTTGTATTTGGAACATCAATAACATATTAGGGCACTTTCAATTTTCAATTTGTTTTGGACAAAATGGACAGAACCTGTGGTATCTTCCGGTTTCAATATGTTAGTGACCTGTTACATAAGACCTAATTTCCTTCTCCCAAGTCAGTCAGCAAGCAATTTTAAGAAATCGACAGCATAAAGTATTGTGATAATGTAGAAGGTGGCAGGATGACAAAAGATAGAGTCTAAAATATGAAGTATTTCACCTAGAATAGTTTATAATACAGGCTTACCCCCTATGGTAGAATTCATTAAAAGTTTTGAAATGATTCTGTCTATTTTTCAAAACAATTTTACCTGTCTTATGAATATATCAGGATTTCTCTTGCATTTCTCATGTTAGAATTAAAGATGGCATGATTTTTTTTCTAATCTATCAAACTATAGATCTTTAGCAGTGCCTGTAGTGTCTGAGTAGTGCGGTGCAGTTTGGGTTTAGTCATTTCTTCTTGGGCAGATAGGGCAAATATCCCAACGTTTGTTTAGGAGATTTAGGGTTAATTATTTACCAGATGGACAAATCATGTTTTCTTCATGGGCTAAAAACATCTTTATAACATTTTATATGATTTCCATGTATTTAGATGGAAGGTTAGATGGGCGGGCTGTGATGTAGAATGGAGTGAGATCGCGTTGCGTAATCCCGCTGTGCCACCGACCTTTCATTACTTACTTGACTAAGGTTAAATTGAGTACCTTCAGCTTATGGCAGTGGCAGGCCTTTTTGGCAGTGGCATGCCTTAGGGGCATGTTCAGGCATGACACCCGCTTAAACGAGTCAGGGGTAGGAGGGCCAACGCCCCCCCCCCCTACATCCTTGGTCGGAAGTCCTCCTAGGAGACGGAAACAAATATCCGAATAACAAACCTGCATCTGCTGGGGCCGTCTTAGATGCAGTTCTGCCAGTAGACGAGAGGATGGAGAAGGAATTGCACAACCCTTTTTTACCATAAAACGTCATGTACAAACAGGTTGCCGAACCAACCGGCAAGTGCCTGTTTGCCTGCTCATCTGTCGAAAAATCGACAGAAGAATCCATACATATGGCATGAGAAGATGATCTTACCGAGACCGAAAGGGATGACGTGGTCGTCCCTTCGATACTGTCCCTGAGCGTCCAAGAAGCGGCCGGGGTCGAACTTTCCGGGGTTCGGGAAATGTTCTGGGTCGTAGTGGACTGACCAAAGATTGGCCTATAGAACAAGTGAAATCCAGGAGAAAAACGTCAGTAGAGATCTTAAAACATTCAACGCTCAGCGTCACACAGGAATCTGAAGCAACAAAAAAAGAAAACCATGAATTTCCCCTCTTTTAGTAAACAATATAATTTTCAATGTTTACAACTATACACTTTTTAATGATGATTGGACTCTGGTCTCTCTCTCTCTCTCTCTCTCTCTCTCTCTATAATCAGATAATTGGGTATACGAAACATGAAAGAGACGTGTCATTTGGCTCTTCGGTTATTCTAAAGAAGGCTAGAAGATGATAACTAAATCTTTACCATTCGCATAGAGGCTAAACTTTACATGAAAGTTCATCTGTGTTGGTAAATGACATTATGAACAAACTTTAACTTAACCTAACCAACACCAAAATTGATTGGGACTTACCCCAAATTTTGAAATGGACTCGTCTACTGTAGCTTCCGGACGTGACGTCAGAGACACGCGACTGTAGTAGAGGGTCGTAAATGCCAGATACATCCGCGCCCGCCGTCCAGCGCTGAACAGAGACGGGGGGCGACACAGGTTATCTGGCATTTACGACAATGTCTCTGACGTCACGTCCGGAAGCTACAATAGACGTGAACAAGGCTAACGAAGTCGGCTGAAAATTTGGAGTAAATCACAATCATATTTGGTGTTGGTGAGGTAAAGTTTAGTTTATCCAAAAAACTAAACTGTGCAAGCAGTGGGCTTTCTCAATATGCACGGGCAAAACAGACATGTTGAGGTACGGCAGAATACTTTCTGTCTAGAAAATTTCTCAAAGAGTACTTGCCTGTTTGCTTGTTTTGAACAGAAAATATTCTCCGCGAGAAAGAAAAAAAAACATGGCAACAAAAAGCAGAATAAGACGATTGCCTCACCGCCACCGTCGCTCCTTCTGGAATGTGGTATCCATGGAAACGGGTGTCACGTGTTGTGGCGCGGTAGACGCTAGTTGGCGCGATGGTAGCGGTACGACCCACCTCGGTCAGCACGGCCTCAGTGTACGGCATCTGGGCACGGTAGGCGGTGGACGGTGGCTTGTCGTGTCCAAACACGGTGTGGATCTCCTCTTGAACCTGTAGAAAAAGACAGAAAAGAGACCAATATAATAACAATGATGGCTGTGAGCTGCTCAAGTCCTACTTACCACTACTCCGCAAGGAGGCGGGGTGAGGGGGCAGAAGGTCCACGCAAGTCTCGACCTAGTTCTCAAAATTCTCGCGAGAACTAGGTCAATCCGTGAACAAGATGGACTGATAGCCATTGAAAATTTGGAGGTACGTGTGTTCACCTTTTAAAAGTAGTCAATGCTTGATGAAAATTCTATTAACAGACCAATAGAAGAAGAGAAGAATCAAATTTGATAATCTATTTAAATCAGCAACTAAGCTTTCCACTGATTATTCGACCCACCCATTTTTTTTTAAATTAACCGTGCGTACTTACGAAAACGGGACGTCGATAAAGGATCCCCCTCACCCCCCCTATGATAACCCTGGGAGCCAGACAGGATCGGGTAGCTAGCGACTTTTGTTCGGGGACGCAAGGCAGTCAGCCCGCCGATCTCACGTTAGCGCTCCGGGTAGTTTGAGCCAGAATGAATTATCGCTACCCTTTTCCCAGGTGGACCTCATCGGGCTTAAACTCCCCGGGGTGCTAATAGGAGATCGGCGGGACTGACTGTCTAGGGCCACAAAAAAACTGTCCTAGCTGTCCGATTCCGGCTGGCCCTCTTTGATGCATTGTTACCCTTGAGGAAATAAGGCGCGTGTCCTTACCTTACGTTGGATGTCTGGATTTAGAACGATGTACAGAAACGCCCAGTACATAGTAGTGGAGGTTGTTTCCGTGCCGGCGACAAACATGTCAAAAAGCACACACTCTGTGTACTCGTCAGTGAACGTGGTCTCGTCGTCGTTCTCGCGAGATTTGTTTTCCTTGATGTATGAGTCACTAAGGTCCCGGATGTCATTGGGGTCAAATGTCTTCTTATGGGACTCCAGTTCCTCTTTGATAAAGGATCTAAAGGTGCCCAGAACCTCTTTGATAAGTTTCGGACCTCGACCCAGTCCTGGGACATGTCGTAAGATGGGGAAAAAGACGGCGAGTTGAGTAAAAAAGTTGAAGGAAAATCCTCGGTCAAAGGTGTCCATCAAGTGTATGAACTTGTCGTCGTTGTATTCAAACCTAAGGAAAAGATAAGCAAATAATAAATAACTAATGACTCAGTCATGTTACAAACAAACTTTTACAAACTGACGTCCATCACTAGTTGCCTTTTTCCGAAGCTTACAAGCCCATGTTGAACATTTCAACCCCCCCCCCCCCCAAAAAAAAGTTAACGTTTTCGCTCCGGAAGACTACCGTCATTTGGCCTCCTTCGGTCAATATTGACCATGATAAAATCCTAATCAATATCACCCCTACAGTGCCGGCTGTGGCTAAACAGTCCTATACGAGAATGGCAATCTCTGCCACACAGGGCACATCTGTAAGCTGACTCAGGTCTGTTGCAGAGTTATTTTCGCAGGATCCTATTTTCTTCTGCCATGCACATCAGTCTGGTTTCTCCTGATTTTATCTGCCTGGATGACAATCTGTATCTGTATCTGTATCTATATAGCCAGTATAACCGCCCTTCGGCGTAACACACCAGTTTCGCAGACACGCGGCGCGGCAGTAGCTGGTTATATTACACTGAACGACCCGTCATACCTAACTTTTGCACATCTATCTGCATGCAAGTGTTTAAAACCACCCAGAGCAGATGCCCCTACTGTGCTTGGTGATAACATATTCCATTCTGCGATAGTTCTGGGAAAGTACGAATTTTTGAACACATCAATCCTAGGTTGGTAAAATCAAAGACTACCAAGAAGGCAAAAAGCTCACCTGTATCCGAACACAATGGAGCATATAACGTTGGTGACGGCATTCTGGATCATGCGAGAAATGTCGAACGGTTGGTTCCCCATCTTCATGAGTTCTGCTTGAAAAGCGAGTGATTCCTCCAGGATCTTCCCCTCCATGCTCCTCTTCCCAAAGCCGAACTCCCGGAGAGACATCAGTGTGAACTTCCGGTGTTCCTTCCACGGAGTGCCGAAAGGAGCCGTGGCGATACCTGAAAGAAAATTCAAAAGTTTATTCAAGTTTATTAAAGACCAAAATGTGCATTGCAGCCAGATTGGCTGAATCACGCGACAAAACTCACAAAACATATAAAAGACGCGATGATCAATTTTCCGCTAACATCTGTTGTCCACATACACTTACGCGTTAAAATTACATATTAAGTGCCTGCGTTAACTTTGACGTCGCATAACTCCGAAAATGCACGTGCCAAGGCAACCAAATTTTGTGACCTTTCCTAGAATCTTGTTTGTAACAATTTACCAAAAAAAGTTATTAGAATAATAAGAATATTTTTGTGTTGCCATGCCAACGGGTTTCTGAAGGGCATATTTCACAAATTTTACTAATTTTGATTTAAACAATGGCATTTTAAGATTCTCTTGAAACTACTATTGTTTTCATATAGCTTTAATATCTTACATATCTTGTTGGGACAATTATAATTAGATATAGAGTCCCCCCCCCCCCTTCCAGGCCAGGGCATGCCAAAAAGTCTGGGTAGGGTTAACAGAGATTGACAAACAAATAAGGTACATTCAGCCGAACCAAGGATGTATGCTTAAACTTACCCAGCCTTTGTGGGTTGATGATCTTGAATATAGCGTTATCTGGTCGGCTGGAGAAGTTGTCGGCCGTCTTGACCAGGGCCTCGTGAATGATGTCATATCCGGAGAGCACCACCATCAGTTTCCCTGCCAGATTTACCCGATAGACGGGTCCGTACGTCTTGGACCAATCAGTCAACACCAGGTGGCGATGTCCCTTGTTTACAAGATAAGAAAAGTCAGTATACACGTTTGGAAGTGCATTATCTGATTTTTTATTAACAATATCTATATATGTGGCAGTAATTTACGTTTAGGACTGTATATTTTAGCATTGGCGCCTAATCTGCAGTGATCCGGTCATTTTGCCCTGAAGTAGATGGCATATGATTGGTTAATCGTTCACATGCATGTTGTTGATTTGATTTGATTTGATTTATTCGGCTGTATAATCATGAGAAATACAGCCAGGGCTACCCAACTAGCCGGAGGCTATTATCAAGGGCCCTGGTAACATTATAATATACGTTATACAATAGTATACAGTATACAACAGTATTAACGATACATGTAACTTTGACTACAGAGGTGATCCGTGTTTACAGCTTGACTAGCAGTCGTACGATCTAGGATGTCAGTCTATGATACAAATGGTATTACTCGGTTATCTATATAAGGCTATTTGTCAGCGATTAACACGTTTGAACGCTATAATGTATACGTACTACAGTGCAGATCGTTCAGTAGGAACAGTAGTTGCTGCCGTCAATAGCTACTATCAGTAATACAATGACTATTAGGAAAATATGATATACTTTATCAAGCGTTTACAGAGTATTTGTTAGCAGGCTGTTGTTGTTGTAATTATTTAATCTAATGCCTTCTCTCCAGTGTGCTGTGACTTAGAATTGCCATAAACATGACTAGCTAGTTTTAGCTAGGACAAAACCCCATGCATGAATTTGGTATCCCAAAATGGGTAGCCTGGCAAGGTAGCCTACACGGTCGTCCGGCCCAGCCTTTTCCATAAACCCACCAAACCCTTCACCGGTTAAGCATATATTTGTGCAGAAGAACAAACAATGGTCTTCGCTATCCTGACTGAAACTAAGTTCCTTGCAAAACATATAAATCTGCACTAGGGTAACGTCTTTTAGGTAACGTCTTTTAGGCCATCTTCACTGGCTGTGAATTTTAATATACATTTAAAATGCAATCAACTCTGAAACTCATATTGGTGGGTCTGTTGAATGTTTGTCTAATTTAGTCCAGAATGCTTATCATAACTAACACATGTGCTTATCAAACCGTCTATTGTCGTCACTGGCAAAACAATTTAGACAGACTGAATGAAGATTCAACAAAAGGTTTGGATATGATTCTTAATTTGTTCGAATTGTTGAATTCATAATGCATTTGGGGTCAATTGCTTCCAAGAAACTAAGCTTTTTATAACTTATAACCAGGCCAATTGCTTATATACAGAAGACAAAAAGTCTGGAATAAAGCACCGGTTAACCTTTATCCGCAGGCGAACCTATATCCGTTTAAAAAAAAACATAGTATTTAGGGATGTTAATTAGTTAACGGACAGTGATTTTAACTTACAGCATTTTAGAGATAGAGTCAAACCTGCACAAGACGACCACCCGGGGGACCGGGCAAAAGCGGTCGATTTGGTGGTCGGTTAGAAGAGTACCGACTCACAACATACCCGATGCATAGTTTAAATGGTTTCCGTTGTATTTAATGGCAAATAGCAAGCACACGCACGTGCATCCGCCGCCATCTTTATTTTGAACATAACATCGTAATGGTTGTCAAAAACCGACGCAATCCGAATTCGGCACAAAATCGTGCTAGTTGTCATTGAAAATCGATGAAACATCAAAATTTGAAAATGACGCGGTCGTTATGGGCAGGGATTTGGTCACAATTTTTGGCGGTCGCAGTCGCGTTGGCCAGTTGGACGTTGTAAAGAGGTCGCTTAGTGCTTACGTCAATGGGCAAAATTTTCGGGACCGAGAAAAAGCGGTCGTAATGGCCAGGTGGTCGTTAAGAAGAGGTGGTCGCTTGGGCAGGTTTGACTGTATGTTGAAAATGTTGCAGTTTGAAACCACCGTCCTTCGACGTGTTGTCCCTCTATAGATACTTTTTAAAAACACGGATATAGGTTGTCCACGGATAAAGATAAGCTAGCGTTACGCACTCCTATGTAAATGTGTGAACAATTTGTAATTGTTTATTGTTCTCGTGGGGTACCGCTGTAAGCAGCCTATATAAATAAGGTGTGGCTATATTGTTTACCTGTTTACAAAACAGGTCACAGTACACATCTGGAGAATGATGGCAAAAACAGATTTAAGATGTATTTTATTTAGATTATCGGACAAAATACTTTTTGTTTGTGTCAAAAATACCTCTTTGGAAAGTACAGGAGTTGTCCGATTTAAACATGTCGCGCGCACCAGCTCCGGTTACCCATTATCTATTGCGAAGATCACTTCGGAGCCTCTTGAAGGACTTTGTACATTGTATCCCTACCCAAGGACGTTTCCCTATCCTTATCTATCACGTGGACATCCTATTTGTTCTGTTAACCTCTGAACTGTGTCCGAGAAAAAAAAGTGTGTCACATCCCGATGTCTCTAAGGCTTTAAAAGGCTATGAGATTACCTTTAACTTTTTGTCTACTATATGAATGAATCGCTGTTAGTATAAACTATTAACTTGAGTGAAGTATTGTCTGTCTGCAAGCAAATTTTAAGAAACTAATTGCATGCTAATGGTAATTTTCTATTTCACACACAATGGCCGGCATATAATAGAGCAACATTTAGAACACAAAGAAGAGCTACCCACTCCCCCCTCCCCATACACACACGCACACGCACACATGCATGCACACATACACACACACACACGAACACACACACACACGCACACACACACACACACACGCATTCACACACACACACACACACACACACACAACCACACATTTAAAAAAAATCCTACTAAAAGCTAATGTTTACATAATACACATGAGACACGTTTACCAAATATGTCTTCGGTTGGTAGATGGGACTTTATACCATTTACATACTTAGAATAGTCCCTTTGCTTTTTATTTCGTCCATCTCAAATTGCATTGTCTGATTTGTCTTTGTCTCTTTCAGCTTGTTTTGGCACTTTGAAATGCCTACAGGCTATTTGGGAATCCCTAGCTGCCCATGCCAATTGATAAACAGGATTTTATCATGAAGAAGACATATAGTAGCTACTGCAACAGGGCTCGAAATCCTTTTTCTGCATACCTGCACCACTGGTGCAGGTAACATTGGAAATTACCTCCACCAGACAAGTTTTACCTGCACCACTCTGAATTTAGGAAGTAACGGGGGCCGCCCTAAGATGCCCCTGTCCTAAGATGCCCGGATTTTTTGCCGATCATATTATGCATAAGTACGCCGTGTTTGTTGCCACTGACTATGATAATTAGAAAGGTAAATAAACCAAGTCCAAACAAACAGCTTTTTTTTCTATCAAAAAATATTTACACATATTCACTTCCCTTTCTTTTTGAAGACAGAATTTTCACAATAATGTTGGTAGCGCCGAATCACTGTGGTCACCTGTACTATGTTACTAGGTATAAGTGGCTCGTGTCCATAAATATGCAACCAGTACAAAACAGCCACACAACTGTCATACACATAAGAAATAAAGCTTCACAAAACACTACAAAAATTGGCCTTGAAATGTTTGTTGAGAAGAAGATTTCCCATGAAAACATGACCTGGATGGTGAAAGATTTAGCCCTCTTGGCGGGAGACAAGAAGCACACACAATCACAATTCTACTCTCAAAAAAAGCTAATATATCATAGAAATAAAATTTGTATTCATTTTTATTTAAATTGGTCACCAGCTTCCGAAAAGAGATAATTGCAAAAGGGGGGCAAGTAAGGGCTCACTGTCTAGCGCAGCACAAAATCGGAAGTTATATTCACGAAAACGTCCTCAGTGTTTGCCACTTGTAACTAGGAGGGTGGAGGGTTCATGAACCATATGAATGCATTCCTTATCCGAGTATGTTCTTTAGATGAATGTGTTAAAAATTCTTTGATCAAAACTTGACCACTCTCTGGCAACTAGTGATGGAGCGCCGTGAGTTCGAGCGCGTGAAAAGGGGGGGGGGGGCATCTTAGGGCGGCCCCGTTATAGATCATACTAAAATTGTTGAGGAACCATCGGCTATATTCTATTTATTTTATACTTAATAGTGGGTAACAGTCAATGCATCTGATAGCAATCCACATACACCTACATCATAGGGCATTTATGTATAAAACCCAGTACGTGGACCAATGCAGGTTAGGTGCAGGTACCGGTAGACACCAGAAATACCTGCACATCTCCAATTTTACTTGCACTAGTTAACATGTATATGCAGGTGGTATTTCGAGCCCTGTGCAAGTAAATGTTTAACTCACGTTGGCAAGGGAGAAGAAGTTTCCGACGACCGGCCATCCTCTGGGGCCCGGAGGAAGTTTCCTTCTGTTGCTAAAGATCCAAGAAGTCGCAAGAAACACAACCAAAAGGACAAGAGTTGTCTGTAAGATGACGTTCTCGCCTACTAAACGTGCCAAGACCTCGATGGCGGCCATCTTTGTTGCCCAGCGCAATCACTGTCCTATCTCCCTCATTCTTACACGTGAACAGTGTTGACAAATTAGGTGTCAATCACTATCGAAAACTGCTCGTGATTGGTTGACACTTTTTGCAGGTGCGTAGTGGTAATGTTTACCCATTTTTCCTTGATCTTTGATCCTTTTTGTTATTAGCAATCTTGCTAACTGGCTCTAATTTACATACCGAGTAAATTCTAACTGCCCAGTAAAAGTATAACAGTTACATACTGTACGGTGTACCGAGTTGTCGACCAACGTTTCTTTGAAACTGATTTTCGTGACCTGGTGTTCCTTTTGGAAAAGTTTCTTTGTAAATTTCTAAAGATAGTATGCTGGTACGTTTTCGGGGACACATTGTCCAACGTCCAGTCTACCTGATGGCGTTTTTATCTCTTGATACACCTCCTTGGTTTGCCAAGCTCTTTCTTTGGCAACAATTGGAATGTAGGTCAACGTACGAACGGGCATTTTGTTGTTACGTAGTGCTAGTAGCATAGAACGACGTTTTGGTAGCAGAACATAGTTTTCGGCTTTAAGAGATTTCTATTGTAAAGGGACAGAGGGTGACTGGCTTCGACACGGAAAAATTTTAGTAGGGTGAACTTCAGGAATACCCAAAATGGATATGTTTCAGTTTAGAGTACAATCCACAACATTTTGAAGAAAAAAAGACTGTCTTTAAAACGCCGCTATGTGGAAGGTCAAATAATTGCAGCCGGCTAACACCAGAAAACCAATTGCGTAATGGGGCTAATTTATACACGAACTGGAAAACCTTCACAATCCAAATCATACAGTCTCAAAGTCGACACATTCCTTGGCCACGTAGCACGTCTATATCCGGCTTCCTCTCAAATAAGGCTTTCTACTTAGCCTTCAACAATGATATCCGTTTAAATTTATGTTCTGTTCTGTTATTACCTTCGCCAAGAAGGTTATATTTTCGGTTATGGCAAGCTGTTTTGTCTCTATATGTGGGTCAACGGCATATAACTCGAGAAGCTGTGTATGGATTTTTATGATATTTTATTTTTGAGTAGAGGTTGCGGAAAGAAAGGTCGAGTTTGAAAATGGTTGACGTAGCACTTTCCGTCGGCACTGCAGCGGGCCGAACAGTTTTTTTTTAATGATAAACAAATCATCGATCATAAAACCGTTCTTTAATCTCCACTATAACAAAACAAAATCCTTGTTTGGTCAATTATTGTCTCAGAATGAACATTCATTTCATCGTGTATCATTGTTTTTCACCAATATGATTTATTGTTGAAAAACTGAAGGTGTAAGTCAGTTCATATCACCCTTCAGAAATATAGGATATTTTCTTTAATTAGAGATAGATTGCACAAAAACGTTTGCTATGTTATACTGTCTTGTTTTTTTATTGGTGTGTCCTGCAATGGTGTTTTTTTTTCACTTTCCATTCCAGAAGTGCAGGTTGCTATAGTATACATAACGTGAACTAATAATGATAAGTTTTCCAAATGAATCTTGGCAACATTAAGCTGAAAAAAAGTCTAAGGCCCAAAAGTAATAAAAACAGATACCAGTAGGTGTTTGCTATGCTCTGTGCTACAGCTTACATGCCTGTTCACCTGTTGCCTGTTCTTACAAAAACAACAACAACAACGACAACAACTTGTTTGCAAATTCACAAAATTGCATCTAAGGTATAAATGACCGTGTCAGAATATGAGAAAGCCCTAAATTTAATATGCAGAAAGGTTTGATTCAACTGACTATGTAGAGCAAGCAATTTCCCATTTTCCATTTGTGACCAGATCACGTGACCTGGCCAAGTACCTCCAACTCAAGGGTAAATATATTAGTCTAGGCGATTGGTGCAAAAATTGCTCAAATTATGGTAAAAGCATGAAACTTGGCATATGTGTTCTGTACAACAATAGAAACAATTCTAGTGGTGGAGCCAAAAGAAACCTGCTTTTACATGGCAACGGTTGCTAGGCAACATTTTTTGCATGGCAACGAGTACCAAAGAGAGCCATTGTCTGCATTTCTGCCTGAAAATGCCTTGATTTGTAGGCCAAATGACACAAAGGCAGGTACTGCGGTAGCCAAGACTCGTTTCTTTAGAATTCAGACTGTCCTTTTTACTGTTAAATCTTTAGAAATCTACTTTATCGCACCTTTATGCAATTTTCTTCTAGAAAAATATACATTTTGATCTTTTGTGTCGCAGTATTTCATGTGATTAGGCTGTAACTTGGTAAAATATGTAATTGACAATCCCATTATAAAACACTGTGCAAAATATGTTGCCAAGAATACTGTAGTTTGAGAAAAAATGATGATTTGGGGTAATTTTTACCAATAATGTCCTTTTTAAGGGTTCCGTTCCATGGAATATGTTATCTAAATTCTCTTTCTGAAAGGGAGGGAAATCATACATTTACTACTCTGTGGTTAATCTCTTTGTGATTGTTCCACAAGTTGTATGATTATGTGCTCAACCCAAAATTTCTTTGTCCAAACAGGTCGTTTCTCACCATCATAAATTCTTCAATCATCGTTTCAAATTAATATGCTTTCTCCGTGTCCTACACAGTCACAGAGGGAGGAGAATGGAGATTTGCGCTTCAACCAATTAAAACTATTTGTTGTTACTAGTGTTTATATTTATTTATCTTTCTGTCTTTCTCGTCAATTATCTGCCATTTTCATTTTGTTTTAATATCGGCACCAATACAAGTTGTTTCAGCTTGAGTAGGCCGCTATCTGTATTTTGCATTTGTGTGTTCAAAAAATAATTCAAAAACAACAATAAAGGAAACGGAACGGTCGCTATGGATCATAAACGACGTACAGTTCCCTAATTTATGGATAAAAATTTTAGAAAATCGAATTAGCATATACTTCTCAACAGCCTTGGTCTTTAAAATCGAGACATTAAATGGACACCTTTACTTACCGATTCCATTGTCTATGCAGTTTTTATATCGTAGTATTTCATTGTGCAAGAATACATGAAATACGGCGTATCTTTTTGAAGTTTCATTGGATATAATCCCGAATTCAATACGCAAGGTTATATTGGAAATTAGATCATACATAGTGTAATGAATATGAGAGAAAAGCATAATAATAACAACGTTAAATCTGACATAAAAAGATGCTGCAAAGAGCAATGCCATTGGTTTTATGACAGGCTTACTTGTTTCATCGAATGAGTTAAAATTTGACGCAAAGGTAAAGGCATATATCCTCCAGAAATTGAAATATTTGAATTTTTTGTTAAGTTTTTTTTATTAGTGACTGAGTTTTGAATATGACAACATTGTCGGATAGCATATGAGAGCTGGAGGTTCAATTAGCTTGTAAATAATACATTTATTTCCTGACTCGTAGATGTTGTAAGAAACTGAACATGCATATGTATCAAGCTACAATGTTTACCATTTTACATCTTAATAGTTTCACAAGCAGTGTTATGTGTTGGTGTCTTTACATCTGACGTTCCCATAACTAATTTTGAGCATTTTTTGGTTATGCAGTAGAATATTAGTATTCTAATAGTACAATCATTTGAAGCAAAATTTGTTGTGTATGTATATTTGGAGTATGTTTGACCAATAGGTCTGTCGGATTTTTGTTGACTAACCTATCACAGATATTTAAATTTAATCTTCACTGCCCGTGTCTACAATGTATTAACACATCGAGCGGCTCAGATTCACAATTAAATAAAATCAAAATGGACCTGAGCAGAAGCTTTATTGGTGCAGTAAAAAGTAGAGAAACATTCGTACAAACTACAAAGATAGAAAAGAAACCTTAAACCTCAACTTACTAAACAATAAAGAATAAAGTTACATCGAGCTCTAATGAATTTGTAATAACTTGTTAACATCAGGTGGGGCTAATTGTGGGTTTCAGTACCGTTACAAAACAACCTTGTTACGTATTGTTTGCCTTGTCACATATCTCACGTTAGGATATAGCCATAATCATTATTATAGTCGTGAAGAAATTAACAAGTCGTGACAAATAAATTCATATCGGTCAAACTTTACAAATTGATGGAAATTTTCCTTTGCGACACATTCAAAAAGCCAGCGCTGGTGTTCGTTTGACAGACGTAAGATCGTCAGAAATATAATTTCTATGCCAGAGACAAAGCTTTTAATGACATACATAGAAAAATGGAGTTGATGAGAAAACAACGGACTAATGATTCACCAAAATTGGTTTTCTGTGTTTCAGCGAATTTACATTATCGTCATTTTAAGACTTTACACCAAGATTCTAATAAATGATCAACATGACTACCTGTAGGGCAATTGAAATAGAAACTTTGAAACATATGATATATGTTAAAAACAATTTTGTAAGTCTAACATTTCTAAGTCCTAAGTGGAAGCAATATATATACATTACTGTCATTCAACTAGATATCAAGAAATTTGCTTTTATCGGTACCAGCGTTCTTTCTAGTAAAGAACCTCTAAAATAAACCCTTCTAACACAAGTTTTTTTTCTCTAATTGACCTATGAATAAAAGACTGAGTAAACTGAAATGTAATATATTCAAGTGCAATGAAAGTAAAGAAAAACGAAATAAAGTTTTTCAAACATGCAAATTTCATTAATCATGTTTGCCGTCCATCCTAATTATCCTAGTTGAATAAGATAACGGATTTGATAATATATCACCCAATAAAAGAGCGAAAGCTGCCTTTCTATCACCCATAAAATGAACTACATGTCAAAAACGGGAAAATGTGAGTAAATGTATTAAAACTTTTCCTAAGTGACCTTTGTATGAAAGGCTTAGAAATCTCAAATTTAACATATTAAGGAGCAATGGAAATAATGAAAAACTACGTCTGTCAAACATGAAGGTGATGACAATTTTATGCAAAGTGTAATCAACATGTATGCTGTCAATCCTAATAATCCTAATTGAATTAGATAACAGATTTGTTAATATGGCACCCTATAAAAGCACGAAAAGTTTCTTTCCAGAACCCGAGAGATGATCTACACGTATTAAACTATATATTAAAGTCACTATTTATTCTACTTACTTGACCTAACCTGAAAGCTTTGAGATTCAAGTAATCTTGCAAAGCACTGCTAGCAGTATTGTAACGTATCGAATGGAAATATGATCTTCAATATATCCCTTATATCTGGTTCCAGGCTATTGTCTTGCTAGCTAATGTATAATTCTGTTGCAATATTTCTCTGATGTGATGATGTTGATATTAAGGTGGGGTCACACATGCGTATATATTCAAGTCCGTTTGAGGTGCGTATGAAGCTCTTAGTCTCTACCAGGCTCCACAGGTCGCGGGAAAAATAGTACAAATTGGACAAATATAGATACATAACATGCCAGATGAGTTAGCTGACCGAGAAGTAGGGCTAGCGGCCCAGCTAACTCGTCCGACATGTAACCTGTTTACGTTTGTCCAATTTCTATTATTTTTCCAACGACCTGTGGGGCCTGGTGGAGGCAAATACCCCCATGCGCGCCTCATACGGACTTAAATATTACGCATGTGTGCCACCACCTTTATGTTGACGTCTGTTGCGATTTTTCTCTGACGTCATATGGTTGACAGTAGGCTGACGCCACGCGCATCATCATTTTACTTGTTCACATCGTAGTCTGTAAAACAAAAAGATGCTAGTAAGAACAGAACACATTGAATGCCAGATTGTGACAAATGTTCTTACATCTATGACAATGATATATCAAGATCTTGTATTCTCACTCGTTTTATCGTTCTTGCTTGTGTTCTATTACAGTTTCATACTGTATGGTAGAAAAATATCAACATACTGATATATTGTCAAATTCCTGGAGAGTCAATAATCGCAGGTCCAGAAGAGGTACATGGCCCATTACACAGTCTTCGAGTGCTGTCTTATATCATAATGAACGGATGAAGCCATTCATTGCACATTTTCGCCCCTAAGTACAGGTCACATAGTAACAATCATATAACACATGAAACTAATGATTATCGTACAAATTTATACGTTTTATCTTTTCTAGGACATTCGACTTCCTCTCGCTTGTTGGTAATTGCATAAATGTAGCTAGCTGTATGGTTGGTTAGAGTTGGTTTGTCAAAAGCTGACAGGAATATAAATTTCTCTTTACTGTTCAAGTAAAGAGATCTGTATCTGAAGTGGGGAAATCTACCTAACACATGGACAAATTGAATGCTTCTATCGCTATCATAAAAATGACAATCCACAGTTAAATGCATAATAGATTACTCCTGTTTGTGTAAAATTTCTGCTACTGCTTTCGTCCTACAAAGGTGACTAAAATTTGAAACCTTCAAAAGAATTGTTACGACCTATTTTTTAACTTGTGCAATTCCCTGACGTCCGTATATAATGGATACAACATACAAACGTGCGACATGACTGTGTATAGTATCTATTTACATATATTTGTGCCCAATAAATTGTGATTTAGGGATGATTTTTGGCTCGAGCGATGCGTCCAACGTTGCCTGAAAGTATTGCTGTAACCACTACTTTTAATCATTTGTATATCAAGTGTCATTCCAAAAACGGCTGCCATCTTGGATTTCCCGGGGTCATCCAAGGCCATTGCACCAAAACGAGGCTAGGTTGTCTCCATTGTATTTTGTTTTATTATAGGTAGGCCATCTTCAGTGGAAGTTTTGTCCCTCTAACTTAAAATGCTGCAAAATATGTGCCTGTCATGTGTAGAAAACATTGTTTTGGACATTTTGAATTATGACACTTATTGCTCACCCGTCTGACAGATGAATGGCAGTCGGTCCCGGCAGCTCAGTATGTACCAACGGCTCAGTTTTCCCGTCCTCCACAGCGCCACACAGTCCCTCAGTTTATGGGGGCTGCTGGACCGGAACTTGTGGTAGGATCCCAGCGGGGTCCCGTCATTCCACACAAACTGACGCTCACTGTTCAGGTCATCCAGGCCGATCCAGTAGTTCCTAAAGTACACAAAACATTGAACATCTTTAACCTAATAATATCTTACGTTCTTTGTGGCAACCCTGTTCTATACGTAGATATTCAGATATTTAGGATCCCAGCCTAGTCCAGTCATTCCACACGAACTCACGCTCACTGTTCAGGTCATCCAGGCCAATCCAGTAGTTCCTAAAGTACACAGAAAATCCAATATCTTAAACCTATGTGAGATATATTACGTTCTCTGTGACAATCTTGTTCTATATTTATACATTTAGGGTCCCAGCCTGGTCCACACGAACCTACACTTATTGTTCAGGTCATCCAGGCCGATCCAGTAGGTCCTAAAGTACACAAAAAATCCAAGGTCTTATACCTTTGTAAAATAAATACCACGTTCTTTGTGAGAATCTTGTTCTAACAGAATCCAAAATAATAAGGGAAAATCTATTTTATTCCCTTTTTTTCGACTTGAAAATCAGAAAATGAAGCCATTTATTCTACAAAAATGCAGCCGTTTTAGCTTGTAATTTGGGAATCCAAGATGTCTTGGAGTCATGTGACTCAAACAGAATTTTCAAAATTCAGCCACAAGGAATGGATTTCTGCATTATAAAGGGGCACTTTGAGTCATATGACTCAACACGGAGTCTTTGGGTCACTCGAGTCAAGATGGTAAACTTTGAGTCATGTGACTCTAGCCAGGGCCTTGGAGTCATATGACTCCAGACAGGGCCTTGGAGTCATATGACTCCAGACAGGGCCTTGGAGTCATATGACTCCAGACAGGGCCTTTCAGTCATATGACTCCAGACAGGGCCTTTCAGTCATATGACTACGGACAGGGCCTTTGAGTCATATGACTCCAGACAGGGCCTTGGAGTCATATGATTCCGGACAGGGCCTTGGAGTCATATGACTCCAGACGGGGCCTTGGAGTCATATGACTCAACAGTCACTGGACTCGCTGACTTTGATTCATTGGACTATGGATAGGGATTTTGAGTCATATGACTCAAAATGGGACCTTTGCACCACTTGGTTCGAGATAGGGAGTGATTATAGAGTTAATATATAAACCCAACCTTGATGTATTGCTAATAAGTGAAATGATTCAGTATCATTAAAAGTGAAAATTAAAACGCATTGTATTTTATGCAAATCCTTGTCTAATACAGACTTCATGTAGAGATAAGAAAGCTTGGCGATACCAAACATTTACAAAGTCCGGTTCAATCCATTCCCTCTACAATCTAAAACCTATGGCCTGCACTCTGACATCACAAGAAAAAAACCCGGCCGTGATCGCAAAAAAACGTCGTACGCATCTTTCCATAGCAATTTGCTCACAACATGACGATTCATAATTCAAAGAGTGCCAAAGGTATAACATCATTACATTCAATGTCAGGACAGCGGAAGGTTTAACTGTTAGTTATTTGCAAGGGTATAATTAATGCAACGTCACCAGCACGTCTACACAGTAGATATGGTTGTACACAGGCGGGAACGATGAAGCAGTCGTACGGATTTTGATAAGGTGACAGTTTGTAATAAATTCTGCGCGATTTCTCTTTTTGTCTTGTCCCACGAATCAGGTGACAATATCATGTCCTCTTTTAACGTCGTAATGGTGAATAAATCGCGGAACGGCCAGCTGATCTTGTGGCTCCTTTGCAATATGCCAGTTTTAGTGTCTGGCTCCACACCGGGCGGAGGTTCTGACGGGCTGGATTGTCTCTGGTCAGACATAACCCGCGAAAACCCTGGCCTCGTGTCGCCGTACAGCAGTCGTTCACCATTCCACTATGAACAGGAAAGTCGCCAGCCTTGTACTAGCTCTTCTGAAAAAATAATGTAGAAAAAAAATGTGTGAGCGGAAATTGCATTTTTGTGGCGGAAAGCACCTACTACGAAATCTTACAGAAACTTCTTAAAAGTGTAGCCACCATTTGACATCTTATAGCCGTGTCACATTTCCATTTCATCGTCTTATAGCATGGAGGGGGTGCACGTAGATGCGCGAGAAATACAATGTAGGTTAAGAACATTCAACTTCTGCAAGATGATGCAATTTAACTTAGCACGCACCTCCTGAACAGCATTCCGTTTTGACTTTCTAGTGGGCCCCAAAAGAAAGAATGCGTGAATCAAAACGGGATTTGTCCTTATTACTTTGTCTTTCCACTTTTGATTATATGAATGTTTATACTTGGTATAACTATATATGATTGATACCGCACTGATGCATCTTGAATGAATAACATGATTAGTATCGAGGAACACATTGCGAGTCAAGTAAGTAAGAATAAACATTTATCTTGCAAACAACAGCTAATTATACTTTCTTCGAAAGTTTCCGTACTACATTGGTTTCACATACCAAAGGAAGCTCCTGCTCATTAATTTTCGTCTTGTTGCTGTCAAATACAGGGTTAAACTTCTTCTAATGATTTTTCAAGTGATGAAATAAGTTGATGCAAAGCCGAATAACATTTTTTTTCACAATGGAGTATATCCTAAAAGGAAACGATGTAAAGGTCAAATGTTATTTTCATTTGGAAGAAACTATTAACAAGAAAATTATCCTGACTTGTTAGATGTTACTGATGCTCTTAAAATGGTACAAAGAAACTTTTATTTATTTATTTATATCTCAAAACAGGTGGGTAGCCCCTTCAATTTTTGAGACTTGAATGGGGGCCGCCACACATGTAAAGCAAAACAAAACGTGTTACATTCAGTAAGAGCAAAGACAACCAGTGGACAACATACAATAAATACAAGAAAACCGAGGCATCATGAACAAAATCAGTGGTCAATGGTCAAACCAAATATGTCAACAGTGGAATGGAGGTCAGAGTTCAAGGTGCTACATGTGGCACGTCCCTTGTTCGAAGAAAACAATTGGATAATACAATACGAAGACAACGCAATAACGTTACATCTTTGGTTGTGATGAGGCCTAAGAAATTCCAGTAGTGGAGCGAAACTGACTGTATCTTCATCTATCTTGCTACGACAGTTTGTAACAATGTAAGATGAGCTATACGTGCAACGTATCGATGTTTCGAGCATTTATATTTTGAACTCGATAAAACGTAGTTCTTGACTTGATCGGAAAGGTTATAAGAAGGGCAACAAAAAGCGCACGGAAACATTTCGTCTGGGTGTGATTGTGACGTCACGCGTACACGCTTCCTTTCCACAATCAACCGGATCCCATGAGTACTGTAGAGTAGAGTAGAGTAGAGTAGAGTAGAGTAGAGTAGAGTAGAGTAGAGTAGAGTAGAATAATTATTTAAATGATACCTAAAAATCACATATGCAGTAGTTATATTTGCTCTAGAACGTACCATATCGATGTCTTTGCCTGACTTGTGCGATCTTGTGCTCCTTTTCAACGTTTGTAATGATCATTACAAACGTTAGCGATAAATTAGTGAGAAGTGGAGAGATACAAATCCTCAACTCTCAAGCAGGGTCTCGGGAAGTTTGTTTTTTTTCATCTCGCCATGTAGATCGTGCTTTCATCACTTAATCAAACTGTGATTATCGGATACGTGTTAATTAACCACCACAAGCGAGTCTATTTGCAGGAGTACGGGGATTAGAATCCCGCTGTGCGTTGGAAGTCATACCCCCTCCCCCGTCAGGCAGATGAAACCCTATCACGGTGACAGAGTCACCCTGCCAAAAGTTCTGCATCTGGCCAACGTAAGATCACGTAATTGGAGACTTTTTAATACATCCTGCTACAGGCACTATAAAGCAAGCTAACGGAATGATCCGTCATCTAACTACTACTGGACTACCTGAGTCTGGTGGTTAGGATTGTTGACTCGGGACCTAAAAGTTTAAGGTCAAATCCCTGACATGGTTTATCGATGTTCATTACCCATTCATTTGGAATTTTCGAAATGTGCGTTTAACTTTTTTAATCATATGACTCTCACATGACTCACGGGTTAGTATGGGTGACTACCTGCGTTACTTAGGGGGTATTCTGCGAAGTTCGAACAGGTGTTACTAGTGCGGTCGTGGGCTCGGTTTCTTCTACCTCCCTCCTCCGTAACATGATACTTGGATGATAATTACGGCGCTCCTAGGCCGTTAGGGTGTCGTTCCAAGCCACGAGCAAACAGTAGGGAAATCTCCAAGCAGAGGTTCTTCACCGGTTATTTTTGTCGTATTTGACTTTGGCGTTTTTCTATCTAATTTGTTTTACCACATAAAGAAAAATTGAAAGCCTACAACCGTCCAAAAACAACCGGAGCACATGAAGAAAGAAAAACATAGAAAGTCCTACAAAAAGGCCCAAAACACGTATTATAAAACGGCCGGAGCCGAACTTCTGCTTGGAGGGTGACAGATGAGCAAATCTCAATGTGATTTCAGTGGATCAAATATTCAGTCCTATGACCCTACAGATGGTGTACTGACTACACTTGAGTTTGCGGGAAAAATAGGCTAGATGCTTTTACTTTAAAGGGCCCCTAACATAAGGTAGAATCCGTTGACTTAATCGTATTTAACTAATTCAAGTAAATATGTAAGTGTAAGAGCATTTGTTTCAAACTCATGAAGCCTGATAAAAAGTATAAAAGACAACAACCTTTCCCTTCTTTGAGAGTACATTTTTCTTACACTACCTGTAAAAAATTTCTACAAGAAAGACGTATGTGACATGCCACAAAATTCGTGAAAGCCAACTCTGCCAAACATCTGCTTGGCCATTACTAAGTAGGACCAGTCTTTGGGTACAAGCGCCCGCTGAGTTAGTGCAGGCTTTTTTGTGGCTTTCTGTAGCAAGGCTTTTCGCGTCGGGCTAGCTGGTCTGGTTACCAACAAGAAATTAAACTAACTTTTAGCTTATACGTCGGATTTTTCTACGCAACCAAAATATTAGTGGTTACAATGACGCTGAACATTGTGATTTGATAGGGCAAGGACTATTTACACTCCTTGATTAGAGCAAATACCTGCATACATTTAGAAATTCGAGCGTGCAGGTACAAGAAAGAGCTGTCAGGTGTCACAAGGTCCATGCTTTTTATATACAAGTTATTTATCAGTGGACATAATTATCTAACAGCACCCAAGGCTTTCTCTTGTGTTGTGAAATCACCGTAGCATCTGCTTGGAGATGAGAACCCACATGGTGATTTGATTAACAGAGCAGCGATATCCTGTTTATTTCAGGGACTCAACCATGACGGAGGGAACAAGACAGTAACAGGAGAGAGAGCCTGGCGTCTAAACAGTTTTGTCCTTTTCTGGACAGTGCTTGCTTGAAAAAAGTAATTGCAATCAAAAGAATACTTGTAAACATTTTACGGATTGCGTGACATCATGGCTGGGAATCCTTTTCATGAATTTTGCAGATTTGGGCCAAATACAGACTACTGGCATGCCACCGAGTACTACAATGCTGTGCTGTGCTAGTAACCAGGATGACACTGGATCCCTGCTGATCGTTCATCAAGATAAGAGGGTCAACCGGCCACTGAGCATCGGCTGTGGCCCTGTGCATGCCAGGTCCGGACAGGCCCTGGGTCCGGACTGAATACAAGATCACAACATTGATAAGGAAAGGACACTCTATCTGGGGCCTACACTAGTCAGTAAGAGCCTGGTGTAGTTGGAGATCAGAACCGTTACGAGTACTAATTTGTGAATCAAAAGGAGTGATTTACAACATACATAACACGTACTGTAAGGTTAATTCCTTTTTCCAATGATATGATTATGAAGAGAGTAGTTTCAGCCAGAAATTGGTCATCATTCATACAACCTAACACATTATCGTTTAGAGGTCAAATATGAATTCTAGTCTCTATCGGAATCCCATCAGCTGAAATTTAGAGTGACCATGGCAGGAGTTTAACTGTTTAACTTTAAACGTCACTTGACTAGGCTGGTATAAAAACAACTTTCAACTAAAAGAAAACAAGACCGAATTTTAGCGATGATGACCTTAGCCCAGATATACCAGACCCCAGTCCGATCTCAAAGACATTTTTGAGATCGGGCCGGCTGGGGTCTGGTATCCAAGCCAGGCTATCGAAACATCTGCTTGATTTTCCACCCCACCCAACATCTGCTTTGGCCTTCACGACCCACACTAAAATTATGTCAAGTAAATTCAACTTGAAGGAGCAACTCATTGATCAAAATAGTGAGGGAGGGGGTCTCACTAGTTTATGGCAAATGTAGGCTCTATTAGTATATGGGTAATGGAATGTGGGCTTGATCAAAAGAGCGATTTTCCGTGTTGCCAGGTCACCAGTCACATGATCAGATCATAGGAATCGAAATAATTTCCAACCTTCTTCGTGTACGATTAGACTTTACACATGTACAGTTCTGGTGATATTATTAATACAATGGAATCCAAAACAAAAGTCTGCAAACCTTGTTCGCGTGTATAACATCCACCGTGTCCTTGCAAAAAACAATTTGCGCCAAAACTAAACAGCCCCCCACCCCACCCCGTAACTAGAGCAACTCATCTCACACTGTGCGTAAGCATGTCCAGCATCAAAAACCATAATCTATTACCATACCATGATACTAGCACTGCATACTCGACAATATCAGCATAACACGATTTCCTACCTGTATTTGTTGTCTCTCCATTTCTCATAAACGGGCAGCCTGTTTGTCCCCGTACCGTCGGGGGTCACTTGGTCGGGGGTGGTCGAAATATGCTTCCCCTGTCCCATCAAGTTCCACAGATATTATGTTTTCCGTTCCTTTCTCCTCTGTGTGGGGAACATCTGCTGTGATGACTGGACTCCAACACTCCTACTCCTCCCATAGTTTCTATACTAAGCTTAGCCTAAATGGAGAACATATTGCGGAAAACACGATACAAGCGTTTCAGCATGATCTGGAATTTCCGCCAAAGAACCCCGCGGTCATCGGTACGAGGACAAACTAACCTGTGTACCATTCTCCGCTGGTCGGCTTTGGGGCGCTTTACCACGCCTGCTTCTGTCAGCCTGTCTGGTTATCTGCCCTTTGAGATTTGGCCGACAGAGCTTGTAGCCGGCCTTTGGAGTTTACGCCGCCAGCGAAATGTAACCTAACCCCGTAAGAACCCTCCCCCCCCCCCCCTCGGCCTGTGAGACTTTATACTTAACTGCACGGGCGGCCACCCCTTCACCGCCGAGTAGCAGCTCGAGCGCCTCGATATGGTACCAGGCTAGGACAAACAGGCTGCCCGTTTATGAGAAATGGAGAGACAACAAATACAGGTAGGAAATCGTGTTATGCTGATATTGTCGAGTATGCAGTGCTAGTATCATGGTATAGTAATAGATTATGGTTGATGATGCAGGACCTTACGCACAGTGTGAGATGAGTTGCTCTAGTTACGGGGTGGGGTGGGGGGCTGTTTAGTTTTGGCGCCATTTTTTGCAAGGACACGGTGCCTTGTTATACACGCGAACAAGGTGGGTTTACGGAAAAGCCTGGGCCCAGCAGGCTAGCCAGCAGGCTAGCCAGGCCACCCTTTTTGGGCCCCAAGGCTATGGATGGGGTTTGGGCCCATAACGGATTTTTTAAAACCTAAAACTGGGTAACCGACAATTCCAGTGCATGCAGTGTGCATTGGACAGAAGGCACCAGTTTGGTCATATTCATGGGGCATTGGGGTTGGTTTATAGCAATGAACAATCAACATCCACAGGTACTCCCATGCTTAGTACATTTACTTTTCCTTTTACTATACTGTCAGTCATTCCTACAATACTTATAGTGGCTATCCCCCTCACATACAAGTTGACACATATCAACACATAACATACATCCATTCCTACATCCTGCTGACTGACACTTGATGTTTGAGACATCTGTTTCAAATTTGATGTTTTGGCAAACAGCCCCCATCCTAGGGTCCCAACTGTTGTCTTGGGTTACCACTGACCCAGTTTTTCCACAAGGAAATTTCATAACACTGTGGTTCAACCATCCTTTCTGTAGGCCTGACTGGAAGAATAACCAAAGAGAATACCTTGTGTTCATATGTAAAAGAACTGTGGATGCTGGTTGTTCATTGCTGCCTCCCCCTGTGACCAAATGTGAAAAACAGTTACCTTCTGTTCAATGCCCCCAGCAGCAGCAGTTATCGTTACCCTTTTAGTTTTGAAAAATCCATTAGGTGCCAAACCCCCATTCATAGCCTTGGGGCCCAAAAAGGGGCTCAGAAAAGTCTGCTGGCTAGCCTGCTGGGCCCATGCTTTTCCGTAAACCCGAACAAGGTTTGCAGACTTTTGTCTTGGATACCATTGTATTAATAATATCACCAGAACTGTACATGTGTAAAGTCTAATCGTACACGAAGAATGTTGGAAATCGTTTTGATTCCTATGATCTGATCATGTGACTGGTGACCTGGCAACACGGGAAATCGCTGTTTTGATCAAGCCCACATTCCATTACCCATATACTAATAGAGCCTACATTTGCATTGGTTCGCCATAAACTAGTGAGACCCCCTCCCTCACTATTTTGATCAATGAGTTGCTCCTTCAAGTTGAATTTACTTGACATAATTTTAGTGTGGGTCGTGAAGGCCAAAGCAGATGTTGGGTGGGGTGGAAAATCAAGCAGATGTTTCGATAGCCTGGCTTGGATACCAGACCCCAGCCCGATCTCAAAAATGTCTTTGAGATCGGACTGGGGTCTGGTATATCTGGGCTAAGGTCATCATCGCTAAAATTCGGTCTTGTTTTCTTTTAGTTGAAAGTTGTTTTTATACCAGCCTAGTCAAGTGACGTTTAAAGTTAAAGTTTAACAGTTAAACTCCTGCCATGGTCACTCTAAATTTCAGCTGATGGGATTCCGATAGAGACTAGAATTCATATTTGACCTCTATATAATAATGTGTTTGGTTGCATGAATGATGACCAAATGCTGGCTGAAACTACTCTCTTCATTGGGAAAAGGAATTAACCTTACACCACGTGTTTATGTTGTAAATCACTCCTTTTGATTCACAAATAAGTACTCGTAACGGTTCTGATAGCCAACTACACCAGGTTCTGTACTGTAGTATATGCCCCAGAGTGTCCTTTCCTTATCAATGTTGTGATCTTGTACTCAGTCTGGACCTGGCATGCACAGTACTCTCCAAGCAGAGGTTAGGCTCCGGCTGTTTTTTTAGTCGTTTTTATCGGGCTTTCTATTTTTTTTAAATATCTTGCTGTGTCAAAACCTTGGCTGGCGTACTTCAAGAAAAATGACAAAGTATAAAGCCCGATAAAAACGACTAAAAACGTTAAAAAAACAGTCGGCGCCTAACCTCTGCTTGGAGAGTAATGCACAGGGCCACAGCCGATGCTCAGTGGCCGGTTGACCCTCTTATCTTGATGAGGGCCCCCAAGGGGGGGTACCGACAACGCTCTACGCTAAATTCGGGAGGGCCGGCTACGTAATACGCTAAATTATGGACACTTTATTACGCTCTACGCTAAATTACGAAATTTCATAATGCATTATGCAAATTTTTATTGTCTTTTGGCTGAACTCCGCCGACGGCAGAACAGGTGAAGATGAGATCTAGACAAAACTGATAATTCCATCAATAAGATTAAAACTTAACTTCTAAAGACGTCTTGCTGGCCAAAGGCGGCGACAGCAAATTTCTCATGTGACGTAATTTTCAGCACTTGTAGCACCGAAAGCGGAGGCGCGATAATCCTAGGCCGTCCGGGGGCATGCTCCCCCGGGAATATTGTGAAATCCTGACCCTCTGAAACGCCATTTTATGCATTTTGAAGGACAAATTTTGCTCACAGACTAAGCTAAGTTAAATAGCATCCAATTAGAAATTCACATGGTTTTAGCTTTGAGCTGGGCAACGCCCCCAAACATCATTTTCAGATTTCGAGTGCCGAAAGCACGAACAGTCGAACTGTCGCAAGGTAGGTACGGGAAAATTTGGAAATTTTTACCCTCTGAAACACCATTTCCTGCATTTTGAGGGGCAAATTTTGCTGGCAGGCATATGCTCAATGTAATGACATTTCTGTCAGAGAAACGTCTTTGAGGGCGACGAGCGCCGGAGAGTCGTGAGCGCCGGAGGCCCAAGCCGTCGCAAGCCTTGGCAAGGGCCGCCCGGCGCCCGGAGAAAAATTGAAATCTCGACCCTCTGAAATGCCATTTCCTGCATTTAAGGGGCAAATTTTGCTTGTTAACTAAGCTAAGGTCGGTAAAAAAAGATTTCTACTAGTTGGGGGACGACGCTCCTGCAACATATTTTCACCGTGTCCAGCTAGTGCCGAAGTGTTGAGTCATAGCAAGGAATGTCCGGCGAAATTTTGAAATCTGGACCCTTTGAAATGCAATTTCCAGCATTTTCGCGGGTAAAATTTGCCGGTAGACTAGTTACGTTTAATGAAACTTTGATTACGCTTGACGAAAAATTAATATGAATTACGTTTTACGGTAAAATCCGGTTAGCTTCTACGTAATACGTTGAATTAAAGGGGCCAATATCGCTCGACGCAAAATGCACCGATTACGCTCTACGTTGAATTCGAACGGTCCCGCTACGGAGTACGTAGAATTAAAACCGCCGATTACGCTCTACGGAAAAGGGCTTTGGGGCCCCCCTTGATGAACGATCAGCAGGGATCCAGTGTCATCCTGGTTACTAGCACAGCACAGCATTGTAGTACTCGGTGGCATGCCAGTAGTCTGTATTCGGCCCAAATCTGCAAAATTCATGAAAAGGATTCCCAGCCATGACGTCACGCACTCCGTAGAATTTTTACAAGTATTCTTTTGATTGCAATTACTTTTTTCAAGCAAGCACTGTCCAGAAAAGGACAAAACTGTTTAGACGCCAGGCTCTCTCTCCTGTTACTGTCTTGTTCCCTCCGTCATGGTTGAGTCCCTGAAATAAACAGGATATCGCTGCTCTGTTAATCAAATCACCATGTGGGTTCTCATCTCCAAGCAGACACTACGGCGATTTCACAACACAAGAGAAAGCCTTCGGTGCTGTTAGATAATTATGTCCACTGATAAATAACTTGTATATAAAAAGCATGGACCTTGTGACACCTGACAGCTCTTTCTTGTACCTGCACGCTCGAATATCCAAATGTATGCAGGTATTTGCTCTAATCAAGGAGTGTAAATAGTCCTTGCTCTATCAAATCACAATGTTCAGCGTCATTGTAACCACTTATTTTGGTTGCGTAGAAAAATCCGACGTATAAGCTAAAAGTTAGTTTAATGTTTCTTGTTGGTAACCAGACCAGCTAGCCCGACGCGAAAAGCCTTGGCTACAGAACGCCACAAAAAAGCCTGCACTAACTCAGCGGGCGCTTGGACCCAAAGACTGGTCCCACTTAGTAATGGCCAAGCAGATGTTTGGCAGAGTTGGCTTTCACAAATTTTGTGGCATGTCACATACGTCTTAATTCTTGTGGAAATTTTTTACAGGTAGTGTAAGAAAAATGTACTCTCAAAGAAGGGAAAGGTTGTTGTCATTTATACTTTTTATCAGGCTTCATGAGTTTGAAACAAATGCTCTTACACTTACATATTTACTTGAATTAGATAAATACCACGGATTCTACCTTATGTTAGGGACCCTTTAAAGTAAAAGCATCTAGCCTATTTTTCCCGCAAACTCAAGTGTAGTCAGTACACCCGCTGTAGGGTCATAGGACTGAATATATGATCCACTGAAATCACATAGAGATTTGCTCATCTGTCACCCTCAAAGCAGAGTTTCGGCTCCGGCCGTATTATAATACGTGTTTTGGGCCTTTTTGTAGGACTTTCTATGTTTTCTTTCTTCATGTGCTCCGGTTGTTTTTGGACGGTTGTAGGCTTTCTTTATGTGGTAAAACAAATTAGATAGAAAAACGCCAAAGTCAAATACGACAAAATAACCGGTGATGAACCTCTGCTTGGAGATTTCCCTACTGTTTGCTCGTGGCTTGGAACGACACCCTAAGTATCATGTTACGGAGGAGGGAGGTAGAAGAAACCGAGCCCACGACCGCACTAGTAACATCTGTTCGAATTTCGAAGAATACCCCCTAAGTAACGCAGGTAGTCACCCATACTAACCCGTGAGTCATGTGAGAGTCATATGATTAAAAAAGTTAAACGCACATTTCGAAAATTCCAAATGAATGGGTAATGAACATCGATAAACCATGTCAGGGATTTGACCTTAAACTTTTAGGTCCCGAGTCAACAATCCTAACCACCAGACTCAGGTAGTCCAGTAGTAGTTAGATGACGGATCATTCCGTTAGCTTGCTTTATAGTGCCTGTAGCAGGATGTATTAAAGACTCGCTTGTGGTGGTTAATTAACACGTATCCGATAATCACAGTTTGATTGGGTGATGATAGCACAATCTACTTGGCGAGATGAAAAAAAAAAAAAACTTCCCGAGACCCTGCTTGAGAGTTGAGGATTTGTATCTCTCCACTTCTCACTAATTTATCGCTAACGTTTGTAATGATCATTACAAACGTTGAAAAGGAGCACAAGATCGCACAAGTCAGGCTAAGAAATCGATATGGTAAGTTCTAGAGCAGATATAACTACAGCATATGTGATTTTTAGGTATCCTTTAAATAAATATTGGATTTATTCGCTTATCAGCAGAAGACTTTGGTCACACGCGTGCTTGTCGTTAAATTAACATTTTCTCAATATTTTGATCCCCTACTCTACTCTACTCTACTCTACTCTACTCTACTCTACTCTACTCTACTCTACTCTACTCTACTCTACTCTACTCTACAGTACTCATGGGATCCCGTTGATTGTGGAGAGGAAGCGTGTACGCGTGACGTCACAATCACACTCAAACGACATGTTTCCATGCGCTTTTTGTTGCCCTTCTTATAACCTTCCCGATCAAGTCCAGAACTACGTTTTATCGAGTTCAAAATATAAATGCTCGAAACATCGATACGTTTCAAGTATAGTTCACCTTACATTATTACAAACTGTCGTAGCAAGATAGATGAAGATACAGTCAGTTTCGCTCCACTACTGGAATTTCTTAGGCCTCATCACAACCAAAGATGTAACGTTATTGCGTTGTCTTCGTATTGTATTATCCAATTGTTTTATTCGAACAAGGGACATGCCACATGTAGCACTTTGACCTCCATTCCACTGTTGACATATTTGGTTTGACCATTGACCACTGATTTTGTTCATGATGCCTCGGTTTTCTTGTATTTACTGTATGTTGTCAACTGGTTGTCTTTGCTCTTACTGAGTGTAACACGTTTTCTTTTGTTTTACATGTGTGGCAGCCCCCATTCAAGTCTCAAAAATTGAAGTGTTCTACCCGCCGGTTTTGAGATATAAATAAATGAATAAAAGTTTCTTTGTACCATTTTAAGAGCATCAGTAACATCTAACAAGTCAGGATGATTTTCTTGTTTCTTCCAAATGGAAATAACATTTGACCTTTACATCGTTTCCTTTTAGGATATACTTAATTGTGAAAAAAGATGTTATTCGGCTTTGCATCAACTTATTTCATCACTTGAAAAATCATTAGAAGAAGTTTAACCCTGTATTTGACAGCAACAAGACGAAAATTAATGAGCAGGAGCTTCCTTTGGTATGTGAAACCAATGTAGTACGGAAACTTTCGAAGAAAGTAGAATTAGCTGTTGTTTGCAAGATAAATGTTTATTCTCACTTACTTGACTCGCAATGTGTTCCTCGATACTAATCATGTTATTCATTAAGATGCATCAGTGCGGTATCAATCATATATAGTTATACCAAGTATAAACATTCATATAATCAAAAGTGGAAAGACAAAGTAATAAAGACAGATCCCGTTTTGATTCACGCATTCCAACCGGTCTTTCTTTTGGGGCCCACTAGAAAGTCAAAACGGTTGCTGTTCAGGAGGTGCGTGCTAAGTCAAATTGCATCATCTTGCAGAAGTTGAATGTTCTTAACCTACATTGTATTTCTCGCGCATCTACGTGCACCCCCTCCATGCTATAAGACGATGAAATGGAAATGTGACATGGCTATAAGATGTCAAATGATGGCTGCACTTTTAAAAAGTTTCTGTACGATTTCGTAGTAGGTGCTTTCCGCCACAAAAATGCAATTTCCGCTTACACAGTTTTTTTTTACATTTTTTTTTTCAGAAGAGCTAGTACAAGGCTGGCGACTTTCCTGTTCATAGTGGAATGGTGAACGACTGCTGTACGGCGACACGAGGCCAGGGTTTTCGCGGGTTATGTCTGACCAGAGACAATCCAGCCCGTCAGAACCTCCGCTTGGTGTGGAGCCAGACACTAAAACTGGCATATTGCAAAGGAGCCACAAGATCAGCTGGCCGTTCCGCGATTTATTCACCATTACGACGTTAAAAGAGGACATGATATTGTCACCTGATTCGTGGGACAAGACAAAAAGAGAAATCGCGCAGAATTTATTACAAACTGTCACCTTATCAAAATCCGTACGACTGCTTCATCGTTCCCGCCTGTGTACAACCATATCTACTGTGTAGACGTGCTGGTGACGTTGCATTAATTATACCCTTGCAAATAACTAACAGTTAAACCTTCCGCTGTCCTGACATTGAATGTAATGATGTTATACCTTTGGCACTCTTTGAATTATGAATCGTCATGTTGTGAGCAAATTGCTATGGAAAGATGCGTACGACGTTTTTTTGCGACCACGGCCGTTTTTTTTTCTTGTGATGTCAGAGTGCAGGCCATAGGTTTTAGATTGTAGAGGGAATGGATTGAACCGGACTTTGTAAATGTTTGGTATCACCAAGCTTTCTTATCTCTACATGAAGTCTGTATTAGATCAGTATTGGCATAAAATACAATGCGTTTTAATTTTCACTTTGAGTGATACTGAATCATTTCACTTACTAGCAATTTACATCAAGGTTGGGTTTATATATTTACTCTATATAACCCCTCCCTATCTCGAGCCAAGTGGCGCAAAGGTCCCGTTTTGAGTCATATGACTCAGAATCCCTATCCATAGTCGAAAGAATCAAAGTCAGCGAGTCCAGTGACTGTTGAGTCATATGACTCCAAGGCCCCGACTTGAGTCATATGACTCCAAGGCCCCGTCTGGAGTCATGTGACTCCAAGGCCTCGTCTTGAGTCATATGACTCCAAGGCCCTGTCTGGAGTCATATGACTCGGCCCTGTCTGGAGTCATATGACTCCAAGACCCTGTCTGGAGTCATATGACTGAAAGGCCCTGTCTGGAGTCATATGACTCAAAGTTTCCCATCTTGACTCGAGTGACCCAAAGACTCCGTGTCGAGTCATATGACTCAAAGTGCCCCTTTATAATGCAGAAATCCATCCATTGTGGCTGAATTTTGAAAAATCTGTTTGAGTCACATGACTCCAAGACATCTTGGATTCCCAAATGACAAGCTAAAAAGGCTGCATTTTTGTAGAATAAATGGCTGCATTTTCTGATTTTCAAGTCGAAAAAAAGGGAATTAAATGGATTTTCCCTTATTATTTTGGATTCTGTTTTCTATACTATACAGTCCTCTGATCCTTCTCAAGTTAAATTAACCCAGAGACTTAAGTCACACATTCGAAACGGAAGTGTGACGTCAGCAAAGGTGCTTGGCAGTCTGACAATCTTGTTTTATATAATATTGTGAATTTCACGTCTGGAAATTCTGTCCAATGCGTAATCCACTTTTTATGTTACATGGCATGCATGGTACTCACTATGCAGAGGGTAGAGTCTGGCTATTTTTTTTTCCTTTTTAAAGTCGACTTTATGGTGCAACATCAAGAACGAGGACAAAAAAGAAAGCCCGATAAAACGAATAAGAAAACGTTAACAACAACAACAGTATGAGCCTTATCTCTGCTGTTAAAAGACAGCTGACAAGTAAGTACTAAGAAATCGAAGGCATTATTTATTGACATTTCAATCTGTAACTTTTAAAAATGAATCAATTTGTAACGCAGGGCAGCAAAATCTGCTACCGTACGGTCAAAGGCTGCTTAGGGAAAGAGTTGGTCATCAACCCCTCCTTGCAGGGATACACGCTTCCAGCGGTAACTGAAAACCAAAGTACTGTATATGCATTTAAATTCGCGGGGATTTAATTTCGCGGTAGCGAGAAAAGGGACATTTGCCGGTGGTTTTAAGTTCGCGGTAGCACGTGCACTATGCACTGTAGTCTCTTACTGCCATGAAAAATGATAGGTGGTTTTAAATTCGCGGTGAGGCGGCCACTGTGCAAACCGCGAACATTAAACCACCGCGAAAGTTTCTGCATTTACAGAATCCTAGTATCCGATTAAAATATCCGATTATTTAAAATTACCTTTGAGTTGCACCACCGCTTGTAGTCTTCAAGTGCTCTCTAAGGAATGTCTGTATACCTTCGTCCTTTATCATAGCCAGCGTCCCGCCATAAGACTCGCACTTTTGCCGGGCGTCCCTGTAGTTGCGCCGCCGGTTTCTCCTGGAGGAGGACCAGAAGCAATAGTTCTGGTACCTGCCGAAGTTCTTGGCAGGTTTAACGCCAGGGTACAGGTCGGAGCATGACAATTCTGAGGAAAGAGAAAAGACAAAGTAATTGTTGCCTATGATACATTCAATTCACATCTAAAATGTACAACGCATAGTAGCATCTTAGAATTTAACGACTTTATGTCTATGCTAAATGATGATGACTTTAACGGTTAGTGTATCATAAGCTTTTTTGTCAATCTAATAATGCTGCATTTTGTAAATGAACAGTTTAGATATTGTATATCTTAATATTACACTCTTTCAAAGCATAAAAGTCATACATCGGCGAATGTGGATTTTTAAAGGATTTTCTGTGTTTTTTCTGAATATAAGGACCTGATTTATTTGAATTACGTGTAATGATATAAATCTTAGCTTTAAAATCGTTGCAAATATTAGATTTTAATGATTTTATAATATGATAATGGAGCTAGAGTAAGTTATATGTTTGAATAATCAAGTCATGGTGTGCATTACCAAATCAAAATTTGATCCTGATGACTGGACTGATTGTTTACCCATCAGGACCTATTTTATAAACATCTAAGTAATCATATCTGTCAGCTTCTTTCAAAGTCAATCCTTTCCAATGTCTTAATCAAAATTGCCCCTGCACTTCAATAAACAGCTGTTAGAGGTTTGAAACTAAAACCACTTCTTCATTTATAGTAATTGCAAACGTACCTATTTCACAGTTAACTCCTTTATAGCCAGCAGCACAATTACATGTGTATCCGTTGTCATTGTCGATACAAGTGGCGCCATTTTGACATGGATCAGACCTGCATTCATCTAGCAACGAGGTACAAGAAAACATATTTGTCAACACAGTGATGTTCTGGTATTTTAGATTAAACATCTAACATAGAATGAAACTATTTTCATCATGTAGGGACCTGCATCTCCCAAGTTCAAACTCAACATTGCTCATTTGACAACTGTGGTTATAATGTTTGGTGCCTGTATTTTTATGTTTCTTGTGGTTCGAAAACATATAGTTTTTGCTGGTGTGTTCTTCTTTTTTTTCTGTCATGAACAAATTTTTAGCTCAGAACTGCCAGTGACATGTGAATATTTGCTATTAACACATCAACAAAATATTACTTGTTGCAACAATGGTGGTACTTATTTACATGGATGAGGCATATGGAAATATATTGTGTGTGAATAGCTTTGCGAAATGCTAAATTACTGTGAGGGAAATATTCTTCGTTTTCCAGAAAATGTTGCCTCTCTAGATTATGTGTTGGATCAGTCTGTCACAGTATCAAGCGCACTCTGTTAAAGTTGAATCAGAGCCATAAACACATTTATTCACCAATGTTACCACTACACATTAGAAACGTATCAAAAACAACGTCTTGCTTACCAGCACAGGGGCCCTCCACACAGTGACATCCCCAGACATCATCCCTCAGTATCCACTGGTAGCCTTCATCTTCATCGCACGCCACACACGTGATGACATTCCCAGCTTCACAGATACAGTTTTGTCCGTCCTCCTCTGTCCAGCGTTCTCCAAGCTACAGGAGGCAGGTATATTAGTACGTACCATACACGTATGTCAAAGTATAACTTATAGTATTAATACTAATCAAGGTTCAGGATTATCAGTATTTATAATTATTTAGAAGAAAAAGAAGTTCCATTTTGTTTATGTAGTATGTGTTGTAGTGGCATACACTGTAATCGCTTTTCGTGATTTAGTAGAATACTACTTTAATTTTTTTTTTTTTTTACTCCGTGAGGTCTTCTCAAACTAACACACAAGTTCCGTGCCAGTGTTACCTCTAAGGGCTTATATTAGTAACAGTTTACAAAAACTAAACATTGAAATAGTGACCAAGCAATATACCGTAACATAATAGAATCCGCTTGCAAAGGTACAACTAGAGGTTCCTAAGGAACAGATGTTTTTGCTCCTAAGCAACATCGTCATCATGAGTATTCAAGCTATCGAAAGACCTATGCTCTAAAACAAACCAACATAATTGAGCCACAGAATATTAGATTCGGCATCTGGTTTCTTAAAGACAAGCGGAAATCTGAGTGCTCTCAGCATATGACCCCACAGTTCTAATTAGAGCAGTTCTAACTAGAGCAATATTTTTGCCCTAAGTCAATATCGGCCCCCTTTACGTTTCAGTGAGGATCTATGTCGTTCTGCTAAGCAATCATTTCCTCAATTATTTAAAAAAAATGACACTAGATGACCTAGTGCGACATTTGCCAACTTTGAGGGGTAGGGGTTAACCTGGGTACCATCCGGAAAGACGTTCACTCTGACGTTTACTATATACTATACACAGTCGCGTCTTGCTCTGATATTCATTATACACTATATACAATAGCTCGTCTGTGTTTCGGATAGCAGAAGCGAACATAGGAGCAAACTACTATCCGGATGGTACCCAGGTTAGTAGAAGGGTGGTGGTGTTATTAACTTAATATGTTAAAAAGGTAAAAATCATCGTTCACACAATTCACAACCTTATCAAAAGGATCAAGCTCAATGAACGTGCACTTACCATGTAATAACGTCCTACATTGTCCGTGCAGCCACACTGCTCTTCGGGAACACACTCTTGTCCACTAAGGATGAAGCCAGGGTCACATCCGCAGCCCTCCACACAGCCGCGTGGACATTGCTCTTCCGAGCTGGGGTTCGCGCAGGTCGCAGGGCAGTAGCTGGTGCATGTAGAGTATTGGCTGTTCACTGCACAGACTCCAGCTGTCAAGGACGAAAAAAAGCATTTTTTCTGGTTAAATCAATGAATGAAGTAAGCTGCTTGTAAGTAACTGACAATAAAGAACAGTGTTGGACGTGTTTTTTTTTTTCTGCAACTAAACAATAAGCTTTACATCCGAATGAAAGATCATATGGGTTTGTAAATTCCATAGTGAAGAAGTTTGAACTTTGCTCCACACAACAGAAATATACACCATAAATTTTCTATGAACCATCTATCTGATTAAGGCCACAAATGAATGGTGAGTCTTTCTGTTGTGTTGGAACTGAGTTTTAACTTTTTCACAATTAGCTTTACAGTTTGGGTTTTAAGTTCAGTTAATTAATTCCAAATAAATAAATAATTAAAACCAATAGCACTTTTCTGGCAGTTCAGCCTAGGGATAAGTTAGATCATGCCGTGAAAACAAATTTTACAAGATACCAAGTAGGGACAATGGGACAGCTATAATCATATCTGGTATACGTTCGAAGGAGCAATGATGTAAAATGGGAAACATGAAAGGATATAGAAAAACGGTAACTCGGAGCTTTGATGTTGGAAGCAAAGAAGGAAAAAACGATGAAAAGTCTGTCACGACATAAATATTACAAGAACCAATTGTGCAAATAAATTTTATGGGGATCATAGGCCAAGATGGAGGCAAAGACTTCAATACACAAACGTTCGGTGAAAAAAATCCTCCTAGAAGATAGAAAAAGAGACTACCGAATACATGCATGTAGCAAAGTTTAGAACCGCATCCACCTTACCGCTACAACACCCCCTCGCGACAGAAAGTAGCACCGTCCATTACAACAAGAGAAAGGAAGCTGGAAACAGCAGCAACATAAGTATATATAGCCAGATGTTGACTGAAAAATAATAATGTTGCAGGTTACATCGATGAAGATTAGGCATCTACGTAAAACATATGCCAAACAGAAATTACATTACTCATTGACAAGCAACTGTAGTAATTGCTAAATAGTGAATGTTGAGTCATACAACTTTTTATACATGTAAAGAGACAACAGGAAACCTACGGCATCGCTCTTCTGTCCGCCAGGAAAACGGCGCCACACCAGCTGCCCGACAGGCGGCAGCGTACGCCTCCAGATTCTGACACAGTCCCACGGTGTCTCCGCTCAACGCACACATGTCAAACACGCAGCTGGTGAAGAAACGTTCAGGATCCACGGTACCGTGGCAGACACCAAACGGGCTGGCAGCATTTGTGAGCAGCCCACAATTGTCAGCCGACTCGGCAGCTGCTTGGACGGCGTCGTTACAAGGGGGAGGCGGGGTTGGTTGAGGACCTCCTGGACAACTGAAGGAGACAAATTCAATTCATGGTTTTATGTCCCAAATATTCTGATGTAAGCAATTCTTTATACAAAAGGCTGTCATTTTATACACAAGGATTTATCTCAATGGACCTGAAGTGCAAATACAAATACACAATGACATGTCACAATCCCTACGTGGCAGATATAGGAAATATATCAAAGAAGGTTTAGACATTAGAAATTCCTCAATTAATTGTAAAAACCTCCAATTATTGTAAGAAACTTATTCCATTCAACAACTTCTGTATTAGTTACATAAGCCTTAAGTTAAGCTATAGAACTGTAGTTATGTAGATGTTATACTTTGTACCCTGTACAATTGTTGTGCAATAAAGCTATAAACATCGATACAAAATGTCAAAACAATAGAACTATTGCTGAAGCCATGTTTCTAAGAAATACTGAAAAGGTACAAAGTATAGCATACTTTTAGTAAACGACATGATTTCTTATCAGTCAGTCATTCACGCCATGTTATCTTATAAATTACTGCGAAGAGAACATACGTGTCAGAGTTGGTGAGCCAACTGTCTCCGAAGGTGTTCCAGTCTCCAACAACGGTCCCGTCTGGTGTCATGTAGTCGTCGCTTGTGTCTCCGTTATAGTTTCCGCACAGGCCACACATCTGTCCCGAGTAGTCACCAGGTATCTCAACCTACAAGGTGTGAAGATGCCAGGTACCTAGGTGAGATATGCTTTGTAGCAATTAAATCTACTAATGAAATGGATCGCGTGGCGCATTCGGCAGCGCGTTGGGCTCTGGGTCAAAAGGTCCCGAGTTCGAAGCCTGCAGTGTCACCAATCGTGTGCCCTTGGGTTGAGTGCCATTCAACATACATAAATTATACAATAGAACATTTACATAGAATAGATCGGTAGTTTGTCAAATGATAAGAATTCACAAATGCATACAGTATGCAAAAATAGCACAATCAAAATGTCCTAGAAAGACACTTAAGCAAAACATTGCCAATTTTCACAAGTCGTTTGTGATGATGTGAATTCGTCTTGTTGAATACTAATTTACAACCTTATAAACCTTATCTTACCTGGACTTCATGAGAACCATCGTAGAGGACTTCAACGCTGAAGTTCTTCAGGAGAACCCGGACAAACCGCCCGCTCAGACTGACTTCGACCGTACCACCTGCCAGGCTGAAGGGAAGGGTATGTGGCACTCCGCCAACCTTGTCGATGAAAGGAATGCGTATTTCAGTGGTACGAACAACGTAATCAGCTATAGGGTTACGACATTTTGTTCCTTTATAGTATTTGGCATTGCTATAATGTAATTCAGGTAAAACGAACTGACAGATATTATAGTAGAATACATCTTAACTAGACAACGTCCCAAACGGTAAGAAGAGATAAACTAATGATATATATATCGTTTTTTTCTTAGTCTGCTATTCCACCGAATATTCTGTATTATCAATCAAAAGTTCAAAAATTTTACTGTATGTTTTATTTTCTACTTATATTTAGCTGTGGTCTGAACGTCGTTTTTTTTTTACTACAATACAGGCAACACCTTTAGCAGGGGTGCCTAAGCATTTATACGAACCCTATGAGATCTGTACGGACATAATGTGATACGCAATAATCACTACTTGAAAACGCACGAACCTTATGAAAATCAAAGAATTACTATCCAAAAACGTACGAACCTTATGTGATTCGCACGAATCACTATGTGACACACACGAACCTTATGCGATTTGCACGAACCTTATGCGAAACCTGCCGACAACCGCAGGATCATGTGACATTACGTTATTCGCATAAGGTTCGTGCAAATCACATACGTACGTTTCGTACGTCTTTGCATAATGATTCGTGTGACTTTATAAGGTTCTTGTGTTTTCGCAAAGTGTTTCGTGTGTATCACATAATTATCGTACAAATTTCATAGTGTAATAGCAATAGAAGATCTGGGCCGTTACTCACAGTGACAGCCTTTCCTTGGTGAATCCCCACCACGAATCCGTGCGCCTCCACGAATACCTCACGCACGACAGAAATACCCGCACCCGGCCAGATCGGGACGTTCTGTGCCATCACGGTAAAGTCGCTGCTGTTGCCGCAGTCCTTAGCTAGGATGTACCTGCACGGTCCTTGGAAGTGGTGAGCCCCTCCGTCAAACGGGTAGTAGTGAGGATCGCCTGATGCACTGCAGCGTGCCACGACTGTGATATGATATGAAATCAAGAAATCAAAAGAAAGTGATCATCCATAACGAAATCCCATCTTGGACAAAGGTCACGAATTGACGCTTGAGTAGAAGGTCTCCAACGAGTCCAGTATTGATTTTGAAAACAGAAGATTTTTTTTATGTTGGCATTTTGGAGCTGTAGTCTACATGTAAGGGTTGTAGGTTTCCTATTATGTAGAAAAAAGACTTTTAGGCCTGTTTCGGGTGTCTGGAACACTAAAAAAAAAAACGGATGTCCAATGGGGGTCAAATGTCACCATAGTGCGTTTTCCTGCGGTTAACGTAAGTTCCAGCGGTCAGAATCTTGCCAAAAGTTAAAGATGGACATTTTATTCTTTCTGGAAAATTATACAACTAGACAGTAGACATTTTTTACAAGGCCACTGTTATATATACATGTTCTTATTTATTACCAGGTTCACAGCTTGTTCCGTCGCCGTTGTATCCATAGTTACAGTGACATCCCTCCCTTCCGTCCTGAACCCCGCACCAAGCGTTGACGTCACACTGGACCTCCCTGCACTCTATATTGTCGGTGCTGACACAGGTGCAGATACGGTCACAGCCAACTCCCCATGTCTCACCAATCTATGAGACATTGTTTAGGTCCTTAATTACTGTCATTGTTCACATGGCATTGCCGACAAATACAAACTACATAATCTAGTCGGTAATTTTCCCCTACTTTGTACATCGCACCAAACTAAAAAAAACTCTCTGCTAAGGCTTAGGTCACAATTCCAAACTGTGGCCCAGTCGGGCTGTTTTAAGAAACAAAAATTAAAATGTATACCTAGAAATATACTTATATTACGCCGATGAATCGTTTTGGCCATTTTGTGTGTTTTGATGTATTTTATATCATTCCTTTTAGGTCCCGAAAGCTGTCCGGTCGGGCCCCGCTTTAGAAATGTTACCTAAGCTTAACACGACCTGCATGTACCTTCCATATGGTCGGAAACTTCATCATCCATTGTATATAGAAAATAAACTAAAGCTAGAAACAACCGATCTAGGTATGCAGTAGCACTAGTTGACAACATTTATTTCACTCTTTGCCTATCTCATTGCTGCATACTAAACTGTATATCATTGTTATCATCATTGTTTTCCAGGTATACTTTCGATCCGCCTTCAGTCAAAACTTTGTAATTATTGAGAACATTATGAGCGATTGTGATAACAAAAACAACATATTTTCTCTCTTTTTGATGAGAGAATGTCATTACCTCAAAGTATCTCCCACCCTGGTTACACCCGCAGCGATCGGCCGGAACACACGCCTCCCCGCTCCTGATGTACCCCGGCAGGCACGCACAGCCCTCCACACAGAACCGGGTACACCTGTCGGGGGCCGTCGGGTCGGAGCATGTGGCTGGACAGGCGCTGATACAGGGGGAGTACCGGCTGTGGGACGGGCAGCTCAGAGCTGGAGGAGAGTGTATGTTGAGAAGGCTTGTATTAGCTGGCTGCACAACAATATGTATCATTATGATAATACATTACAGAGGATAAATATCAACAGGGACGCCTAAGCATTTGCACGAACCCTATGAGATTCGTACAAGAATTATAATGTGATACGCACGAATCACTATGCGAAAACGCACGAACCTTATGCGATTTGCAAGAACATTATGTGAATGACGTGATGTCACGTGACCCGGCGACGGTAGGCCGGTTTCGCATACGTTTCGTGCGAATCACGTAAGGTTCGTACGTTTTCGCATAATGATTCGTGTGCTTTACGTAAGGTTCGTTGGTTTTCTCATAGTGATTCGTGCGTGTCGTACAAATCTCAAAGGTTTCGTGCAAATGCTTATGCACCCCTGATTAAGCACATGTCACAATTAAAGCAAACTCCGATTTAATTTCAGATTGGCGACCGTACTTTTTGCTGAAAATCTGCCCCGTCAAAAATTAGACTGGGTTCGGTGTTTCATTTCGGAAAATTTGACTTATTTTTTTGCCATAAGCCCAGGCCTAAGAGTCGGCTTTCTTTGGTCGCAAAATGCCCATTTGGAGCTCCCTGGCGTGTCGGACGAGCTCAGGTCTTAAGTTGTGACGGAGCCTTTACTAAAACGTCAGGATAGAATTCGCGTAATTTGATAAAGTTAGCGAAGCTTGCGTTTGCTTACGGCAGCGCTCAGCAGTTCTCCAGACCATTGGTGATAACCCTGCTGCTCTGCAGTCCAAGGCGTACGCCTCCAGGTTCTCACACAGTCCCCTCGCGCCCTGCCACCCGCACATGTCGAACACACAGTCGTTGAAGTATCGTGTCGGGCTGACGGCACTACGGCAGGATCTAAACGGTCCGTCTGTAAGGGTCAGGAGGCCACACGCTGTTGGACCTTCTATGGTTGCCCGGATGTCGTCACAGCTGGGCGGCGGGGGAGGGGTTGGCCCTGTGGGACAGCTAGGTAAAAAAAAAACGACTAACCGTCAGAAATCTATTTATAAAACAGGAATACCGTAGCTCTGAGCACAGGCAACATCATCATATTGAGGTGAGACTGCGTGTTTGGCTCGGGATAGAGAGGTCTCGAGTTCGAATTCTGCCTAATCACCGAACTTGTACCCTTGGGAATGGCACTTTAGAAGACTTTACTAACTTTACTCAGGTGAAAATGAGTACCGAGCTTCGGTAAAATAGGGATACCATAGCTCTAGCTACAGGCAACATACGCGTTACTACATGCCAATTATAACTGTCTTGTACAGCACATACCAGATCACACCTACCTTAACCCTATTCAGACCGGGGGGGGGGGGCTTTTGAGGCCCGCGCCAACTTCGATGTCCTATAACGCCAGAACGGCTAACGCTAAAGCCACCAAATTTGGTGAGTTTTCCTAAAATATTGTTGGCAACAATTTCACGAAGTTTGAGAAATCTTCCATTTTTTCGTGTTGCCATGGCAACCGTTTGTTGACAGGCTGTTTTGCCAAAAATCACTATTTTTGGTTCTAACAATGTATTTTTCACATATATTTGCTATATTACTGCTATTTTGTTACATAAATAAAATCTTATATTATTTAGCATATCTTTCATAATTATATATGCATAAATTATGCTAATTTGATGACGTCATCAGCCAAAAATCCAAGATGGCGGACCGTATGGCCAGCTCAAGAATAACAAGCTAATTACCCCTTAAAATTTGTAACTACCTGGTATTTTTTCATCAAAAAACATCTAAATAAATGAATTGAGTCTATTTCCATTGACCTTTGTGATTATTCGTTGCAAAAAAAGTATTTTTAGAAATTCAAGGTGGCGGATATAATATGGCGGAGCCTAACTGGTATCTTAGATGTGCATGACGTCATTTTATGACGTCATATTGACGTCATTGATATTGCTATTGGCAACTCAAGTCGTAATAAACATTATTATTCTGTTATCTGCACTTGTTGTTACATTTTTTTAGAATATCTTGAAGTTTTCTGAGAATACCCTTTTTTCATGGGTCCGACCAATATAATCAAATTGATGACGTCATAATTACGTCATCTTACGTCAACGTAACGTCAAACGTCACATACCTGCCAGATATTATGTCGATATTATGTCCTGAAAATTTGGTGGCCCCACGGCACGTCGTTTTAGAGTTATAGGACTTCAAAGTGGAGGGCCTCAAAAGCCCCCCCCCCCCCGGTCCAGGGATGACCAAAAAAGCCCGGTCTGAATAGGGTTAAGGCAAGTCACATACTAATCGTCATACGAACATACGATATTCGTACGAAAACAAGATGTGGGGTCTTCATATACAATTCAATCTACAACTGGATAAAAAGACTATACTAACATGATTTACATTTGAGTGACTTTTGCATATGTCCGTATTAGTGGTTCAACCATTTTTTTTCTACTTAGCTGTACTTGTATTGAATTGTTCTGCCAGTCTATTCGAGTGACGCTGAAGAAGAGTGATGGATGTCACTCGAAACGTCCGGAAGTAAATATCCGTTTTTTTATCCAGTTGTAACGATTGAATTGTATTTGAATATTGTTTACCTGTATGTCTAACCTTTATGAACGTCAGATATGGGGTCGTTCTTGGAATAGTCGTACACATGTCGTATAAAATTATACAAGAAAACAAAATCAGTCGATGACGAAGGTGAACGCGACACATATGCCCTCCAGCCTGACAGCATCATTTGTTTCAACTTTTAGAAACGCCATGTATATTAAACACTCAGCACTTGAATGAAAGGAACTGATGTGCATTTTATCGTGGAAGATATAGTAAGGTTCTTTAGACACAACCAAGGAGCACTTACTTCCAACGTTTCGATGTCTATCAGACACCATCATCAGGGTAGAATGACTGGAAACTACCTGATGTTGGTGTCTGATAGACATCGAAACGTTGGAAGCAAGTACTCCTTGGTTGTGCCTAAAGAACCTTACTACTAGTACATGAATAATTGACAACCTGATGATGTTATTTACGGATATAGTGGAAGATATATTGATACATTGCCGTTAATAGACAGGTGAATAGATTAGTTTGTGAGTTTGAGAGATGCTGACCTTGATGAGTCAGTTAACCAGCTGTCCCCGAACTCAGTCCAGTCTGAGGCAGTCGTGTTGTATGACGTCAGGAAGTCATCGTTAGGGTCACCATTCAGGTTACCGCAGAGGCCGCACACCACTCCAGAGTACTCTCCTGGTACGAACACCTGTGAAGAATAATAATGATTTAAGGAAAATTTGATGCAAATATTTGCTATAACATCAATAGACAGAAACGGACACAGGCGTCTCACTCAGAACAAGGGGAAGGTAAGTATAATATACTTTATAGAGACTAAGAATTTGTAAGACATTAGTAAAAAGTAACAATGATAGTAGAATGAAGCTTTTTCTTAATTTGTATTGCTGCATCCCAAATCCGATTCCAACGCAGCATTGGAAGAGAGTGATGATGATGACAAATAATGATGATGATAGCGATAGTAATGGTGGTGGTGACGGTAATGTTGATAATGATGATAATGATGATGTTGATGATGAGGGTTATGATGTGGATGATGATGATGACGATGATGATGATGGTGATGATGGTGACGTTGACGATGATGATGATGTGGATAATGATGTGGATGATGATGTGGATGATGATGCGGATGATGATTGTTTAGGTGATAAAGATAAGAAGATGATGATGATGGTGGTGGTGGCCATGGTAAAGGTGATGATGTGATGATGAGTACAATAATGTCGATGATAATGATGTTAACGTTAAAGATAATGATGATGATGATGTTGACGAGGGGGAGGATAGTAATGGTGATATAAAACAAACCTGTACTTTCATTCTTGTGATATTTTGACTCCAGTCCATGAATGTTAACATTTGCTACCAAGCGTGACCGAAAATAAAGATAAGGTCAATGGATATAAACAGCATTAATGTGTTCAGAGTATACGCAATATAAGACTATTCTTACTTTTGCATAGTGATACCCATCAAAAGACGCCTCTAGGCCAAAATCCGTTTGCACCACAAGAAAGCCTCCGGACAGGAAGATCTGAACCTCCCCCATACCCAGGGTCACAGGCGGAGTGTACGTAACGCCGCCAACCTGTCAAGAGTTGGACCAATAAGAAACAAAGTTACAAATCATGAGTCCATTACACAATGTGAATGCGGTGTTATATTTTAGGGTTTATTTTCGACAAACTAAGACAAACTTGGTATACTGTTTAGAGTATCGATTTCTTCTAACCAAAATGTTTGTTAGGCACATTGAATATCCAGGACATTTATGATGGTTTGGAATTCTTTTGGCTCCACAATCACACCTCAATGCACTCTGAAAACTGTTGCTGGTTCAAACATGCATACATATCGGTATCTAACGTATATGTAAAGAATCATATGAAACATGTGTATCACCGTTATGCTTGCGCAGTTTCAGTTTCGTGCAATACCATTTGTCCAGCCAAATTGTTATTCAACAGCTAAATGAAAATAAGTGTGGCAATAAAAACTATTGCCATGGCGACGGTTTTTTTTCATAAGTAGTAATGATTGTTGTTGTAGGTGTGTTGTATTTCTGTTCTATCCTTTCGCCTAGCTGTGTGTATGAAGATTTCACGTTATAGATGTTCGTAGGGCATTGCAATTGACAAGAAATGTGATATCTTATGGCCAGTGACCTATCATAATATGAAATTTTGCGAATTCTTGTCAAACGGTCGCAAACTATACTATTACTCTCGCTCCCTAGGCATCGCCAATAATTAACAACAGCAAAGTTTGCAAGGATGAAGAAATACATATCAACTGACCTGAAGACTCCTGCCAGCCGTGATTGAGATGCTGTAACCATACACTTCCACGTACATCGCACGTGTGATGGAGATGGGAGGGGAGATAGACACCGGCTGGTTCTGTACCTCAACGTTAAAGTCAGAACTGTTGCTGCAATCCTTGGCGAAGGTGTATCGACACGGTCCCTGGAAGTGGTGGGTCCGCCCGTCCAACGTGCAGTAGTGCGGGTCTCCTGACGCTGTACAGGTGGAACCTAAGAGGTGGAAAGGTGTTCTTTTCATTTATTGACATCAACCGAGTTTGTGAAATGATTACTTTTTTTTTACTTAATGGTCACCACGTAACAAGACCTGAAGGCTACTCAAGGTTACGAGTTACACTGTAACTGTAACAGCATCTCTTCACCCTAGGTCAGAAACATCATGATTGAGACAAGAAAAATTGCTCACTAGGAGATGTTGGCTCGAAGACGTACTGTAAGATATGATCCACTCACACCAGGAAAGACCACAACTGATTTCACCACGTGTAATGACTATTTTAACATCTAATGTGACTCTCCTTAAAAAAAAAGAATGAACCACCTGCTTAATGTCCCATCCGAGAGTTCCACCCCAACCGAAAGTAGATACTCATTTTAACCTGAATCGAGTGAAGACACAGGTGTACAGCGCCCAGTACTGGGGCCTTCCAGGTATTCGCACCCGAAAGTCAACAACTCTAACATCTCGCGAGAGTACAGACGTTAACTCGAGATCTCGTGCGAGAAGTTACACAGAAATGAGGCTGTTTGGGAGTATGCTCCTGCTTGGTAACTTACTATGGAGGATATGTGGAGCATCTAATCTTGTAGATAATATTGATGCGGACATTTTTAGTATGATAGTACGATGGCAGCTTTCACAGCTTTTGGAGAACAGTTTCCTATCCACACTGCGCACTCATTGGATCATCCTTCATATGTGATTAAGTTATGGGGATAGCGCCGAAGTCGCGCGGCGAAGACGGAACCCTTGCCAGCTGTACACGAATATAAAGGAGGGTGGGTGGGTGGGTCGGTTTCTGATAAATCCCCTCCTCGGGAAAACCCTGTTTCCCATCGAATCTCCCTCCAGCTGTTACTTCCTGGGTCGACCTCACCACGCGCTCCTCGGCGTTGCGGATGAATCCAACAAGAGGCAGTAGGGTGATCATCCCTTGTACTTATATGGTTGTGAGAATCATGTGATTCAGGATCAACCAATGAGCGCACAGTGAAGATAGTTTCCTATCCACACTGCGCACTCATTGGATCATCCTTCATATGTGATTAAGTTATGGGGATAGCGCCGAAGTCGCTTACCTTCACCTTATCCCCATGCTAACTTGTTACTTCATAAATCTACACTCTAACTCCTATACTTTACCCCCTTCCTTATCATTGAAGTTCTCTCTACTTCAACATTTCACATCTCTTACCCCCTTCCTTATTCTCCATTTTCTCTCTACCTCACCTTCTCACGTAACTTCAAACACCCTCTCTTATCTTTCTTCGTACCCCTTTCACCCATTCTAATAAAACTCGAAAGGCGTCCACTCTTTCTTTCATATTCCCTCATTTCACTGGCCTCAAAACCGTCGAAGTAATCAAAGAATTTCCCCCTTGTCCGTCAAGATATCTCATCTGACATGTACTCTCACATTCATTCTTCCGAAACGAGCAAAACCTGCCATTTTCTCGCCATGAACAACCGTCCTCTGCAGGGCGATACTCTGCCACCAAACTCAATTTTGCACCCTCACGGTGCCAGCAACCACCAGGCACGAATAACTAGAGGCCCGCACATGCGCGCTGATTCCTTCGCCAGGATGCAAACGTACCATGTACAAAGATTCTTTATTCACCGGTACTCCGTCTTTAACCACTTTAGAGTGACCACAAACATCCCAGCCCAAACCACTGGACCCCAATACACGAGTGCCGTTTCCCAGCATGAAACTCCCATCGTACGCGATTAGAGGCTCCCTGACCGCCACTAGTCACGCAGTGATCGCACATTTACACTGAGTGCAGCAAACACGACGCACGAACGACCAGAAACCCACACATGCGCGCCATTTCCTTTCTGTGAAAACGCCCGCTATGTGCAAAGGACGCAGACTCTCTGACTCACGCTACTCCTATGAGTCCCACTAAGCACCCACTAACAATGCAGCCAACGCCCAGCACCATCAGCAGCCCGCACACGCGTACCATTTTCTCCCTGTGAAAACACCCGCCGTGTGCGATCAGACTCTCTGACCAACGCTACTCAGCAATTGCACACTATCAACCGTGCAGCCAATACCAAGCACAAACGACCAGATCTAGAACTCGCATGACATCTTCTTCCTATGAAACACCCGTCATGCGCGGAAAAACTCTCTGATCAACGCTACTCAGTGATCGCATACTAACAGAGCAGCAAACACCAAGCACAAACAATCAGTGGCCCGCACATGCGTGCCATTTTCTTTCCGGACTCTGGAAACACCCGCCACGTGCGGAAAGACTCTCTGAACAACGCCACTCAGTGAACTCACACTAACCATGCAGCAAACACCGAGCACAGCCGATCAGCGGCCCAAACATGCGTTCCCTTTTCTTCTTGTCAAAACACCCGCCAAGTGCGGAAATACTCTCTGACCAACGGCACCGCTACTCAGTGATCGCACACTAACAGTGCAAGAAACACCAAGCACAAACGATCAGAGGCCCTCACCTGCCACCTGCATGCCCTTTTTTCCCTATGAACACACCTGCCATTCGCGGGAAAACTCTCTGATCAACGCTACTCAGTAATCGCACCCTAACAGTGCAACAAACACCGAGCACAAATGACCAGAGGCCCGCCCATGCGCGCCATTTCACCCCTATGAAAACACCCGGCATGCGCTGAAAGACTCTGACCAACTTTACTCATTGATCGCACACTAACAGTGCAACAAACACCAAGCACAATCGGAAGCCCGCACATACACGCCATTTCATTCCTGTGAAAACACCCACAATGTGCGGAAAGACTCTCTTGATCAACGCTACTCAGTGATCGCACCCTAACAGTGCAGCAAACACCGAGCACCAACAATTAGAGGCTCGCACCTGCGCGTCGCCTCATTCCTGTGAAAACAGCCGCCATATGCGGAAAGACTCTCCGATCAACGCTACTCAGTGATCGCACACAGTAACAGTGCAACAAACACCGAGCACAATCGGAGGCCCGCACATACGCGCCGTTTCATTCCTGTGAAAACACCCGCCATGCGCGGAAAGACTCTCTGATCAACGCTACTCAGTGATCGCACACTAACAGTGCAACAAACACCGAGCACAATCAGAAGCCCGCACATGCGCACCGTTTCATTTCTGTGAAAACCCCCGCCATGTGCGGAAAGACTCTCCGATCAACGCTACTCAATGATCGCACACTAACTGTGCAACAAACACCGAGTACAATCAGAAGCCCGCACATGCACGTCGTTTCATTCCTGTGAAAACACCCACCATGTGCGGAAAAACTCTCTGATCAACGCTACTCAGTGATCGCACACTAACAGTGCAACGAACACCGAGCACAATCAGAAGCCCGCACATGCGCACCGTTTCATTTCTGTGAAAACCCCCGCCATGTGCGGAAAGACTCTCTGATCAACGCTACTCAGTGATCGCACACTAACAGTGCAACAAACACCGGGCACCTACGATCAGAAGCCCGCACATGCACGTCGTTTCATTTCTGTGAAAACACCCGCCATGTGCGGAAAGACTCTCCGATCAACGCTACTCCGTGATTGCACACTAACAGTGCAGCAAACACCGAACACCAACCATCAGAGGCCAGCACATGCGCGCCGTTCCATTCCTATGGCTATGAAAACACCCGCCATGTGCGGAAAGACTCTCTGATCAACGCTACTCAGTGATCGCACACTAACAGTGCAACAAACACCGAGCACAATCAGAAGCCCGCACATGCGCACCGTTTCATTTCTGTGAAAACCCCCGCCATGTGCGGAAAGACTCTCCGATCAACGCTACTCAGTGATCGCACACTAACTGTGCAGCCAACACCGAGCACAATCAGAAGCCCGCACATGCGCACCGTTTCATTTCTGTGAAAACCCCCGCCATGTGCGGAAAGACTCTCCGATCAACGCTACTCAATGATCGCACACTAACTGTGCAACAAACACCGAGTACAATCAGAAGCCCGCACATGCACGTCGTTTCATTCCTGTGAAAACACCCACCATGTGCGGAAAAACTCTCTGATCAACGCTACTCAGTGATCGCACACTAACAGTGCAACGAACACCGAGCACAATCAGAAGCCCGCACATGCGCACCGTTTCATTTCTGTGAAAACCCCCGCCATGTGCGGAAAGACTCTCTGATCAACGCTACTCAGTGATCGCACACTAACAGTGCAACAAACACCGGGCACCTACGATCAGAAGCCCGCACATGCACGTCGTTTCATTTCTGTGAAAACACCCGCCATGTGCGGAAAGACTCTCCGATCAACGCTACTCCGTGATTGCACACTAACAGTGCAGCAAACACCGAGCACCAACCATCAGAGGCCAGCACATGCGCGCCGTTCCATTCCTATGGCTATGAAAACACCCGCCATGTGCGGAAAGACTCTCTGATCAACGCTACTCAGTGATCGCACACTAACAGTGCAACAAACACCGAGCACAATCAGAAGCCCGCACATGCGCACCGTTTCATTTCTGTGAAAACCCCCGCCATGTGCGGAAAGACTCTCCGATCAACGCTACTCAGTGATCGCACACTAACTGTGCAGCCAACACCGAGTACAATCAGAAGCCCGCACATGCACGTCGTTTCATTCATGTGAAAACACCCGCCATGTGCGGAAAGACTCTCTGATCAACACTACTCAGTGATCGCACACTAACAGTGCAACAAACACCGAGCACCAACGATCAGAAGCCCGCACATGCGCGCCGTTCCATTCCTATGGCTATGAAAACACCCGCCATGTGCGGAAAGACTCTCTGATCAACGCTACTCAGTGATTGCACACTAACAGTGCAGCAAACGCCGAGCACCAACCATCAGAGGCCCGCACATGCGCGCCGTTCCATTCCTATGACTATGAAAACACCCGCCATGTGCGGAGAGACTCTCCGATCAACGCTACTCAGTGATCGCACACTAACTGTGCAGCCAACACCGAGCACAATCAAAAGCCCGCACATGCGCGCCGTTTCATTCCTGTGAAAGCACCCGCCATGTACGGAAAGACTCTCTGATCAACGCTACTCAGTGATCGCACACTAACAGTGCAGCAAACACCGAGCACAATCAGAAGCCCGCACATGCGCGCCGTTTCAGTTCTGTGAAAACACCCGCCATGTGCGGAAAGACTCTCTGATCAACGCTACTCAGTGATTGCACACTAACAGTGCAGCAAACACCGAGCACCAACCATCAGAGGCCCGCACATGCGCGCCGTTCCATTCCTATGGCTATGAAAACACCCGCCATGTGCGGAAAGACTCTCTGATCAACGCTACTCAGTGATCGCACACTAACAGTGCAGCAAACACCGAGCACAATCAGAAGCCCGCACATGCGCGCCGTTTCCTTTCTGTGAAAACACCCGCCATGTGCGGAAAGACTCTCCGATCAACGCTACTCAGTGATCGCACCCTAACAGTGCATCAAACACCAAGCACCAACGATCAGAGGCCTGCACATGCGCGCCGTTTCACCCCCATAAAAACACCCGCCATGCGCGGAAAAACTCTCTGATCAACGTTACTCAGTGATCGCACACTAACAGTGCACCAAACACCAAGCACAAACGATCAGAGGCCCGCACATGCGCGCCGTTTCACCAGCTGAAAAGAAAACACGCCAACACGAAACCTCTCCGGACCTCGCTACTCGGTGTTCTCACGGTGTAAAAGAACCATCAAACACCAAGCAGGAGCGACCGAGAACGATCCGTACATGCGCTGTTCTCTCCAAAATATAGTACAAAACGGACCAAAACACACCTTCTTTCCTCGTGATTTGAGGAGACTCCCCTCAGCGATAGAAACTGCCAACGCTGCTGCCAGGCTGTGGTTCCTTAGACGACTGCATTCCTTAATAGTCCAGGTCTGTGTCGCCGTCACTGTGTCAACACAAGCAAAACTTTACAAACAACAACGGTAAAAGAAAATATCCCTAATTAGAGGGAAACCAAACACTTCAAAACAGCAACAACAGACATAAAGACAAAATATCTGAGGGGAATCCCGCCTCAAATCGATGTCACCAAAAACGTGCACGCCTCCCTGAAAAAACCAAAGCCGTGCGCTCCGTGACGGCTGTCGTGTCGATGCCGCGAAGAACTGCCGTATGTGTTGGGAATGCTCGGCTTGCTGGCTCCAACGCTCTGTCGCAGCTTGCTGCACCTCGGTCGCGATGTGGTAGTCACCTTCCTCGGCACAGGAGAGCTGGAAACCGGGCTGATCTGCTAAGAAAACAACACGTTTAGAACACAAGTATCAACTAAAGACAAAGCAAATGCAAATCAAGCACGAGCGAACCGAGCGAAAGCCCGACACCAAAGATATGCAAAACAACACGTGTACACATTAACCACCCCAAACCATTGTTCCCAGGAAAACATAATTGGACAAAAAACACAAACGTTTGTTACCGCATTTTCGCCCCAAACCTGCCGTATCTTTAACATCCGACGTTTCGACCCGCCAGGTAGGACTCTTCCGCCCTTTCAATATGTGAAGAGGCCGCCAAAAGTCTGTCAGAGCTTGCTGCATCTCAGTCGCGCTGTGGTAGTCGCCTTCCTCGGCCTGGGAGAGCTGGAATCCGGGCTGAGCTGCTAAGAGAACAACACGTTCAGACCACAAATTCTGAACCTACAGTAAAGCAGCTAAACCCAACTCGAGCATTCACCCGCCACGCTGGCACACACCTCACGTGGTCACAAAAGGGGATCCTGTCACGAGTTTCCCTCCCTTCCTAAGAACAAAACCTCCTACGCTCCTACGTAATTCCCACCCAGTCAACTAAGGCAAACAAATGCAAATCAAGCAGTAAAACCCGGGAGAAACCCGACACCAAAGATATGCAAAACAACACGTGAACAACGACACCCAAACGAGTGTTCCCAGAAAAGCAGAATTCGACACATACAGCAACGTACGTTACCGCATTTTCCACCCAAACCTGCCATATCTCAGCCATCCTGAAGTTTTCCCCCACTATGTGGGACTCGTCCGTCCTTTCGCTACGTGGAGATGGTCTGCCCAAGGTCTGCCGGAGCTTCTGGTTCCATCGCCCGCCGTTACTTGCTGCACAGCTGAACCTCAGAAATTGTCTTCCTCCGTCAAACTGGAGTCTATGCTGCTTCCCTGTGTGCTTATCGACAAAATACCCAGTCAACTAAAAGCAAACAAATGCAAATCAAGCACGTGCAAACCAGGCGAAAGCTCGACACCAAAGATATGCAAAACAACACGTGAACAAAACGGCACACAAACCATTGTTCCCAGAAAAGCAGAATTCGACAAATACCACAACGTATGTTACCGCATTTTCCACCCAAACCTGCCGTATATCCACCGTCCTGAAATTTGACCCCACTAGGTAGAACACTAGGACTCTTCCGTCCTTTCGATGCGTGGAGAGGGTCTGCCCAAGGTCCGCCGGAGCTTCTGGATCCCTCGCCCCGCCGTTACTTGCTGCACAGCCGAACCTCCGAAGTTGTCTTCCTCCCACTGGTAGTCCGGAGTCTAGGCTGCAACACTGCGTGCTCCTCGGGCACAAAACCCGCCCGGCGGCGAGAAACGTGGTCGTGAAACCGCAAGCGGCGGAGACCTGGTCGTCCATCGCCAGGCGACCTCGGCGTTGCGGATGAATCCAACAAGAGGCAGTAGGGTGATCATCCCTTGTACTTATATGGTTGTGAGAATCATGTGATTCAGGATCAACCAATGAGCGCACAGTGAAGATAGTATAGTAACATTATTTGACGTTATGACATGCTCATCATGCAAAGATTCTGAAGTAGCGCGCTGGATCAGTAACAATAGCTGCATTACCTACCCTCATCGCAGTTGGTACCGGTCCACCGTCCTGCACACTGGCACCTGTATCCGCCATTGTTGTCGTCCACGCACTGGCCACCGTTACGGCAAGGCTGGCTTTCACACGGGTCGAAAACTGTGGGTGGGAAATATCCAAAATGTGATTTATACAAGGAGGTCAAAATGTTAGATTAGATTTACACCAGACATTTGTAGATGTTTGTCTTCTTCTTCTTTGACGTTAGTGAACTGAATGTTGGTAGAAAAGAATACGATCATATACATGGGCCACGTACTACATGTTTGTCATCTTTTCTGAAGTCAGTGAATTGAATGTTGGTAGAATACCATCATATGCAATGATTTACATGGGTCACGTAGTAGATGGTCTTCATCTTTTTGCCCGCAAATTAGCTAAATGAAATGAAACAAACATGTAGGTATGGATTTATATAAACAACGTTGTAGAATGTTTTCATCGTCTTTGATGTAATTTAAGTGAACTAAGTATTGACAGAAAAGATATACATTGGGTGTACATAATCAACGTTGTAGTTGCTTTAATCATCTGACGTTATTGAACTGAATACTGTAGAAAGAAATAGAAATTGAGTCACTTTAGCAATATTGTCAAATTTTATGTTCTGCGCTTATTTGTCGTTCAATGTATTTCGCAGCGTTTTGAAATCCTCCATCTATTAGTTATTCTGACACGAGTGCTAAATATATGAAAAGATAAAAGGTGTAATATTTAGCCTAATCATTTCAAAACAAACAACAATATACTCACCTTCGCAAACTGTTCCGTTACCGACGTACCCAGGGTTGCAATGACATCCTTGGACGCCATTTTGAATTCCACAGTAGGCGTCTGCGTGGCAGCTGACGTCAGTGCACTGGATGTTGTTCCTACTGACACACGTGCAGCGCCGGTCACAGTCCTCCCCCCAACTGTCACCAACCTGGAAGACAAAAGTCACCTATATTAGCTAGATAGCTTATGGTGAAAAAATTCATTATTCTCCTTTTGAACCCAATGACACTTCATATTAGCTGTCAGATCAACATTTGTCCGAAAACGATACATAAAATGGACATTAATGAAAGTTTATTTCAGGACATTGCCCGAGGCCTAATTGCAAGTTACAAAAATTGACAGACAAATAATCATGGTAAACAGTATAATTTTACAGCAGTAAGGACCAACTAGTGATAAATTCATGAAATAAACTAAAGAAAGCAAAAAAAAATGTCGGCGATGAAAATATTCTACCCCTAAGTACAGCCTTTGCAATTTCTGATTTTGTGGGTTATTCATGAATAATTGATCTTAGCTTGGCCAAATATATGCTGTTTAATTCTTCACAGAAGTTGGACGGCTAGTTAGCAAATGGCTAAGGGAATCATTAGCGGCAAGTTCTGTTACTGTGTGCCTGTGTGTCGATAGGTTTAGTATAGACTCTAGTATTATCAACAGTAAAAGCTTGTACCATGTAGTATCTGCCATTCCTGGTGCAGCCACACTGTTCCCTCAGCACACAGTCATGTCCGCTCAGGACGTACCCGGGCTCGCACTCACAGCTCTCCACACATGTACGGTTGCAGTAGTCAGGAGCGGACACGTCTGTACACGTGGCCGGACACGCGCTGGAGCAGGGGTTGTACTGGCTGTTCGCATGGCACGGCAGGGCTGTGGAAGAAGAATGAAAATCACATTCACAACACAAAATCTCATCTGTAAGCACACGTCAAGTATCCGTAAACTATAGATCGTTTTCACAATGACGTCACAGTCGCGTTCGAACGTTCGAGCGGCCATGTTGGATGATAAGCGGCTCGATCTCCACACGGCTGTGTGTTGCAAGTGGTGGACTCGTTCGTGGAAAGAAGCCGTTTTTATTTAGAAACGGACTGGATGTTTGCCGTGCTAACTGCGAGTTCCATAAACACGGGATACGGCCTACTAGCCGTTTCTATTCAACAACATTTCCTACAGTCCGTCCTCTTTTCAATAACTTTATTAACTTGATTAAACCACTCTCCTACCAGCCCACCAACAGTAGCCCTGCCGCGGAGTTTGTGCATGCTTTTTTTATTTTTTTGGGACGTATACCATGTTACACGAAAATGTCAGCAAGCTTGTTCTATTTCTTCTTCATAAAACACGGCACATCGCGTCCTGAGCTATGAATGATATTTTCACCAGTACTGCCCCCGGTGTTCTGTCGATAATCAAGCGAGGATTAAAAATTGTTTGGCTTGTTCACGAGGAACGAAATTCAAACTTTTTTTTACCCACGATTTTGTAGCTGGTAGAACAAAACAAAAATTTCTTCAGTCGCAAACTTTACCTAAGGCAAGACAAAACATGTCAATGCGGAACTTACACGTGTTAACGGCACAATACACCCCTCACGTGCATATCAATCGTTGTGTCAGTTTTACGCTCAGCACGGCCCAGTACGCTTACCTAAAAGTATGAGGTGAGGTGTGTATTGTGCATACGACTGGTATGATCATATGAAGAAAAATGTCAATACGGACCTCATATGGACTTGATATATACGCTCGTGTGATTGCACCTGAAGGATGCGGTCACACATACGTATACATTCAAGTCCGTATGAGGTTCGTATGAAATTCTTAGCCCCCACCGTACTCCACAGGTCGCTGGGAAAATAAAATTGGACAAATATATACAGATAACATGCCAGAGGAGTTAGTTAGGTCGCAGGCCATACTCCCTCGGCCAACTAACTTCTCTAGCTAGCATGTTATCTGAGTGTCTACATTTGTTTAATTTCTGCTTTTTCCCAGTGAGATATGTGAAGCCTGATAGAGACAAACATTCCACGGGGACCTCATACGAACTTTGATAAAGATTCTTTATTGAGACACGACAAAAGCGCAGAGACTTTCGTAAGGTCTACATGTACAACAGATATACGCACGTGTGACGGCACCCTTACACAAAACTTTGACAGCCCCTTCCGTATCTCGCACGATTTTAGTATTGAATCGAAGTGTGGCGTGTCTTCCAGCGAGCTTTGCGCTTGTAGCGAGGGAAGTTTCTACAAGTCTGGTCGAGTTCTGTCACCTTAATGCCGCGACGGGCACTAAACGCAATTTGGCATCTGACTAAACATGACATTGTGCTAACCATTCTCAGAGTTTGAATTTTCAGTATTAAGTGCAACGTTACAGTCTGTCGCAATAACGTCAGCGCTAGCAGCCCTGATTCGTATGTTTAACGTTAGTTGATCAACTGAATTGTAATTTTGTAAACAGACCTTTCTAATACACATGTTGACAAAGCCAAAATACGGAAAAAAGACGCGCTCACGAACTTATTTAATACCACTATCCCGCTGCCCCCACTATCCGCTTGCCTCACGGAGTTAGGGTCGGGGAAGCGCTAAATCTTGCCCCTTGTTACTAGGCAAGTGGACAGTGAGGGCCATCTCGTGCGCGCATGCGGTGGGGATTGGTAGCTAGTCCTCTGCACGCCGCCTGTCAGTGAAAGGATATCACCCATCACCCAGGGTAGCGGGCCAGGTACAATGTTTTTGCGAGGCCGCTTCACCGCGAACTCTAAACCACCGCGAACACTGGATTTCCCGCTACCGCAAAAGTAAATCCTCGTGATCGGCACCAGCATTAGATCGTTGAAAAAAGTGCCATTTTTAAAAGTATATAGATCAAGACGTATCATTGCAACTTTGTCCTGATTGTTGCAACCTTGGCTACATCACTTAATGATTCACAGAATGGAGACAAAACAGCACACTTGAACCCGCAAGTAACTTTGCTGGTGCCGTTCTGTGTTCTAGTCATCCAGGTTATCATCCAACATGGCGCCCACGAGTGATCGAACGGTTTTCGAATGTTCTGTGAAAACGATCTATACGTAAAACATTGGCATCTTTTACTCATCATGTAAGGCGTGCTTAAAATTGGATTTGGCGCAGTGATTCTTAAAGGGTTAATCTTATGTTAGAAAGCCTTCCACCAAACTTTTGTGTGAAATTTAATTGCCAAAACCCTACCCCTAAGCATGCCTTAAAATATGCGAACGGATGCGTATTTGATGAAAGTAACACCTTGTGCTTTTCGGATGTTTTACTTGCGTTTTAAGGATAGATTTCACGTAGCTCTTGTGTAGCTTTGTTACGCAACATTTTCTGATGTCTTTTTCTCAAGAATAACGCCTCCTGAAAGCTCACTTACATGTCGTATTAAATACTGTATCATCTTGATCATGTCACATTAAGACACATGGGAGAGAATATACTATCTTATCTTATATTCTGTTCTCTTATGAACATTAACCCTCATCCGACCGTATGGGGTCATTTTTGACCCCAGGCGTATATTTTAATCTGCCATAGCAACATTTTTCATCAGAGAAAAAATTCCTTCCATGAATTTGTTTGTGTACATGTCTTACAACATCTACCAATTTTTCACAGAGCTTTGCCCATTATTGTATAAGCTATACTTGAAAGTTTGTGTCTGGTTCGGTGGGGTCAAAAATGACCCCAGCCAATTGTGAACTATTAGTTACATAAATATCAAGAAATTTTGATAAAATAAAAGGCATTCCTCATCATTGCTATTACAGCAACAAGTTATAGTTGCTTAGATGAGTAAACACTGAATATTTTGAAAGAAATTTAGTATTTTAGTATAAAACACAGTTTTTCGACATTTTGCATAAATTATGATAATACACTAATTACCTATGCTAATGAAAGTGAAAATGTTTCTAATTGATTAGAAAAAACATATGGACAGAATGTGCAGAAGTAACCTACAAGAAAGATCTTTGCGGGAAGATAGACAAGAGTTATTGTATGTATGTGTTTAGATGGCGGAATATGGTGCATAATTAAGTAATAAATTCGTTACTTTTAACAAATATTGTATTTTTTCTTGTTAAATAACATTATTATGCTATCAGTATTATTGCATCATCACAATTATTGTTTAGAAATTGATAAGACAAAACATTGTTTAAGTAAGTTGAGTATGGTAGATTTTCAGAGCAAATGGGGGTTCTCCTCATTTTCTGCATAAATTATGATAATGAGTAATAACTACTGACACCAAAACTTGTCAAAATATTTTTCATAGATTGGTGAAACAGTAAATACAAAGAAATGACAAAATAAGCCAGCAGAAATATGTCTACGAGCAAAACAAAATGGGGTCAAAAATGACCCCATACGGTCAGATTCGTCGTAAAAATGTAACGGTCGGATGAGGGTTAAGTACTTTACATGTACAAAATTTACCACTACATGGATAACAAGACGCAAAGAAAACTCACGGCAGAATGACGCGTTTCTCCATGCCCCTACGTTGACGCCGGCTTCTGCACATGCGTCAGCGTAAGCTTGCAGGTTTGTGCACAGAGAGACGGTGTCCCCTATCAGCGCGCACACGTCATACACACATGTAACTAGGGACGGCTGGATGAAAGAAAAAAAAAAACATGCATATCCTCAATAACTTTTCGAAATAACTGGCTCACATTCTTCACCATTTATCCCTCTGACTACTATGACTATGTTAGAGCTATTCCACAAGGAGGCGGGTGAAAGGCAGAAGATCCACGCAAGTGGCGACTTAAGTCTCGTAACTCTCGCGAGAACTAGGTCACTCCGTGAACAAGATGGACTGATAGCCGCGGAAAATTTGAAAGTGCGTGTGTTTACCTTTAAAAAGCAGTTACTGCTTGATGAAAATTCTATGAAGTATTAGAGCTTAGAGCTAGAGTTTTTACCACAATGCCAATTATGTTGTTTTGTTATTGTTTTTTTTTTGTTTGTTTTGGAGCGCATGCGCTAAAACATTGCATATATTACAAGTCCTGTATTACGGGCTTGTAACATCCGTCGTATGCGTACAGATGTCACAGAATTTCGAGAACAGTCGTGTATAATTCGTACATTATTCTGCTGTATTTTCAATCGCAAATATTGCCATTAAACGCATTGGTTAGAATACCCAGCTACAAATCTAACTACCTAGTCCCTTGACCTCCTGGTCGTTGGGAGAGCAAGGTAGACATACCTCAAGGCATCAAAATTGCACGATGGCTTTCGTAAAAATCTTTTCGTAACCATACCTCTGGGCTCAAAATTTGGAAGCAGGGTTGAAATGCGCTGTCCGGATCACGAAGAATCCCACAGATCCTGGTGGCGATATCTTGTAGTTCTCCCCCACACTCTGGTTCCGTGGTAACGTCGCACCTAGCGGGTGGTTAAAAATTGCAGTGATACCTCACCCAATACTCAAGTTAACTTGAACTTTGAATTCGTCCCAAGTTTTAAGGCCATAAACAGAACTCAGTATCATCCCATAAACTTGACTATCATGCATAGTCACACTCGGCCTACACAGGCCGATTAACCAAGAGTAAGTAATGAACAATGCATCTTTGTAGAAGAAGTGCTTGATTTACTGCTTTTTGACATATTGATTCCCCGAGCAGCCTCATGACCCCTGTTTCGCCTTTTGGGTCAGTTAATTGAGCTTGCTGAAGCTCGATGTTTCTGATTTAGGGAGAAGAGATGCTGCCACAGTGAGCGTATTTCAGTTCCCAGAAGTCGTCAAGGGTCTTTCACTGACCAAACTCGTTTAAAAATATGCTGACCTGTCTCCATCGCCCTCTTTTGGAACCCTCCAAGAGTCTCCAAATGTCATCGCGTCCCCAGCCAAAGTGCCGTTAGAACTCAGGTAGTCATCTGCCGATATTCCGTTGTAGTTCCCGCAGATACCGCAAGTGGCGCTTCGGTACGTCTCCGGTAGGATGACCTCGACATGATGCCACCCGTCGAACGACACCTTCAGGCCGAAGTCCGTTTCTATCGTGACGAAAGTACCGGAAAGTCTGACCCGGACTTCGGGGTGAGGGTCAACAGGGGGAGTTTCCTGGACAAGGTCGACCTTTATGGAACAAAAAAGAAAGAAAAAAACTGTGAATGCAGATCCTTTGGCTTTTACACTAATGTAAGAAGTCAAAGTGGCATGCACCCCCCTGCGGCAGTAGCATAGTCCGATGACCCAGAGGTCAAGGAGAACCAGTTTGATCCATCAGAGTTCTGCACATGGGATTCGAGAATATACAGCACTTCAGACCACACTCCTTGCTGAGTCCCCTTTCCTCTGAGTGTCCTTCGGGTGAGGAACAGGGGTGAATCTTACACTAATATCTGTTAATAACATTATCATAACACACTCTGTTAGTTCATCAGCAGAGATTTATGAGTAGTTCTGCTTTTAACATACAAAATTATTGTCTATCTGTTTGCCAATTTAAGCGCCTGTTGTTCATCTCTCTCTTTTCGGTTGTGTTCAGTTGTTTCCGGTAGTTGTTGTCCCGGGGGTTGTTTTATTTCACTGAGATCGTTATATGAAAATGGCACACTTCATAATTTTAGAATAGCAAATAGTGCACAGCAAGTAAATTTTATGGATGACGTCCTCTAGCTCTGCAGACTGCAAAAATAGTGCGAAAAAAATGCCAGATGGGTGAAAGAAACAAGATGGCTACATTTTCAAAAATAGGCACCATAAATTTGTAATGAATGTTGTAACAAGATTTAAAGGGTCAAAACATGGTATCAGAGCCAACAAGGCATTCATTCCTGTATTCAAGACATATACTGGTGTGGTAAAAGTGACACTAGTGTGATAGACTGGCATTACCAACAAAGTTGGTAACCACACTCGTGGCTTCCATATTGGTGTCACGTTTAAAACTATCAAATAAGTTTAAATTCTACAACTACAGTCCGGGTACCTCGCAAGTGTCACTTCTACAAGTACAAATATTAGGCTTCAACACAACATTTTTGTTCATTTTGGTACTTTAACGTCATGTTGACCATCCCTGCAGAAGAATAAAAATTCTTCATGGAATCTCTTCATGGAACACTTCGAGGAAGTGGCGGTCTCAACCGCACCCCATCCCCCCAAATTCTGGGGCCGCTTCGTAGACGACACATTTGTGATCCAGAGAAAGGACAAGATAGAAGAATTCACTTCGCATATCAACCGTATAAACAGTGCCATAAAATTCACCGTTGAAAGGGAGAAAGAAGGCAAGTTACCGATGCTGGACACTTTGATTCACCGAAGGCCTGATGGTACGCTCTATGCCACCATCTACCGGAAACCAACTCATACAGATCTGTATCTGAACTTCTCAAGCCATCACCCTCTCCAGCACAAAATTGGTGTAGTACGGACCCTTACTGACCGAGCCAATATGTGATTGTCACAGAAGAAAGTGACAAGACCCTAGAACTCGAACATATACAGAAAGCACTCTCGGTCTGCGGGTACCCGGAATGGCTATTCCATGTAAGCAGGACAAAACGAAGCAAGAGGTCAAATGTTCCTTCCAACCAGACAAGTGGGGCACACAGGGGGACAGTCAGCATACCATACATCAAAGGCATCTCCGAAACACTGATGCGACTCTACAGAAGCAAAGGGGTGCAGTGTCAGTTCAGACCCATCAACACCATCAGACGTAATCTTGTCGCACCAAAAGACAAGATCAAGATGCTGGAGCGCAGTGGGACGGTCTACCACATCTCCTGTGCTGACTGCCCTGCAACATATGTGGGGGAGTCCGAGAGACCACTACGAGCCCGTCTACAGGAACACAAGAGACCCAGCAGCGTGTCATCGCCTGTGGTGGAGCATGTTGGCAAGAAACAGCACAAGATTGACTGGGACAATGTGAAAGTTCTTGATCAGGATCCGGACTGGTTCGCGAGGGTGAGGGGGAGGGGGAGGCCATCCAGATCCGTCGACAGAAGAGCACTTTGAACAAGGACAGGGGGCGCCACTACCTGAGACCTGTGTATGACTGTGTCTTGTCACGTGACAATGTCCATCAAATGTCACGTGACAGAGAAACTCCAAGATGAGACTCCCGGGTTGACAAAGAGACAGAGTTCGTCTCGAAAGTTTCCCCTAGCTAATTGAACTTTAGTTGTGTGTATTGTTTAAATCTTTGTCAAAATTAAAATTCTTGTTTTTTCTGAAATCAGGCAAAAATTAATTCGCGCGCTGATGTCATCCATATAATATACTTGCTGTGGCCATATAGAAAAATAAATTTACTTACAAAGACGACTTTGTTCTTCTTGATGGCGATACTGACGTTGAAGACGTCCAGGTACACCGCCGTGACCCAGGTGACTGAGGGGTTCCCGCGAGCCTCGTTCTCAGCCTCAACGTTAAAATAAGGGAGACTATCGTTCCTGCAGTTCTGAGCCAGTCGGTAGGTGCAGTGTCCCTGGTAGTGGATCAGTTCCCCGTCAAACGTGTGGTAATGGGGGTCGCCATACGCGCGGCAGATGGCCCGTGCTGTAAAGATATAACAACCAATCAATACACTGAGAGGACGAGGAATCATATGACAAGCTAGAATGGTGTAAGACCAAGCTGGTAAGGTATTTTGAAGTGCTACGTATACCAGGACGGAAATATAAAAAGAAACATTCAGATGATACATATATATATATATATATGTGTGTGTGTGTGTGTGTGTGTATACATCTGAGGTAAATTTTAAACGTTACTTTAGTTGTTCTTATTTGGCTTTTTATTTTGTATTGTATCTTGTGTTGTCAAAAGCTAACTGGCCAACTTCAAGAAAATAATACAAAATAGAAATCTCTATATGAACAACTAAAAAAGACGTAAAGACAGCCGGAGCCTCTGCTTGAAGAGTACACTTACCCCAACAGTTACGACCGTCACCGGTGAAGCCAGGGCGGCACTGACACCTGTACGACCCGTGCGTGTTGACGCAGTCTGCGTCGGCGTGGCAGTCGTCCCATCCTAGCGCACACTCGTCTACGTCATGGTTGACGTCAGCGAGATCTTCGTCAATCAGGCCGTCGCCGTCATCATCCCTGTAGAATCCAAGTGGTGCCCAGTGTTAGCGAGCAGGCCGTACGTTTAAAGCACAAGGTCAGAAGATGTGTCACAACTTTGATCAAATGTCAAAGTAAACAAGACTCTGTTGCTGGAGGTTACCCTCCAGTCACAGAGTAACAAATGCTATTGTAGAGGCCAATTAATTCCACAACGGATTGAGCTAAGGCACAACCCGCCGTGTGTACCTTTTGTCCGTACGTTATTTAGGAGCCACGTTTTTCTGAAAAAGTCGGGAAGGAATGGCAAGAGTTGGGAAGGGTTACGGTCTCAACGGTACGTCACTCGCAAGCCACGCTTGGCCGTGAGCCGGTTGCGTTGCACATCGTTTGTTGCGCAATTGCGCAAGTGGTAATACCCCCCTCACATTTGGCGCGATTCGATCGGACGACGAGTCTGCGAGCTCTAATTTACGAGGAGGCATGACCCTGATGCCGATGAAGAAAAGGCAGAGTTCCCCCTTCCCGTCAGGGTCATGCCTCCTCGTAATTTAGAGCTCGCAGACTCGTCGTTCGATCGAATCGCGCCTAATGTGAGGGGGGTATAAGTGAGATGCACGTGCGATCTCTGTGCGATTGTCACGTTACCATATGTAGGCCCTACTTACACGTGCTGCGTACGTACGGTGTCCTTACCCGCTGTACGGGACACGCGCGCCACCCGTACCGGATCATACAGGGGGTTAATCCGCAGCCCGATGGCAGAGAAAGTTCCACATGCACTTGGAGTTCTGCGACGTGTCTGCGTGCTCCAAAATCCGTTTGATTCCAAACGATTTGCTAAGGAGACGATACTTACCACTTACGGATCCCAAAATATTACCCACGTTTTGGCACGTAGACATCACGCAGTTGCACGTACGGCTGGCTGTGCTCTTAGCTAAACCGCACATTTGCGTTTATTGCACAGAATCGTCAAATCCCAAACCGATGTAGTCCAGTTGGATAACTCAGCATTATTGCACTACCTGGATAATTGCACGAAACATGCTTGCCAATAGGGCGCAATTAAACGACTTGTATCATGTCATATCATGTGTGACTAGTGTCTACCTACCTGCCGTTCAGCAACTCTTCGTCCACGAGCCGGTCGCAGTCGTTGTCCACTCCATCCCCGGCCATCGGTACGGTCATGACGCAGTTGTTGGAGAAACTGGCTAGACGCAGTCCACCCGGGAAGCCAACTGAGTCGGCTCGTGCAAAACCATAGTAGAAAATGGAAAACTGAACAATTGCTGAAATATGCCTGAGGTTGTGCGTCCCTGCTGTCGCGATTTTGAGCTGTGTACCGACCAGATCTGTTCCAGGAATCGCCGTCCACGTTGTGCCAGAAGGAAGCACGTTTCCGTCATACCTCAGTCCAGCTGTCTCCGATACCTTGATGATGATGTTCACGTAATTGGTGAAGGGATCGGAAGCTGAGTCCACTGTAGCAAACGTGTAGTCAGCCGCAAACTGTTCTGTAGGAGGCACGTACATCATGAACGGGTCTGTATTGGTACTGTCTGCATTCTGACCCTTGCTGTACTGCAACAGCATGATTGGAGCAGAAGAACTGATAACTCGATACACATTTGACGGGATATCTATTTCCCAAAATTCACCAGAGTTCATTGAATGAGTTGACATGCCTGTCACATCCACGTCTGTGCCATCTTCGGAAGCGACGATGCGGAAGATGTCACCAGCAGTACGGACTGCCAGGGGAACGGTGACAAATATTTCACCCCAGGTACTCACGGGAGGGATATGTTCCACCAAGTGGTCACAATAAGTGATTTGGTTTGGAACATTAGTACACTGACTTCCAGACATAACGGAAACGGGCTTGTCAGCTACAATATGGGTTCCTGTTACGTCAGATGTACTTCTGAACTGAACAGCTTCAAACCGGTTGAGTGAGAGGGTGACCGAACTTCCTGCCGTGTAAGATTGTCCTTGATGAGTTGTGGGAGCGCTCAGAGTGACTGTGACAGTGGTGTTGTCATACACGCCAAAGATTCCAAATTCTGATGGATGATGTGAGAATCTTGATGGGTACGATGCGACGTAATACTCATTACCCAGAACATCCACCGGGAGTCCAAGAAACCCATCTGTTGAGGCTGCAGCCTTATTGACTCCGTAGACGATGACTTCGGTGTCAGCGGTGACAAGGATACCTTTCTGAGCCCGCTCATCGCCGTTCATCATTACAGATAGTGGTAGATTTACAATCTGCAACCGCATTAAAGTTGTGGAGTAAGTAATCAGTATTTCGCATTTCTTCCAATATCTATTGCGCAATTGTGTCGTAATATATTCAAAAACCATCAGAAAGCAAGACAAACTTTGTGTTGTGTTGGCTCTGTGTACCAACGGCAACGCAGAACGTGACGAAGTCTTACTTTCCTTATAACCTTTGTTTCGGTATTAACTTCAACCAGTTATTACTGTTAATATGTATGTCTTATTTCATTTCTATCACTTGAATTATTTGCATTGACCAATTGCCTCGGTTGTGTCATGCATCCCTTTATTTACTATATCATTTACTGGGTACTACCTCTTCAAAGATGGAAGGATGCCTACTACAACTATTACCTCTGCCTCGCTTGTTTTGATTATATAAACTTTCTATTTGTGTAATATTTTTTTGTTTTGTGAGTCATGACTATGGTGGCCGGGTGAATTTCTCGTAGGACACAACGTTAACAAACATTATCATTCATTCATCGATTCATTTATAAATTGTCAGTAATCTACTACTTTTTGTTATGATTTTGCAGTGGCTATAGATTGGTTGACAATTTGGTTATTGTTATAGGGCACTTAACACTGTTGGATTGACCTACCTGGACTGCAGCGCTTGAAACAGTCAATTGTTGATTGAATCCAACCCCAGGTGCAGAAACACTGACAGGTGTCGGTGTGGTGCTTGCACTGGTGATGAAGAGCTCCATCTCCGGAGGTTTGCCATTCTGCAGAAATCCTATCATGAACTCCGTTCCCCTGTTATCAGGGGAGGTCAGAACTGTGTCAAAATAAAATATAGTGTTAGAAGAAAGTGGATATACAGCTTGCACCAGCTGCCCGGGAAACTTTTTTTTTTAAATTAATGCGTTTAATTTAAACGAGGACTATTAACCCTATTCAGACCGGGGGGGGCTTTTGAGGCCCGCGCTAACTTCGATGTCCTATAACGCCAGAACGGCTTACGCTAGAGCCACTAAATTTAGTGAGTTTTCCTAAAATATTGTTGGCAACAATTCTACAAAGTTTGACAAATTTTCCATTTTTTCTTGTTGCCATGGCAACCGTTTGTTGACAGGCAGTTTTGCCAAAAATCACTATTTTTGGTTCTAACAATGTATTTTTCAAATTTATTTGCTATATTACTGTGATTTTGTTACATAAATAAAATCTTATATTATTCAGCATATCTTTCATAATTATATATGCATAAATTATGCTAATTTGATGACGTCATCAGCCCAAAATCCAAGATGGCGGACGGAATGGGCAGATCAAGAAAAACAAGCTAATTATCCCTTAAAATTTGCAACTACCTGGTATTTTTTCATCAAAAACCATCTAAATGAATGAATTTAGTCTATTTCCATTGCCCTTTGTGATTATTTGTTGCAAAAAAAGTATTTTTAAAAATTCAAGGTGGTGGATATAATATGGCGGAGCCCAACTCGTATCTTAGATGTGCATAACGTCATTTTATGACGTCATATTGACGTCATTGATGTTGCTATTGGCAACGCAAGTCGTAATAAACATTATTATTCTGTTATCTGCACTTGTTGTTACATTTTTGCAGCATAACTTGAAGTTTTCTGAGAATACCCATTTTTCATGGGTTTGGCCAATGTAATCAAATTGATGACGTCATAATTACGTCATCTTACGTCAACGTAACGTCAAACGTCACATACTTGTCAGATATTATGTCGAAATCATGTCCTGAAAATTTGGTGGCCCTACGGCACGTCGTTTTAGAGTTATAGGACTTAGAAGTGGAGGGCCTCAAAAGCCCCCCCCCGGTCCAGGGATGACCAAAAAAGCCCGGTCTGAATAGGGTTAAAGGATTGCACGACCAAGACTATCATATAATATGGTTTTGATAAAGACATTTATTTTTCAAGTGCTTTAACTTATGGTTCTTATTTAGATCTCAAAGTAATATGTACTGTCTCATATAGGAATCAATTTATTTGGTAGCTGTCTTCATTTTTCAGAAAGATGGCCGAAGAGATGCTGAGAGATGTACAAAGAGAGAGGGAGATACAAGCTGATGAAGTATCCATTACAGAAGCTGATATCAAATGACGTGCCGCAAGTGTGTGCAACGTTCAGTTATCTCTGCTCCATGAAAATTTACGCTTTCAGAGCCATAGACAACGCTACGGCAAGAGAGGGAGTAAGCCGTACCTTGATCACAGTTGGTTCCTGCCCATCCGGACGTACACAGGCAGGTATACTGCGGCTGTCCATCCAGGCAGACAGCTCCGTTTTGACACGGGCTGCTCAGGCAATTGTTGGTGTTCTGACGCTTCACCCTGCTCGCAACTGTAAATTCAATTTTGTTTTGGTTTACTTGTACAATAAACAGTGTAGGATGGCAAAACTGACTAGATTGCATAACTGACCCACCTCATAGTTGAAATCACATAAATTATGCACCTGAACTGTGTGAGTAAAGTAGTTACTGTATTGATATGTCTATCTGTTGAACACCATAACATCTAAAGTTTGCATTCTAATTTACAACCTTAAGGTCATATCGTTTTCGAAGGCATCATCAGTTGCCACCTCAAGAAGCTTGAATTACCTTAAGGTAGCAGAACATAGTTTTTGGTCTATGGGTATTTCTAAAGTTAAGAGCCTCAAGGTGACTGGCTTCGATGCGGAAAAAATTAGTAGGGTGCACTTTTGGAATACCAAAAACTGATTTGTCCGAGTTCAGGGAACAAGCCATAAAATATTGAAAAACAACAAAATCCTGTCGGCGTATCGGTTTCTCACGCCCACCTTAAGACGCCGCTCTGCGGAGGTCACATAACTGCAGCCGGCTCACACTAGAAGGGCAGTTGCGTAATGGGGCGCATTTATACACGAAATAGAAAACTTTTACAGTCCAAACCATACAGTCTTAGAGTCGACACCTTCCGTGACCACGCAGCACAGGTTATATCTGGCTGCCACTCAAATAAGGATTTTAACCTCTCCTTCAATATGTTTATCTGTACTACTTTATGTAGGTTCGCGGATAAATACTGTGTTCTGCTACCTTAACACCACAAAAAATACAGGGGACAAAAATGTAATCACTTTTAGAATGGTGTAAAATCGTTGAAGCGAAACCAGCGTATCAGGTCGTGTTTAATACCCCCGTCAGATAATGGGTTGATAGCTTTTATATGTCGTTTTATACAACAAATTTTCAGTCTAACAGAACTGTACGTGTGACAGTAATCTGTAAGAAGCAAAATAATGTTAAAACATACCTTGTGCGTCCAGCTGACAAAGAAGTAAACCTGCAGTAAGCAGGAAGAGACAGCCCCTGTAACCACAGAGGTAAACGAAAATTACTTTCTTGGCGCAGCTCTTAAGAGCATCGGAGCATACATAGTACAGGTGTATACAAAACTCTTACCAAGTGTAACAGTGACCACTGAAAATGAGTCAAACCAAAAAAAAAACCCTCAAACCCATAGCAGTCATGGTGACAAACGATACCGAAGTGAAGCTTTAAGTAACTTTTAGAAAACAGAAAACATGTAACAAATGTACCACCTAAGCTGTCAACGTGTAAATTGAACAACATGGTACCTGTCAATACTTTAATTGTTAATTACACCTCGAAAACTTTTCTGCTTGGATGCGGTATCTAAACCAAATTTTGGTCAAAACGTTTGACACTTCATCTCCAATTACACGCAAGCTAAGATTTAAAAAACATAAGGTCAGCTATAATTTAGCTAGGTACCGATATGCAGAAGAAGTGTGACCTTTACTTCAAGTCTGCGTGATTAACAATCTGGAAAGATGACATATCATTAGTTTTTGATTTTGGGGACCGACACAATTTGGTACGTTCAAACTTGTTGCTAGTGTCAATTGTCATTCAAATTGCTTAAGAGAACATATCAGTAACTCATTGGAAATAGATCGATGTGAGTGAAGCCAGTATTCTATATCTCTGAAAAGGAGAAGGGTATGAAACATCCGTCATTAACTTTACAGTAAATTTTGGGAGAACAGACAAATTAAAGGACAGATAGTAGGGAAATTGGCTTGCCGTATATAATGTTACCTTCCCTGAAGCTGCCACCATCAAATTATGGGTTTGCTGCCTTGCCAAGAATAGATTTGCACGAATCTGTTAGGTGTTAGATCTCACCGAGGTTATAAGTAGCAGTAGAAAAAGAAAAGTGGCAGTTTTGCTGTTGGGTGTTACCTAGAACAGCAGAAAATCAATGTGTATCAACTAAAAGTTGCACTCAGGAGTTTTAGTTTGGCCCAGTCCTTAAGGAAGGTATCATCATCGGTCGGCTCCGGAGCAGGAGGGACCTGATACGGATGTAGATGTAGTATTTTTCTCAATAGTTATGAACAGAAGCGGGCAGTCATGTACATGAAAAAGGACAACTAGTCATCTATTTTTCAGTATTGCACAATCACATACCCTGGTACATATCAAGAGGGATGGGCCAGGGATTGGCTTTATGCCAGTGACCGACCATGACACCAGTGGGCGCGGCGAACTAGCACAAAACAATCGTAGCTACTGCAAAACACAAATAGCTTGACACAAGATAGGGGTGGCACAAGGCCCAAATTTTTGTGACAAGGCAACATAAAGCAACCACGTTATCTTCACAAGTCACTCAGTACGGAATTTATAATTATGCTCATTACCTTATTGTCCATCGGACGTCTTGGAGTTTATCATTAAGATCACTTCAGTAAATAAGGAATTTATACTAGTTGCTATGTTCATCCCGATTTCTAAGGATAAATTGTTTCTCACCATCTGTGGGTCCTTTCGCCTTTAGATGGTACGAGTATCTTATAAGTGAGGAAAGGTATGACTCATCGTCCATTAGGTTATGCAGGTTTCGGTAGAACAGACAACTCAAACCCCTCCCCGTTTATTCATGCACGAGTGACTTGGTACAATGTATTGTTCAACAATAGATTCTCGTTCAAGTGACCAATTCCTTTTTTTGTTTTATTCTTCAGGAAACATTTAATTCAGAATCTGTAGATTTATTGAATACTGGTTGGATATTTCGAAGAGGATGTTAAAAAGCAACGTTTCATTTCTTAAAAGACGACGAAAAGTTAGAGGAAAATTGTAGCAAAATGTTACTTTGCCTGTGGCTGCATTATCTAATTCATAGGTGTGCCGCTTGTTTGCACCCTCCCTTCAGTGTGTTTTTGTCGTCAGAATAGAAGGGGAAGAGTTTGAGAGAAAGTGACAAGTTACGATGGAAAATATATTTACTACAATTACATCATAATCCTTAAGTGTTAAGGGTTATCAAGAAAAACGCTGATTCAATATTAACCAACTTAAAATTAAGTAAATGTGTACACTTGAACCTCCCTACATTCAATTTTGGTCCGGTCCATAGGGGGCGTACACGGTTGACAGGGTTGTTGCGTGTGTGTGTTTGCGCGCGCGCGTGTGTGTGTCTGTGTGCGTTAAGATGTTTCTCAAATGCAAGGCATGAAGAGTGGAAATCTTTTACCCGGTGTCATCAAAATAAAAGATTTCATTAACGATGCAAAATGGGACACATGACGTTACACGGGCCACGTTTCGGCCGGGATTCTGGGGCCACCACTCAAAATGAGTACATCCTATTACACATATTATCGTTGGAATTATAGTGAATAATGATTTGATTATTTGTAAAGATTTCAACTGAACGCATAAAGATGAAAAATAAAGATTGACAAGATATTAAGGTGCGAGTAAGACTTTGTAACTGACTAGTCAAAATCACTCGTACTGTATGTCTAATCTAAAAGGAGGAAATGTCCTATTATATAAACAGGTCAGATCTCGAGAACACGAGAACAGTTTCAGTCCTCAGAACTGCCAAGATCGCGTAGATGTCTTACATACTTTTTTGCTGTATACAATCATTCTGTTTTGTTAAAACTAAGGACGACCAGTTAAAGTGCACATGAACAAACAGAATGTTACTTCTCGCTGAATATCACACAAGCACTGCAACATTACCTCAATAAACATACTATTCAAACAACTAACAGCCTATCGAAAAAGAAGCGCTAGTTTGAAGCTTTTTGAGGTATCAATGAACTGTACAATACCCACAGTCTTTAAGATTAAAGGTCAGGGGCATGTCTAGGTAAATATAACTTTTGACTTTTATGATACAAAAATCAGAAGTGAAGGTTTCATACACATACAACACCTATTTTATAATCTTTACAATTCGTTTTTTTATCCCATCCACCCAATCACTGCCAATGTGCTACAAAAATCTGTAAACCAACACAATCCAGATGCAGTGATAAGTGAGGAAAGGTATGATTCATCCGGCATTAAGTTATGCAGGTTTCGGTAGAATAGAGAGCTCAAATTCCCCTTGTTTATTCATGCACGATTGACTCGGTACAGTGTGTTGTTCAACAATGGATTCTCGTTCAAGTGATCAATTACTTTTTATTTTATGCATCATGAAATATTTAATTCTGTTGATTTATCGAATTCGGGTTGGACAAGAGGATGTAAGAAAGCAACGGTTCATACCTTAAAAGATGAATAGAGTTTAGGGGAAAATTGTAGCAAAATGTTACTTTGCCTCTGGCTGCCACTATCTAATTGTTGGGTGTGCCGCCTGTTTGCACGCATTCTTCAGTGTGTTTTTCTCGTCATTATTATAGTAAAAAGGTAAAAGTTTGAGAGAAAATAACAAGTTACAATCAAAAACATATGAGCTATCATTACATCGTAAACCGTAAGTGTTAAGACTTGTCAAGAATAACACGAAATTACTCTTCATCAAGTAAAAATTAAACCTTGGACACTTGAACCTCCCTACATTCAATTTTGGTCAGGTCCATAAGGGGCGTACATGGTTAAGAGGGTGTATGTGTACGTGCTTGTGAGTGTGTATTTGTGCGCGTGTGTGTGTGTGTGTGTGCGCCTCTGTGTGCGTGCATGTGTGTGAGTGTGTGTGTGTGTGTGTGTGTGTGTGTGTGTGTGTGTGTGTGCCTGTGTGTGTGTGTGTGTGTGTTTGTGTATGCGTGTGTGTGTGTGTATGTGTGTGCGTGTCTGTGTGTTTGTGTACGTGTGCGTGTCTGTGTGTGTAATTGCGTGAAGATTTTTCTCAAATGCAAGGAATGAAGGGTGGAAAAATTTTCTCTGGTGTCATTGAAAGAACAAAAATTAGTCAACGATGAAAAAAATGTAGCTTAATCAACATACTATCCAATTAACCAACAACCCATCTAAACGAAGTGGTGGCTTGTTGTTTTATGTAGTGTCAATCTATTCGAGTATACAATTCACACAGTGAAATATACTCTCAGCATCCGAAACATAGTTTCAGTAAAAAATCCTAAACCTAATCTACCAAACGCTGCGCATATTCGGCCTTTGTTTTCAAAGTAGTTATCAGGACATTGCCACTACTCCAGTGATAGTGACGAACAGAAGTTTATACAACAAAACGCGACATAACTTGTCACTGAACTGAACTGAACTGAAATAGAAGTAAACACTCATAAGCTAATTAGCACGAAACTGCCAAGATCGGGTATATTGCTTACATACCAATCTCATTGTATACAGTCATGCCGTATTTTAAACTAAAGACAGCGAATAAAAATGCACATGAACAAACACAAGTTCTTACTCACTTCATTTTTGAAGTTGTCACCTGCGACCCTGTAGTTGTATCTCCGGTCCGGTCCCCGACGGCAATGACTTGGTGCGCGCGATACGTTTCTTTTGGACTAACCGGTATCTGTCAATCATATCATGTGCGTGGGCGTGGTTTATATTTGATCTTTAACGTAAAGTTTGCCTTTTGCACTGAAAATATTATTCAAGATTCTATACGGATCTGCAGATACTGCATTGCTAAATTTTGGTATGATGTCAATACTACATAAACATCACAAACTTAAGATTTGTAAATCGTACATACAAGGTCATATGACGTCGCACACGTCACACGATTTGGGTGGGGGTGGGGCAACGACTAAAAAGGTTTAGATTCCACAAATCATACATAGTTTGTCACTGAATTTATGGTAAATATTTCACTTATTTATAGATTTTCATTTTTTATTTACGTACAGCAATGTAAAACAGTGATTAGCGTAATACCAAGGTACAAGTGCGACTATATACTTTATACTATATCTAGCTGGTCAAATCACTCGTGTATCACTAATCCAAAAGAAGGAAATGACCTACAGGGCATATTTTTTTACCACACTAGAGCACGTTGACTCCTGCTCACAATTACATTGATATCGCCAGGGTAAGATTTAAGATTAAAGATTAAAAGACAGATTTTGGTAAACCCTTTGAGTTTTGTCACATTTACTACGATATGAATTTGTATGAGTGATTTTGCGTGCACTTAGTTACCACAGGTTATACATTGCACTAAATTTGGTCAAACTTACCCCGCTTTACTGATAACATTGCTAATGTATACAACAGGACACCTGGTGGTAGAAAAGCGTACACGGGCGACAAGTGTAGACATGTTCTTTAAAGTGAGCTCAATTCAAGGACAAGTAAGTGACAACTACGTGACAAATGTGTTCACCGGCAAATTAGCAAATACTGTAAGAGCAGAAACTTTCGCGGTGGTTTAATTTTCGCGGTTTTCGCAGCGGCCGCTTCACCGCGAACTTAAAACCACCGCGAACATTTTATCCATAGCAGTAAGAGACTACAGTGCATAGTAATACTGTGAACTTAAAACCACCGCGAAAAGTTCTTTTTCCCGCTACCGCGAAATTAAACCTCCGCAAACTTAAATACATCTACAGTAGATCTTCAGACCACCTGAATAAATGCCGCCAGGAGCAGTTAGTTCATCTGTCACTCATACAGATTTCTTTTTTCCTTTCCATACATGAAGCGAGAAGTATGGACTACCGGCCAGTCCAAAAAAGGAAGAGCTAGCAACCACAAGCTTATGACCAAACTTTTCAGTAAAATTGCTGGTAGTTACCTGTGCCGCACTATTGTCTGCTATAGGTTAGGTTAGGTTAGGTTAGGTGCCTGATGTCAAATTTTCGAGCGTTATTAGCTACACTGAATGAACTGACCTCTGACAATGCCTTAACAGTGGGTTCCTTACTCAAGTATCTTAATAAGTCAAAGTACAAATTTGTACGGTAGAACTGTGTGTAATTCGTAAATTTACAGATGAATGCTATTTCTCCTTCAAAGTACTTAGTTCTATTATCACAAAGTACATCTCACAGCATTGATAACGTGTTACAGATGACCTGACATGTCAAAAGACAATGGCTGCACACGCTGCTGAAGATAACGCACTAGTTCGACAAGTGTGTCAGTCGATAAATTGACTTATGTACGCGTGAGTCTGAACGCTGTTCAAGTCGTCTAGCCCATAATTTGCAACTTTGACGACCGACAACTAAGCAAAAATTGAAGGGACTAGGCTGTATTGCAAAAGACAATGTCGTATCATTTATCCCTAAAATACATCATTTTATCAAATCAACTTTCTCGTCTTGTCTATTTACACCCAGTTCTTTGTAACTGATCGTTTGAAAATGGCAACCATCCTGTGACGTCATTTGGGAGAGCCAGTCTGTGCCAAAACGTGAAAGTGGGAGGGGGAGGGAACTCGTTTTTATTAATCTCCAAGCAGATCTTGCGGTTGACAGTACAGTATCCATGGGTCAATCCAGTTTTTCCCTGCATTGATATTGTCACGCCAACCACCATCTTTGCTTGGAGACAAATTTAACATGCCTTCCATTGTGACTTTTTAAAGTTTTCAATAGTAGCCAGAGTAAAACTTGGTCTTTTCCGAAATAATGCCATGTTCTCTGACAAATTAGCAAATAGTTTGTCAGGCCACAGCAAGAATTTCCGCCTGGAGCAGTTTTTCTCATCTTCCACTCATACAGGTTTCTTACCCCCACCCCCACCCCCAACATGTAATTATGGACCACCATAAGGTCAGTGCCAAATGTAAGAGCCTAAAGTCAGGCGCCACCACAATCTTATCAACAGACATGTCAGTGAAATTGCTAGTAGTTAACTGTGCCTCCCTTTTGTCTTCTACACGTTAGATCAGGCTACGTTAGGTGCCTGAGGTGAAATATTTTAGCCTTAACCCTATTCAGACCGGGCTTTTTTGGTCATCCCTGGACCGGGGGGCTTTTGAGGCCCTCCACTTCTAAGTCCTCTAACTCTTGAACGACGTGCCGTAGGGCTACCAAATTTTTAGGACATGATATCGACATAATATCTGACAAGTACTTGACGTTTGACGTTACGTTAACGTAAGATGACGTAATTATGACGTCATTAATTTGATTATATTGGCCGGACCCATGAAAAAGGGGTATTCTCAGAAAACTTCAAGTTATACTACAAAAATTGTAACAACAAATGCAGATAACAGAATAATAATGTTTATTACGACTTGTATTGCCAATAGCAACATCCATGACGTCATAATGACGTCATAAAATGACGTCATGCACATCTAAGATACGAGTTAGGCTCCGCCATGTTATATCCACCACCTTGAATTTTCAAAAGTACTTTTTTTGTAACAAATGATCACGATGGGCAATGGAAATAGACTAAATTCATTCATTTAGATGGTTTTTGATGAAAAAATACCAGGTAGTTACAAATTTTAAGGGATAATTAGCTTGTTATTCTCGATCTGGCCTTACGGTCCGCCATCTTGGATTTTGGGCTGATGATGTCATCAAATTAGCATAATCTATGCATATATAATTATGAAAGATATGCTAATTAATATCAGATTTTATTTATGTAACAAAATAGCAGTAATATAGCAAATAAATGTTAAAAATACATTGTTAGAACCAAAAATAGTGATTTTTGGCAAAACTGCCTGTCAGCAAACGGTTGCCATGGCAACACGAAAAAATGTAAAATTTGTCAAACTTCGTAGAATTGTTGCCAATAATATTTTAGGAAAACTCACTAAATTTGGTGGCTTTAGCGTAACGCGTTCTGGCGTTATAGGACATCGAAGTTGGCGCAGGCCTCAAAAGCCCCCCCCCCGGTCTGAATAGGGTTAATGTCACACCTGGTCATTACCAACAACGATTTCTGTCAATGCTTTAACAGCGGATTTTTTTTTTAATGAAGCATCTTTATCATTAAAAAGTACAGAATTATTGTAGAACACAAACATGTGCATATCGTATATTTCCAACTAAATTCAATACATTCCACATTGTATTCATTTTGCCCAACAGTCAGTACATTTGTCAGCTTTTGCACGGACGACTTCACCTGTCAAGAAACAATGACTGAAGATAAAGTACTAGTTGGACAAAGCACTTAGGCCCAATTTACACACATATTTTTTCTGGGTGTAAACAGAAACGAAGTGTAGTCTACTACACCCTTCGAAACTGTAGTACTACAGTTCAGCGGACGTTCTATGAGAATTCGAACCGGGTGAAACTGTAGTAGATCTGTCGTAACTCGAAACGAACGCGTGTTGTATTTGGGCCATCTGCGTTCTTTGTTCTATTTTTGTCATGACCTATTTTCCGGGGTCCCTTGTATTAGACAAAAAAAACCTTTTTTCAGAAATATAAGATTCCCGCACCCGCCAAGTGTCAAAGGTCACATTCAGTCGCTACAGTTTCTCCGTAATTTTGAAACAGCAGGTGTCCCACTAATATGCTCCCTGTCAGTGAGTGTAAACCGGACGCGAATCTGTTGTCTACTACAGTAGTAGACTACGATGTGTAGTACTACAGATTCAAGAAACAAGTGTAAATTGGGCCTTAGTCAGATGATAATTTGGATTGTGTACGTGCGAGTCTGAGCATTGCGCAGTACGTCTATAGCAGCTCCAGACTTTCAACTTACGGCAACATTGACGACTTAGCTACAATTGTGTGGAAACCATTCTGCTAAAGACTATTTTATGTCAACGGTCCCTTAAATGTATTTTTATGTCAATACTAGATTATTTTCCATATTACACCCGGTTCTTATAACTTATAAAGATTCCTGCAATAGTCTGAAAGCAGTCACCATTCCGTGATCTCATTGGGGAGAGCCAGCCTGTACTGAAACGCTTGAGTGGGGATGAGACATCAGCTTTCCGTGTCATTTAATCCCCAAGCAGGCCTTGCGGTTGGCGAAGTATTATCTATAAGCCAAACCAAATGGTTCTAGTCCGTAGATACTGTCTTGCTGACCGACATACAATCAAACCTGCCCAAGTGACCACCTCTTCTTAGCGACCACCTGGCCATTACGACCGCTTTTTCTCGGTCCCGAAAATTTTCCCCATTGACGTAAGCATTAAGTGACCTCTTCATAACGACCACCTGGCCAACGCGACGGCGACCACCAAAAATTGGGACCAAATCCCTGCCCGTAACGACCGCGTTATTTTCATATCTTGAGGTGCCATCGATTTTTAATAATAACTAGCGCGATTTTGTCCCGATGTTGGCCAGTTTGCAACGGATTTTGACTACCATTACGATGTTATGTTTTAAAAAAATATGGCGGCGGATGCACGTGGGTGTGCTTGCTATTTGCCATTAAACGCAACGGAAACCATTTAAACTATGCATCGGGCATGTTGTGAGTCGATACTCTTCTAACCGACCACCTGACCAAATCGACCGCTTTTGCCCGGTCCCCTGGGTGGCCGTCTTGGGCAGGTTTGACATTAAATATCACGCCTTCGAGTGTGTGACTTGCAACAGTTATCACCAGTAGACAGATTAGAGCTATTTTTCACGTTCCAAAAGAATGCCAGCATCAAGTTTTCTAATAAACAGACAATTGAGTACTACCGGGGTCTCGGCTCTCCAGTTTTTGCTTGTTTTTTGGACGCCTCCAAGGCTTTTGATAGGGTAAACCATTGGACCCTATTTAAAAAAAAACCTCATTGACAGAAAGGTCCCGGTGTATTTGGTGAGGTTTCTGGTTTACTGGTACCAGAACCAAACAATGTGTTACATCTAATACACTGTATTAGATGGAACAATGTTTTGTCTCCCTGCTTTTATGTGTCAAATGGTGTAAGGCAAGGGAGTCTGCTATCCCCGCTACTATTCAATGCATATATAGATGATTTAAGTTCGAGACTCAGTTGTACTAAAGTAAGTTGCTATATAGGAGGCTTTCTTTTGAACCATGTTTTTACGCTGACGACATGTGTTTGTTATGTCCTAGCCTTAAGTCTCTGCAAAAACTGTACGTACTTGTGAGGACTTTGGTTTAGAAAATGATTTATTATTCAATGTAAACAAGACATGCTGCATGTACTTCCCGGGTGCTAGTTTGCCACTTTTACATCCGCTTCCGTCGATCAAACTGTATGGAGAGTGTTTGAGATTTGTGACATCATTTGTATATCTTGGAATTGCTATTAATGACAGGCTGAGTGATGATACTGTATTCTTGCCCAGCTAAAGTACTCTGTACTGTCGTGCAAGTACTATAATTCGAAAATTTTGTCTTTGTTCGCCTGCTATTAAGAAACAACTGTTCACATCTCATTGCTATAACTATTTGGTGGGCAGTTATGGAATTCTTTTCGCTCGAGTGTTCTGTCGAAATGTCGAATTGCCTACAACAATTGTTTCCGTATCATTATGAGTTTCCCTAGATCTTGCAGCGCAAGTGAAATTTTCGTGTGCAATCATACCGATACCTTCGACGAGAGATGGCGTAAACAGTACCACTCCTTTGTACATAGGCTTTTCAATTCTACTAATACCATTATACAGTCCGTACTTAGGTCAGACTCTTTTTACAAGAACTCATTTTTCACCAATCTCTGGCGCCGCCTCTACACATAGCCATAATATTGTCAGTTTGTCTTAAAATGTTGTACATATTCTTTGTTTTTCATGCTTGTCCCTATGTCATATGGGCCAGTGAGAGCCTGAAATAAAGAAATAATAATGTCAACGATCAGTCAGTAGGTTTTTAAATCTACACTAGAAAAGCCGACATTTGCTTGAGAGCAAATACAGCATATTTCAGCCATCTCCCAGCCCATGCAACAATAGACTATTCCAAAATCACCCATGTGCAAAAATGGAACACTTTTGTTTAAACGTCAATTCTACTAATGACACTTGATGACACCCGAAAATGAATCTTACAAAATTCCCAGTGCAAGAATGGATTCTTCCAGTGAATTTGCACAATAGACCAGTCTAGAAATACTCCCACTGAAAACATGGCCTTTTGATTTAATAAACAACCCAGTCCAAAGTTGAACTAGGCAAAAAAGGCATGAAAAGGTAACATAGACAAGTCCAAAAACACTTCCGCTAAAAATGGAATATTGAATCATCACCCCTTTAAAACTAAATTTGAAAACATCCCCATGCAAGATTGGACTCTTCTTGCGATGCCCCTATCCAAAAATACATCCGCTAAAATTGGACTTGGAGTAATCACCAAAGTCCCGAAAATGGTTTTTAAAAATCCCCCTCCATGTAAGAATGGACTCTTCCAGCACAACCTACGTAAAATTACAAAATACACCAGTCAAAAAATAACCACACTGAAACACTTTGACATATCAAATCACCATAGTCCTCAAACGAATTTTTTTAATGCCCCCTCCGTGCAAGAATGGACTCTTCCCGTACACCCAATGTAAAATTGCAAAATAGACTAGTTCAAAAATACTCCCACTGAGAGACTTTATGTAATCAACAGTCCAAAGATGAATTTTAAAAAAAAATGTTCCCCCTCCGTGCCAGAATGGACTCTTCCAGATAACACCAGGCTCACTGATTGGCTGCCAATACCCTTCGGGATGTTGACACAGGCTACGTGATTGGTTCCCTCTTTAATCAAGTTACTAGTATATATAGACACTGTGTGCACATGTTGTCTTCAGGTGGGAGAGGTCAACGACCTTGACCTCTGGCCAGTGGAAAATTACCAAAAAAATCCCCAAATATATCATTTTGAAGTGGTTTATGCCAGAAATTATACATGGGTCATTTGAATGAATATCTAGTGCACCTATTGACCAAAATTTAGGTCATTTGGTTATAAGACCAGGGAACAGCAGCCAAAAGCGTACGGTTTTGGTCAAACAATGGCCAAAAAATCCTCAAATTAAGCATTTTGTTGTACTGTATGCCAAAAAAGTTATTGAACCCATGTGCGCATATGTAAATTGCACTTCTATTACAAATTTCAGATCATTTGGTTGTAAAATGAGGGTATAGGAGCCAAAAAAGGTCATCTTTGGGGGAAAAATGGCAAAAAATGTCAAAATTAAGCATTTTGTTGTACCGTATGCCAAAACTGTTATTGGATCTTTGTGGTCATATGATCAAGGCACCTCTGTACCAAATTTCTGGTCATTTGGCTGTAATACCAGGGTACAGGGGGGCAAAATATATATAAAAATTGCAAAAAACATGAATAAAATCATTTTAAAGGCAGATGTGGAAAAAATGAAAAAAACAAAAACATCTAGGTATTGGCCCACTCTACCCTTGTGCCAAATTTCAGGCCATTCGGTTCAGGAACGACGGAGATGAATCAATTTGAAGATTTGACAGGAGAAAGAAGAAACATTACGAATACAATATATTTCACCATACCTATGGTATGGCTGAAATATAATAAATTGTTTCTCGCACTTCAAAACAGGTTCTAAGTTTCGGCGAACTTTGACCCTTAGATACCCGGATGTTTGACGTCATGAACCCCGCCAAAGTCATTTTCTCCTTCCGGTGCTCCATCTTTGGCCTCTGATATTCACATTTAGGGTTTTAAATGGAAGAATGACTATATAAATGGAAGAATGACTATATAAAGATATTCATTGGAAAGTTGCCTGCAACTAGATAATTTTCAAAAGTACTGACAACGTCATTTAGTTCAAGAGAGGTTCAAGGACAAGTACGTGAAGAACCATTTCTCCTGCAAATTAGCAAATAGGTCTTCAGACTGCCGGAATAAATACCAGCCAGAGTAGGTTTTTTAAATAATTCACTTGAATTGATTTCTTTGTCCACAATGTATTTGCTGGGAAAATTTGACTACCATAAGACCACCGGCCAGTCCCACATGAAAGAGCTTGTCTGAAGTTTGGCGCCACTGCAAGATGACCACCAAACTTGTCAGTGAAATTACTGGTAGTTAGTTCTGCCTCCTTATTGTCTTGGATTGGGTTCCACACGGGTCATGTTAGTTAGGTGCCTGGCGTCACAATTTTGAGACTCAATGAGAGCAATAATGTACATACCTGGTCATTGCTTAAATTGGCATATATCCTCCAGAAATTGAAATGTCTGAATTTTTTGTTAAGTTTTTTTTATTAGTGACTGAGTTTTGAATATGACAACATTGTCGGAAAATATATGAGACCTAGAGGTTCAATTAGCTTGTAAATGATTAATTCATTTCCTGACTCGTAGATGTTGTCTAAGAAACTGAACATGCACATGTATCAAGCTACAATGTTTAGTTAATAGTTTTACAAGCAGTGTTATGTGTTGGTGTCTTTACATCTGACGTTCCCATAACTAATTTTGAGCATTTTTTGGTTATGCAGTAGAATATTAGTATTCTAATAGTACAATCATTTGAAGCAAAATTTGTTGTGCATGTATATTTGGAGTATGTTTGACCAATAGGTCTCTCGGCTTTTTGTTAATTAACCTATCACAGATATTTTAAGTAATGTAAATTTGAGTCAATTTAATCTTTACTGCCCGTGTCTACAATGTATTAACACATCGAGCGGCTCAGATTCACAATTAAACAAAATCAAAATGGACCTGTGCAGAAGCTTTATTGGTGCAGTAAAAAGTAGAGAAACATTCGTACAAACTACAAAGATAGAAAAGAAACCTTAAACCTCAACTTACTAAACAATAAAGAATAAAGTTAGATCGAGCTCTAATGAATTTGTAATAACTTGTTAACATCAGGTGGGGTTAATTGTGGGTTTCAGTACCGTTACAAAACAACCTTATTGTTTGCATTGTCACATATCTCACGTTAGGATATAGCCATAATCATTATTATAGTCGTGAAGAAATTAACAAGTCGTGGCAAATAAATTCATATCGGTCAAACTTTACAAAATGATGGAAATTTTCCTTTGCGACACATTCAAAAAGCCAGCGCTGGTGTTCGTTTCACAGACGTAAGATCGTCAGAAATATAATTTCTATGCCAGAGACAAAGCTTTTATTGACATACATAGAAAAATGGAGTTGATGAAAAAACAACGGACTAATGACTCACCAATATTGGTTTTCTGTGTTTCAGCGAATTTACATTATCGTCATTTTAAGGCTTTACACCAAGATTCTAATAAATGATCAACATGACTACCTGTAGGGCAATTGAAATAGAAACTTTGAAACATATGATATATGTTAAAAACAATTTTGTAAGTCTAACATGTCTGAGTCCAAAGCGGAAGCAATATATACATTACTTTCATTCAACTAGATATCAAGAAATTTGCTTTTATCGGTACCAGCGTTCTTTCTAATAAAGAACCTCTAAAATAAACCCTTCTAACGCAAGTTTTTTTCTCTAATTGACCTATGTATAAAAGACTGAGTAAACTGAAAAGTCAAGTGCAATGAAAGTAAAGAAAAATGAAATAAAGTTTTTCAAACATGCAAATTTCATTATTAATCATGTTTGCCGTCCATCCTAATAATAAGATAACGGATTTGATAATATATCACCCAATAAAAGAGCGAAAGCTGCCTTTCCATCACCCATAAAATGAACTACATGTCAAAAACGGGAAAATGTGAGTAAATGTATTAAAACTTTTCCTAAGTGACCTTTGTATGAAAGGCTTAGAAATCTAAAATTTAACATATTAAGGAGCAATGGAAATAATGAAAAACTAAGTGTGTCAAAGGTGGAAGTGATGACAATTTTATGCAAATTGTAATCAACATGTATGCCGTCAATCCTAATTGAATTAGATAACACATTTGTTAATATGGCACCCTATAAAAGCACGAAAAGTTTCTTTCCAGAACCCGAGAGATGATCTACACGTATTAAACTATATATTAAAGTCACTATTTGCTCTACTTATTTGACCTAACCTGAAAGCTTTGAGATTCAAGTAATCTTGCAAAGCACTGCTAGCAGTATTGTAACGTATCGAATGGACATATGATCTTCAATATATCCCTTATATCTGGTTCCAGGCTATTGTCTTGCTAGCTTATGTATAATTCTGTTGCAATATTTCTCTGATGTGATGATGTTGATATTAAGGTGGGGTCACACATGCGTATATATTCAAGTCCGTTTGGGGTGCGTATGAAGCTCTTAGTCTCTACCAGGCTCCACAGGTCGCGGGAAAAATAGTACAAATTGGACAAATATAGATACATAACATGCCAGATGAGTTAGCTGACCTAGAAGTATGGTTAGCGACCCAGCTAACTCGTCTAACATGTTACCTGTTTACGTTTGTCCAATTTCTATTATTTTTACAGCGACCTGTGGAGCCTGGTGGAGGCAAATACCCCCATGCGCGCCTCATACGGACTTAAATATATACGCAGGTGTGACCCAACCTTTATGTTGACGTCTGTTGCGATTTTTCTCTGACGTCATATGGTTGACAGTAGGCTGACGCCACGCGCATCATCATTTTACTTGTTCACATCGTAGTCTGTAAAACAAAAAGATGCTAGTAAGAACAGAACACATTGAATGCCAGATTATGACAAATGTTCTTACATCTATGACAATGATATATCAAGATCTTGTATTCCCACTTGTTTTATCGTTCTTGCTTGTGTTCTATTACAGTTTCATACTGTATGGTAGAAAAATATCAACATACTGATATATTGTCAAATTCCTGGAGAGTCAATAATCGCAGGTCCAGAAGAGGTACATGGCCCATTACACAGTCTTCGAGTGCTGTCTTATATCATAATGAACGGATGAAGCCATTCATTGCACATTTTCGCCCCTAAGTACAGGTCACATAGTAACAATCATATAACACATGAAACTAATGATTATCGTACAAATTTATACGTTTTATCTTTTCTAGGACATTCGACTTCCTCTCGCTTGTTGGTAATTGCATAAATGTAGCTAGCTGTATGGTTGGTTAGAGTTGGTTTGTCAAAAGCTGACAGGAATATAAATTTCTCTTTACTGTTCAAGTATCTGAAGTGGGGAAATCTACCTAACACATGGACAAATTGAATGCTTCTATCGCTATCATAAAAATGACAATCCACAGTTAAATTCATAATAGATTACTCATGTTTGTGTAAAATTTCTGCTACTGCTTTCGTCCTACAAAGATGACTAAAATTTGAAACCTTCAAAAGAATTGTTACGACCTATTTTTTTAACTTGTGCGATTCCCTGAAGTCTGTATATAATGGATACAACATACAAACGTGCGACATGACTGTGTATAGTATCTATTTACATATATGTGTGCCTAATAAATGGTGATTTAGGGATGATTTTTGGCTCGAGCGATGCGTCCAACGTTGCCTGGAAGTATTGCTGTAACCACTACTTTTAATCATTTGTATATCAAGTTTCATTCCAAAAACGGCTGCCATCTTGGATTTCCCGGGGTCGTCCAAAGTCATTGCACCAAAACGAGGCTAGGTTGTCTCCATTGTATTTTGTTTTATTATAGGCAGGCCATCTTCAGTGGAAGTTTTGTCCCTCTAACTTAAAATGCTGCAAAATATGTGCCTGTCATGTGTAGAAAACATTGTTTTGGACATTTTGAATTATGACACTTATTGCTCACCCGTCTGACAGATGAATGGCAGTCGGTCCCGGCAGCTCAGTATGTACCAACGGCTCAGTTTTCCCGTCCTCCACAGCGCCACACAGTCCCTCAGTTTATGGGGGCTGCTGGACCGGAACTTGTGGTAGGATCCCAGCGGGGTCCCGTCATTCCACACGAACTGACGCTCACTGTTCAGGTCATCCAGGCCGATCCAGTAGTTCCTAAAGTACACAAACCATTGAACATCTTAAACCTCATAATATCTTACGTTCTTTGTGGCAACCCTGTTCTATACGTAGATATTCAGATATTTAGGATCCCAGCCTGGTCCAGTCATTCCACACGAACTCACGCTCACTGTTCAGGTCATCCAGGCCGATCCAGTAGTTCCTAAAGTACACACAAAAAAATCCAATATCTTAAACCTATGTGAGATATATTACGTTCTTTGTGACAATCTTGTTCTATATTTATACATTTAGGGTCCCAGTCATTCTACACGAACCTACACTTATTGTTCAGGTCATCCAGGCAAATCCAGTAGGTCCTAAAGTACACAAAAAAATCCAAGGTCTTATACCTATGTAAAATAAATACCACGTTCTTTGTGAGAATCTTGTTCTATACTAAAAAGTCCTCTGATCCTTCTCAAGTTAAATTGACCCAGAGACTTAAGTCACACATTCGAAACGGAAGTGTGACGTCAGCAAAGGTGCTTGGCAGTCTGACAATCTTGTTTTATAATATTGTGAATTTCACGTCTGGAAATTCTGTCCAATGAGTAATCCACTTTTCATGTTACATGGCATGGTACTCACTATGCAGAGGGTAGACTCTCGCTATTTTTTTTTCCTTTTTAAAGTCGACTTTATGGTGCGACATCAAGAACGAGGACAAAAAAGAAAGCCCGATAAAACGAATAAGAAAACGTTAACAACAACAACAGCATGAGCCTTATCTCTGCTGTTAAAAGACAGCTGACAAGTAAGTACTAAGAAATCGAAGACATTATTTATTGACATTTCAATCAGTAACTTTTAAAAATGAATCAATTTGTAACGCAGGGCAGCAAAATCCCCACGCTGGTTTTGCTACCGTACGGTCAAAGGCTGCTTAAGGAAAGAGTTGGTCATCAACCCCTCTTTGCAGGGATACAAGCTTCCAGCGGTAACTGAGAAACAAAGTACTGTAAATTCATTTAAGTTCGCGGAGATTTATTTTCGCGGTAGCGAAAAAAAGGGACATTTAACGGTGGTTTTAATTACCATGCACTGTAGTCTTTTACTGCCATCGAAAAACGTTCGCGATGGTTTTAAATTTTAACCGCGAATATAAAACCATCGCGAAATTTTCTGCATTTCTGCATTTACAGAATCCGAGTATCCGATTATTTATTTACCTTTGAGTTGCACCACCGCTCGTAGTCTTCAAGTGCTCTCTAAGGAATGTCTGTATACCTTCGTCTTTTATCATAGCCAGCGTCCCGCCATAAGACTCGCACTTTTGCCGGGCGTCCCTGTAGTTGCGCCGCCGGTTTCTCCTGGAGGAGGACCAGAAGCAATAGTTCTGGTACCTGCCGAAGTTCTTGGCAGGTTTAACGCCAGGGTACAGGTCGGAGCATGACAATTCTGAGGAAAGAGAATAGACAAAGTAATTGTTGCCTATGATACATTCAATTCACATCTAAAATGTACAACGCATAGTAGCATCTTAGAAATACAATTTAACGACTTTATGTTTATGCTAAATGATGATGACTTTAACGGTTAGTGTATCATTATCATTTTTTTAAATCTAACAATGCTGCATTTAAATTTAGAAATCAACATAGTTTTCATATTGTATATCCTAATATTACACTCTTTTAAAGCATAAAAGTCATACATCGGCGAATGTGAATTTTAAAAGGATTTTCTGTGTTTTTAATCTAAGGACCTGATAGATATGAATTACGTGTAATGATACTAATCTTAACTTAGCTTCCAATCGTTGCAAATATTAAATTTTAATGATTTTTAATAATGGAACTAGAGTTAGTTATATGTTTGAATAATCCAATCATGTTGTACATCACCAAATCAAAATTTGATCCTGACTAGACTGATTGTTTACCCATCAGGACCTATCTTATAAACATCTAAGTAATCATATCTGTCAGCTTCTTTATAAGTCAATCTCTTCCAAAGTCTCAATCAAAATTGCCCAGGCACTTCAATAAACAGCTGTTAGAGGTTTGAAACTAAAACCACTTCTTCATTTATAGTAATTGCAAACTTACCTGTTTCACAGTTAACTCCTTTATAGCCAACAGCACAATTACATGTGTATCCGTTGTCATTGTCGATACAAGTGGCGCCATTTTGACATGGATCAGACCTGCATTCGTCTATGCCAGCAGCAACGAGGTACAAAAAAACATTTGTCAACACAGTACATGCTCTGATATTTTGGTAAAATCCTGACATCTGACGTAGAATAAGACAATTTTTATCATGACCTATAAGATTATTCTCCTCAAGTTGTAGGGACCTGTATTTACCAATAAACTCGTCAGTTCAAATTAACATTGCTCATTTGACAACTTTGTTTATAATGTTTTGCACCTGTATTTTTTATGTTTCCCGATGAGAAACATATTGTCTTTGCTGGTGCGTTCATTCTTTTTATTTCAGTCATAAAGCCATTTACAGCTTAGAAATGCCGATGACATATGAATAATAGCTATTACAGCAAATACGGGCGAAATTGTATAGTAGATATTACAGAACATATCAACGAAATATCATCTGTTGCAACAAATATATCAACGTAATTTCATCTGCTGCAACAAATATAATCCAGTCCTTTTGGGCAACGAGCCTTATGGAATAATATTTTTTGCGAGGAGCTTCGCGAATAGCAAATAGTAATATTTTGGCAACCCTTAATTTGAAAACTTTTTCTGATCTAGCCTTTACTCAACTTTTACTCAGGGGTTCACCCTCTTTATCAAGGGAAACAAATTGCAATACTATGCATCTTACCCAATCATATATACTCGAGACCAAACGTTTCCAAATTGATTGAACATTACAGAAAAATTGCTAGACTTTCCTTCCAACACTAAGATAACGTAGGGACTTACCCCTAAATTTTCGGTCGATCTCCGTCGACCTTGTTCACCCTTTCTCTCTCCAGAAGTGACGTCAGGAAGACACCACTTTTGCAGGAGGGGGTTATAAATATCAGAAAGTCTAAGTCGCCCCCCGTCACTGTTGAGTGTGGGCCGGTGAGACTTTCTGATATTTATGACCCCCTCCCTGTCACTCTGACTGATATGCATACCAATATAAAAAATTGCCAGGAGGGTAAAATAATACATTTTCTAGAGCTTTGTTGCCTCTCTAGTTCATGTGTTGGATCAGTCTGTATTAAGTGCACTTTATCGAATTTGAATCAGAGCCATAAACACTTTTATTCACCAATGTTATCACTACACATTAGAAACGTATCAAAAACAATGTATTGCTTACCAGCACAGGGGCCCTCCACACAGTGACATCCCCAGACATCATCCCTCAGTATCCACTGGTAGCCTTCATCTTCATCGCACGCCACACACGTGATGACATTCCCAGCTTCGCAGACACAGTTCTGTCCGTTCTCCTCTGCCCAGCGTTCCCCAAGCTACAGGAAGCATAGTTATAAATGCGCACCATACACTTTACTCAAGATAGTGGTAATTCTCATCAAGGTTCATGATTATCAAGTTTTGTTAAGTGAAGTCTCCTTTTGTTCATAATTCTCATAGGTGCAGTGGCATATATTATAATCGTTTTTCGTGTTTTCGAATAATACTACGTTCTGATATTGTTTGTTTTTACTCTATGGGGTCTTCCCAAACTAATATACACAAATTCCATGAAGTTGATATACTTCTAATGGTTTAGTAATACTTCACAAAGCACTAAACTTTGAAATAACGTTCGACCAATATGCCGTAAAATATTAGAATTTGCTTGCAAAGGTACGTCTAGAGGTTTCTAAGGAACAGGTGTTTTGCTCCAAAAGATCATTATCATCATCATGAGAATTCAAGCTATCGAAAGACCAATGCTCTAAGACAAACCAACATAATTGATCCACAGAATCTTAGATTTGTCATCTGGTTTCTTAATTAAGCGGAGATCTGGGTGTTCTCAGCACGTAACCTTAGAAAGTTCTAACCAGAGAAGCGGATGAAAGATTTTGTTTTCCCCCCGAAGTCGATATCGGCCCCCGTTTGCAAACTTTAAGGGGTTGAAGGGTTGTGGTGTTAGGAAAAGGGTAAAGCATTGTTCACACAATCGACAACCTCATCAAAAGGATCAAGCTCGATAAACGTATATACTGACCATGTAGTAACGCCCTCCATCGTCGGTGCAGCCACACTGCTCTTCTGGAACACACTCCTGTCCACTAAGGATGAAGCCAGGATCACATCCACAACCTTCCACACAACCGCGGGGACAATGGTCTTCTGAGTTGGGGTTCGCGCATGTGGCAGGGCAGTAACTGGTGCATGTAGAGTACGCACTGTTCACTGCACAAACTCCAGCTGTTCAGGACGAAAAAAAGATTTTATGGTTAAATCAATGAATGAAATGAGCTGCTTGTAATTAACTGACATTAAAGACCAGTGCTGGACGTTTTTATTTCTGCAACTAAACAATTAGCTTTACAGTTTGGGTTTTAAGTTCAGTTAAGTAATTACAAATGAATTAATAATTAAAACAATTTCCTGTGAATGACTTTATCAGAATCAAAAACAATAGCACTTTTATGCTCCTGAGTTAGCCAATCACCTGGAAAACGTTCAACGAGCAATAAAATAAATTAGTAAACAGAAAAGGATCTAGGAGAACGGTAACTCGAAGCTTCGAGGTTGGAAGCAAAGAAGACTAAAAAGATGGGAATCGGTCACGACGTAAATATTGCCAGAACCAAGTGTGCAAATAAATGTTATGGGGACCATAGGCCAAGATGGAGAATAGTGAATGTTGTGCAATACAAACTTATGTACATGGAAAGAGACAAAAGGAAACTTACGACATCGCCCTTCTGTCCGCCAGGAAAACGGCGCCACCCCAGCAGCCCGACAGGCGGCAGCGTACGCCTCCAGATTCTGACACAGTCCCACGGCGTCTCCGCTCAACGCACACATGTCAAACACGCAGCTGGTGAAGAAACGTTCAGGATCCACGGTGCCGTGGCAGACACCAAACGGGCTGGCAGCATTTGTGAGCATCCCACAATTGTCAGCCGACTCGGCAGCTGCTTGGACGGCGTCGTTACAAGGGGGAGGCGGTGTTGGTTGAGGACCTCCTGGACAACTGAAGGAGACAAATTCAATTCATGGTTTTATGTCCCAAATATTCTGATATAAGCAATTCTTTATACAAAAGGCTGTCATTTTATACACAAGGATTTATCTCAATGGACCTGAAGTGCAAATTCAAATACACAATGACATGTCACAATCCCTACGTGGCAGATATAGGAAATATATCAAAGAAGGTTTAGACATTAGAAATTCCTCAAATAATTGTAAAAACCTCCAATTATTGTAAGAAACTTATTCCATACAACAACTTCTGTATTAGTTACATATTAGCCTTAAGTTAAGCTATAGAACTGTAGTTATGTAGATGTTATACTTTGTACCTTGTACAATTGTTGTGCAATAAAGCTATGAACATCAATACAAAACGGCAAAACAATAGAACTATTGCTGAAGCCATGTTTCAAGAAATACTGGAAAGGTACAAAGTATAGCATACTTTTAGTAAACGACATGAATTCTTATCAGTCAGTCATTCACGCCATGTTATCTTATAAATTACTGCGAAGAAAACATACGTGTCAGAGTTGGTGAGCCAACTGTCTCCGAAGGTGTTCCAGTCTCCAACAACGGTTCCGTCTGGTGTCATGTAGTCATCGCTTGTGTCTCCGTTATAGTTTCCGCACAGACCACATATCTGTCCCGAGTAGTCACCAGGAACCTCAACCTACAAGGTGTGAATATGTCAGGTGAGATATGCTTTGTAGCAATTAAATCTACTAATGAAGTGGATCGCGTGGCGCATTCGGCAGCGCGTTGAGCTCAGGCTCAAAAGGGCCCGAGTTCGAAGCCTGGCGTGTCCCCAATCGCGTGCCCTTGGGAAAGGCACTTTAAAGGACTTTCCTCATTTCAGTCAAGTGAAAATGATACCATTCACACGGACTACAGGAAGAATAGCGACGTATAACTCAGTAATGGATATTCTTGTCTATCTGTCGGGTTGCATATCCACTTTTTACTCGCTCTAGATTTTGACATTACTGACATTGCACAAAGGCAACACAAAGGGCATCTCGAATGCAATGCTGGTGTTGGTGCCATTCAACATATATAGATTATAGAGTAGAATATCTATATACTATATTAGAATAAATCGGTAGTTTGTAAGATGACAAAAATCCACAAATGCATACGATACACAAAAGTAGCACAATCTAACTTTTCTTGAAACACATTTAAGCTAAAGAAAACCACTTACAATTCATGCCAGTTATTACCACTTGCTGAAGCAAATCCATCTGTTGGAATACTAATTCATAACTTTATCCATGGTCAACTTCGCTTACCTGGACTTCGTGAGAACCATCGTAGAGAACTTCAACGCTGAAGTTTGACAGGAAAACCCGGACAAACCGCCCACTCAGGCTGACTTCGACCGTACCACCTGCCAGGCTGAAGGGGAGGGTGTGTGGCACTCCACCAACCTTGTTGATGAAAGAAATACATATCTCAGTTTTATGAACAACGTAATCAGCTATAGGCTTTTGACATTTTGTTCCTTTATAGTATTTGGCATTGCTATAATGTAATTCAGGTAAAACAAACTGACAGATATTATAGTAGAATACATCGTAACTAGACAACGTCTCAAACGGTAAGAAGAGATAAACTAATGATATAAATATCGTTTTTTCTTAGTCTGCTATTCCACCGAATATGCTGTATTGTCAATCAAAAGTTCAAAAATTTTACTGTATGTTTTATTTTCTGCTTATATTTAGCTGTGGTCTGAACGTCGTTTTTTTTTCACTACAATACAGGCAACACCTTTAGCAGGGGTGCCTAAGCATTTATACGAACCCTATGAGATCCGTACGGACATAATGTGATACGCAATAATCACTACTTGAAAACGCACGAACCTTATGAAAATCAAAGAATTACTATCCAAAAACGTACAAACCTTATGTGATTCGCACGAATCACTATGTGACACACACGAACCTTATGCGATTTGCACGAACCTTATGCGAAACCTGCCGACAACCGCAGGATCATGTGACATTACGTTATTCGCATAAGGTTCGTGCAAATCACATACGTACGTTTCGTACGTCTTTGCATAATGATTCGTGTGACTTTATAAGGTTCTTGTGTTTTCGCAAAGTGTTTCGTGTGTATCACATAATTATCGTACAAATTTCATAGTGTAATAGCAATAGAAGATCTGGGCCGTTACTCACAGTGACAGCCTTTCCTTGGTGAATCCCCACCACGAATCCGTGCGCCTCCACGAATACCTCACGCACGACAGAAATACCCGCACCCGGCCAGATCGGGACGTTCTGTGCCATCACGGTAAAGTCGCTGCTGTTGCCGCAGTCCTTAGCTAGGATGTACCTGCACGGTCCTTGGAAGTGGTGAGCCCCTCCGTCAAACGGGTAGTAGTGAGGATCGCCTGATGCACTGCAGCGTGCCACGACTGTGATATGATATGAAATCAAGAAATCAAAAGAAAGTGATCATCCATAACGAAATCCCATCTTGGACAAAGGTCACGAATTGACGCTTGAGTAGAAGGTCTCCAACGAGTCCAGTATTGATTTTGAAAACAGAAGATTTTTTTATGTTGGCATTTTGGAGCTGTAGTCTACATGTAAGGGTTGTAGGTTTCCTATTATGTAGAAAAAAGACTTTTAGGCCTGTTTCGGGTGTCTGGAACACTAAAAAAAAACGGATGTCCAATGGGGGTCAAATGTCACCATAGTGCGTTTTCCTGCGGTTAACGTAAGTTCCAGCGGTCAGAATCTTGCCAAAAGTTAAAGATGGACATTTTATTCTTTCTGGAAAATTATACAACTAGACAGTAGACATTTTTTACAAGGCCACTGTTATATATACATGTTCTTATTTATTACCAGGTTCACAGCTTGTTCCGTCGCCGTTGTATCCATAGTTACAGTGACATCCCTCCCTTCCGTCCTGAACCCCGCACCAAGCGTTGACGTCACACTGGACCACCCTGCACTCTATATTGTCGGTGCTGACACAGGTGCAGATACGGTCACAGCCAACTCCCCATGTCTCACCAATCTATGAGACATTGTTTAGGTCCTTAATTACTGTCATTGTTCACATGGCATTGCCGAAAAATACAAACTACATAATCTAGTCGGTAATTTTCCCCTACTTTGTACATCGCACCAAACTAAAAAAAAAACTCTCTGCTAAGGCTTAGGTCACAATTCCAAACTGTGGCCCTGTCGGGCTGTTTTAAGAAACAAAAATTAAAATGTATACCTAGAAATATACTTATATTACGCCGATGAATCGTTTTGGCCATTTTGTGTGTTTTGATGTATTTTATATCATTCCTTTTAGGTCCCGAAAGCTGTCCGGTCGGGCCCCGCTTTAGAAATGTTACCTAAGCTTAACACGACCTGCATGTACCTTCCATATGGTCGGAAACTTCATCATCCATTGTATATAGAAAATAAACTAAAGCTAGAAACAACCGGTCTAGGAATGCAGTAGCGCTAGTTGACGACATTTATTTCACTCTTTGATTATCTCTTTGCTGCATACTAAACTTTACATCGTTGTTATCATCATTGTATTGCCAAGTAAACTTTCCATCGGCCATTAGTTATAACTTTGTAATTATTGAGATCACTATTGGCGATTGTGATAACCAAAATAACATTTTTTCTTTCTTTTGAAAGAGAGAATCTATTTACCTCAAAGTATCTCCCACCCTGGTTACACCCGCAGTGATTGGCCGGAACACACGCCTCCCCGCTCCTGATGTACCCCGGCAGGCACGCACAGCCCTCCACACAGAACCGGGTACACCTGTCGGGGGCCGTCGGGTCGGAGCATGTGGCTGGACAGGCGCTGATACAGGGGGAGTACCGGCTGTGGGACGGGCAGCTCAGAGCTGGAGGAGAGTGTATGTTGAGAAGGCTTGTATTAGCTGGCTGCACAACAATATGTATCATTATGATAATACATTACAGAGGATAAATATCAACAGGGACGCCTAAGCATTTGCACGAACCCTATGAGATTCGTACAAGAATTATGTGATACGCACGAATCACTATGCGAAAACGCACGAACCTTATGCGATTTGCAAGAACCTTACGTGAATGACGTGATGTCACGTGACCCGGCGACGGTAGGCCGGTTTCGCATACGTTTCGTGCGAATCGGTAAGGTTCGTACGTTTTCGCATAATGATTCGTGTGCTTTACGTAAGGTTCATTGGTTTTCTCATAGTGATTCGTGCGTGTCGTACGAATCTCAAAGGTTTCGTGCAAATGCTTATGCACCCCTGATTAAGCACATGTCACAATTCAAGCAAACTCCGATTTAATTTCAGATTGGCGACCGTACTTTTTGCTGAAAATCTGCCCCGTCAAAAATTAGACTGGGTTCGGTGTTTCATTTCGGAAAATTTGACTTATTTTTTTGCCATAAGCCCAGGCCTAAGAGTCGGCTTTCTTTGGTCGCAAAATGCCCATTTGGAGCTCCCTGGCGTGTCGGACGAGCTCAGGTCTTAAGTTGTGACGGAGCCTTTACTAAAACGTCAGGATAGAATTCGCGTAATTTGATAAAGTTAGCGAAGCTTGCGTTTGCTTACGGCAGCGCTCCGCAGTTCTCCAGACCATAGGTGATAAGCCTGCTGCTCTGCAGTCCAAGGCGTACGCCTCCAGGTTCTCACACAGCCCCCTCGCGCCCTGCCACCCGCACATGTCGAACACACAGTCGGTGAAGTATCGTGTCGGGCTGATGGCACTATGGCAGGATCTAAACGGTCCATCTGTAAGGGTCAGGAGGCCACATGCTGTCGGACTTTCTATGGTGTCCCGGATGTCGTCACAGCTGGGCGGCGGGGGAGGGGTTGGCCCTGTGGGACAGCTAGGTAAAAAAATAACGATTAACCGTCAGAAATCTATTTATAAAACAGGAATACCGTAGCTCTAAGCACAGGCAACATCATCATATTGATGTGAGACTGCGTGTTTGGCTCGGGATAGAGAGGTCTCGAGTTCGAATTCTGCCTAATCACCGAACTTGTACCCTTGGGAATGGCACTTTAGAAGACTTTACTAACTTTACTCAGGTGAAAATGAGTACCGAGCTTCGGCAAAATAGGGATACCATAGCTCTAGCTACAGGCAACATACGCGTTACTACATGCCAATTATAACTGTCTTGTACAGCACATTCCAGATCACATCTTCCTTAGGGCAAGTCACATACTAATCGTCATACGAACATACGATATTCGAACGAAAACAAGATGTGGGGTCTTCAAATACAATTCAATCTACAACTGGATAAAAAGACTATACTAACATGATTTACATTTGAGTGACTTTTGCATATATCAGTGTTAGTGGTTCAACCATTTTTGCTACTTATTTGTACTTGTATTGAATTGTTCTGCCAGTCTATTCGAGTGACGCTGAAGAAGAGTGATAGATGTCACTCGAAACGTCCGGAAGTGAATATCTGTTTTTTTATCCAGTTGTATTGATTGAAATGTATTTGAATATTGTTTACCTGTATGTCTAACCTTTATGAACGTCAGATATGGGGTCGTTCTTGGAATAGTCGTACACATGTCGTATAGAATTATACAAAAAAACAAAATCAGTCGATGACGAAGGTGAACGCGACACATATGCCAACCAGCCTGACAGCATCATTTGTTTCAACTTTTAGAAACGCCATGTATATTAAACACTCAGCACTTGCATGAAAGGAACTGATGTACATTTTATCGTGGAAGATAAAGTAAGGTTCCTTAGACACAACCAAGGGGTACTTACTTCCAACGTTTCGATGTCTGTCAGACACCATCATCAGAGTAGAATGACTGAAAACTACCTGATGATGGTATCTGAAAGTCATCGAAACGTAAGTAAGTTACTCCTTGGTTGTGCCTAAAGAACATTACTATATGAATAATTCCCAACCTGATAAAGTTATTTACGGATATAGTGGAAGATGTATTGATACATTGCCGTTACTAGACAGGTGAATAGACCACTATGTGAGTTTGAGAGATGCTGACCTTGATGAGTCAGTAAGTAGACAGGTGAATAGACCACTATGTGAGTTTGAGAGATGCTGACCTTGATGAGTCAGTAAGTAGACATGTGAATAGACCACTATGTGATTTTGAGAGATGCTGACCTTGATGAGTCAGTAAGTAGACATGTGAATAGACCACTATGTGAGTTTGAGAGATGCTGACCTTGATGAGTCAGTAAGTAGACAGGTGAATAGACCACTATGTGAGTTTGAGAGATGCTGACCTTGATGAGTCAGTAAGTAGACATGTGAATAGACCACTATGTGATTTTGAGAGATGCTGACCTTGATGAGTCAGTAAGTAGACATGTGAATAGACCACTATGTGAGTTTGAGAGATGCTGACCTTGATGAGTCAGTAAGTAGACATGTGAATAGACCACTATGTGATTTTGAGAGATGCTGACCTTGATGAGTCAGTAAGTAGACATGTGAATAGACCACTATGTGATTTTGAGAGATGCTGACCTTGATGAGTCAGTAAGTAGACATGTGAATAGACCACTATGTGATTTTGAGAGATGCTGACCTTGATGAGTCAGTAAGTAGACAGGTGAATAGACCACTATGTGAGTTTGAGAGATGCTGACCTTGATGGATCAGTCAACCAGCTGTTCCCGAACTCCGTCCAGTCTGAGACAGTCGTGCTGTATGACGTCATGAAGTCATCATTAGGGTCACCATTCAGGTTACCGCAGAGGCCGCACACCACTCCAGAATACTCTCCCGGCACGAACACCTGTGAAGAATAATAATGATTTCAGGAAAATTTGATGCAAATATTTGCTATAACATCAATAGACAGAAACGGACACAGGCGTCTCACTCAGAACAGGGGAAGGTAAGTATAATATACTTTATAGAGACTAAGAATTTGTAAGGCATTAGTAAAAAGTAACAATGATAGTAGAATGAAGCTTTTTCTTAATTTGTATTGCTGCATCCCAAATCCGATTCCAACGCAGCATTGGAAGAGAGTGATGATGATGACAAATAATGATGATGATAGCGATAGTAATGGTGGTGGTGACGGTAATGTTGATAATGATGATGATAATGATGATGTTGATGATGAGGGTAATGATGTGGATGATGGTGATGATGATGGTGATGATGGTGACGATAACGATGATGATGATGATGATGATGATGATGTGGATGGTGGTGGTGACCATGGTAAAGGTGATGATGTGATGATGAGTACAATAATGTCGATGATAATGATGTTGACGTTAATGATAATGATGATGATGATGATGTTCACGAGGAGGAAGATAGTAATGGTGATATAAAACAAACCTGTACTTTCATTCTTGTGATATTTTGACTGCAGTCCATGAATGTTAACATTTGCTACCAAGCGTGACCGAAAATAAAGATAAGGTCAATTGATATAAACAGTATTAATGTGTTCAGAGTATACGCAATATAAGACTATTCTTACTTTTGCATAGTGATACCCATCAAAAGACGCCTCCAGTCCAAAATCCGTTTGAACCACAAGAAAGCCTCCGGACAGGAAGATCTGAACCTCCCCCATACCCAGGGTCACCGGCGGGGTGTAGGAAACGCCGTCAACCTGACAAGAGTTGGACCAATAAGAAACAAAGTTACAAATCATGAGTCCATTACACAATGTGAATGCGGTGTTATATTTTAGGGTTTATTTTCGACAAACTAAGACAAACTTGGTATACTGTTTAGAGTATCGATCTCTTTTAACCAAAATGTTTGTTAGGCACAGGGAATATCCAGGACATCTATGATGGCTCGGAATTCTTTTTGCTCCACAATCACACCTCAATGCAATGCACTCTGAAAACTGTTGCTAGTTCAAACATACATGCATATCGGTATCTAACGTATATGTGAAGAATCATATGAAACATGTGTATTACCATTATGCTTGCGCAGTTTCAGTTTCGTGCAATACCATTGGTCAAGCCAAATTGTTATTTAACAGCGTAAATCGAAACAAGAAAGCTTTTACAAAAGCTGGCCGGTGCGTATTTTCAGAGAAAGCTTCGGTGTTGAACAAAATCGCATAAAAACAGGGTGGTTGAACATCGATGTCTTGAATTGATCTCTTTTCTATCAAAAGACATTACATTGTTTTTGTTCAGCAAAGAAAAAGGTTCGAAGCCAAGCCTTCAAAATAACATCGATCTAAACGCAGCACCTTAGACCGCTCGGCCTCGCTGACTTGGTTACGTTATGTTCGTTTAGAAGGGCTACGTTAGACGACCGATCCAAACCAAACGAACCATTCAAACCAACGATCCATCGAAGGAACCGCTTCTATCGATTCAAAGCCTATGATGCGCACCGGCAAAAATAACAGCAGCAAAGCCTGAAAACACAAATCGGCTGACCTGAAGACTCCTGCCAGCCGTGATTGAGATGCTGTATCCGTACACTTCCACGTACATCGCACGTGTGATGGAGATGGGAGGGGAGATGGACAAGGGCATGTTCTGTACCTCCACGTTAAAGTCGGAACTGTCGCTGCAATCCTTGGCGAAGGTGTACCTACACGGTCCCTGGAAGTGGTGGGTCCGCCCGTCCAACGTGCAGTAGTGCGGGTCTCCTGACGCTGTACAGGTGGAACCTGGGGAGGTGGAAATGTGTTCTTGTCATTTATTGACATCAACCACATTCTTTTCAAAGTGTAGACCCGAAGACAAGACTGTAAGATTTGAACCACTCACGCCAAGAAAGAACACTACTGCTTTCAATATGGGCAATGGTTATTTTTACGTCTGATTTGACTTTCCTCAAACACTGAACCTAAGGTTTTTTGTCCCATCCGAGAACTCAACCTCAACCGAAAGAAGATACTCATTTTAACCTGAAACAAGTAAGAAACAGGTGCAGCATCCATCGCTGTGGATCTCGGAAGTAAACAGCCCGAACATCTCGCGAGAGTAAAAACGTTAACTCGAGACATCGTGCGAGAAGTTGCACAGAAACGAGGCTGTTTTAGGAGTTTGCTCCTAGTTGGTAACCAACTATGGCGGACACGTACAACAAGATTAGCTGATATTGATGCAAGCATCTCAGTATGATATTAAATGGAAGCTTTCACAGCTTTTGGAGGACAGTGTATGAATAATACCTGACGTTACGACAAGCACATTTTGCAAAGATTCTGAAATAGCTCGCGGGACAGTAACGGTAGCTACAGTACCTACCCTCATCGCAGTTGGTACCGATCCATCGCCCTGCACACCGGCACCTGTATCCGCCATTGTTGTCGTCCACGCACTGGCCACCGTTACGGCAGGGCTGGCTTTCACACGGGTCGAAAACTATGAGTTAAAAATGTTTGAAAATGTGTTTTATACAAGGATTTGATGAAATGTTACATGATTTACATGAGCCCCGTTATAGATGTTTGTCTTCTTCTTTGACGTTAGTTAACTGACAGTTGGTAGAAAATAAGACGATCAGATACAAGGATTTCGTATGTCACGTAGTAGATGGTTTTCATCTTTTTTCATGTCAGTGAGCTAAATGTTATGAAAAAGAATACATACATGTATGGATGATTTATATAAACAACGTTGTAGATGTTTTTTATCTTCTTTTACGTTATTGAACTGAACACTGTTAGACAGAATACATAGAAATGGAGTCACGTGACCAACACTGCAGACGATTTTCATGTATCTGTGCTTATATGTCGTTGAATGTATTATGCGGCGTTTTGAAATCGTCCATAAACATTCTGATATGAATGTTAAGTAATATAAAGCGATTATGAGGTGTAATAATCATCCTCACCATTTCAAAACATTGGAAAAGATATTCACCTTCGCAAATTGTTCCGTTACCGATGTACCCAGGATTGCAATGGCATCCTTGGACGCCATTTTGAATTCCACAGTAGGCGTCTGCGTGGCAGCTGACGTCAGTGCACTGGATGTTGTTCCTACTGACACACGTGCAGCGCCGGTCACAGTCCTCCCCCCAACTGTCACCAACCTGGAAGATAAAGGTCATATCTATAAAAGCTTATAGTGCCTCATTTTACTTCGTATTTTGTCAGACAGCGTCTAAGACACCATATGTCCGAAACCTTTAGACCAGTCAAATTGGCATCAAGACGGCCGATGAAAACACTCTCCAGATGACTTCCACTTTTTAAGTTTCTAAATTCTTACTGACTCACATCAGTAGATGCTGCAAGCCTTTTAAACAAAGGACATCGCTGTAATCCTATGCTGCAAAGTTCCCCTTTTAAACCAGTGATGCTTCGTATTAAGTCCTAAAACGCCAAACCCGTTAAATGGACATCAATATTTGTCAGCTATGGAAATAATTTGGCCCTAACTAAAGCTTTTGAAATCTCTCATTTTGTGGCCGAAATGTGGGTATATTCAGAAATAATAGATTTTGGCTGGAAGTATATGCTGTTCAATTCTTCACAGAAGTTAGTCAACAAATGGTTACTATTTGCAACAAATGGCTAAGGAAATTATTCGAGTCAATTTCAGGTCCTGTTTTTTTTCCTGTGTCAATAAGTTCAGTAAATACTCTAGTATAGTAAACGCTTGTACCATATAGTATCTGCCATTCCTGGTGCAGCCACACTGTTCCCTGAGCACACAGTCCTGTCCGCTCAGGACGTACCCGGGCTCGCACTCACAGCTCTCCACACATGTACGGTTGCAGTAGTCAGGAGCGGACACGTCTGTACACGTGGCCGGACACGCGCTGGAGCAGGGGTTGTACTGGCTGTTCGCAGGGCAAGGCAAGGCTGTTGGAAAGAAAGGAAATCAAAATCACATTTACATTCACATTCACTGCACAAAATCTTATCTATGAACACACGTAAAGTATTCGTAAACGATACGTTAAGTATACCTTCATGAAAAAAATGCATCATTTGGCTGCTTTAAGGAGAAATTAATATCTATGTTTTCAGAAATGATACCCAGAATGTTGAACCTAGTGTCGTGTTCAACTATTTCACTAATAGCTTTGGTGAAATTATACGGAAAAGTACAATCCTTAAACAAGCCTTAAAGCATGCGTTAAGACGAGTTTCTTCGTATTGTTTTCGAATGTTTTACGTGTTCTTTAAAACTGGATATCATACATCAATTTTGATGATATTCCGGTTATAAATGAAGCCTCCCGAACGTCCAAGATGATTCGTCTAAAATATCCCCATCATGATTATAGGTAAATGGGGAGAGTATGGTACTGTTCTTCTATGAATACAAAACACTTTCAATACCCAAAATAACCACTGCCTGCTAAATAAGAAGATGGAAAGAAAACTTACGACAGAATGACGCGTTTCTCCATGCCCCTACGTTGACTCCCGCCTCTGCACATGCGTCAGCGTAAGCTTGCAAGTTTGTGCAGAGAGAGACGGTGTCTCCTATCAGCGCACAGACGTCATACACACACGTCACTAAGGATGGCTGTTTGAAAGGAAAGAAAAAACAACATGTATATTATCAATAACTATATACAATCACTGGCCCACCTGACCATGTCTCCCTCTAACTGCTATATTGGAGTTTAGCCAACAATGTTGCTCTGTTGTTTGTTTGATTTTTTTTTTCTTTGGAGTGCATACGCTAAAACATTACATGTAACACATGTGTAACGGCTTGCAACTTTCGCTGTGTACTTAATATGTACATACGGATGTCGCATGTTTCGTAGAACAGTCGTATAAATGTCGTATAAAATTCAGTTGTATACTCAACGGCAAATATTGTCTTTAAAACGTATTAGTCAGAATTTCAAAATTGCACGATGGCTTACGTACTGGAACCGTAATACAATTCTTTCCGTGACCATACCTCCGGACTCAAAACTTGGAAGTAGGCTTCAAACGCGCTGTCCGGATCACGAAGGATCCCACAGATCCTGGTGGCGATATCCTGTAGTTCTCCCTCACACTCTGGTTCCGTAGTAACGTCGCACCTAGCGGGTGGTTAAAAATTGCATTGATAACTGACAAGTCATTGACGAGCTTGGCTTCTCACTGTGTTATGTATACCATACCCAAGTTTAATATTTCACTTAATAGGTTAACTTGGTCTTCAAAGTCGTCCTAAGTTTTAAGGACTCAGAACTCAGGACCATCCCTTAGCCCTGACCGCCATATGCATAGCCACACTCAACCTACACAGGACGATTTACTAAAAGTAAGTAATGGACAATGCATATTTGCATTAGACGTGCCTAATCTATTGCTTTCTGGACTACGCTCAGTACCTAGAAGTGGTCAATGGCATTGCACTGAGCAAATTCGTTAAAAATATGCTGACCTGTCTCCATCTCCCTCTTTTGGAACCCTCCAAGAGTCTCCAAACGTCACCACGTCTCCAGCCAAGGTGCCATTGGAAGTCAGGTAGTCATCGGCTGCCATCCCGTTGTAGTTCCCGCAGATACCGCATGTGGCGCTCCGGTATGTTTCCGGTAGGATGACCTCGACATGATGCCACCCGTCGAACGACACCTTCAGGCCAAAGTCCGTCTCTATGGTGACGAAAGTACCGGAAAACCTGACCCGGACTTCGGGGTGAGGGTCAACAGGGGGAGTTACCTGGACAAGGTCGACCTTTATGGAACAAAGACAAACAAATGAAAAACTGTGAATGCAGATCATTTGGCTTTTATACTAATTTAAGAAGCCAAAGTGGCTTGCACCCCCCTGCGGCATAGTCCGATGACCCAGAGGTCAAGGAGAACCAGTTTGATCCAGTTGAGTTCAGCACATGGGATTCGAGAATATACAACACTTCAGACCACACTCCTTGTCTGAGTGTCCTTTCTTCTGAGTGTCCTTGGGGTGAGGGACAGGGCAGAAGATTCGAGTCTTACACTAATATTTGATAACATTATTATAAGACACTCTTTTGGTTCATCGGCAGAGATTTATGAGTAGTTTTGCTTTGATTTACATTAAAGAAAATATTGACCATCTGTTTGTCAATTTAACCCTCATCCGACCGTATGGGGTCATTTTTGACCCCAGGCGTATATTATTATATGCCATAGCAACATTTTTCATCAGAGAAAAAATTCCTTCCATGAATTTGTTTGTATACATGTCTTACAACATCTACCAATTTTTCGCCGAGTTTTGCCCATTATTGTATAAGCTATACTTGAAAGTTTGTGTCTTGTTCGGTGGGGTCAAAAATGACCCCAGCCAATTATGAATCATTAAATTCATAAATATCAAGATATTTCAATAAAATAACAGGCATTCCTCATTATTGCTATTGCAGCAACAGGTTATTGTTGCTTAGATGAGTAAACACCGAATATTTTGAAAGAAATTTAGTATTTTAGTGTAAAACACTGTTTTTCGACATTCTGCATAAATTATGATAATGCGCACTAATTACCTATGCCAATGAAAGTGAGAATGTTTCTAATTAATTAAAAAACAATATATGGACAGAATGTGCAGAAGGTACCTACAAGAAAGATCTTTGCGGGAAAATAGACAAGAGTTATTGTATGTATGTGTTTAGATGGCGGAATATGGTGCATAATTAAGTAATAAATTCGTTACTTTTCACAAATATTGTATTTTTTCTTGTTAAATAACATTATTATGCTATCAGCATTATTTCATCATCACAATTATTGTTTAGAAATTGATAAAACAAAACATTGTTTAAGTAAGTTTAGTTTGGTAGATTTTCAGAGCAAATGTGGGTTTTCCTCATTTTCTGCATAAATTATGATAATGAGTAATAACTACTGACACCAAAACTTGTCAAAATATTTTTCATAGGTTAGTGAAACAGTACATACATAGAAATGACAAAATAAGCCAGCAGAAATATGTCTATGAGCAAAACAAAATGGGGTCAAAAATGACCCCATACGGTCAGATTCGTCGTAAAAATGTAACGGTCGGATGAGGGTTAACTGCTGTTGTTCATCTCTCTCTTTTCGGGTGTGTTCGGTTGTTTTCGTTAGTTTTCGGGGGTTTTGTACTCACTGAGATCGTTATATGAAAACGAAGACATAATTTAAGAACAGTAAATATACTTACAAAGACGACTTTGTTCTTCTTGATGGCGATGCTGACGTTGAAGACGTCCAGGTACACCGCCGTGACCCAGGTGACTGACGGGTTACCGCGAGCCTCGTTCTCAGCCTCGACGTTAAAATAAGGGAGACTGTCGTTCCTGCAGTTCTGAGCCAGTCGGTAGGTGCAGTGTCCCTGGTAGTGGATCAGCTGCCCATCAAACGTGTGGTAATGGGGGTCGCCGTACGCCCGGCAGATGGCGCGTGCTGTAAACATATAAGAACCGCTAAATACACCGATAGGACAAGGAACCTTTATACAGCAGCGACAAGATAATATAATAAGGGCGCGGTCACATACATTTAGGTCGTGCGATCCTCGTACGATTTTGATGCCAGAGGATTTTCAAGTAGGCCGTGATAGAACCAATTGCAACCACCGACATGGATCCAAAACATCATTTTGAGTACCAAGACAGATGTACTTTGCAGGAGGCGTAAAAGTTATTGATCGGACGACTATCGCACGACCTATGTGACCGCACACTAAGGCAAAACATGATGTAATGGGTACTTTAGACTTTTGTGCACTGTCTGTAGGAAAGGATCAAATGGGTTTAGTCTTACTTGTATACTTCGGTTAGATATGTGATGAAACACAATGCATGGTGTATGCGTATGGTTAGTCCGCTGATGGTTGAAAATGTTACATTGTCACCCTACCATGCAGGGCTGATCCAACGGCAACGCAGATGTATTACAATATCAACCCTTGCATTCCATTCCAGTCTCAGATAAACGGTATTAGAGGCGTCTTGTTTATGATTTGACGAGGGCACTCAGATTTCAAATTTGAAATATATGGCAGATGAAAGGAGTACGGCGCGGCGTGCACAAATATATGTTTATTTTTTGCGCGTTGGTAATAATTTCGTCGTATGCCCGGTATGTTTTTGGTGGTTGTCCTCTACCCACAGAACAAAAACAAATACCTTTGCTACCTGATCAGCAAGCCTGGTTGCTGAACAATTTTGCTGCGGGATTTGCCCTGCCTGGGAGGGTAAATTCTAATATATCACAGACATTAAATGAAACGATTGAATTCTGCAATAGATGTGTCCACATTATCTCCAAACGACTGAGAGAAAAAGTACACTTACCCCAACAGTCACGACCGTCACCGGTGAAGCCAGGGCGGCACTGACACCTGTACGACCCGTGCGTGTTGACGCAATCTGCGTCGGCGTGGCAGTCGTCCCAGCCCAACGCACACTCGTCTACGTCATGGTTGACGTCAGCGAGGTCTTCGTCAATCAGGCCGTCGCCGTCATCATCCCTGTAGAATTCAAGTGGAGCGTAGTGTTAGCGAGCAGGCCATTCATTTAAACCACAGGATAGGAAGTTGTGTCACAACTTTGGTCAATTACCAAAGTAAACACATGTTATTGCAGAAGCCATAAATTCCACAACGTATCAAGCTAAGGGCACAACGCACCGAATGTGCTTCTTCTCCGTACGTTTTATAGGAGCGCGGAGCCGAGTTTTTCTGAAAGCGTGAGGAAGGAATGGCAAGAGCAGAGAGGGAGTATGTCTCAACGGACGTCACTCGCGCGGTTACGCAAGGTGTAAGAATGTGTTCTCCACGCCACGCCTGGCCGTGAGCCGGTTGCGTTGCACATCGTTCGTTGCGGAAGCGGTAAGTAAAATGCACGTGCGATTGCCACGTTACCGTATGCAGGCCCTAATTACATGTGCTGCCTACGTGTCCTTACTCGCTATACAGGGCACGTGCTTCACTTAGCTTAACCGCACATTTCCGTTAAGCTAGGTGCACAACCCGCCGTACATGAAAAGACGTGATGTGGGCAATCTTTTGGAATCCGTAAGTGGTATGTACCGTCTCCTTATGAACTCGTAGGGAATTCAACGGATTTTGGAGCACGCAGACACGCCGTAGAAATTTATGTGCAGGCAAAACTTTGTGTGCCATCGGGCTGCGAATTCGCTCCCCATATACATACCATTACGGGCGACGAGCCTGCCCAATACAGCCTGAACGTTTTCAAAAATACGTGGCGGACGTGGCCTCTTCCCCAAAAAACGTACAGACAAACTGCAGGTACGGCGGGTTGTGCCCTTAGCCTAATGTCTGCCTACCTGCCGTTCAGCAACTCTTCGTCCACGAGCCTGTCGCAGTCGTTGTCCACTCCATCCCCGGCCATCGGTACGGTTATGACGCAGTTGTTGGAGAAACTGGCCAGACGCAGTCCACCCGGGAAGCCGACCGAGTCGTATGACGCAAACCCATAGTAGAAAATTGAAAATTGAACGATTGCTGAAATATGCTTCAGCTTGTGGGTCCCTGCTGTCGCGATGTTGAGCTGTGTACCGGCAAGATCTGTGCCTGGGATCGCTGTCCACGTTAATCCAGAAGGAAGAGCGTTTCCGTCATACCTCAGTCCGGCTGTCTCCGATGCCTTGATGATGATGTTCACGTAACTGGTGTAGGGGGAGGAGGGGGAGTCCACTGTGGCAAATGTGTAGTCAGAAGCGAACTGTTCTATGGGAGGCACGTACATCATGAACGGGTCGGTGGTGATACCGTCTGCCCCCTGTGACTTGCTGTACTGCAACAGCATAACCGGGAAAGAGGAATCCACCATCTTGTACTGACCGGATGGACTTTCAAACTGCCAAAACTGTCCCGCGTTAAGTGTTTGAGTCGGCAAACCTGTTACATCAACGACGGTGCCATCTTCGGCAGCAACGATACGAAAGACGTCGCCCCCTGTGCGAACTGCTAAGGGAGCAGTCACAAATCTTTCACCCCATGTGGCCACCGGTGGGACATGTTCCACGATATGGTCGCAACAGCAAGTACTTCGTGATGGAACGTTGGTACACTGACTTCCTGACATGACTGACACGGGCTTATCTGCTACAATATGAGATCCTGTTGGGTCAGATGTACCTCTAAACTGAACAGCTTCAAACCGGTTGAGTGAGAGGGTAACCGAACTTCCTGTGGCGTATGACTGCCCTTGATGAGTTGAGGGAGCGCTCAGAGTGACCGTAACAGTTGTGTTGTCATACACCCCAAAGATTCCAAATTCTGATGGATGTTGCGTGTGCGCTGTCGTGTATGATGCGATGTAATACTCGTTACCCAGAACATCCACGGGGAGTCCAAGAAAGCCATCTGTTGTAGCGCTTCGTTTGTTGACTCCATAGATGATGACCTCGGAGTCAGCGGTGATAAGAACACCTTTCTGAGCCCTTTGATCGCCGTTCATCATTACAGATATTGGTAGATTTACAATCTGTAATTACATTAAAGACGTGGGTTTTGATTTGTTCGCAGGTGTTCCTTTGTCTTTTTCCTAACTACGTAGTAGAAGTGAGTCCAGAAAGTAAGACAGATATAGATTTCAAATTTAAACTAGAGTTCGGCGACCTCATACCTCCATGAAAAATTTAGAGCTAAATTTGTAAATTTCATGCAAATGACTTGCACATTTACATGATTATGTATGGTGATGCTCAACATTGACTAACATACACATGTCACCAGTATAAAATTCCCATTTATTTTACAACATCATGTTACAATTTCGTGAGCATATCATCCCCTGTAAATTCGGTGATCGTACAATACGTCGTTTTAAGAGAGGGGTGAAAGGGAATGCCGTCACTGCCAGAAAGGCCACCATTTTATTGGTCAATTTGTACATCATGTAGGGGTCTGGCAAGAAAAACAAATGCTGACTACATCTGAAAGTCAGAAGCTTAAATATTACGGCCTCATGGAGCAATGTAAGCAGAATGGGTAGAGAGCTGTACTGTACCCTATAGAAGTGGAATGGGGGGGGGGGTCTAGGGTCATCACTGGCCCGCATGTGCAAAGCGTTATACATTAATGAGAAGCTTATGAGAGCAATGGGTTAAGAAGTAGATTAGTCTAGCTTTTGGCTGTGCTAACGAAAAAGGAGAAAACCTGGGGAGGCAAGAAACAGCGTAGAGTAGCAGAAATATGGAGTAGCAGTGAGGCAAGAGGGGTAAGTCCCTCCCTCCCCCCCCCCACACACACATACACACATACACTGGGGACAATGTCCAATACTAATAAAGGATGGTCCCTGGCTGAAGGTCATGGCTACTCCGGTGATGAAAAGCACGAAAAGCGGCAGAAACCTCTTAGCAGCTGAGCTATTTCACTCTATATTTCCAATAAACTTTGAATTTTGGATGGGCTTACCTGGACCGCAGCACTCGAAACAGTCAATTGTTGATTAAATCCAACCCCAGGGGCTGAAACACGGACAGCTGTTGGAGTCGGCCTTGCACTGGTAATAAAGAGCTCCAACGTAGGGGTACCGACATTCTGTAGAAAACCCACCATGAACTCCGTTCCCCTGTTATCAGGTGACGTCAGAACTGAGAAGAATATGATCAGACAAAAGTGGTCACTGTTTTTGCCAGGTAACTGAGAAACAGCCAACTCATTTTGAGACATACTACCAGTACAGAACAATGTACATAGATATAGATGAAGCCGTAGGAGAAGCTACATTGGAAACTCTGTTTTATTGTCTGGGGGTACTATTTATTCAATGCGCGAGGACGCAATGTCGATCACACGTGGCAGACATTTTTGTAGTCAATGACGGAAATTTAAAAACAATGCCGGACCAATTACTTTGACAGAATTTTGTTCGGTCAATGGCAAATGGGCTGACGGGAAAAATCGAGCTGGCTATAGCTAGAGATCTGCACATTGCAGAAGTTATATCTAGAAAATCGAGTTATTCAATTAGGAAATCGCACATAATAATAATACTATAATGGAGGTTAGAAACAAGGATACTCAAACATCTGTTTGACAACAAACAATTCAATGAACGTCAAAATCACGTTTGGGAAATATTACCACTGGGTAATCTTTACGTAAATTAAATACATGCAGTAATATACGATCTCATAGACATCGCTGCCACGGCCAAAGACAAAACAATCCTTACCTTGATCACAGTTGGTCCCTGTCCATCCTGCTGTACACAGGCAGGTATACTGGCCCTGCCCATCCAGGCAGACGGCCCCGTTTTGACAGGGGCTGCTCAGGCATTCGTTGGTGTTTTGACGCTTCACTCTGTCCACAACTGTAATATTAATTTTTGTATCGGTTAAGTTGCACAATGAACAGTGTATGAATCTAAATTTCCTGAATTCATTTGGTGCTTTTTTTTATGTGCTGTCACATAAAGAAGCACTTTTGCTTATGTAGTCAAAAAAACATATCTGTAGCCATTTTAACTTCATCAGAACTATCATCACATTAGTTTACTCCAATCATGAGTTCAATTTCGTATCTTTGGAAAATTACAAAATCAAATTGCTCACGAATATAAAGATTTGCAAGTATGTATTTATACCCCATGGAGCGATGTATGGTTAATGTTTGGCTTCTTTATGCCACTTTTCGAAGTAATACCTTCAAATGTTTCCAGTGGAAACGTGAATTGTCTTCATGCGAGAAAGCGAAAAACAGGGGACAAAAGTTTAAAGATCACTCAAAAAGACATAAAATCGTAGTAGCAAAATCGGCGTATCACTTTACCATCCTTGCTAAATAACAGGTTGAAAGTTAATGTGTCGTTTTATACAACAAATGAAAATGTTAAGTCTAAATGACCTGCACGTTTGACGGTGATTTACAGACGGAAACAATGTAAAAACATACCTTGTGCGTCCAGCTGATAAATAACGACACCTGCGACAAACAGGAAGAGACACTCCCTGTAATCACAGAGATAAACCAAAATTACTTTCTCGGCGCAGCTCTAAAAAGTGTCCTAGCAGACACAGTATACAAAACTCGTACCAACTGTAACGGTGGCCACTGAAAAGTAAAAAAAAATCACATCCATAGCAATCATGGTGACAAGCGATGCCGGAGTATAGCTTTAAGTAACGTCTTTAGATTTTTGTTGGTTGATTTAAAAAAAAAATGTAACAACTGTACCACCTAAGCTGTCGGTACCTGTAAAAACTTTGATTAATACTCGAAAACTTTTCTGTTTGAATGCGGTATCGAAAACATTTTTTCGGTCAAAACTTTTGACAATTTATCTCCAATTGCAAGCAAGCTAATACAAACTCTCTGACATTAACAAAACACAAGGTCAGCTATAATTTAGCTAGATACCGATCTGCAGAATAAGTTTGCAGTTAATAGGATTTTTTTCATCAATCAGTGACTGTATTAAAGGTAAGTACATGTACGTGCAAATTTTCGATGGCTATCACTCCATCTTGGTCACGGAGTGACCTAGTTCTCGACTATGGACTGATAGCCATCGAAAATTTGGAGGTACGTGTACTTACCTTTAATACAGTCGCTGATTGATGAAAAAAAAATCCTATTAACTGTGAACATACGTGACTAATGAATCTCTTCAACGAGAATAAGTTTGACCTTTACTTTAAGTCTGCGTGATAAACCATCCAGAAATATGACAGATCACATTAGTTCTCAATTTTGGGAACCCACGGAATTTGGTGTTTTAATACTTGTTGCTATTGCCATTTCAATTGCTAAAGAAATTCAGTAATTCATTGACAACAGCCGGTATCCTAGCATATATCTCTGAACTGGAGAAAGGCAAGACACATTCGTCATTAACTTCAGAATCTGAACATTTCGGGAGAGTGCATCATGTATGCACGAGTGATCTAGCGCAATGTTTTGTTTAACAATGCATTCTCTTTCAAGTGACCATAATAAAATTTTGGTAAGTATCATAAAATGTTAGATCCTTATGAATTCGGGTTGGATATAACGACGAGGATGATTGTAAGAAAGCCATGGTTTATATCCTAAAGAACAGTAGGAAAATTGATTTGTGGTATAGAATGTTACGTTGTAAATCGGGAGAACAGACAGCTCAAAGTCCTCCCCGTTCATTCATGCACGAGTGATTTGGTGCAATGTGTTGTTCAACAATGGATTTTCGTTTGAGTGACCAGTTACTTTTATTTTATTTTATTTTATTTCATTCTAAGCATTATGAAACATTTAATTCTATTGATTTCTTAAATTCTGGTTGGTTACTTCGAAGAGGATTTAAAAAAAGCAACGGTTCATATCTTGAAAGATGAACAGAACTTAGGGAAAATTGTAGAAAAATTTTACTTTGCCTATAGCTGCATTATCTAATTGATGAGTGTGACGCTTGTTTGCGAGCACCCTTCAGTGTTTTTCTCCATAGGAAAGAAGGGGAAGAGTTTTTAGAGAAAGTGACAAGTTACAATGGAAAATATATTGACTATTATTGCATCTTTATTCTCAAGTGTTAAAGGTTGTCAAGCAAAACATTGAATTAATCTTCACCAACTTAAAATCAAGTTAACGTGGCAGTACACTTAAAACTCTCTACACTCAATTTTGGTGCGGTCCATGGCGGTCATACACAGTTAACAGGGTGGGTGCGTCAAAATTGTGTTTGTGTTTGCGCGCGCGCGAGTGTGCGTCTGTGTGTGTGTCTGTGTGCGTGTGTGTGCGTCTGTGTGTGTGTGTGTGTCTGTGTGCGTGTGTGTGCGTCTGTGTGTGTGTGTGTGTGTGTGTGTATGTGTGTGTGTGTGTGTGTGTGTGTGCGGGTGTGTGCGTCTGTGTCTGTGTGCGCACGCGTGTGTGCGTCTGTGTATGTCTGTCTTTATGTGTATGATTTTTCTTCTCAAATGTAAGGAATGAAGGATGGAAAACTTTTATCTAGTGTCATTGAAAGAAAAAAAATTAATCATCGATGAAAATAATGTAGTTGAATCAACATACTTGTCAACCTAATCTTAGACTAGTATACATTTAAAAAAGTGAAATATACTCTCAGCACCCGAAACATGGTTTCATTAAAAATCCTAAACTACCAAACGCTGCGCATATTTTGCCAATGTCCTCAAAGGATTTTTAGGGCACTGGCAATACTCTAGTGACCAAAAATAGTTCTCAATTCAAACGCGTAATAATCTGCCACATAAATAGAAGTAAGCACTGAGCTAATGTCGAGCACGTAACTAACAAGATTGGGTACATTGCTTACGTGGCAATCTCATTGTACAGTCATGTCGTATTTTAATCTAAAGACAGTCAGTAAATATGCACATGGACAATGAAAATGTTACAGTAAATCTCAAGCAGTAAAAAAAAAATTAATACCTTTTGAGACTTGGCCAGATATGTCATTGTACATGGATGATTTTTCTTTACATTTGATGAACAGAAGCGGATAATCATGTACAAAACAAGGACAACTAGTAATATTCTCCTCTTAAATATCGCACAGTCATTTTAGGCGAAAGGTACTAGAAGTATAACCTGCACATGACATGTGTGTAATCAAAGATTAAATAAACTGACAGATTGTTACTTCTCGTAGTCTTTGAAAACAAACACATGTACACCTTTGTACGTGAGAGGGTTTGACCAGAAATTGGCCCCTTGCCAGTGACCGACCATGACACCACTGGGCGCAACGAACTAGCACATAACAAAAGGAGCTGAGGCAACCAAAAATGACTTCACACTGCTTGACATAAGGCAACAAAAAGTGGCCAAGTTGTCTTCGCGAGTTGCTCAGTACTAAATTTATGTTCATTTCCTGATTGCCTTCGGAAGTCTTGTAGATTTCTATCAAAATCATGTCAGTACATATTAAGCAGTGTCTACTTCATACAAATTGCTATTTTCATCCAGACTTCTTAGGAGAATTTGTTTCTCCAAAGCAATGAGTCCATGTGCATGTAGATGGTACCTTATAAGTGAGAAAAGGTATGACTCATCCACCTTTAAGGTATGCAGGTTTCGTTAGAACAGACAACTCAAATTCCTCCCCGTTTATTCATGCACGATTGATTTGGTACAAAGTGTTGTTCAACAATGGATTATGGTTCAAGTAACCAAAAAAGTTTTTAGGTAGTATCGTGAAACATTTAATTTTGTAGATTTATCGAATTCGGTTTGCTTATTTCGAAGAGGATGTAAGAAAACAACGGTTTATTTCTTAAAAGATGAACAGAAGTTAAGGAGGACTTGCAACAAAATGTTACTTTGCCTCTGGCTGCATTATCTAATTCATGGGTGTGACGTTTGCTTGCACGCATCCTTCAGGGTGTTTTCCTCGTCATGAATATATATGAGGGTAAAAGTTAAAGAGAAATTGATTGGTATATTACAGTCGAAATAAAGTTGAATACATCACTACACGTTCTAATGCTAGAATGTGTTGTCAAAACAAAAAAATAAAACGAGTCTTCATCAACTCAAAATTAAATGACATGTACACTTGAACCTCCCTATGTTCCATTTTTTTGGTCCGGTCCACTTGGGCGTACATGATAACAGGGGGGGGATGCATCCAGATTGTGCTTCTGTGCGCGTTTGCGTACGTGCGTGTGTGTATGTGTGTATGTGCGTTTGTACCTTCGCGTGTGTTTATGTGTGTACAGGTGTACATGTGTGTACACGTGCATGTGCGTGTGTTTGTGTATGTGTGTATCTGTTTGTGTCTGTGTGTCTGTGTGTGTGCGTGTGCTTGTGTGTGTGTATGTATCTGTTTGTGTGTGTGTGTGTATGTGTGAGTGTGTGTGTGTATGTGTGTGTATGTGTGTGTGTGTATGTGTGTGTGTGTGTGTGTGTGTGTGTATGTGTATGTGTGTGTATGTGTGTGTGTATGTGTGTGTGTGTGTATGTGTGTATGTGTGTGTGTGTGTGTGTGTATGTATGTGTGTGTGTGTGTGTGTGTGTGTGTGTGTGTGTGTGTGTTTGTGTGTGTGTGTGTGTGTGTGTGATTGTGTTTGCTTAAAGATTTTTTTATCAAATGCAAGGACTTGCCCGTGTGTGTGTTTTCGCGCGCGTGATTTGAAAAAAAAAATTGCGCTTGTCTCTCTTTTTTTGTGCGTGCGTGCGTTGGTGAGAAACAAAGTGTAGCAAAAATTTACCAGGTTTTATCGAACGAAACGACGTAACAACTCCAACTCCTCTCCTAAAGAATACCGCAAAATAACTGTTAAGTAGCTTAAGTTTGTAACTGGCCGGTCAAAGTCATCCGTGTCTTTTATACATGTCAGATCTCTGTTGTTACTAGAACAGTTTCAATCCTGTTAGAAATAAACTGACATCGCCACACCATGATTTCAAGATAATTTTTTTAATTAAGTTTAGATGGACATTTGTTCTTATTTGGCCAACAATATAATTGCTGTAGTGGTCTACACGCTGTTTATACCCATATAATTCAATATTTGGTCCACATTACTGTAAATATCTAGAAGTTTTTAGGGGGCAGGACCCTTGGTGGTAGAAAGCCGTACCCAGGAGAGATGGCTCACTTGGTGTAGACATGTGTAAGCAGATATCTATTCAAGTACAAATAAGTCGGTCTAAGTGAGTAACGTGTTCTCTAGTGGCAAAAGCTAAATTCACGCTTAGTTTCCGATACATGCTTTCAGTAGAAAATTTCTGACCTAAAAGTGCAGCACAAATTCTGTCATTGTTCCTTAAAGTAGTTTATCAGGGCATTGAAACTACTCCAGTAGTTAACACTGGCACGGCTCCAGTGACACTGGCGACAGCGGTTTTTACAGCAAAACACGACATAATGGGCAATTGATGCTAATGAGTACGGAACTGACAAGATCGCGTACTTTTTCTTGGTTAATACATAACGATCTCAATGTATACAATTATACCGTAACCCTTTTTAGACAGCCAGTAAAAGTACACAGGAACAAACAAACTTTATCTTTGTATATCGTACAGATAAAGTTATAACACGTCACATGTACACAGGTCCGGTTTCGTCCGGGGTGGTGGGACAACCACTCTGTCAAAAGTACTAAGTCGTACAAATATTACATAGATTATCGTTGTAACTATAGTGAATACTAAATGAATTATTTGCAAACATTTCTCATGCGCGCACGGAGATGAAAACAATAGTTGACAAGATATTAAAGTGCAAGTAAGACTTTGTAGCTCGCTGGTCAAAATTACTCGTGTATGAATAATCTAAGAGGAGGAAATGACCTTCGTGCACAGTTTCACTCCTTTTCGTCATGATTTTAAGATAAAAGTTGGTATTTTTTTTCCAATCTAGCTTGGGTAGACGTTTGCTCTCACCTGGTTCACCATGGAGTTGATCTAGTGTGTGGGTTTGTCTTAGATCTATGATACATTATACCCTGCAGTTTAATGTATGGTTACCCCCACCAACTTACCCCACTTAACTGAAAATATTACTGATCTAGAACTCTTAATCTGGCACTGAAAGACATCAAGAATTTAAGAAAATATATATCTCAGTTCTTACTCACTTCATTTTTGAAGTTGTCACCTGCGGACCTGTGGATGTATCCCCGGTCCGGTCCCCGGCAGTACTGACTTGGCGCGCGCGATACGTTTATTTTGGACTAACCAGCTATCTGTCAATCATCTCCTGCTCGTGGGCGTGGCTTATGTCTGATCATCGACGAAAGATTTGTCTGCATGTTGCACTGCGAATATTATTCAATATTTTGAAGATTAGTAGATGCTACAAAATATTTTGTGAAATTTTGGTATAATGTTAACACTACATAAACGTCACAAACTTTAGATTTGACAATACGTACAAGGTCACGTGACTTCACACACGTCACGTGATTTTTGGTTGGGTGGTGGGGCAACAACTCTGTCAAAAGTTATAAATTCCACAATTAATGCACAGGTTGTCCTTGAAATTTTAGTAAATACTTATTCAGCTATTTAAAAATGTTCTTTTACTTTACGCACAGCAATGTAAAACAGGGGTAAATATGATATCAAGGTATAACTACGACTAACTTTAGCTCGCTGGTTCATTCACTCGTTTATCACTAATTTAAAAGAAGGAAATGACCTACAGGGCAGATTTTTACCACACTAGAGCACGTTGACCCCTGTTCACAATTGCAATAATATCGCCAGGGCAAGATTTAAAGATTAAAAGTAAAAAACATGTTTTGGTAAACCTTTTGTTGGAGTCGACTTTTTGTCAAATTTACTACGATATGAATTTATACTAGTGATCTTGCGTGCACTTAGTTACAGCAGACTATACATTGTTCTCCATTTGGCTAAACTTGCCCCGTTTTACTGGTAACATTGCTAATCTAGCGAAAAGTACACCTGGTGGTAGACAACCGTACACGGGAGAGATGGCACAAGTGCAGACATGTTTTCTATATTTATCTCAATTCAAGGACAAGTAAGTGACAACTACGTGACTAATGTGTTTACCGGCAAATTAGCTAATAGATCTTCAGACCGCCGGAATAATTGCCGCCTGGAGCAGTTATGTCATCTGTCACTCATACATATTTCTTTCTTTTTTCCATTCCATACATAAAGTGAGAAATATGGACCACCGGACAGTCCAAAAAGAAAGGCTAGCTGCCACAAGCTTATGACTAAACTTGTCGGTAAAAGTGCTTGTAGTTGCTTGTGCCTTAGTTTACTATTGTCTCATTCAGGTTCGGTTAGGTCAGGTTATGTGCCTGGAGTCAAAATTTCAAGCGTTAATGGCACACCTGGTCATTACCTACACTGAATGAACTGGCCTCTGCCAATGCAACAGTGGGTTCCTTACTCAAACATCTTTATCAGTCAACGTACAAATTTGTACCGTAGAAATGTGTCCAATTCATGAGTTTGCAAATGAATCCTATTTCTTCTTTGATGTTATTATTGTTGCTTTTGCAAACTAGATCTAACAGTATTGATAAGGTGTTAAAGATGACCTAACAGGTCAAGAAACAATGGTTGCAAACGCTGCTGACGATAACGTACGCACTAGTTCGACAAGTGTGTTAGGCGATAATTTGACTTATGTACGTGTGAGTCTGAGCGTTGTACAATTCGTCTAGTCCATGACTTGCAACTTTGACGACTTGAATGAGAAAAAAAATTGAAGGGATTAATTAAGCTATATTACAAAACACTATGTCATATCAAGCATCTCAAAAATGCATCTTGATATCAAATCAATTTTCTCATCTCGTCAGCATATGTTAAAGTTACCCTTACATCTGTGCAGATGCTTTTGGGGTGGCGCCCATCTCCATTTCGAGTAGCCCTTGGGCCACACATGTGCAAGCCACTACAGCAGGGGGCTGGTCCGCTGGTAGTGATGTGTGTTTAACTTCCATACTCTTTCTCTTTAGTGCTGAGTGCTAAGCAGCATGTACCATTTTTAAAGTCTTTGGTATGACCCGGCCGGGGTTCGAACTCACGACCTACCGAATGCGAGGCGAACACTCTAACCACTAGGCCATTGCACCGGTCATATGTATTACACTTTTTTTGTGATTGAATGTTTGAAAATAGCCATCATTTCGTGCACTGCTCAAGATTCTAAAACGTTTAAGACCCTTAATAGCGTCACTGAATTTTTGAATTATGCAATAGTATATAAACATCAGAAGCTCAGTATGTTTCTATTTGCTACACATATGGTCACATGACGTCACACGGGCCACCATTCGGCCGGGGTGGTGGGGCAACCACTCTGTCAAAAGTAGCAAATTATACAAACATTACATAGATTATCGTTGAAGTTATAGTGGATACTAATTGAATCATTTGTAAAGAGTTCTTATATGCACACACGTAGATGAACACAATGATTGACAAGATTAAGGTGTAAGTAAGACTCTGTAAACGACTGGTCAAAATCACTCACCTCACCTCACCTCACCGGTCCCATAGCCTCACCGGCCGTAGGGGCAGCACTTCCATCAACATAAGTTTTCCACCCTTGTCTGTCCTCAGCCAAGGTTGCCAGATGGTGGATTGTTTGTCCCGTCCATTCTTTCAAATCACTAGTCCAAGTCCGACGTGGGCGTCCCCTAGGTCTTGGACCCTCCGCCCTTCCTTGGAGTATAGTATGGGTCAGAGTACCCTTTGCTCTTGTGGCATGGCCAAACCATTGTAGTTTCTTCGTGTATGGCTAATCTAAAAGGAGGAAATGACCTTCGTGCACACGGGAAAAGTTTGACTCCTATTCGCAATAACGCTGATATCACTACGTTATGATTTGAAGATAAGAGGTTCTTTTCTTTTCAATTTACCTGGGGTAGACTTTGTACTCATTTGGTTCACGATAGAGTTGTGATTTACACGTGCAGATGAGCCTCAGATGTATGATCGGTTATACCCTGCAGTTTAATACATGGTTAAAATTTACCAAAGTAATTGGAAATATTGCTTATCTAGGCCACACCAATTTAATTTCTTGGTTCACGGATTCGCTCGCTCCAATTTTTTGGAAAATAAAATAAAAATAAAAATTACCACTGAGCAAATTTTCACCATTAATGAAATTATTCACGAACTTTCTGGTGTAGCAAATTGGCCTTTATATTATAAGCTCCTTAAAAATGTGGGTATTATTATTGCAGTTATATTTTTCATTCATGAAGAATGGGAAAAACATAAAAAACTGACACTACTTTTGTAATTTTCAATAAACAGGTGCTGTTACTGTACAATAGTTTTTTTGTACCTTTTTCAAGCTGAATTTTTATTCTTTATGTTTTGGATTAGCCCTTACCTTTACCCTGACCATTTTACAATTTTTATTTTTATTTCGCCCTCTCGCTCCATATTTTTATGAAAAAATCCGTGAAACAAGAATTTAAATTCGTGTGGCCCTAGAACAATTTGGCGGGCAGGACCATTGGTGATAGAAAGCCGTGCACGGGAGGGATGGCACAAAAGCGAACAGGTGTAAGCAAAGATCTATCCAAGTACAAATAAGTGGTCCTACGTGGGAAACGTGTTCTCTGGCAACTTAGCGATTAGATTGACAAATCGCCGGAAGAGATTCCGCCTGGAGCAGTTACAGCATTCTTCACTCGTACAGCGTGCTTTGTCCCCATACATTGAATGGGTGAGAAAAACAACCGGCCAGTGGCGTGCTTCTCTCTCTCTGCATGCGTGTTTGTGTATGTCTACGCGTCTGTGTGTGTGTGTGTGTGTGTTTGTGTGTGTGTGTGAGTGTACATGTCATTGTGTGTGGTGTGTGTTTGATTTTGTACGCTGTTTTTATTTGCGCGTGCGGGCATGTGTGTTTCTGTATGTCTACGTGTGTGCGTGTGTGTGATTGCGTAATGGTTTTCTCTCGAATGTAAGGAAGTGCGCGTGTGTGTGCGTGTGTTCTCGCTGGCGTGTATGGTGCATGCGCGCGTGTCTGTGTGTGTGTTTTCGTGCGTGCGTGTGTGGCTGTTCGTTTGCATGCAGACTCTTTTCCAACTCCTCTTCAGTAAATATCACTCAAATGTAGCTTAATCAACAGACTATCCATTCAACCCCACGCCCCCCCCCCCCCCCCCCCGGCCAGGGAATGCCAAAAAACCCAGTCTGGATAAGGTTAACGTGAGATTTTAGATCCCCCCCCCCACTGTTGACTGAATTCTGGTGTAATTTCAACAATATGTATATTGTATATTATAAATGTTAGAAACGTTATTTTTGTATATCGTACAGATAGGGTCACATGATGTCATACAGTTGACGTTTCGGCCAGGGTAGTGGTACAGCCACTCTGTCTAAGGTAGAGTAGATCATACAAATATTACACATGTTATAGTGAATACTAATGATAGCAAATATTGATTAGAAGAGAACTATTTGTAAAGATTCCAAATGCACAAACGGAGATGAAGAACAAAATGATTGAAAAGATTTCAAGTCGCGAGTAAGACTCTGTAAAAATCACTCATACACTGTCAAAATCACTCGTGTATGGCTAATCTAAAAGGACGAAATGTCCCTTTATCCAGGTCAGATCTCTGCGCACACGTAAGAACAGTTTTACTCCTGTTCGCAATAACACTGATGTCGGCAGGCTACAATTTGATGATAAAAGAGTAAAAAGGTTTTAAAAATTACGCTGAGATAGATCTTTGTTCTCATTTGAATCTCATTTGATCTACACATGTGGGGTTGCCTCAGATTTATGATAGGTTATACCTGCACTCCATTTGGTCGACCTTACCCCAACTTTACTGGTAATATTGCTAATTTAGAACTGTGAAACGAACAAGAGACTTGGTAGCCGTACACGGGGGGGGGGGGATTGCTGAAGTGCAGACAATGTCGTGTATGCACAGATCTATTCAATGACAAGTAAATGGCCTTACTATTGTCTCTTACGGGTAAGGTTAGGTTGCTAATAGGTACCTGGGGTGACAATTTCGAGCGTGAATGTGCACATATGCTCTGAATTGACCGATATCTGTCAATGCTCAGCGGATTTCTTACTCAAGCTTTAGCAACCAAAGTACAAATGTCTCTAAGTTAGTAAACGACGTCTTGAACCCCGCCAAAATCATTCAAGACATGTTCTCAACCTGGCGTTCCATGCCTGGCCTCTGATATTCACATTAAGTGTTTTGAATGGAATAAAACAATAAAGAAATCATAATGGAATAAACCAATTGAAAAAGTTAGTTCAGTCGCTTTTAATTAAACCTTGATTTTTAAATTACGAACAGTGTCATTTCAGGACAGATCCGTTCAAGGACAAGTAAGTGGCTCTACGCGAACAAAGTGTGTTTGACGTCATAAAACCCGCCGAAATCATTCAAGTCATTTTCCTAACCGGCGCTCCATCGCTGGCATCTGATATTCACATTCGGGGTTTTTAAATGGGGGGGGGGGGGGTGACTATACAAAGGCTTACAGTCAGTGTATACGTATAGATTTTTTAAGGTACAGACAGATTTTTTAAGGTACAGACAATAACATCGAGGGACAGCTCAGTTCAAGGACAAGTGAGTGACCCCACGTAAACAACTATTTTTTTCTGGTAGATTAGCAAATAGGTCTTCAAAAAGCTGGAATTAATGTGGCCTGGAGCAGTTACTCGATCTGTCACTCATACAGATTTCTTTGACCCCCCCCCCCCCCCCCACACACACACACACAAACTGTGAAATATGGACCAACGGCCAGTCCCAAATGGAAGGGCTAGCCTGTTTGTCAGACGCAACCCCAAGCTTATCACTAAACTTGTCAATGAAACTGCTCGTAGTTATTTGTGCCTCCTCTTCTCCTCCCACGGGTAACCTTCTACTACGGTAAGGGTAGTTAAGGGTAGGTGTCTGGGGTCAAATTCTTTAGCCCTCATGTCACACCTGGCCAATACCTGCACCAACTTCTGTCAACGCTTTAACAGCGGATTTCTTACTTCAGCATCTTTTTCATTAGAAAGTACAAAATTAAAGTAGAGCATAGAATATCTATCGAATATTTATGGATAAATCCTATTCATTTTACATTGTATTAATTGTACCCCACAGCTAGTACATTTATCAGTATTGACACGGACGACTTCACCTGTCAGGAAACAATGGCTGAAGATAAAGTACTAGTTGGACAAAGCACTTAGTCAGGTGATAATTTGGATTGTGTACGCGTGAGTCTGAGCATTGCGCAGTACGTCTAGCTCCAGAATTTCAACTTACGGCAACTTTGACGATTTAGCTACAATTGAAGGAAACCATTCTGCATTTCTGCTAAAGACTATTTTATGTTAACGGTCCCTAGAATGCGTTTTTATGTCAAGTCTAGATTCTTTTTCATATTACACCGGTACTTGTAACTTATAAAGATTCCTGCAATAGTTTCGAAGCAGCCGCCATCCTGTGACCTCATTGGGGAGAGCCAGTAGACTGTACCAAAACGCTTAAATGGGGGGGGGGGGGGTGCATCAGCTTTTCATGTCATTTAATATTAATCCCCAAGCAGGCCTTGTGGTTGGTCAAGTATTGATAGGCCAAACAATACGGCTCTAGTCCATAGATACTGTCTTGCTAACCGTCATATCTGCTTAGACATTTTAAATATCACGCCTTCCTGATGTGTGACTTGTAGAATTTACCACCAGCAGACAAAGTAAAGCTCATACTTTTTTTCACGGTCCAAAAGATCACGTTTCCTGAGGATTCCGTGTACTCACTTATATAGTGAAATCTCAAAACTAAAAATATCTATCAATATATTTCAAGTAAAAAGTGCGATTTACTAGTTCAATATCAACGATCAGTTACTAGTAGTTGGTTTTGAAAACCTACAAAGATTTATCCTCGCACTGCGTAACAGGTTCTAACTTTCAGCGAACGTTGCCCTTGAGTACCCTGATGAATGACGTCATGAACATTTAAATTATTTTCTCAACCAGGCACTCCATTGCTGGAATCTGATTAATATTCACATTTAGGGTTTTAGACGAGAGGCTGGTTATAAAGATTTTCATTGTAAAGTTGTCTTAAATGACAAATTAGTGACAACGCAATTTAACAAAAGCTCCATTCAAGAATAAGTAAATGGCCTAACACGAACAACGTGTTCTCCGGTCCGGGTCAGACAAATTAGCAAATATGTTTTCAGACCACCGGATTAAATGCCGCCAGGAGCAGTTATTTCATCTTTCACTCGAACTGATTTCTTTGCCCCCCATATATTTAATGAGAAAAATTGACCACCGGACAGTTTCAAATAAAAGAGCTAGTCTGAAGTTTGGCGCCACCACAAAATAATCACCAACCTTGTCAGTGAAATTGCTCGTAGTTAGTTCTGCCTTTTTATTCTCTTGGATTGGGTCCTACATGGGGTCATGTTAGGTCAGATTAGGTGATTGGCGTCACAATTTTGAGGCTCATTTTTTGGAGCATAACTGTACAAACCTGACCATTGCTTAAATTGGTTTGACCGGCCTCTTTCCCTATTTAAAAGTGGTCCTTTATTCACTTTATCTGTAAAAGTACAAATGTAGAACGTAAGAATGTGTCTAATACGTCAACTTACAAGATACATTTTATTTCTTCTTCAATGTACTGATTGTATCTATCCCACAGTACATTTACCAGCATCGGCACAGATGACCTAACATGTCAATAAACAATGGCTGCACACGCTGATGAAGATATCGTACTAGTTCGACAAGTGAGTCAGACGATAAATTGACTTATCTACGTGTGGGTCTGAGCGTACTGCAATTCTTATAGCATCAACCTACATACAGTAGAAGCCGCTTAATTGCACGACTTATTTGTCAGTGAATTTGGTGCAATTATCCGGCTGGTTATCTAGCTGGACGGCACGGTTTGGGATTCTGGGATTCCGTACAGTTAACAGAAGTGTGCGTTAATCCGTTGTGCAATTAACTGGCTTCCACTATATAGCAAAAAATGCCTATTCTCTGATTGGTTGACAGCTTGTTTGTGGCGAGAAAGTGGGGAGGGGGGGGGGCATTACCTTTCCCTGCCATCGTGACTTGTGTGCCATGATAACCTTGTAATCTCTAAGCTGACCTTTGATATTTCACTCTTGAATTGTGTTCGATCTGACATAATCCTTATTATTATAGATAACTTGATGTAATAATCTGTATCTCTGTTACTAGTATATCCTATTTGAGTGACCCTTACCGCCCTCGTGACCTCAATGAAAAGAGCTTTTCGTGGATAGATAAAGGTAAAAAAACACCGGAGGTTTCATTTGGGTTCACCTGCGGTTACCTGCAGCTTTCCGTATTAAGCACGCGGAATACGTCCTTATTTTTGAGGTCACTTGAGCCAGAAAAAGAGGACAAAGCTAATATGACGTTAAATAGACATCTTTTGTTTGGGGAGAGCTACACCTCAAGTGCGTTTAAGAACCCACCACATCTTTCGAAAAAAATAGGTACATCCCCCGGTGTGCGATAGAGCAAATCCTTCTGTCTGGCGTTGGATATCCACGTCAAATTGCCCGGGTATGCAGGCCTGGGGTACTTCCATACCGTATCAGCCACACAGTGATTTACATCATTTACCCGGACTGGAAACCTGGCGCATCCCCGTCTTGTATTCAGCTAGAAGAAAGGGTATACCATCCTGTAAGGGGCGGTATAACCCCATCGGTATTATATGACATTGTATGTCTCCAATGCAACTATTACTACTACTACTAAGTTACCCCTCGCCAGAATCCGTGCAGCATGACTTGTGTGGAAACACAGCATCTAAGTCGCTGTCAAAAGTCATGCAAATAAGCTCTTTTGAGATAAGATTTCCCCAGTCCTGTGTCTTCGAAATTTTCTTATTTTGGATACATATTCGAATTACAGGTCATTGAGTAAGAAAATTGGTTTTTCGACCGTATTTCCGCAGAAAAAATCGTTTGAAGGAAATGTTGAAAATCCCTATGGCGGAAAGCTTGATATTACTGTCACTATTTATGACATTTATTTACTATCCGTATCATATAAAATACTAGGATCTACAGTCAAATGTAGGAGCTTTATAAATAAAATATTTAGATTTCTGGTCACTGAACCCTTTTTCCAAAGCAACAAACTGGACGTGTTTCAGGAAACATTAAAACAAAACACTTCTATAACGGCACACAGTGAACAGTAAAGCATTAAAAGGACAAGACTTGATTCAATGTTGGGTACACATATGCTCTATGTTTTCATTTTACTAGTGTCTAATTTTTTAGGATTTTACCATTCGTGTTGTATCTTCGCTTCCTCACAGACCGTGCGAGACCAAGTAAACTGATACCATCCCTTACAGTGGAAATTTGCCGCCGGCTATTAAACAAGAATAGTCTGAATATCAGAATGCATTGTTCTGCAGAACAGCTGTGCAAGAATGTAGCCATTTAAAAGTATTGTCATTCTTTTTAGTGCTCTAGATTCATATAAACATGTAACTAAGAAATGATAAGTCTGGTAAAAGTCTGGTAAAAGAAGTCCATACAGACGCCGCCAACAGACATCGGAGCAAAGCTGGCTCTGTACCGATAGTCACTGTTAACTCGGAGGTGTGTATGGAGGGATGTGTTGAGCTGACTGACTGGCAGCTCGTCGCTGATGCTTAGGGATCTACCGGTCGAATACACAAAATGCAGGTAAGTGGCAAATAGTTTCGCGTAGGGGTGGGTAAAAAACCTTTTTTTTTCTTATTGGACCAGTCCGGAAAAACCGGACCTGAAAAAAATCAGCAGACCGGATGTTGGACCTATTAGAAATAAACAGATTATATGATCAGGCATTCACACGTTTCGGGCTTACCGGTCGAAGAAGATAACAAGACCGAATCAGAGTCATAGTCATTTCTACAAAGTTTTACAGTCAATAGTGCAAAGACAGTTTTGCAGGATTTTAAAACGTCAGTGAGAGTCAAATACTCCACAAAACGTATCTCTTTATTTGTAACGAAATGGACCATTGTTTTCGGCACCACCCATTCACATGTTTTCACATACTTAATCAAGTCCAGATACCTGCAGCTGGAACTGATCCTTTGAATCTGAACCAGACCTGTAGCTGAATTTTCTGTGCCGGTACCCATCCCTAGTTTCTCTTATGAAAGGTTTGGGTACGAACAAACAGGATGTATTTTGGAGGCGGTGCGAAGAAGAACGCAGCCGTAATGCTATTGCATTTCTTTGTTGCTGCCTACACAGCGTTAGATGGCTACGGCCAGGATATTCCTCGTTGTAAGACAGATAGATGGCTAAAATGTGTGCCTGTCACAAACAAGCCGGGAATCCCATTCGTTGAAACGTCTGGCGCACATGTATGTGTCAGGTGTAAGGCCCCAAACAAGGGCATTCCCTCTGGAAGTCCGTTTCATTTCCTTACTAAGGCCGAACTTGTTGCAATAAGAGGGTACCCATTCAATGTCCTGTCGGCAAACAACCTGACACAGATCGACCATTCTGTTTACACTCTGGCTTTGATAGATGCAGAAATTACTGATGTGGAGAATGATACTTTTGCAGGGTTTTCCCTCAACAGACTGTCCCTAGATTCCAACAGGTTAACACATGTCAAGCAGGCCTGGTTTACTGGCATAGAGCGGCTTCGTATGCTGATTCTATCCAACAACAAAATCAAGCATATAGATCCAGGGAGCTTCGCGCAGCTAAAACGCCTACATCATTTGGACCTTGAAAACAACCTATTACAGACTGTGGACTCTGCATGGCTCCTTGGACTGAAAAGTACAAAAATCATGTATCTTGGGTTGAATAAGATCAACAGCATTTCCCCGAGGTCATTCCAACACATACAGCTAAACTGGCTAGACCTGAGTGGTAATGATCTGTCATGCTTGGATTGGGAGGTGTTTCGGAGACATCCTTCGCTGACAATGCTCCGTGCCAGCAGTGGCGTGTTATCATCTGTTGATGATAAAAAGCCACATGAAATGATGTGGAACCTACATCGATTGGTCAATACAATGAGTGGGTCATCAACATTGGTTGTTGAGGTGCCCCAATTCCTCTTCTGTGCCAGGCACCATGCTTATGAGCTATCGTTTGGGTGGATGTTCCATTCAGCAAGCACTGTTTCCAGTAACTTAGATTTGGGACTTGTCGACCCTGGAATATCATGCGGTGCTTTTGATCGTTCTCTAAGCATGATCTCCATCCAGGCCCCTGCAGTTGTCCTGGCCACTGACGACTCTCTGACAGGCAAACTTGTCCCCAATACACTTGAACAGTGCAGGCAGGTTTGGAAATACAATAGGGGTATTGCTATAACAGTGGGTCGGGATGACAGAAATTTCTTCCGACTAATTTCCACGAAGACGGAGACAGGGAATCTACCTTTTGAAGGTGTTGCCATGTCACTCGGTCAGACACAAGACGCGAGCACACTTACCACCACAGAGTCTGGATGCAGCCCAAAGCACACCAACTATACAAACACCACGCATAATAATACAGAAAACATCACCTGTATTCTGCTCACCAGGGATAAACATACGGAGTTGTTCGTCACCGTTCCTCCAGTCCAATGCCAGACACACATAACACCAACCACTTACAGAACAGACACATACAAGTCTAGCAGTCAGGCAGAAAACGAAGTTACGTTTTTAAGACCGAAAGATAACTCTACACTGCAGGTGAATAACGTCATCAGATCTGAACCAGAGGTACGTACAGCAACAAATTATGTTCTTAACACTGCTTTTGTTTTGGTGGAGGTTTGTCTAGTGGTGATGGTTGTGGCGTTTGCATGGAAGTTGCTCTTATTAAGGATAAACGCTAAGGATAAGACGGCCAGCGACGACGCACATGTTTGGACAACCCCATCTGAGGTTACCTCCACCGGCTTGGTGAGGTCGCTTTCCCTCCCTACATGTTCACGCAAGATGGCGTCGGATGACGTAGCCTCCTGTAGGTCATTGCCCGCTGTCTTGCATTCCATCGAACCTACTTACAGCGAGATCCCAGATGACTTAGCGGCTGCTCATAGGCCTTTGCCAAGTCTTCCTCACACATACTGGGAGATCCCAGATAACATAGCAGCTGCTCAGAGGCCTCTGCCTGGTCTCCCACATACATACTGGGAGATTCCAGATGACGCCATCTCTAGGGTGGTACGGCCTTCTTCTCTCCCTGCAGTACCATGCACACGAAGGGGCGACCCAGACGATGCGGTATCCTGTAGGTCATTGCCGGCTGTTACTCTATCGATCAAACCCACCTACAGTGAGATCCCAGATCACCTAGCTGCTGCACAGCGCCCCCTGCCGTCTCTCCCGTGCACACCCTGGGAGACCCCAGATCATGACGCCGCTGCACAGCGCCCTCTGCCTGCCCTGAGACATACCTACAGTGAGATCCCGGATGATGAGGAGAGTGGACCCATTCCTTTCTATGCTGACGCTGGGTTTTCTCATCATGTCGTCACAAAAACGTACCAGACTCGATGGGCCTTCAGGGATAACACCACTACTTCTAACAGACACCGATCTGGAAGATCCATTGCCCCATATGGAATGGCTGAAGAAACCAAAGCCCAGCCAAACAGCTTCTACAAAATGGCCGCTGAGTTCCAAGCAATGAGAGACCGTAGAAATCTGAGGAGAGCCCGGGTATCTCAGTCTGCTGACCGGGGTTTGAGAACCTACGTCAACGCTTTCCAGTCCAGAGTTCAAAATGTCGACTTCCCCATATTGTCCGATACCCAATGGTCTTTGGGAATCTCAGAAGATGGGACCTGTGCCACACCACGGCGCGCGTCCCTCCCCCTTGTCACACTACCTAACACGTACTGGCCATGGGAGTTACCGGGTGAGGGAACACATAACACACTACGACGGGCGTCCCTCCCTCTTGTCACACCGCCTAACACCTACTGGCCTTGGGAGTTACTGGGGAAGGAAACACATAACACACCACGGCGCGCATCCCTCCCCCTTTTCACACCACCTAACACCTACTGGCCATGGGAGATATCGGGAAATAAAAACCCGTAACACACCACTGCGCGCGTCCCTCCCTAATGTCATACTGCCTAACACCTACTGACCATGGCATATGCCAGGTGAGGGAACATGTACAACACCACAGCACGCGTCCCTTTCTCCCGTCACAGTGCCTAACACCTACTGGCCATGGGTGATATCAGGTGCGGAAACCCGAAACACACCGCGGCGTTCGTCCCTCTCCCTCCCCACACTGCCTAGCACCTATTGGCCATGGGCGATATCAAGGAAGGGAACAAGTAACGCGGTACGAGGTTCGTCCTTTCGCGTTGTCACACTGCCTTACACCTAGTGGCCATGGCAGATTCCAGGGCGGGAAACAAATAACACATAATCATGCAGCCAAAAGCACACTACTCATACAAACGCCACACATGACGATACAAAAACCATCACATGTATTCTGATCACCAAGGATGAATACATGGACCAATCCTCCGATTCAATACCAGACAGACACAGCACCAACCACTTACACTGACCACACTGACCACACAAGCAGTCTGCCACATTACTCTGGACACACAGAAAAATACTACACATCTTCAGAACCGGGAGACAACTAGACCTGAGGTACTTCTAACAACAAATCTCATCTCAGTTATCGTCTCGGCAGTGATTAGTCTGGTCGTGTTGGTTCTTGTAGTGTTGGTAGGGAAGCTGTGCTCATCAAGGTCAAACGTTGAAGATGCGAGGACCATTGGCGACGCACGCATTTTGGCAATCCATCCTGGGGATGCTTTGCCCGACTTGCTGAGGTCGGCTTCTGTCCCTGCATGCTTAAACAAGATTGCTTCGGATGACGTAGCTTCTTGTATCTCATTGCCCGCTGTCCTGAATTTCATCAAATCTACTTACTGTGAGATCCCTGATGACGCAGCCACTGCGCAGAACACATGTTGGGGGATCCCAGATAACATGCCGTTGCATGGTCTCCCACACAAATACCTGGAGACGCCAGATCCCGATACCACTGCTGAGTCTCCTCTGCCTGCTCCACAACACACCTACAGTGAGATCCCGGATGATAAGACGAGTGGACCAATGCCTATATATGCTAATGATGCAGAGGTCTCGCTCCATGTCGTTACTAATAGGGGGCAGAGTCGACGGTGCTTTCGGGATAACACCGCTAACTCTAGCAAACAAGGATCCTTTGCCACTTATGGGTTGGCTGAGCACACCAAAGCCCCAAGTAACAACTTGTATAAAAGGGCCCCTGTGGTTGAAGGCATTAGGGTCCGTAGACATCCGAGGACAGCTTTGGTATCCCAGCCTGCTGACCAAGCTTTGAGAACCTATGTCAACGTCACAGATGCTATACTGTCCAGAGGTCAAAATGTTCCGAAAACTCATATTGACGTCCTCACAATGCCTGATGCCCACTGGCCTTCTGAGCTCAAGAAAGAGGGAACCCGCATCACACTACGGCGCGCTTCCCTACCCCTCATAACCCTGCCCAACACCTACTGGCCATGGGAGTTACCAGGGGATTAAACAATTAAGATACAACAAGCTCAAGGTGCGTCCCTCAATGTTGCCTCCCTGCCTAACATCTACTGGCCATTTGAGGTAGGGGAACCCTATCCACATTACGGCGTAAGTCCCTCCCACTTGCCACACAACCTAACACCTACTGGGAATGGGAGGTTCAAGATGGGGAAACACATGACACAAAATGACGTGAGTCCCTCCCACTTGTCACACCACCAAACACCTACTGGCCATGGGAGTTAATAGGTGAGGGGAAAAGTAACATATCACGACGTTCGTCCCTGCCTTTTGTCACACCTCCAAACACCTACTGGCCATTGGAGTTACCAGGTGAGGGAACCCGTAGCACACTACGCCGCGGGTCCCTCCCTCTTGTCACACCACCTAACACCTACTAGCCATCGAAGTTACCAGGTAAGGAACCCCGCATCACAACACGGCGTACGGCACACCGCCTTACACCTACTAGCAATAGAAATTCGTGGAGAAGGGAACCTGTAACAAACCATAGAATCCAATCTACGCCCATTACCCATGACTGACTTTCTTTAGCCATTTTCATCACATTACAGAGTACAAAATAACATTTACAAAGAACAATAAGTTGTTTTATATCTTTTCATTTGTCACATTGATGTTGACCGATCCCCAAATTTAAGGTAGAAGAAGTTATGAATATTGGCTCAGTCAGAAATGTCTTCTGAGAAGGACCACATGAAATATTTCGTTGAATCAACACCGCAAACAACCTTTACATATTTCGCCTCCTTGGAGGTACTGCTTCTGGTAAGTCTGCCTAGCTGTTTGTCGGTCTTTTTCCCGATAGTTTTGACAAACAATTACGTAATAGACACTGCGTGAATATGATGATATTTGCAGCTGAACCATTTTTACCATACTTCTTTTTCCTTAAACCTTATATGTTATTGATTTTAATGGGATCTGTCTAAAAGGGGAAAACTTAACCATAAAAAGGAATTCTAAAACTGAATGCATGGCTTTTATTGTGTCTGCCAATTTGTGTCTGTTTTTCCGGACATTTGGCAATATCTTTATAAGCTCTGTGTGGATTGTGGTGATATTTGGTGTGTTGAGTAGTCTTGGGAGCAGGAGGCATTGATTCTGGATCTCATGATGCTTTCCTATGTACAACAGCAGATCTTTATTTTTGAAAAATTTATTCCAGACATTGCTTGATTGTTCCAGACATGTCATGGTCTTTTGTGTTTTCAGGTAACATTTGTATTTTAAAAGCCGTGCCCCCGCTTTGTAGTTTGTTGCAAACTACATAGTGGCTTACTTTAATGAAAATCTTTCAAAGAGGATAACTGAAAAAAATGACTAATTTTCATAATGTAAATTACGTGGGTAATTTAAACCTAGACGGACGCAATGAAATGCAAATTTTGCCAATTCGTAATTATATTGCATAGTCAAAAAGGAAATACATGAAATATAAACATCTAACGTCAATATTTACGGCATGAAAATAAGTAAAGATATCGGAATTCTAAAAGAAAAAGTAGCAATGATGCAAGTAATCTTTAAAACTCACAACTTGCCAAACTAACCTGATCTTCCTTTGAAAAAGAATGAATTTTACTAAAATAAATAGTGGGAAAACGAACCGTCGTATCATGATTTTCTGTAAGGGTAATAAGAAAAATATATCACACGAAAACGTTAGGTATTGCAGCAGTATATTGCTTGAGTGCCAGTCAGTGTTAAATTCTTTTAAAAAAATAGAATATACTGGAATACACACCGACTTCGGCGGCCAATTTGTCAATTTCATACTGGTGCAGTTTCCTTGTCATGTTTGAACAGGCATTGTATCGTCCTTTTATAATGCTACCATATATTAACCCTATTCAGACCGGGCTTTTTTGGTCATCCCTGGACGGGGGGGGGGGGGCTTTTGAGTCTACTTCTAAGTCCTATAACTCTTAAACGACGTACCGTAAGGCCACCAAATTTTTAGGACATAATGTCGACGTAATATCTAACAGATATGTGACGTTTGACGTTACTTTGACGTAAGATGACGTAATTATGACGTCATCAATTTTATTATATTGGCCAAACCTATGGAAAAAGGGTATTCTCAGAAAACTTCAAGTTATGCTACAAAAACGTAACAACAAGTGCAGATAACATAATAATAATGTTTGTTACGCCTTGCGTTGCCAATAGCAACATCAATGACGTCAATATGACGTCATAAAATGACGTCATGCACATCTAAGATACGTGTTGGGCTCCGCCATATTATATCCACCACCTTGAATTTTTTTAAATACTTTTTTTGCAACAGATAATCACAAAGGGCTGATGACGTCATCAAATTAGCATAGTTTATGTATATATAATTATGAAATATATGCTAAATAATATAAGATTTTATTTATGTAATAAAATCGCAGCAATATAGCAAATAAATGTGAAAAATACATTGTTAGAACCAAAAATAGTGATTTTTGGCAAAACTGCCTGTCAACAAACGGTTGCCATGGCAACAAGAAAAAAGGGAAAATTAGTCAAACTTCCTAAAATTGTTGCCAACAATATTTCAGGAAAACTCATCAAATTTGGTGGCTCTAGCGTAAGCCGTTCAGGCGTTATAGGACATTGAAGTTAGCCCGGGCCTCAAAAGCCCCCCCCCCCCGGTCTGAATAGGGTTAAGTACATTTCAGCCTCTGCTGTATTTATTACATCGGCAGTAAGTTTCCATGCCCACTTGCGGGTCAGATCTTCCAATGACGACAAGTCCCAGGACTATCTGACCCTCTTGATGACAGGAGCAGCATTATGTACAAAATATCAGGAATTCTGTTTTCCTTTCATTTAGAGAGTCCATGCGGTTGGGTTGGGTAACAGACATTCTGACCAAGTGATTTATCTCTAAAAGATAAGCATGTTTTTTTTTTCACGTAAACATGTATCATTAAAATAATAGAAAACAAAGAAATGCTAACAATGTATAAATTCTAGTAGTTTATTAGAAAAACAATACGGCAGAAAAAAAGTCATAACTCTGCTTACAGATAATGCCAAATAGCAAATATGTAGAAAAAACTTCACTATGTTTATTATTTCTGTTGTTCTTATTGTTTTCACTGTTTGTCGTGACAAATCAAAGTGATCTTTATGGCGCTAATTAGTTTCTGAAACATCATTGTAAAAAAAAAGCAAATACCTGCATGCAGAATTTTATGATGTCTTATTTTGCAAGGACTTATAATGACAAAGAAAATATAATGACATGACCGTTACATGTGGAATGATATTAAGTTTGTTCCTAATCGGAATGTCGTTAGTTTAGCAAGTAAATTTCTGTCTAAAACTATTGTTTATGTTGATTGGCTTATGTAATTTATTGTTATATTCGTCAGGCTGACAGGAATTATGCGTATACTGGAAACTACTTTACAAACGAAAGCTGACAAAATGTTTAGCTGAATACATTGTATTATTATTGTTTTATTACGTTGAGGTAGATGTGTCGTGGTAAAACATTAATGTCGCCTGTAGACTTATCAATTGTACAAGCAGGAATCAATATGTAAAAGTAGTATGATGGCACGTAATGGCGACAGCCAGACCAATGGAGGGATAAACTAAATGAATATTATATCAGTTGAAAAATATTAATTTTGATTGAGAATTTAAGAATTAAGTATCAAAATAAAAAGGAATTGCACCAATGAACCGATGAGCTGTGACTGTCAGGTCTTTGAATAGCGGAGCAAAATAGGGAATACTGTGGATTAACCACTGAACTCGTGTTGGTGTACAATCTGCATCTCAACCTTCGTCATACCCGGAACTCACCATTGCCAAGGATTGAATCTACATGTTAAAGTGTCATGCTGTGAAAAAGTGAATGGCAGGCTCCACCCGGTAAATTCAGTTGGGAACTCAAGTCTTGGTTTATCCGTCGAACTAAGATTGAAAGAAAGCCACATCAAAGACACCAACAGACTTGCCAAGCGACTGTGCTCTGTACACCATGGTTTGCGATGGAGAAACCTTTCAAATTCTGAAAGTATCCGTCCAAATAAGGTTGAAAGTCACATCTTAAAGACACTAACACACTCTCCGAGTGACAGTGTTCTAGTACTGTACACCATGGTTTGCGACGGAGAAACCTTTCAAGTTCTGAACTCACAACACAGACTTAACATTCTGTTAAGCACAGGCCTCATGCGTTCAGCTATATGAATATTCATACTATGATACAGGAGACCTACTACTCTAAAGAACAGTTCACTACGACCAAGTTTAAAACTGTTGCAAGAATCTGGAGGAATCAAGCTCCTAAAACACCGTTAATAGCGTGGGGAAGTTTCTCACCTAAGAAAAGGTCACCGCGGAACCACAGACGTCTCTTCCTGGAACTTAGCGGCCTGCCTGAACATGTGGTGTATTGTAGTATTTTCAGTCTATACAAAAAATGTTAAACAATAGACTGCAGAACTCATACTGATGACAATAGTCCAACTCCGCTGTATATGGCATCTGAGCTGAGGCATCTACACCTCTATATTCATCAATTTGTTATGTGACTCACCATCTTACACTGTATCGCTACTTGCAAGGAGACACCAGAATACGAAGACATTCTCGTGAATACTTCATGGAACGTTTTATTGTAGCAGTTGCCTATTCACTGATGTTCACAGATTAAAGTCCGCGAGAAGATGTCACCAGGAAAACACCAACGTTAATCAACAAAACCAGGTTCTTAAATTATTCTATATTGGACAAACTTTTTTATGTACCTATTGTCTATCCGCTAATGTTCACAGATTCAAATCCCGGAGAAGATAACAGCAGGAAAACACAAAAGTTGATCAACAAGGTCAAGTTCATAATCCATTCTATATTTGACACCAAGGTAGTTGTACTTGCTATACCGAGGCTCTGACGTGTCACAGTTCATTCTCTATTTTGGCAGATTTTGTCCATCACTCCCCCTTCTGGATAACGATATAAGCGGAAAACTTAGCACAACCCTCCATTGAACTGGTGCCTTTGGCATGTGGATGCTAAATAATAAATACAGTGCACAGAAGTGATTAACGCTTTGTATAGTAACTGGTTCTAATGGATAATATATGTGTTTATTTCTGATGTAATAATTAAGAAAAAAATGATATATTTGTCTGGTAATGTGAAGCGCACGCCAATGGATTAAAAAACACATTAAAACTGGCAATTCGGGTACAATTATTGTCAATCAAGTTAATGGGTAAATGAATGAGTAGATGAATGATTGAAAGAATAAAGTATGAATGAATACATGGATGGATGGATAGATTGATGGGTGGATGGATGGGTGGATTGATGGATGGATGGATGGATGGATGGATGGATGGATGGATGGCTGGCTGGCTGGCTGGCTGGCTGGCTGGCTGGCTGGCTGGCTGGCTGGCTTGCTGGCTGGCTGGCTGGCTGGCTGGCTGGCTGGCTGGCTGGATGGATGGATGGATGGATGGATGGATGAATGGATGAATGGATGGATGGATTGATGGATGGATGAATGGATGGATGGATGGATGGATGGATGGATGAATCAATCAATCGATGAATCAATGAATCGATTGATTGTGTATTTTTACAGAGCATCTAGGGGCAAATGTGGTCAACCTACAGTCAGCTGCTTTTGATGTCATATACAAATATTTTTCATGCATGTTTGCGCATACCTGATCCCTTTCTATCCAATTTACAAGTAATAAGTCGTTTTATGAACTATTTTTTAACACTCGATTTGATTCAGATTACGTAATCGTAACAGGGATGTTTAAAAAGAGAGGCGAATTATGATGACTAGACAAGAAGATATATCATATACATATGAAGCAAATTACAAAATAGAAAACATAATTAATCATTCCACTATATAAACTTTATACCTGCCGCATGATGTATATGGCTAAAGACCTTATTGAATTGTATTCTTGAAATATTATATAATGCTCGCCAGTATTCTACATCTTTATTATTATGCGACCAGTATTGTGCGTTAAACCAAATTCAACGTTGCATCTTTCACAAAAATACTAAAATTGTATTTTGGATTATTATGGAAAAAAACGGCTTTTGTAACAAGGAGCGTGACCCTGTAATTGTTGATTACGCAGTCATGACGCCATAAAATTATGAATATACTTTTTGTCTTGTAAAATGGTGCTAACTTAAGAGAAAGAAATCAAGATTCATAGATAACACTAAGTAGCATTTTTAAGACAACACTAGAAGTCATTTGCCTATGTAAATAAGAACGTTAAAGTAACTTAACCCTAGTATTCAGGGGGGGGGGGGGGGGCTTTTGAGGCCTGCGCTAACTTCGATGTCCTATAACGCCAGAACGGCTCACGCTAGAGCCACCAAATTTAATCATTTTTCTTAAAATATTGTTGGCAACAATTATACGAAGTTTGACAAATTTTCCATTTTTTCTTGTTGCCATGGCAACCGTTTGTTGACAGGCAGTTTTGCCAAAAATCACTATTTTTGGTTCTAACTATGTATTTTTCACATTTATTTGCTATATTACTGCGATTTTGTTACATAAATAAAATCTTATATTATTCAGCATATCATTCATAAATATATATACATAAATTATGCTAATTTGATGACGTCATCAGCCCAAAATGCAAGATGGCGGACCGAATGGCCAGATCAAGAATAACAAGGTAATTATCCCTTAAAATTTGTAACTACCTGGTATTTTTTCATCAAAAACCATCTAAATGAATGAATTTAGTCTATTTCAATTGCCCTTTGTGATTATTTGTTGCAAAAAAAGTATTTTTAAAAATTCAAGGTGATGGATATAATATGGCGGAGCCCAACTCGTATCTTAGATGTGCATGACGTTTATGACGTCATATTGACGTTATTGATGTTGTTATTGGCAACGCAAGGCGTAATAAACATTATTATTCTGTTATCTGCACTTGTTGTTACATTTTTGCAGCATAACTTGAAGTTTTCTGAGAATACATTTATGAATGATTTTAAATGTCGACTCCGTGTAAAGTTTGTTATGGTACATTGATGTATGTACAAGAGCAATTCAGGGCCTAGTGTTAGCGCCCTGCCATTCTGTACATGTTGAGCACCAAATAAAACCATTATTATAATACCCAATTTTCACGGGTTTTGCCAATGTAATCAAATTGATAAAGTCATAATTACGTCATCTTAGGTCAACGTAACGTCACATACTTGTCAGATATTATGTCGAAATAATGTCCTGAAAATTTGGTGGCCATGCAGCACGTCGTTTTAGAGTTATATGACTTAGAAGTGGGGGGCCTCAAAAGCACCGCCCCCCCTCCCGTTCCAGGGATGACCAAAAAAGCCCGGTCTGAATAGGGTTAATGCATAATCATGAGGACCAAACTCTACCAACGTCGGAACGTAATTGCTACAAATTTGTCTGAGTGAGTTGCTGATGGTTTGATAAATCATTATTGGTAATGAAGAGAAGTTTGAAAGTCATTTCAGTTACCCCCTAGACATTGACGTAAATTGTTTTATTTCGTTTCTACACGTGTCAGGGCTGTAAGATTACACATGATGTACATTTTATTTGTACAAGACATATGTATGATTATATAGATAGCATCCGCGCGCATAAACGTTCGTCCATTTCGAAAGAAAATACAAAGTTTTGAACAATTCTGTACATCGTACAAAGTATGTAGAAAATAGGCTGTATATTACAAAAATATATCAAATAGTGTATACTAACATAAAAATTCACGTTCAATTACAAGGTCAAAGAAGCAAAATGCAAGAGTGAAAAAATCTATTTGCCACACCATGTTTTGTGTGATTGTCATCGTTTAACCTTGAGTTCTTGATCGCTTTTTATTAATAATGAAAGCCTTTTTTTCCAATTTTTTTTATTTGCACGCTCGCATCATTATTGGCTGCCCTTTTGGCTTTATATCATCCATGTAGTCAAATCAACATGGCCTAACATTTGCTGGCTGCAAAGATCTGTGAACATAATCAAGAATCACTCCCCTCCCTAACACATAAACACACAGGCAGACAATAAAAGTCTCAATGACAAACATGTTATTACCAAAGAAAAGGAGTTAAATAAATTAGAAATGTCCGAGATACTTAAGATGTTTGTTAATATTATTCCCATCGTTATTATAGAACCATTCCTCACTGCATGCTGTGATCGTTGTTCTTTATTCTCGCACGACCAGTCTATTCTTACAGGGTCCTTGAAACGACATTGAGGTCATGCAAACTTACCAACGAGTCAATATGGCGGTGGTAATTGCTGTTTCAAGGTTATCCAGGCACAAAAAGTTACGCATGTTAACGTGTCTTTTTGCACATTTGGACAAGGGTTATTATCTAAGTATATACAGGAGACTCGTATAATGATATTAAAGATGGAATGCATGTGCTCGTGCATAATTCTACGTTTTTATTTTTATACATTGGTAGAGCCTAGGGGCACACTTTGGCCTGCACAGCCAGGCGTAATATAGAGGCATCGCGTAAGGATATAAAAATTATTTGAGCCATATATCTTCCATATCACACCGCCTTTCAGTAAAAAATATTTAATATGTCGTACAAAGCCGTACACATTTTTAAAATGGTATGTATTACCATGACCCCTAAAACACACGTTTAGACGCTTCTTCTTCCTTAATAACTAACGTGTTATTTTGCTTCGCGTATAGATAATGTTCAATGTATAATGTGATCAGGACGTAGCCTTGAAAACAAAGATGGCTCTGAACGCCTTTTTCTGTATTTTGCTTTGCTTGTTTGTCGGATTTCGTGGTAAGTTGAACATTTACGCGATTGATGTTTGCATCTACTTTTTGTTAGATTAAAAGAGGGTACCTAGTGTCAACCAGACTGACTATCCTGACAATATTGTAAAGATAATGATTTGTTAGCAGGTTTTTTTTTATACCAGATGGCTTTGCATGGCTCTGAAGAGGGGGGGGGGGGGTATCGTAAGCGTGTCTCCCCATGGCCACCTTCCTGAGTTTTTATGCTGCCAAGGAAGGCCTGTTGGAAACAAGCTTAAGATAGAAGAAAATTAGTCTAAATGCATATGCCTTTCTCCGTTCACAAGGTAGGGTCACACCAGGGCACCCGGAACCAGACCCGGGCATTGTGTATTTAGAAAAACACTCTACCGTTAAAGCTAAGTGACCCCACATTAGAGACTTGTTTCCTTATTTTGTTCTGATTGCCTGACAACACGTTGAATGTAAGATTGCCTATTTAACATTTACATAATCATGTGGATAATTCATAGCGCCAAAAGACGGTCACACCCTCATGTTTTGAGTACCCCTAATGAGACATCCCCTAAGGCCTACGTCACATTTCCAAACCGGGGCCAAGTTGGGCAGTTTTCGGGAACGAAACGTATGACATAAAAGACACCAAAATGCACAAGGCATCTATATAAAGAGAATAGTAATGGGCAATTTTTGTGTATAATTTACGCATACATTTCTATTTTCGTTTCCACAAATTATGTCTTTCGTATCACACATTTGGTTCAGAAAAGCTTGACTCCGGTTTGAAAATGTGACGAAGCCGCCTGCCCTAATATGGGCGTGTGGAAAATGAAGGAATTTGAACAGTTACCGAAAAAAGAAAGCGCATGTGACGAGTAACTCAAACTTACAAATCTGAAACGGTTAAAGCGACTACAAGAACAACATAGGGATATGGCTGCCCCATTGATTTTATAGAGCTTATTTGCATTGTAAAATCAGATTTTTTAAAAACTAGATACGTGTTATATTTCTTATTCTGAATTGCAGCCGGCAACAATCTTAGTTACGGCGATACTGAGCAGCGAAGTGGAATTACCTACTCGATGTGCCACCACCTGTGTTCAATGAATCCTTCTTGTGTGGGGTTTGATTATGATAGTACCCCACCTGGCTTATGTTATCTGCACTATCAACATACTCCAACAACCACGGAGAAGGTACTTATTTCTATATTTTAGGCCAACGAGTTGCTCTTTCTATTACATATTCATAATTCATCCTTGCAATATATAGTGCCTTTACTTCTTAACTGGACACGGCCGAACTGTTTGTTGGAAAAATATAATAAACATAAACTATGTTTCCTTTGACAGTTTCAGTATTTTCTTGTATTTTGTATCATAGTTTTCGTTTTCACAAATTATCCGTCTATTACCTGTTATGTGTCTATGGCAAAAAGTAGGAGAAAGGTATAAACATGCTTTAGTTTTGACCTTGCTGTTAAACAAATCATATCAATGAGAACAAATGACCCCGTTTAATGTGTACTGTTTCTATTTTCGTGCTTGTTTTGGAACCTACTTTTCCTAATAGTTTAAGACCGTTCTCAAGAATGAAGTAATATTTCGTCCTCACGGTCGGTCAATATCTCGCAATGTGCTTATCAGTATCTACTCTTTCTACAGCCAGCAAAGTGAACAAGTCAGAAGATGAAATTCATAACGTCAGCCTAACATTACCCTTATGACGCCATCGCAAAAGCTGGTCAAGTCATCATTGTACTTAAGATACCTAATAGATGTTAGACGTTACAGTTCAATAAGCTGAGTTTCTTTGTACTTTCTTTGTACTCTTTGTGCAAAATAACTATCATTTTGTTGTATCAGTATAGCTTTATTTAACTACCTATACTGTAGGTTGTTCTTTCTCTGACAAAGACTGCTGCTGTTCAGTCGAAAATGTCGAGTTTAATTTTTTGTTTGATATCACAGTTTAACTAGTTCAATAATGACTTCTACCAGAACGCAGATGTACTTTCAAGTTCAGTGTAGCTTTCTTTATCATATAATTGCCCTCAGGCTATAATAAGCATAGAAATCACACATCCATCCACGTAGACGACGAATTCTCTCGTTTGATCTTTTCATTACAAGAATGCATACAGTAGGTGCACCATCACTAGATAGTTTTAAATATGTAAATTTTTAAACGTATGTATAACACGTCATTAAGTGAAATATAAGCAGTTGCTGTCGTCCGAGCTATTGTGCTACGTCTAACAGCTACATAAATACAGATCAGTATAGTGTGATTATATCTTATATAGAAGAGATAAACATTTCATTGCTTTTGGATTTGGTACATCTTTCTGTTGTGTTGGTCAGCGATATGCCTTGTGTTTCATATACATTATCTGATGATATGTATACATACACTACACTAAACTCACAGATTTACGACAAAAGAGCTCAAAGTAATATATATCGATTTCATGAAAAACGTAACGCAGAAAAATGATGAAGTAATGCAGCTTGAAAATTACACACAGAAAAACACTTATCCATACGATGCATTGAAATAATCCATCTCTCTTGTAATATTTGTAGTTTTTCTCCAAAATCTAATGATATACAATTGCAATAAATTATGAATATTTTATCTATCTCTTTTCTTGCATCAGCAGTCGGATAAAAGATAGGATAATTACGTTTTAAAGTCTATGAAAAGATATGTATGGTATAGATTACATTAAATTGTTGATAGCTGCAAATATCCTTAATTACATAAATAAGTATAAGTATCATTCAAATCTTTCAACTAAATGATATATATATATATATAGTTCCATAGAAAGTTGTCCAGTCTTTATTGATACATCGTAAATATTTCCTTTAATCATATTTCTTAAAAGTAGCTTTGGTAATATCAATAATACAAAATGTAATTACATTGGAAATTGACCTTAAATATTATCACTATCAAGGATATGATTGTAGGAGCTACTATGTATATATTTATTCAAAATGCATTACAGATACATACATGTGACAGTAAAGCAGTTGACTGCATTATAACAATATGGACCACTACATACTAAATCGATACATTTGCTTGATAAGGTTGCTCCCTGTTTTGTCTTAATACGCTGGATTCCCACATGTTGAATTCTTTAAATTACAAGACAGAAAGCTAACTGTCAAACTAAAGCAACGTATTGAATGTAATCTTTAATTTTTGTTACAATTCTAAACAAAAAACTAGAAAGGCCGACATTTGCTTAAGAGCAAATACAGCATATTTCAGCCATACCCCTTCCCACGCAACATTGGACTGTTCCAAATCACCCCTGCGCAAAAATGGAACATCCTCTTAACAGTACATTATCCCCAAAGTGGACTGGTATTGTGAATTGATTCCAGGTAAAGACAGAGCTTGCTTCTATTTTTCAGAAAATGATAATAATCACACCTTCCATTCAGAAAATTTTCATCATGACTGAAAATTGTTGAATGACTTCATGTAATGTCATTAACAATTTTCAGTACGATAACTAGGTGTAAGTTTAAAAAAGCTCCTTGTGATGTGGGTACATTTATTATTGCAGTGAACTTTTTTTATTCAAGTAGGGCATACGATTTAATAATTATCAAGCAGGTGCAGGTACTGTAGGAGCGCTTGTTTTCTCCAAGCTGTAAAACTGTTAAACTGTTTTACTTTGTATGCAATCAGCCATCGAGCCTATTCTTATTTTAGTTTAACAACTCAGTCCTGCCAGACCCGGAAGATACGATTGGACCTTGTTCGAGGATTTATTTTCGTCTGTCTGGTCAGTCTGTTCATACCCTGGCGCTGAGAGTGTTTTATTAGGCTGAAACTCTGGCAGTTTAAAGTTACTTACAATTTAAATGTTCAAAGTTTATGTCAAACAACAACAGCACTAGGAACACATACATTTGCTCTGGAGAAAATACAGCAGTTTTCGCAAGTTCCAGTCCAGTGATAGAAATGTGGCCACTATAGACAGGTGGTCACTATAGAGAAAAATGCTGATCTATTGACAGCGAAGGCTAACAGCGCAGCGAAAATACCATCGCTAGCGTTTCAACTTCAGATAACAAGTTATAAGTACTGTTGAACTCAGTAACGTTAAAGTTTGTTTTAGTTGCCTTTGACGGTTTGACCTGAAATAGTGTTACGCTAAACTCCTGAAGAGAAGTTAAGTGACTGCTGCGATTATCATAGATATGCAACTAAGAACTGATACAATATAAAGCCTTCTGAATAGTCTAAAATGCGAGAGCCTTAGGCGGGCTTCGCTCCCCCTGGCGGGAACACTGCTATATACGGGATCATGAGGCCCCGCTTATGAATATTAATTAGCCTTTGGCCTCCTCTTCGCTGATTGGCTAGGTCTTTGATTCAATTAACTCTCCGGCTGACGCGCACAGGTGTGGCTCTGTGCGGGGTCACGGAAGGTCACGTCAGGAGGCCAAAAGAAAACAAATTTCCCCTCAGAAAAGTGCCAAAATTAATCATTTTAAAGTTGTTTATGTCAAAAATTTTACTTGAATCTTGTTACCAAGTATCTAATGCCTATCTATACCAAATTTCAGGTCATTTAATTGTAATACGAGGGTACAGGAGCCAAAAGTGTCCTTTTTTGGTCAAAAATTGGCCCAAAATCGCAAAAATAAGCATTTTGTTGCACTGAACACCAAAAGTGTTATTGAATGTATATGAAGGGATTATCAAGGCACATCTGTGTCAAATTGCAGCTCATTCGGTTGCAATACCAAGGTACAGGAGCCAAAAGTGTCCTTTTTTGGTCAAAAATTGGTCAAAAAATCGCAAAAAAAAGCATTTTGTTGTACTGTACACCAAAAGTGTTATTGAATTTATATGGGGGCATTATCAAGGCACATCTCTGTCAAATTTCAGCTCATTTGGTTGTAATACCAGGGTACAGGGGCCAAAAGTGTCCTTTTTTGGTCAAAAATTGGTCAAAAAATCGCAAAAATAAGCATTTTGTTGTACTGTACACCAAAAGTGTTATCGAATTTATATGGGAGCATTATCAAGGCACATCTCTGTCAAATTTCAGCTCATTTGGTTGTAATACCAGGGTACAGGGGCCAAAATATACAGTTTTGGTCTAAAATTGACCAAAAAATCTCAATAAAATCATTTTAGAGGCAGATATGAAAAAAACTGAGAAAAAAAGCATCAAGGTATTGGCCCATTCTACCCCTGTGCCAAATTTCAGGTCATTCGGTCCAGGAACGGCGGAGATGAATCACTTTGAAGATTTGACAGGAGAAAGAAAGAAAGAAAGAAACATTACGAATACAATATATTTCACCATACTATGTATGGCTGAAATATAATGATAGAAATGATATTGAAATTAATCAGACTCTTACAGATGTATACGTGGTAAGAATATCGAGTATCGTACCATACAGAGTGCCCTACAGTGCATACATTTTTCAATACTACGTGTCAGAAACGCCAGTTCAATAAATTTCAGTCACAGAAAAACTGCGAATCAATGTTGTTTCATAGACGTATTGAAAAAAATGAATTTATACATAAGAAAAGAAAAGAAAAAAAAGGAAAGATAATAAACTGTGACATGTCAGAACCTCTGAAATGAATACAATATGCTTGGTCGAAGGTTCACAGAAGTAAATAGGTTTCCAGGTAGAGGGTGGTTCGTGCGTTTCTGACGCTGCTTTATCGTGGATTTAAAACTTGTGAACGTCGGTAGAAAGACAAAAACTATCTTTACGGGATCAATGTAGCAGCAATCGATACCATTAAGTGATTCCTTGTATCCTTGAGTATGAAATGGTGTTACTTTCACAGTCTCCTTGCAGACAGCGTTATGAAGCATGAAGCAAGCTTGAAGGCCCCCGTTAGTTGTACAGATGCATAGGCCTTTATGACCAGCGCAGTCAACAGTGTATACAGCAGTGTCTTTCAAACGCCTCACGGTGTCTTCGTTGTATAACTGGCCAGAGTTCCTTAGTTAATTTTATGGCCTTGAGTTTCTTTCGACAGATGACCACCGAACACTTCATTATTTAGGTGCGTCACATCATAGTTGTACGTCCGTGAATATTTTTTCTCAGTCTTTGAAGAAGTTTATGTTGTAGATTTGTCATCAGCAAACGTTACCGTTGTATTCCTTAAACATATTTCATAATATGCACCGATATTTCGAGGCGTGCCAGTCACAGCTCATCGGTATTTTCATTTGAAAAAAAAAATCAAATTGAAGATCGGAACCTATAAATTTATAAAATCCTGCAAAATCGTATGCCCCATTGGACCGGCTACTTCTGACACGTATCACTTGACTGCTTGTACAAGTCATGTATGCTTGTTGCGAGCAGTGAAGACTTATTAAAGTGTGAGCACAAGAAATTTGTTACGCCCAAACATTTGTTGCGGTGCTAAACACTAAATCATATTTATATTCGGCCCACTTTTGCTGTCAACTTCCGTTTGTAAAGTAGCTTCTAATGAAGTTTTCAAACGAGCACGGCCTGTAAAGACCAAGAAATCAAAACTCTTTAACTTAGGATCACCACTTAAATACTAAAACAGTTGGACTAAAGCTTTACTTAATTTAGCATACCCATTTATATAGATTGAATAGCTGGGCCCTGATCTACTCATCAACAAGTTAAATATGAATGCATTTGGGTTTTTTCAATGATATTAAAAATAAGAACTTGAAATATGTTTTCATTATGAATGCATTTGGGTTTTTTCAACGATATTAAAAATAAGAACTTGAAATATGTTTTCCCTTGATACACCTTATACGCCGATGTCGAAGAAAAAGTAAACGTTTTAAACATAATTGAAAATAGTCAAGACAAAATATAACTCAAATTAAAATCATATCGTTGGCTGAAAGCATCTTTGCTTGAACAAACATATATTTTTATTATGTCCATTTTCAGATTACTTAATTCAAATAGCATCTCTTTGATGATAACCCCTATCTTCTATTTGTGCGCTCACTACTTGTTTACCAACATATGGCACAGCCAATTTATGCCGGTCTCACATTATTTTTGCAACAGAAACACTTATAATTGCTATGTAAAAACAAAAAAAAATGTTTCTTTTCGTGATGATATTTTGCAATATAAGTTCGTCGGGAGATATTACCTAAATGTTGGCGTTAATGTCAATGTTTTTATCCTTCCCTAATGCACTGAACGTTTTTAAACACGCTTATGTTTCGATGATGAGGCCTATTAGTAGACCAACGTTTGTAGTTTTGACGAATCTTACTCTAACTTAATTTCATAAGATTTTTTTTTTGGAAAGTTTTGCAGTCCTTTGGGAGGGTTAGTGTACTTGTAAGTTGAAACCAGAGAAAATTCCTTGAAAAGGAATTAACATCATATATAGCGCTTGTTTTACCTTTATACGCGAGGTAGCCTATTTCCGTTGCTTCTAAAATGATATTCAGGAATATTAAGTCGACGGATGTTTGTTTAAATTGCAATCTTTTTAATATATTTTCAGATGTTACAATTCAAAACCAGGTGTGCCATCGACTTGACATACTAAATACCCTTTTATTAAAAACACACATAGATTACCTCGTGGAAAAATGTGAACTAGCCTTATTGGCACTTGTCTGTTAGTTTCTGTGTTTTGATACGCAAAGGGCTTTGTCCTTCCACAAAGCATTGCTTTTTACGTATTTAAACACAACTGTAACAAGCTTTAGCTGTCCAATGGCTCCCTCAGTTAAGGTGCCCCCAGAGTGTCCCAGCGTGGGTCTGGGGGCACGTAGGGGTTACTATCTTTTCAACCCTGTAGCGTAGGCATTTTTCATCCTACTACAACGAAACTTGGACACAACTTACAAAAGTATATGTACATAACATCCATCAAGTTATATTTAAGGAAATAGTCAAAGGTTTGAATAAAATTACGGCCGAATCTCAACTTCCGGTTTCAAAGACTGCTGTCCGTTTGTCTTAAAGTTATTTAAAAACACATCAAAATACTACCAAAATGATGGTCACTAGCAGTTATGTGAACACAAAGTTAAGGTTGTTAGTAATATTTGTTCACCAAATCACATATATGACGAAGATATTACCGAAATATGCTTTTTTTTTCATACAAATTATCTGGGAGTTGTGTGGTCCCCAGGAATGGTACAGCCCATAAACTCAATACATACAACCAGGCACACACCCCTCCCCCAGCATATGGCACTTCCAAATATGGTGTCACACGAACGTATGCCGTGAATTAATCTTACAAAAAAAGGAATACTATTGGTTTCCGACGATTCCCGAAGTCAGATGAGATGCAAAAGTCATCATATCCCTGTCAATCAATGTCCCAGGGGGTCCCCATGCTCCCGGGCCGGCCCGGAGCCTGGTCGATTGAAAACACATGGCGCGTCTTTTAGACGTATCATGTTGTCTTGCTTTGGATTGAAAAGATGCAGTAAAAAGACTAAAATGGTCACAAATATGCACTTAAATACAAAATAATATTCTTGAATATTTGTTGGAACATGAGTTTGCTCCATATATGGGCCAAATTAACAAACTTTTGACCTAAGAATGGACTGTTTACTGATTAAACAATGTATTCTCCCTACAGTGGACAGATCCATTTTGGCTATGTAGAAAGGTGGATCATGTTTTGTGGAAGTATGGAAATATTACGGTTACCGTATCAGGGCAATAGCTGGCAGCAATTTATGTTTCTTCATTGCATTTTCTTATCATAGTTGAAGTAAAAAAGTACAGATATATCGAAGGATTTCCTACTTTTAAAACAACTGTAACTATTCACCTTCCTCAAAAAATAGGAAAGGCCGAGTCAAATATGAAATGATGTAGGAACGGGAAGGCAAAGATACTATATAAAAAAAAATCACTGGAGGGCACTGTCGTTAGAACTGGTCGACTTCTTTATCTGAACTTCTTTGCACACTTTTCTGTCACTTTGATTCTGTCATTTAACCAGTTTTGACTTACAAATGTGCTGTCCAAACCTTGGCCCTAACATGGCCTGTCCCAGGAGAGGGGTCAGGTTAATGTAGAGCTTATCCACCTCCATGGCTTATCAGATCTCCACCCAGGGGGCATTGACTTACTCCACCCCTTCGGGTAGACTCGGAAATCGTTCTGCATGAGTAACTCTGAGTGTCTTGCCTAGCCTTAAGTGTGTGAAGGAATCGTATCAGGCACTTTTCATTTTGTCACATTGACTAGCCAAAGTGGAATACAGGTGAAGCCACATAATTGCACAACCCATTTGCCAGTATGTTTCGTGCAATTATCCGGCTGGTGCAACAAAACTAAGTTATTAAACTGGAACGCACCACCATGGGATTTGGGGATTTTGTGCAATTAACAGAAGTGTGCTATTATCCGGTGTGCAATTAACTGGCTTATACTGTATAAATGAATTTTTATGCAAAAGCTGCAGCCTTGCACTAAAAAATAATGCAAGGTAATTTTACCAGTCCTGATGCAAAGTTTTTGTAAAAAATATATTATACAATATTCATGTATAGAGTTTTAGTTGTATCACAAGTGATCCGGTTTAAAAGTTGTGTCCAACCTGGAATAATAACATAAAACGTTAGAGGCTTTGTACAGTGTTTTGTTAGTATTGTAAATTGCGGGTACCGTGAGATTGGATCTCCCATGACTAGTATATATTATTCAGTGTGACTTGGGGTTAGACGAACGCCTAGGTGTGATACGAGTTCCTTCAACGGGAATATCCCAACGCCAGAAGGTGTTAGGCAGTGTGCCATGGGGGAGGGACGCGCGCCGTGGTGTGTCATGTGTTCCATCACCTGGTAACTCCCATGGCCAGTAGGTGTTAGGTAGTGTGATATGGGGGAAGGACGCGCGCCGTGGTGTGTCGTGTGTTCCATCACCTGGTAACTCCCATGGCCAGTAGGTGTTAGGTAGTGTGACATGGGGGAGGGACGTGCGTCGATGTGTGTTGTGTGTTCCCTCGCCTGTAATTTCTAATGGCCAGTAGGAGTTAGGTGGTGTGTCAAGGGTAAGCGACGGACGCAGTGGTGTGTTACGTGTTCCATCACCGGGTAACTCCCATGGCCAGTAGGTGTTAGGTGATGTGACAAGGAGAAGGGACGCGCGAAAGGTGTGGCACCAGATTCATACCCTTCGATCTCCCAAGGCCAGTAGGTATTGGGCAGTGTGGCATGGGGGATGGGCAAACGCCGTTGCAGTCTTCAAACGTTTTCCTTGGGGGCCTTTGTTCTCGATTTCCAACGCTGGCTATGTTGTCTTGTGCCGGGAAAGGGAGTTTGCCGAGAAAGGTAGTATGCTGTGGAACGGGGCCAAACGCTATCACGGCAAACCCCACTCCACAGCAAACCCCAATCCTCGGCAAAGTCCCTTTCCCGGCAGAAGAAAATAGCCCGGCAGAAGAAAACATAGCAGACAGTGGAAATCGCGAGCCAACGACCCCCCCCCCCAAAAAGGGTTCGAAGACTGCAAATGAGGCTACTCAATTATATGTTTCCCCAATATTGAACAATACCAACGTCCGCCATGGTAACAAAAAAAGCCACCATTACCGGTAAAGTAAAAATCCGGACATTGTAAAAATCCGGGAGTAAAGATTTACATCGTAGCTGTTGTGGTTGGCCATAGTAAAGTAAAATTTTTGGAGGGTATAATTCGTTTTTTTTTTATAATAATCACAATCCTCGGATAACATTGTTCTTAACGCACTCACTATCAGGAAAGAAATGAACAACAATGGAAGTATAATGGTACATTCCTGCAGTCTGTACCGAGTTTCTTTCCAGGTCTATTTCGGAATCGCCTCCCGAGCACACGCCCGTTACGATTGGTATGTTTTGTTTTGAGCAGGAAAAAAAAAGATGCAGCGAAGATTCTATTTTTTAACATAAATGTCGATAGAGCAATTGCAGGATATGTCGTTGGATTATGGTAATATATATATATATTAAATAGCTCTCATATTTTTGTAACAAATATATTGCTATACCCTGCCGTTTCGCCAAACGACCCCATACAGATACTTAACCCTCTTTGGGCCTTCCCTGGCCGGGGGTTCGGGGGGGGGGGGGGGTTCGGAGGGGGGGCTCAATCGACCCCCCCTTCGTATTATCAAAACGGCTTACTGTACAATCACCAAATTTGCAGGGGTGTGTGTGCTCATCAAGTTTTATTTTCTTAAATCTTTATATCGTAATGACGTAATATGACGTAATTATGACGTCATTATTTGATATTTTTGGCTAAAACGGGGAATTCCCATAAAACCTAAATATCTCACTCAAAAAGTTACAAATAAGTGTTTTTTATTAATATTTTAGTGTTATAAGACTTCTGTTGTCAAAAGCGGACGCAACGACGTAAACATGACGTCATAGAATGACGTCATCTGTAGTTTACCTTTCCGCCATCTTGGATTATGAACCTTAAATTTTTCAAGATACATTTTTTCAACATATAACGCTAAAACCCCATGGAAATGGATTAAAAACGTTCACATGAATGTTTTCTGTAAGAAAATACCACGTAGTGATGAAATCTGAGTGAAAATAAGCTTGTTATACTCTAAATCATGATATTGTCGGCCATCTTGGATTTTGAGCAATTACGTCGTCTCATTAGCATCATTTATGAATATTTAATTATAAATGTTTAACTAAGATGTGTTAGATATGAAAGATATATGAAAAAAGTTTAGTCTAGCAAGAAAATCTTAAAATCACATTGTTTAAACCAAAATTAGTGAATTTTGTAAAATTTCCCTTTCAGAAACCCGTTGCCATGGCAACACAAAAAATCATAAACTTACACAATTTATTTTAAATTGTTGCCAACAATATTTAAGGAAAACTCACCAAGTTTGGTTGTTCTAGCACTTGCCGTTTGGAAGGTATAGGAGGTCAAAGTTGGCACTTTTAGCCCCCCCCCCCCCAGTCTGGATAGGGTTAAACAGGAACTATACACGGATGTGCAGAAACATCAGCTACGAAAAACAAACAAAATAGGAGACCAGTGCAACGTTTCACGTCTACGTCTTTGTAGCCGTCTCTCTGGGGGGCATTCGGTAGTTTTGTCCCCTAAGATATTTACAAAAAAGGACAGACAAGGGAAAGGGTCTCTACAGAACCTGACGTTTGACTCCAGAGCTGTACCGTTAAGTACTTTTTCCGTCATATGCAGTTTAAGGTAAAATTGCAAATGGTGGATATTTTACATGCAGTATTTTGAATATGTGTCTGACGTCAACTATGCCTGTCAAAAACCTGTCGTAATTTTATTTTTCTGGATGTGTTTTCAACTTAAGGGGACGTCAGTTCATCTCTGATTGCCTTTTTATAGCTGTTCCAGATGTGGCGAGTTATATTTTCGCTGCTGGCCCTCACAGCGGATCCGGATGTGTGGGCGTTCCCGACAGGTGCCCCAACCTCAGTCTGTGACAGCATGTTCCCTAGTCATGAGGCAGGCGCACAGGGCAGCCTGTCACCTTATGAACTAGTGGTCAACAAGGATACATACGCAGGAGGGGAAGAAGTACAAGGTAATAGGTTTGGTGTTCACCGAGTTTTTTTCGTCCGCCTGACAATTTTCTTTGGCCAATTTATACTGGTTCTCATTGTCGTGTGGCTTTGTTTACATTTACAGATGCGGTCAGAAGTAGTAATCAGATACGTGGCACCTAGCACAAAGTCCAGTTATAGGAGAGCAAGAGCTGTGCCATAGTCCCTTTATTAAGTAATGTTCTAGTTCACTAAATTATTTACAATATAATCATGCTTTTTTTTAAATCAATGGTGCATTAGTTTTTAATACCAACATTTTACCAGGTACAGAATTCTGGCACCCTGATATGCTGCAACAGATCTGCAACTAAAGTTCTTCTGTATCATGTACTCATGTACTCAAGAGACCTCTCAATTGCACTGGATACATCTTAACCATTTTGTTTGCAAAAAGTTGGATTTATGTTAAGCTCTTGTCTAGTGGATTATTGTAAATGGATGTTGAATTGTACAAATGCCCACTAGTTGTTTAGGGATTGCACGGAAACAGTCAGAAATTCAATGTAATAAACTTATGTGTTACAACAAGCACAGAATGTCCTATTTTTTAAAATCATATTTATTTCAGTCACTTTAAAAAAAATTGGTGACTCTTGGGAGTTTAAAGGGTTCTTTATCCAAGCACGCAAGGTCGACGGATCAACAGAAGTACACGGAAAGTTCACTGCTGTTGATTCTTTCACCAAAACTGTCAGCTGTGGCAGTGCGGCAAACTCTGAAGTAAGTCAACTGTGTTCAACTTTTAGCTCTAAATGTTCTGTAATAAAGATCACCCCTGTTTTGAAATAGAAAAAAAAAACTTGAACATTGGTTTCTACCTTTGTCTTGTCAATGTAAATGTATTCAAGGTCGCGGGGAAACAATTTTAACCATATTCAGGCGCTTTTGAGGCCTGTGCCAACTTTCATGTCGTATAAGTGAGGTCTCTTGTTCGAATCCGGCTGCCGTGTCATCTTGTACCCTTGGGAAAGGCACTTTACACGAATTTCCTTATCTCACTCAGGTAAACAAATGAGTGCCTACCTTAGGCTTGGGCCATCCCTCGGATAGGACGTTAAAAACAGTTAAATCGAGGTCCCGTGTCTAAGGAGAGTCGTACCCCGGGCACGTAAAGAACCCGCCGCACTTATCGAAATGAAATATGGAGGGGGGGGGGGGGGTTCGTTGTTTCGCGATTTTCAACGTTGGCTAGGTTCTCTTGTGCCGGTTAAGGGAGTTTGCCGTGAAAGCGAGTTTGGCCCCTTAAATAAAAACCAGCCCCGTGCGAAGACAGCAACGGAGGCTAGTCAATGGCCTTACGCTGAGCAAACTCGTTAAAACAATAAAAATAAAAATAACGCAAGAACGTATTTTGCTAAAGCCACTAGTTTCGCTCAGACATTTCCTAATCTTCAGTTGGCAACAGTTTTACGTAGGCTAGAAAAATTTCCCATTTTGTCGTATTGTTTTGGCATTTTTTCTAAAATCGATAATTTCGGTTTTAACAATGCATTTTTCACCTTTATATGCTATCAGGTTTTGCTAGGTGGCGCGCTACCAAACACTTGTGTCTTCTTTGGGGCTTCCGATACTTGGGTCTTTTATGTGCTTTTAGATAAAGACATTGCCTGCGTTACTAGAAGCGTATAGGACCAGAACTCCGTTTTTCCGATTTTGTTGAATTTCTCCAATCCTTTGTCTGTGTGGCCTTGCGGAAACTGCTTGTATTCTAGGTCTTCGATTATTTAGTAATTTAAGATGGGACAAACATATGTAAATAATATAACTAGAAAGCTCACGACTCTTCTCTCCAAAGCTATTGAAATGACGAATTTGCATTCATGTTTGTAATAGGGTACCCAACTTTTAATCATGTTTGAATTTTGTTGATTATGCAGAATGCAGTTACTCACAGAAGCAGCACATCTAAGCCAAGTGTGACCGTCACATGGACAGCACCATCAATCCCTGTGGGACACATACAGTTCAGGTAGAAATATTTTTGTCTCTTGGTTTTGACATAGATGTTTGCAGGGAATGTTTCGCCGAGCCGTGTGCCTTTGCCGCATGGGGTGTTTAGGGACGACTTCCATGTGAGTACGTACGCCTTGTGTCCGAGCAATAATGACCATTGGCTACGGCGGAAAAGGACACGGTACGGTACGAACTAACGGGTACGGTGGATAAATTTATTGGGTACATTCTTTTTTTTCTCGTTTTTTTTCGAACCCCAGACGATTCAACTTTGATGACATACTTCTCAGTTGGCACCAGGGTTCTAACCAGCGTCCGTCTCTCCGTCCTTTGATAGAATTTTGTCACCCAGTACGGAGTGCTGATTCCGACCATTTAAAACATAGAAATCGGTCTGTAAAATTTAGACAGAGCTTGGAATTTTCAAGAATTTTGTACGAATCTCGAGAAAACCAGCAGAAGTTTGCAGCGAAGGCCATTTAGTATATTTTTCTTTATAACCTAGGTATATGAACTAGGAATTCAAATAAAGTCTATAAAACTCATCTCTCAGAGACTCTCTATTTGTTATATAATGATGTTGATCTTGGTTTTTCAGGGCAACAGTTGTGATGACAGAGAAAATTTTCTGGGTGAATGTGTTGTCTGCCCTGGTGCAGGATGCCACAGATTTGCCTGCAGGAGATCTTGGTAAACCACAGACAAATTATGACATAAAAGTGTATAATATTATGATGATGTTGATGTTGATACAAGATGATGGATGAAACAGTTTTTAAAACTAGAATGAATATCAGTATTCCCTGGCATTCCTAAACTCAGTTACTACAGCAATAGAAACTGACCGAGCAGAAAAGAAGTTGGCCGTTTTGAAATATTTCCGTCTTTGATCTTGGAACGATACAATTCTTGGTACAGGTGTTAAAAATGTCGTCTTTGTGTCACAAAAATTTCAAGAACGGAGAATTGTAAATATTCTATTCTGTTAGATACTACCCATGTTAAGAGCTGGAAGATAGAGGCAGTTTAAGTACTACATATTCCGATACAAAATGTCAATGTTCCCGCTCAAAGATCTTTAATGTGTTCAAAATTAAAAAGATTAACATGTTTAGATATGTGTCACACTGTTACATGATAATGTCAATATAGTATTTAGACAGGAAGCATTTAATTTTCGATAAAATTAAGCATGTTTCAACCATCCCCAATCCATGCAAATTGGACTCTCTCTCTCTATATATATATATAATTTGCTTGTATGCCGGTTTTCCTGGTACGTTCATACATTCTGTGATTGGTGCATTCATAATGTTGTGTTGTGAGGTAGGGGTGTATTGAAAAAAGTGCATTATGGAGAGAAAAAAAAAAAAAACCGAGACAGAACGTGGACTTTGAGCAAAAAAACAACTATATTTTTGCGACGCAACGACACTTACGCGATCTGTATGCTAATACTTTATAATAACTTAGCTCCTAGATGAATCTAAGGTTTGCTACCTGGTGAACATTTAAATTCAGTAGGTACATATGTCAATCTGACCACAGACGGTTAGACCCCTAAACTGTACCCCCCATGCCCTGGAGCCCTTATGTTTCGACCTCACCTAATCCCAACCAGAGTACAAAAGAATATATGGTTGTCAAAAAAAATATGGCTGCCCCCATTGTTTTATTATCGATCCGATTCGTACTCCATAATTATATAACAACATAATTACATAATTCTCCGTTTGCATTTCAGCTGGGATCACGTTGAACATAGTTGAGTGGAATAGTGGGGTTACAGCTGAGGAGTGCCAAGCTGCGTGTGAAATGACTCCTGGCTGTGTGGGTTATGATTATGACGTCGCATTTATGAAATGTTTCCTGCATTTTCAGACTCATCCTACTACAACAAAAGAGGTATATATATATATATATTTTTTTTTCTATTTCAGACCCCTGTGTTTAAAGATCATGACATAATCCACCATGAAGTAGACAGTATTCGAGATAAGAAAGAGTTTTTTTTTACCTCTTTTCTTTCGAATTCGCTATACTTGGGCCCGTTCTCTTAGCAAGGCACATTCGGCTTTCTGCGGGAACGAATACTTACCTTATAGCTATGAAATGCACGGTACACGTGGCGCAGTTTTACTGCGTGTACATTATCCAAGTCCTTAGTTTCTCCCACAATATCGTGTCGTATTCGTAGAAAAATGACACTCTTCTAAAGGTCTTGGCCCTGTTTCCTACTTTTTCTTTCTTCTCATCATTTGAACCGGTCCTAAGGAAGGAAGACTTCAGTGTTAAATTGACATGTTTACTGTCTAAGATTCTTATCTGGAACTTTTGTTTTACAGCCAGCAAAGTGAGCAAGTAAGAAGATGCTGTGAGTGACGTCAGGCTAATATTGACCAAATGACGCCAAGACAACATTGCAACAGCGACAGATTAGTGGCATATGAAACCGTCTGAGAACTTAATGAAAACCATTAAGAATAAAACAGTTTGACCAAAAGAATGTCAACGGCCATGAAGGACGAACAAATAAATTACTAATCAAAAACTCTACAAAACATGCATTTTATATTTGTTCAAAGAGGATACCAAAATTTCTCCATGTTATCTCTAAGCGGATCCTACAGTAGAATAAGAAAGTATCAAAAGGTTGCAGAGGAGTGAAGCTGGCCTAGGAGTTTGGATGTGACCACAGCGAAACATACTCCTATAGACCGGCTTCACTCCTCTGTCAGCTCGTTTTACTCTCTTATATTACCGTAAGATCTGCTTAGAGATTAGTTTCAATGACATTCGGTATGCTAAGTACTTTACAATATGTTCAATTTTTCAGACGGAAAATATTTATGCCTGAAAATGTCTACGATATTGTTGAACTAACACGTCTACCTTACTAGGTCTAAGGAACCATACCGTTAAAACGAAGATGGCCATGAATTCAGGTCCACTCAAAACGGTCTAATTTGATGTATTTAATTATTAAACTGATTATTAGATGTGAAAATACATATTCGATAAGTAAACATATTTCATTGATTTTACGTTTGTACATCTGTTTGCTAGGTTAGCAATAAAGATCGTGTTGGGCCTTATAGCAATAAAAATTCTGCTTTAAGTAGCAAACTGCAATACACAATTGTGTCGTACCACGACCCCATAAAAGCCATGTCGCTAGAAATAATAGATAAGTTTATAAACATTGACATAATAAATTTTAACAAGAGAGAGGTAAATGCAGAAAAATCAAGAGATAACTCAGAGTGGTTGATTGTGAAGACTATCATCATCTTTAAATAACAAATGATATTAACTCTTCATCTGGGAAATGTTTCTACACGCTTAACATTTGCCAATTAACTACAGTGTTCATTATACTAAGTCTTGTAACATTTTTAGGCATTTTCCAAATAGGAGGTGGTTGTTCTATACATGGAACATTAGATTTAATTTCATTCTAAATGAAATATTTAAGTTAGGAACCTATCTTGGACTCAACCAATGATAAGCTATATGCAAATATGTTTTATAGATTCATCTAACTTCCTAACAGTGAATATTATTAGGAAAGTTTAAATAATGAGATCTAGATAGTAAGGAGACGAATCTTGGTTGTACATGGCGTGTATCATTATTTCAAAATTGTGTGATAATGTTTATCGTAATATAAATACATCAGTAGAACTCAGCATACTAACAAGCCACTAACAAGCTATCAGAGTATTTCTCTTCTACTACTACATTATTTATTAAATCATACATGCGCCAGAGACGCCAGTTCAATGGAGTTCAATCATTATGCGTTCGAGCCTTTTTTCATTAGCCAATCGAAATGAATAGTATATAAAAGATATGGTAAGAAGGGTAATGAGCTGCCACACGTCAGTGCCTCGGTATAAAAAGTTCAAATGCCTTTGAAATATCTATATGCTCTTATAGATTTTGTTGTTTATGTGTCCCTGTTGCCATCCTTTAACATGGTGTGATATGTGTACGTCAGTAGATACACGATGGTCTTGGTGAAGCGGCCACGAACTAGCCAAGCCCTGCTGTTGTCCTGGTATCAAGTTGTTTGATATCAAGTGTCAAGACGGTATCAAGACGTCCTTGCAGTCTCCTTGCAGGAATGTTCACCAATCATAGACCAGTCTGGTTTGTCACAGGACATGATGGCTTCTCAAATGGATGTTTGAGATGAGATGTTACATACAGACGTATTGAGCCACATAATGAGCATCTATGTTGCATTCACTTAGTTTGTCACTTGCATCTTACCATTGTGTCTTTGAAAAGGTAAGAAATGGTACATTTGTAACCGCACGGGTCAGCCTTTCGAAATGAAGACTTGTTGTTACAAGGTCACAAGTTTCAATCTTTGTCGCTGAGACTTGTGTTTTTAGAGTACATCCTTTGCGTTGCAGTATGAACTTGACGTGTATACAGCACCGCATGCTGTTCTGTACTTGCTGAGCTGTAAGTTTGTAACATTTTTTTTTTAAAATCTCAGACCAAAACGTACACAACACTGTCTTCCTTGGACTAAGAGGAGTGAACGTGGCATAAAAAGTGTAACAGGTCTCCACATTGAGTCAATAGAGTAGACCAGGATAAGAGTCTCCAACTGGAGTTTTCAAGGTTGAGCTTGTCATCCATTTAAACAGTGTACGACATCTGATTGCCAAAGTTTATCTTGAGATTATTGAGTTCTTTGTTCGAAGAAGTTTAAGTTGCCGGTTTGTCGTCAACGCAATGATTTCTTGTGGTTTGCTCTTAACATGACGCCATCCTATATCCAGGTCCAAAATGTTGAGGCCTGACAGTAACAGCTCATAGGTTCTTTGTTACAACATTGCAGATTTTAGGATATTTTCTTAATTCAAATTGCACAAATCTCATCCCACATTGAACTGGCTTTTCCCGTAACGCTTCACTCTACTTCTTCTACATATTTACATTCTTTTCCTTTACACATTCACGTTATTCTACACATTTCCATCCGTTTTAGCTAACGTTTATGTCAGCATATATATATGTCAGCATATATATAGCTAACATTTACTTCAGCTTTCGTTAATTTGCGAATGTTTGACTTAAACTACTTGACTCCTACATACAGTTTTCAGGCACACGGGTCAAAATTGCAAAATTAACACCTAATCTCTTCCTTAATAACTTTGATGTCAATGTTCTGGAAACGTAAATATTATAATATATTCCATTTTACAGCGCTTAGAGATAGAACAGGCCTCAGATTTCTGATACACAACTTTGTACAAACAAGCATCAACATTAAGAATATTCTACAAAATTTTACAACATTTGAAAATTATACATCTACAATTCAAAAGACTCTAATTTTCAATGACAAAATCAATGACTGATATTTTCTTTTGTTGAGATTATTGTGTTTTTGTTCTATTTCAATGTAAGCTGCGTTTATCCTAGGTACCATCTGGGTAGTAGTTCGCTCCTATGTTCGCTTATGCTTCCAAATAGTGTATGATAAATGTCAGAGGGAGAAGCGACTGTACATTATGTATGATGAACGCCGGAGCGAACTACTTTCCGGATGGTACCCAGACAAAGCTGCGTTAAGTTTTAATTTGAATATTTTTGTCATAATAAGTATCCTTTTGTAACCTTCAAAAAGTATGGTAGTCACCAATGTGTTCATAAACAACAGTTGGGAAATTTAAACAGTGACGCTTTCTTCAGCTTTTTTTACGTTGGATCCTTTTTCCACCAATTTTCTACAACCATGCTTTTCATACTGTAGACAAACCCATTCTCTTATGATGGCAAATTTTTTGTCAAAATACAAAAACTACCAAAATAATAGGTCGATGAATATAATTTTTACCTCATTTCAAAATAAACACTGATTAGGACGAGATGTCCTTAGGTTTTAACATGTAGTTTAGACAGCCAGTCACCTTTTGTTTTAATTTTTTTATAGAAATCAACTTCATTCAGCCCTTTCAAGGGCAGGTAGTTCTATTGACTATCGCCATTCGCTTTGAGCGTTGTAAATTGCCGAAATATAAACCGTTAGTGTAATTTATATGAGGTGAACTTTAAAAAAAGGGAAAAGCTGTCTGCCTGTTTAAACATGGGAAAACAAGTATCCAGCTTACAGATTGGCCGCAATTTTTTTTTGTTTGCATTTTTTGTACACTTTGAGTTTTCCATCGTAACAGGCACCCTGTTGGTCAGGATAGGTATAAGCGAGTGAATGCATACGTTTGACAGAAAACATTTCGTCAATAGATGAATGCAAATTTTATGAAAAGAATGTTGCTTTTTTGACTGCAGGCATGGAGATCGATTTGATCTTCTCTTGAGTTTACAAAGGTTTAAACAAACAAACAAACAAATATTTAGATTCAGTTGCTTAGATGGGTCAACGAACTGCGATTGAGTTTACTATTTCAGTGTTCTCAATAAATGGTGAAAATCAATTTTCTTCAACGATGACGTAATGAATTTCTGCATGTCTTTTTAAAAGCGAAACAGGTCTGTTTACGTCCAATTTGTGTGAAATGCAACCTGAAATGGTAACTTAGATTGTTAAATGATCTTGTAATAGGAAGTGGGTGTACAGTCTTTTGCTATGGTGGTAGGGTTTTCTCCCCTGGGACCTCCTATTTCCAGTAGTCTGGGTAGTGTATGAGATAGGGACCCTCGCCGTGGAGTGTTACGGGTTGTCTGAAATCTTTTAAGGCCAGTACGTGTTAGGTAGTGTGCTGATGGGGGCATTTCTTGGTGTGTACATGTAGCTGGTCCCTTCCCCTGCTAAGTCCCATGGCCGGTATATGTTAGGAAGTGTTTAAATGGGGGTGTTATCATGTCGAAATGTGTTACAGGTTTCTTCACCTTTTATATCCACGATGGTCATGTAGGTGGTGTGTTAAAGGGAGTACGCCGTGGTGTGTCATGTGTTCCCTCCCCCGGAATCGCCCATGACCAGTAGGTGTTCGGCAATGTGACAAGGGGGAGGGACGCGCGTCGTGGTGTGTTACGTGTTCCCTGCACGGGTATCTCCCATGGCCAGTAGGTGTTAGGCAGTGTGACAAGGGGTGGAACGCACGCCGTGGTGTGTTACGCGTTTCCTGCACGGGTACCTCCCATGGGCAGTAGGTGTTAGGCAGTGTGACATGGGGGAGGCACCCGTGTCGTGGTGTGTCATGTGTTCCCTTCCCCCGAATCGCCCATGGCCAGTAGGTGTTAGGCAATGTGACATGGGGGAGGGACGCGCGCCGTGGTGTGTTACGGGTTCCCTGCACAGGTATCTCCCATGGCCAGTAGGTGTTAGGCAATGTGACATGGGGGAGGGAAGCGTGCCGTGGTGTGTCATGCGTTCCCTCCCCCGGAATCGGCCATGGCCAGTAGGTGTTAGGCAATGTGACATGGGGGAGGGACGCACGCCGTGGTGTGTTACGGGTTCCCTGCACAGGTATCTCCCATGGCCAATAGGTGTTAGGCAATGTGACATGGGGGAGGGACGCACGCCGTAGTGTGTTACGGGTTCCCTGCACAGGTATCTCCCATGGCCAATAGGTGTTAGGCAATGTGACATGGGGGAGGGACGCACGCCGTAGTGTGTTACGGGTTCCCTGCACAGGTATCTCCCATGGCCAGTAGGTGTTAGGTAGTGTGACATGGGGGAGGGAAGCACGCCGTGGTGTGTTACGGGTTCCCTCGCCTGGTATCTCCCATGGCCAGTAGGTGTTCGGTGGTGTGACAAGAGGGAGGGACGCCTGCCGCGGTGTGATGCCATTTCCATCTCCGGATATCTCCCAAGGCCAGTAGGTGTTAGGCAATGTCAGGAAGGCGATATGAGCTTCCGTGACATTTTGACCCCTGGACAGGATGGCATCTGTAGCATTGATGTACGTCCTCAAACCTTGGTCAGCACACCGGGATACCAAAGCTGTTCTCTGCTGCCTACGGGCTCTAATATTCTGTACTTCCGGAGCCATTCTATAGAAGTTGTTAGACTGAACATTGCTCCATTCAGCCAAACCATATGTGACCACAGACCTTCCAGATCGGTGTCTCCTGGAAGCAGAGGTGACATCCCGAAAGGCCTGTCTTTGTTGTCCCCTATCTCTGACGACAGACTGGCCATTGGTCCCTTCAGCCAAACCATATGTGACCACAGGGCTTCCAGATCGGTGACCTCTGGAAGCAGAGGTGACATCCCGAGAGGACTGTCGCTGCGGTCGCCTATTTATGACGACATGATGTAAAAGCTCGGCAGCATCAGCATAGAAAGGCATGGGTCCGCTTTCATCATCCGGGATCTCACTGTAAGTATGTCGTGAAACAGGCAGGGGGCGCTGTGCAGCGGCGCCGTGAGCAGAGATCTCCCAGGCTGTGCGCGGGAGAGCAGGCAGGGGGCGCTGTGCAGCAGCCAAATAATCAGGAATCACACTGTAGGTGGGTTCATTGGGCATGAGAACAGCCGGCAATGACCTACAGGATGCTGCATCATCTGGAGCGCCTCTGCGTGTGCATGATACTGCAGGGAGAGAAGCAGACCTTACATTCCCCTGCGGGAGACCAGGCAGGGGCCTCTGAGCAGCCGCTATGTCATCTGGGATCTCGCTGTAAGTAGGCTCGATGGAATCTAGCACAGCGGGCAATGACCTACAGGAGGCTACGTCATCCGACGCCATCTTCTTTGAACATGCAGGGAGAGAAGCAGATCTCAGCAAGCCGGGGAAGGCAACACCAGGCGGGATTGTCCAGATGTGTGCATCGTCACTGGCCATCTCATACTCGCCGTTAGACTTTGATGAGCACAACTTCCATGTCAACACCACAAGTAACAACACGACCAGAGTGACCACTGCCGAGACCACAACAGAGATGAGAACATGATCTGTTTTTGTGGACATCTCTGGTCCAGGTTTAGTACTCTCCTTTAGTGTGGAGTTGTCACTGGGTACTGAAGATGTGTACTGAGAGTTGTATGCCATGCCGCTGGAGTGGTCAGTATCTGTTCTGTGATTGGTTGGTGTTGTGGTTGTCTGATATTGGACAGGTGGTATGGTGAAGAACAACTCCGTGTGTTTGTCTTCACTGAGCAGAATGCAGGTGATGTTCTTTGCAATGTCATGTGGGACGTCCGTGTTGGTGGTGTGTTTTTGGCTGTATTCTGGCTCTGTGGTGGTAAATATGTTTGTGTCTGACGTCTGGACAAATGACATGGCAATACCTTTAGAGGCTGCATCCCCTGTGGCCATGGAAACCATACGGAACGTTAAGCCTTTCCACAGCGTCATACCCACAGTTATACCCCCATTGTATTCCCAAACCTGCCTGCACTGCTCAACAGTGTTGGGGACCAGTTTGTCTGCCAGAGAGCCGTCAGTAGTCAGGACAACCACAGGGGCCTGGATGGAGATTGTGCTAAGAGAACGATCCAAAGCACCGCACGATTTGCCAGGGTAGATACCTCTCATCTCCTTGCCAACAGTCACATCGTCTGAAGAGCCAACAATCCAACCAAACGAGAGTTCATGAGCATGGTGCCTTGCACAGAAGATGAAGTGAGGCACCTCAACAACCAACGTCACAGACCTTGTCGCCAGTGCGGCGAACCGATGTAGGCTCCACATCATTCCATGTGGCTTTCCATCATGTACAGATGCCAACATACCACTTCTGATATGAAGCCTAAACAGCGAAGACTGTTTCCGAGTCACTTCTGCATCCAAAGAGGACAGATCATTACCAGTCAAGTCCAAGATGGTCAGTTTCACGTCTTTGAATGACTCCGGGGAAATGCTGTCAATTTTATTGAACCCCAGGTTCAAGTTCAGGGTACCTTTGAGACCAAAAAGCCAGGCAGGGTCTACAACTTGTAACAAGTTGTTCTCAAGATCCAAGTACAACAGGTGGTCTAAGTGCGTGAAGCTGCCTGGATCTATCCCCTTGATAAAGTTGTTGGACAAAATCAGCACATAGAGCTGCTCCAAGCCAGTGAACCATGTCTGCTTGACATGTGTCAACATGTTGGAATCCAGGGACAGGCGTTGGAGACGGGGAAACCTTGCGAAGGTATATTTTTCCACATCGGGGATATCTCCTTCTACGAGAGCCAAATGGCGAACCACTGAATGATCAAGCGGTGTCAGGCTCTCAGCCGACAGGTTATAGAATGGATAGCCTCTTATTGCAACAGCCTGCGCCCCAGCAAGGAACGGGAAAGGACTCCCATAGGCAACACCCTCATACAGGACCTTACACATGGCACATGCATATGTCCATGACTTCACCAAGCCCAACCTCCCTATCTTGCGAGTGATAGGCACACATTCACGCCATCCAGCTGCCTTACACTGAGGTAAGCCTGGGTCATCAGAAGCTGCACAGGCAGCTGTCAAGAGAAGCAAAAACAAAATGGCTGCGTTCTCCTTCGCACCACCACTTGCACACATTCTGCCTTTTTTTTATTCAAACCTTTCGTCCAAAGAACGATTTGTCACTTACCTTCAATATGCGTACTTGGTCAGCAGATCTTTAAGCATCGATTATGAGCTTTTAAGCTGTTCGGTACTTCTGTCCGCTGGGTTGTCGGTACGTAGCGAGCTTTGCACCGCCAGCCGGCAGTGATGGAGTCGCTACGTACACTGCATTTATTTGCCAGACTTATTACTACGCTTAGTGTTATGTTTATGGATTGAAGTCCGTGGAAAGGAACGCGATTGACGTATTAGAGGTTGTTATTGTACAGGATCTGCGCAGAATCAAGCTTCCTGATATTCAGACTAATCTTATGAAGTAGCTTATGACTAGTTGATAAAGGTTGTTGAACTGAGTTATTTTTCAAAGAAGACGGGTTTACAATATGTTTTAATCTTAATTGCATGCGTGATTATTTGAAAGGCTACGTATAAATTTTCTTAGTCTGCCTGGCAACTTTGTAGAAATGTGATTTAAGCTGGTTTGATTTATGTTTGATCTTCACATGTTTATGTTTATTAGAGTTAACGGTACACGTTGAAAGTGTGATCCGTTTGGAAACGATAAGACAAAGTGTAATTCTGTATCATTATATTTCTCTTCCCTAGACAAGAATATTAGATGTCAAAATTCGAAAAAAAATATTAAAACTTGTGATCTACGATGAAATCAAATGGAACGGAATAATCAAGAAAGCAAAGTTGTATCATTACTGAAGTTATCTTTTAATTTAGATGTAACATTTTCTTTTCATGTACATTTAAATTTTTCGAGACTTATTTTGAAATATTCTACGATTTATGATAATAACGTCGCAGATATTGTGAGAATTAAAAAAAGCAAGTCAAACGTATGGATAATTCTAGACTCAAGTGTTTGTGTGCGTTTGTGTGTGTATGTGTGTGTGTGTGTGTGTGTGTACGTGTTTGTGTGCGTTTGTGTGTGTGCGTGTGTGTGTGTGTGTTTGCGTGTGTTTGTGTGTGCATCCGTATACAATGCCCCCGACTGCTTTCATGTATAACAACTGTATTAGGGGGTGGGTGGGTCAAAGATGGCGAGTTTGTTTAGACAACAGAGAGAGAGAGAGAGAGAGAGTCGAGTGATAACAACGATTTAAACCATAGAAACCAGTTTTGATGAGACTTAATGTGTAATCAGAGCAATTAATTGGTAACTTCGGTAGGAAGGACTGCATACCTTTTAATCAAATTGATTTCATTTTCTCCATCTTTGGGTTCCCCCTTATGAATTAGTGGAATCACCGCCAGATGGCTGTTTTGATTCTGCAGGACTAATCCAAGTTATCTAATTGGGGAGGAAGGGTAGTATTTACAGATCATCCTGTAGAAAATGCATCAGAAATGCGTTTGATGACAGTTGACAAAAAATAGTACTTTTATGTTTGTCTTTAATTGTTTTGAAGATTTGAATATTTTTAGATAATGAACATTTTTCTTCAATGGACGCAATGAATCCAATAGGAACTGTTATGTTACAACTGTTGCGCAGGATCATGATATCGCAGTATTCAGACTAATCTTATAAAGTAGCTGATGACTAGTCAACAAAGGGCGTTGAACTGGGTTTCTGCTGTTACAAAATGAGTGTTAAATCGAGTTACATATTCATTTCGAAAGACGACCAGTTAATTTTCGTAACCCAAGTTGTTCAAGTGAAATTAAGTTGTTCTTGAATTATGTTTGTTCAGATCTGCTAGTTGATAAAAACGACAATAGGCGGAGACATACCCACCCTCCCTACACACACACACGTAAACACACATGCACACAGAGAATCGAAGAGACAACAAAGTAACACAACAAAACCCTTAAGTGCCCACAGGCTCGGCTGACTGTGCCCCCCCCCCCCACCTCCACACCACACACACGTAAGCACAAAGAGAGTAAAAAAGACACCAAAGTAGCACAACAACATCCTAACGTGCCCACAGGCAAAATTCCGACGGATTGTTGCGTAATAATTGAATGAACTCACCTGTTAATGTCAAAGTTGAAAGGACACCAAACGAAAATTACACGACATGTAATGATCACAACGAACTGGTCAATAACAATAGTTTTTTTTTTCTCTTCAAGACGTAAAATTATTAGATCTAGGCCACTTTTATTATAGTTACATGCTTGGCATTAAAAGACATTTCCCAAAATAATTATGTTTTTTTGTTTGTTTTTAAGACAACTTTGCGAAATGTTACTTTAAGGCCACTTCATTTTTTTTTAATTAACAAAGTTTTCTCAAGGCCTTTAGAATCAATTAAAAAGTTGTTTCCAAATATAAAAATGACGGGTGATCATATGCAATATCTATTTTTAGTAGTGCCTATTATCACGATCTAAATTATCATGGGTCAATGAAGATTGGTTGAATGAACTGTTTTAGGGGTGATGGTAATGAAGATTTTTTTATCTATCTTTTTATATACATTCCACCTTAAAAACATATCACTATCTTGGCATATATGACTAATGCTATATCTAGTCTTTATTGTAGTGGCCAGCGTCAATGCATATCTTTTTTTGCAAACAGCGACATACATATTTTAAGATATCTTCACCCCCACTACCAAAAATATCTTCGACCGTGATTGTCAAGGCGTGTCCCGGATATAACGTCAAAGTTGGGTATAGGTCTGTGACAAAAACTAAATCTTGAAGAGACATGTTGTTCGTTCCCTAGTATTCATTCTGGACGCCTCAGCACCTTCTTGGACTTTTGTATGGTAGTTATTTTGCTGTTCTTCTCCCACGACCTGTATTCAACGCGGACTGGGAAGCAAGCTTACAATGAGTGACGTCGAAGCGGACACTGATCATGCAAGCGGCGGGGAGGTCACAGGTAGTGGCGGCGCCGATTTGAGCGAAGCCCGGCGAGATAGAACGGCGTCAAACCACCTTGAAAACACTACAGAACCTTCCAACAAGTGCCGAAAAGACTCTGTTTGCCTTTTAGTCTGTAGTGCACTGGTATTGACGCCTGGTCTTATCCTACTGCTTGTACACGCCACGGTCGCTCGTGATACGGTCATGTTGATTTTGGGGTCAATACTTTTGGCCATAGGAGTTCAGATTTTGGCAGTCGGGTGCTGCTCATTGTTTTGCAAATCGGAAACAAACAATACTGATCAGACGACAGTTGAAATGGTGACCTCCGGTGCTACACAAGCCAGTGTTGCAGGGACAAGGCCAACAGTCATAACAGGGACAGGGCCAAACGTCATGGTGCATCCAACAACAGTCGCTGTGGTAAATCCGCCAGGCGGTGCTACTGCACCGGTAGCACCATGGTCATACCATGCAGTACCCGGAATGCAGTACCCACCATACTCCCCACAATATACTACAAGGTATAATTTTCTCTTATGTTCCTGCAGAAGTTATATTTAGGTATTTGCCAATTGAAATCAGAGGGTGGTCAAAAAATCTGTCAAAAAAGTGTCTTGTGTCAGGAAATGCCTGGACCTAGCTTAAAAAAGCTTACTGAAGGAATTGATAAAGGAAGCAGTGTAAAAAGTGACCATAGTCAATTTTCTTTAAACTCAGAAGTAAGCAAGCGTTGTGCTGATCATACAAAGCTCAAATTAACCAAATGAATAAAATCAATAAAAACACCAACTAATCCATTGTTAAGCCGTTTTTATTTGCTGACCACTTGAAAGAATAAAGAAATAAATGTTCTTTACATCTTATTTTCATTTTTGGAATGAACATACTTTTACTGTGTAGGTCATTTGGCAGTTCGGAAACAAAATAAACTGACTGAAGTGACCAATTTGTTGATTGTATTTACATTTTATTGTCTTCATTATAGTTTACCTTTTGGATACACACCTACCGGAGCGGTACAACATCTACCAGCCGCTATACAACCCGGAGCGGTACCACATCTACCAGCCGCTGTACAACCCGGAGCGGTACCACATCTACCAGCCGCTGTACAACCCGGAGCGGTACCATATCTACCAGCCGCTGTACAACCCGGAGCGGTACCATATCTACCAGCCGCTGTACAACCCGGAGCGGTACCACATCTACCAGCCGCTGTACAACCCGGAGCGGTACTACAACTACCAGCAGCTGTACAACCAAACTTTATGGAAACTTCGGCCCCACCACTGGAGATTCCGCAATATGGCGTCAAACCGGACCCATATCGCCCCCCTCCCCCGTCTTACGAAAAAGCCGTCGGTGTGAAGGAGACGGGGATGTAGATTTGTATATTCAACGGATTGGAAACGACTGGTGATATGGTGAATCTAGAAATAAGTTTTGAGTTTGTAAAGGTATTTTTGGGAACTGGTTTTAATATAAGATATGTACATTCTTCTGTATGAGTTTGTGGGTGGGTGGAAAAAAGTAAATGTGTTCTGTATGTGTGTGTGTGTGTGTGTGTGTGTGTGTGTGCGCACGTCTTTGTGTGTGTCTTTACCTTTGTGTGTGTGTGTTTACCTTGTGTGTCTGTGTGTGTGTGTCTGTGTGTTTGTTTTTGGTTGTGTGTGTGTATGTGTGTTTGTGTGTGTGCGTGTGTGTGTGTTTGTGTGTGTGTGTGTGTGTGTGTGTGTGTGTATTTGTATGCCAGTGTGTGACTGTGTCATTTTGTGTTGTTGTACATAATTATGTATGTGCGTATGCGTGTGTATGTGTGTAGAAGATATGTTATAATTTTCTGACACGGCAGGTTTAAAACAATTAGAATTTACTTATTACTAATAAGATACATACATTATAAATTTGCACCAATTGCATTTGGAGAGCAAATGTTATTTAGGGTAAAGACTATTCATATCCTTAATGACATATTGTCGAGTACTAACTACCCCAAAATTTAGTTTTATATTAAATAGCTGAATGAAGTAATATTACTATTGTATTGTACTGTTAGTGCTTGCAATAGGATATGCCACAATAGGACATGCTTTCTTCATTTTTTTTTTGCTCATTATATCAGATACGTTGATCACTTGTCTTAAATACAGTATTCTTCGATACAGCTTTGTTAGTACTGATTCTTCAATTCACAGTTCAGTGCGTTGATTCTTTAGTCATGCTTATAGTGGGTTCATTGACAGAGTGTGGTAAAACTGGTTTGGCAAAAGAAAGTCAATATTAACCACAGGTCTTTTTCTACGTTTGTAGCATTCATGCAGAATGTGCGAAATGGCACTCTTGTGTCTTTTTTAATGTTCGCATACATATGTGAAGTAATTTAACATTTAACGAATATTAAGTCCTACGTCACAATTTCAAACTGGGGCCCTTTCGGGCAGCTTTTGAGAACGAAGGTTATAATATAAAACACCTAACTTTACAAGGCGGAAGAAAACAGTCGTGGGCATTAGTTGCTTGCGTAATTTTTTTAGTATGCATTTGTATGTTCCGTTTCCACAAACAGCCCAACAGGGTCTCGAATTCGAAATGAAACGTTAGGGTTGTTTACATAGAAAAGCCGTGTAAACCATTATTCTTGTCTCTATACCAATCAACATTTACAACTTGGTTGAAAGGACAGGAATCAAAGTCAACCGTTCTCTTAATTATTTTGTTTTTGAATTTCATTTTCATTATGAATTCTTTTGTCAGGTTCCCTCACGCAATCTTTATTTTAAGCAATGCTGCACCCTTGATTTTGCATAGGTCAATACTTCAGTTAAAGACTGGGCGAATCAATGTTCCGGTGGGGTATTTCTATACGATTATTTCTTCAATTGCCCCTCCACATTTGTCATTGTCTTTGGTAGTATATTATGCAGAATACAGGCATATGTTTATAGGTTTTGAAACACAATTAGGCTTTGACTCTATAGATAAGTTTTAGATCATTGAATTTTCCCTGCGTTTACTCCTCAAATGGACTCGACCATGACTCATCAGGTGACTCATTGTGATGACGTTATAGCTGAGGGGTTCTATTTTTAACAGAAAGCGTCTGGTTAAAATGTCAAAATAGGACGTGTTCTGTAGAATCTGTGCCATTTTCTACGCCAAAGATACGTCTTGGCCCTATCGTTGAGTGCACTACTTCTTCCTGTATAACCTTAGCACCTAGAGCGAGTTCTGAGGAGATCTAACTATTCATGGGTGACTGTGGCGGTGGGGGTGGTGGTGACTGCGGAGGGGGCGGCGGTGGTGGAGGGGGCTGTGACAGTGGTGGAGGGGGTGGTGATTATGGCGGAGGGGGTGGTGATTTTGGCGGATGGGGTGGTGGTTTTGGCGGAGGGGGTGGTCATTTTGGCAGAAGGGTGGTCATTCTGGCGGAAGGGGGCGTGATTGTTTCCGTGTGTGCGGTTTTATTCTAATTTTCCTTGGTGTGAAGGCTCTGAGTTTTGGACTTATTTACACGCTCTCTGACATTTATACTCATGGGAAAGAAGCTCCCCCTATGGGCCTGGCGTTTTCGTGTTTTGGTTCTCTACTATTTAGCCTGGGGTGTTGCTGTTGCTGCATATACTGCCAATTTTGCAAACGGTGCAGAGAAGATTGTAAAAATCAGACCGAAGAGCCTACAGTTGAGACGGTGACATCTGGTGACCCCCTGGCGGATGCACCAAGTCCTGCAAACACTGCCGATCCAACATCTGCCAGCGCCCCACCGGGAAACCGTGCTGTTAGGATACTTGGTTCATTTCAAGCTGAGGCCGCAGAAATATCGCCATCTCCACGGACACCGTCCCAACAGTACCCTAGGCCCTCAAGGTACCGCCTCTCAGCCTCTCCTACAACCATATGCATAGCTGCATTTATTTCATTCTGTAGATTGCATCATCCTGTCAATATCCTGAATTATTGTTATCTCCTTTATTGCAGCGCACAACCTTCCCCTCCGGGACTACACCTCCCAACGGGCGCACAACCACCCTCTGCGGGGCTACACATCCCAACGAACGGACAACCACCCCCTCTAGGACTACACCTACCAACGGAAACTTTTACTCGGAAATACGACTGTTTTCTAGAATAGTTTTACATTACTATACATTCAGGACGGACATCGTTATATATAATATGGGAGTTGAAACATTACTGACATTATATTTGCACGGTAAAAATGCACTTGTGTATTCGAGGGTTAGAGGCAATATAGAAATGACTAACGGAGCGATGGACATCCAACAGCAACAACGGTGTCCTAAAATAGATATAACTTGCTATGGCATAATTAGATATTTATATATATATACGAATTATAACAGGTTGATATTCTGCCATAAATCCAATGTCTATCATGTTGTCTATCACCTTACTATATAATAGATTAAGAAGCAATACGAATCGAAACAATATGCGATTCAAAATAGAAACAAAGAAGTGTTCGACATATTAATTCTTTTAGTTTATTTTGTGATAGAATATTCAAATATTGATTATGACTATTCCAATATCTTATTTCATGGGTACATTAGTATATATTAGTGTAGAGAATTGTCGGGTAAAAGTATTTATGTTACAGCTTTGTACTTTGCCAGTTAAATGTTGATAGTACCAGATTAAAATATAACATATGGAGCATTACTAAAACAATTTTGTCAAATATATTAATTAAAGGCTGTAATAGAAAATATTATTCCTAAACCTTTTTGTATATGATGATTATGTTAAGTTATGCTAACCTGTAGATATCCCTGTACATTGCTTGCTTGTATAAAAGTAAACATAAAACATGCCGTAAACACAAAGTATGATATTTTTACCGAATACTGTTAATATCCATTCACGCCCTGTAGAATATAATTTGTTTTTAATACAAAAAAGGTGAACAAATAGGTAAACACAAACACAAAAACTCTCACATATAAACATGCACACAAACACACACAAACAAACATACATACATGTATATCACACAAGCATGCACACACGCACGTGCGCGCACACACACAAATACACAAACACACAAAACACATACCCACTCACACACAGAGATACAGGTACGCACATTGGTTCAGCCCCGCAAGGCTTAGTTGTGCATTGCACGCTTCAGTTAATCAGTTAATAGATCTAGCTACAGTCCCGGACGTGGGGCTTGCCAATCTGTACGTGTTCTCATGTTGTTCCGTTGGTAGGAGTAGGGGTGGATGTTCTAGGGCAACCGTTTGCAGGGGAAGTGTCCCCACTTAACAGGTTGTATACACTGTTGTCGACCTTTGATACAGAAAATGACAATATACCAGAAAGCATACAAATGAAGCAAAAACGTTGACATCATCCGACTGCTCGTAGGAACACATCCATTTATTCTAGGAAGCAGCATAAGGTTCATATTAGAAACGAGCTCATGAAAGACACGTGCGTTTCTTAAAAGATTTTCACAAGAAAATGTAAAGAAATAACTCAAAAGATTACACCCAGGTCTACACGTCAAATAACAAATTTAGCTTGAGGCTATTTCAAAGGGCAAGCCGTGTTAACTGCACAATATACACTGAATGAATCCCATAGACGGTTAAAATACCCAGTTAATATGTCGACAGTTTTACAAGTAGTAAAAAGCAAGGAATTACTTTATAAACAGATATGGTATGTGTATGGTTACTTAGGTGGTGAGCTCACCACCCTAATAGTGTGTTTGATATAGACGGAATATTTAGTTCTCGTCAGCGCTTGCGAAGAAGAGAATTACGCTTCTACAGAAATTACATATAAGAAGCTTACCTTCAGGGATATGGAGGGTATTGCCGGTACTGTTGTTTGGGAATTGGAGATCTCTCTTCGACCATGGCTTGAAATTCAGGGTCCGGTGTTGGATACATGATGTCGGTGTGTGCAGTACCTGGATCATCCGACAGGGGGCCTCCTGGTGTTGCTGTCTGTATTGTCGCCCTTTTAGTCTTATGTACAGCCTTACTTGGTTGTTTGCACAGGCAGTAACTTCCCCTGCTGAAGAATAGGAGACTCAGGCACAAGCACACGGGCCCGGCAGCCCACAGGCCGTTATAGCCATGCCTGTGGCCAAGGATGGTCAGTAAACAACCGGGAATCAACAACAACAAACCAGTACACATGCACAAAAATATAACGTTACGTCCGGCAGTGTTGGTTTGTGTTGAGTTGTTGTAGGCAGGGTGTAGGTTGACAGGTGTTGTTCGGCTGCTTGGGTTGACGAACCCCTCGTCACTGTCAAAATTGCGTCCGCCACTGTTGTAACCCCTTCCGCCACTGTCGTAACCCGGTCCGCCTCCGTCGTAACCCCGTTCGCCACCGTCAAAATCCCGCCAAACACTCTCAAAAGCCTGTCCGCCTCTGTCAAAACCACGTCCGCTACTGTCAAAACCACGTCCGCCACTGTCGTAACCCTGTCCACCACTGTCAAAACCTCGTCCACCACTGTCAAAACCTCGTCCGGCACTGTCAAAACCCTGCCCGCCACTGTCAAAACCCTGTCCGCCATTGTCAAATTCTTGGCCGCCATTACCAAACTCTCGTCCGCCATTGTTGAAACGCAGTCCGCCATTGTCAAAATATTGTTCGCCACTGTCTAAATCTCGTCCGCCATTGTCAAAATCCGGTCTGCCACTGTCAAAACCCAGTCTCCCACTCCCATAGTAATCACCGATGTCACCCATTGCTACTTTTATGCCTCTAGCCTCTCAGTTTGCTTTGTAAAACAGAGCACCTAACGATATTTCTTGGATGTTTTCTAGGCGCAAGAATGGCAGGGATTCCAAACAACAAGTACGTTTCTTCCAAACACCTTCACCTTTAAAAATTGCACATGGCTAGCTCTAGCTTCGGCGCCGAGTCACACCCAATACGTCATGGTGTAACGCATTCTGAACTAAACGTAGGGGCTTTTTGACCGTGTAGAGTTTTCAAATACTTAAGAAAGATTACCATTCAGCATTTAACGTATACTTTGTCTTTACATACTATATATATATATACTTCATATCACTTAAGACAAGACAGAAGTTTTAAAAGAAAGCGAACTTAAAGAAGTAATAATCGTGGCCAAGTAGTACCATACATGTATGTCAAAAATAGATTCACCCGGTTGTTAACTGAAGAATTGACCCATGTTTAATTGTGGTCGATTATTATCAGGGTGCGTAGTATTGAGTAACTTACGGATTGTATAAAGAATTTTTAGACATTGAGTTTAAAGTAAAGTGTCTAATGGAAGATATTAAGGACGGCAAATATGTTTGGTTAACTTTTAAGAGAAAGTTATTATTTCTCATTATGTATGGATGTTTTATGACAAGAATTTCGGCTGAAAAGGCTACACAGACCCCTTTGAATATCGTAACAAATTGACGTATTTAATAATTGATAAAATATTCATAAAATATATAAAAGACAAATTTTTATACGAAAATGCTCCCAAAATAGGCTATGACCAATGAGATCAGAATGGGCAACAGCGACGCCTTGTCAAACCAGTCTTGCAACACTCGGACAGTGAACCCACTATGATTATGCCCACGGATTCAAAACACTGAGGTGTAGGTCAAAGGTCACATTTGTCGGATACACTCTTCTGCGACTGTAAACTTGTTGAAGTCTCTTTAAATCTTTACTGGTGTTGTAAGTATAGTTTGAATTGCACGATATATAGCGCACTTCTTGTTCTAGTGAAAATTGTTAAATTGAAGGAAAGGTGACAAAATTAATCTAATTAGAAATATTAAGGGAGGCACCTCAATGCTCTAGAAATCGACATTGTTAATTTTATAAATTGTACACATTTTACTATTATACTTAGTTTTTTTGTATATAGAACTATTTTAGTCTATTGTTTAAAACGTTCTTTGTCATATGTGTTTTTATTTCACAATTCATCGCACACTGGTCGCCTCGGGGTGTTCTCGGTCAAGTCTCTCTTTTCAGATATAGAAATAAACACATTAATACATATAGGTTTGTAAAAATTTTATGCATGTAAACAAGTGATATGAATTCTAAAGACAACAAGGTTGGTTTATACATGATAAGCTACGTCACCTGTCATTGTATGGATGTTAAGCTAAGCGGTTTTTTTGTCATTCTCTTCTTACAAAAAAAAGTCAAACTCAATCTGTCTAGAAATAGTCAGTGATTCGAGTCTTTTTTTTACAATGATAGGAAATGGACTATTGCAAATTCATTCCCATGGAGCTAATTGCAATGACCCAAATCAAATACATAGAGTAATTGAAAACGGGTAAATAATCTAAATTCTAACATATAAAGATTAACTGATTGTATGTACATACAGAATATCGAGTACGATTGTAAAACATATATTACTATTGAGGGATTTGACTTCTTGTTTGAAAACAGTTGGAAATGAAATGTCCCACATTTTCTATGATAGATTGATTCGATGATCTTATATCACTATCTATTGTCACGTGTACGTCTTCTATGTTTACACTTTGTCCTTGCAATAAGCATACGGGCAATAGTTTGCAATAAATTTTCAATTTATCTCAATATAACCTGCTTCTTACATTGTGATGTCTTCTTGCTAAAGAAACCATGCACAATAATGATGGACCAATATACTACAGAAAATGAAATCCCATTGCCATAAGCTAGAGCAATATTGAGTTATTGATTCGCTATGTTTTGAACATACAATAATGTGCAGTCATAATAATTATATGCATTGTTTTAATTTTAGACCACACATAAGAGAAGTCCATCCACGAAGACAAGAAATAGTAACTTGGCGGCTATTTTTCCGCCACAACGTCAAAATAATTTTCAACGACATTTCTGTCAAGGATGCCCCGATCCCATACGGTACGACTGCCGATTTATAAAAGTCACAAGGTAGTGTTATATCTAGATATTTACATACGTATACGTGTCTGCGTTAATGGTTTCACCAAAAATCTAAAAGGAAGAGGGTGGCTGTGCGGCCTGTAGTAGGTGCAGTCTCTGAGGGAGATGCTGACTCGTTGGCAGATGTTGTTCCGGAGGGAGTGGTGGTCTTAGCTTCACTCGCCTGTGTCACCACTTCGAATTTGCAGCAAGAACACTCTTTGCTTATCTCCAAGCAGATCCTACGGTAGTATAAGCTGGCAGAGGAGTAAAGTTGGCTTAGGAGTGTGTTTTGCTATTTGGCTGACTACACTCCTTGACCAGTTTGGTACTATCTTATGCCATTGTAGGATCTGCTTGGACTTGGAGTGTAACTTTTTGCCACTTTTAGCAAGTAAGATTTCGGCAGTTCCGTTACAAGACTGCCTTGTTTTTTTACGACACATTTGCAGCTGTCCCAAGATTTGGCTTGACACATATATATATACGGTGCCGTAATAAGCCTGTTGCATAGAACAAATGTTACACGATCTTATAAAGGCTGTATTTTTGAGATCGTATCGAGCTCTGGTTGCTGTGCCGAGGGATAGAGATCGTGGTAAGAGGGTGGCTGGTCGTCCGTTGGTTGCCCTCCCGTTGGTACGCTTGCCCTAGTGGTACGGTTGAAAGTGTGCAAGACAAATAGTCTTTAACATAATTCATGCAAGTACATTGATTCAATGAGGTACCGCAAAAATATACATATTCTGTGAATCTTTTAGGCATACAATGAAATATGCGCGATTGTTCTTGACAACATCAGTATTTTCTTGTGCAGATACACAAAATCCCTTGTTAATTAAGAGTTTTAAACCTACTATATCTTTATTCTGGGCCAACACCCTAAGCGTTACGCCCACATGACGCCAGACGTATATTAGCTGCCTAGCTAGCGGATAACACACGTTATATTTTCACTGCAATATCTATTTTACTGCCAAATGTGTGTTTTAATTATTTCTCTGTTGCTCCGCTTCTAACCATGTCGCAATACTATAAAGAAATTTCAGAATGTTTTCTTTGTAATTTTTACCCAAGCTACATGCACTTCATACTATACCATACGGCTTACCCTATTGTATAGCCACGTAATATCTACTCTATTTTATGACTAAGTAATTAATAGAATAATGCCATATTATTTGACTCTCCATATAGTGTTGTGTGGGTGTAGAAAGGGCACCCTACATCTGCTTGGTTTGACAGAATTGCCAAAAGAATAAGAATGAATTTCAAAGTAAGAACACACCAACAAAAGAAAATGCACCTACTTCCCAAACTTGATAGAATGTTAGTATAGGGTTCTAAGAAAAGCAACAGTTGTTACCTTGCTGGGTACGGAGGGTCCATAACTGACGTCGGTTGCGCTGCGTTCGTATGTGCAGTACTGGAAACATCCGGCAGGGCCACTCTTGATGTCACCGCCCGTACTTCCGGCTGTACTTCCTGTTGACTCCCAGCGTTTTTGTTCCGTTTATAAAGATAATAACTTCCCAGGACGATCATTAGAAGACTCAGGAACATAAACACAAATCCCATAATAGCCCATTTTGAATCCAATTCAATCCTGACCCATAGCCAGATGAATAAACAAGCCGGTAGGGATGCGTACCTAAACCCACGTTTAGGTACAGGTACGGATTCGAGTCCAGAGGTTTAGGTACAGGTCTGGACCTAATGAGTCCGGACCTAAATGCATGGCATTGAATATTATACCTCATAATATATTATAATATGTTATAACGGCAAAACAATGTATTAAAAAGGGTAGAAGCATGTTTGAACCAATAAAAACGTGTTTATTATGGTAGACACATGATGCAACAACAATTTGACCCTTGTTGCTTTTCCCTCACTGGGGCTCAGAGACTGCTATGGTGATTTCACAGTAATTTTAACTGTCAAAGTGGCCATCCTCTAACCTGTTATCCTGCCTGGCTTGCACAATTAGATACAGGTCCAGTACCGGTACACCAGGGTTCCGGTATTTTTGTATCTGTACCTAATTGATTGTACCGGTACTGTATCGGTACACTGTACCGGTACGCATCCCTACAAGCCGGTATCAAAAAGAGTATACCGGTACAGATTGCAATGACGGCACATCCCGCTGCGTTTAGCCCTATGTCGCTATTGCGATGACGACTGCTTGCGCCTCCACTAAACCCTCCGAAGCCCCCTCCACCGCCACCCCCTCCACAGTCACCCCCTTCTCCACCACAGTCCCCCATGGGTAGTTAGCTGTCCTGTCAACTTGCTTTGAGTCGTAACAGACTATAGAAGAAGGCGTACAGCAATATTGCTGAGACGTATAGGGGTATGAATGCTACAGATCCAAAACAACATATCCTATTTGTACATTACCTCCTAACACTTCCGGTTCAGAATAGCACCTGGCTAGTGATGACGTTAGCACCGTCACAAACCTACTTCCGGTGGTGATTTTTTGTTCTGATGAAATATACGCAAAGCATATATAAAAGATATATGCCCTATACCTAAGGTGACTCTAAAAAGGCTTAATAAGTTATATGCAATGAAGCAATTGTTTGCATGGATTATATGTCCGCATTCGATTACTTTGACACATTACACTGATATTTGAGATGTGCCCTTCACCTTGGGGAGTGGAATTTTCCATCCCTTTGTTCAGTGTTGAGTTGTTCTGCGGGTCAACAAATTAGGCTAAACATAACAAAAATGTTGTGGTTCCGATTACAGGGTCAGAAAGTTTATGCTTTATTTTAAATATATATATATATATATATATATATATATATATATATATATATATATATTTATATTGGCTAAAGTAAAGCTAAAATACACTTACCAGTTAGTTTGTACTAAACCTTTTTATTTCGTGCTTTCATAGTTGAACCTTCATATTTAGATTAAGATATAGATTACATGATTGCGCAAGGAATAGTGACCAAAACTTTCATGTAGGATGAAATTAAAAGAAATGAGATTAACCATTTGAATTATCATAACGCCAAGATCATATATCTATAGAACGATAGAGTCAAATTACATTTGCCAATTGTTCTGATTTTTTTAAACAGTGTAAGAGGGAAAAGTAACTGTTTAGAACGATTTCTAAATTTTTTTGACATTCCAGATATGCTTTATACTATAACACCACGTGTTAGAAACATTTAAGCACAAAATACGTTATTTGTGTTACTTTCTAAACTTTTCAAGATAGACACATAATTTCTTGTAATATGTTCAATAACTGTCACTGTGACAATAATTTGTAACATGGTCAGTGGTTTGGGAAGAGGGCAATTCATAGATCCCTAAAAAGTTCAGGAAGTAATATCTTTCTACCACCCCCATCCCCACAAAAGGAAGTGTCCAACAGTGAAATCTAAAAAAATTATACACAAAGAATAAAATGGAAGTAGCTTTTCACCTTTCTTAAGTTTTGGGGGCAATAACCAAAATTTACCCCACCTGGCGCGATTGTTGCAACACATACTGATCATTAAAAACTGTTCTAAGCAAAGAGAAATTTTTCAAATTTTTCCAACATATAGCAAAAGTTCGAGTGTGTTCAAACTTCCATTTCCAATTGATTGAATAATTTTAAACTACTGTGACTGAAATTTTGGGTTACTTAAAATAATTCAAATTTACCAAAATATGATTTTTAAACACTCTAGGTGAATTGGAATCGACTCTATTGAGAATAATAGTTAATACAGGCTATCTGTACACAATCACATTTACAATATTATGTATATTTAAACAGTTAAACATACCTAAGGTACAAGTAAGTTCTATGGATATATTTCTTCAGACTCAAATGAATGCAGGAAGGCAAAAACATGGATGAAAAAACGAGATGTCTAAATTTTCTAAATGCTCACCATAAACGCTGAAACAACAATCATAGTCACAAAAAATGGTATTATAATTATGATAATCCACCAAGTGTTCTATTTCTATATTCAACAGGTGGATAGAGTGACACTTGTGCGGTAGACTAAAATCTACTACCACACATGTGTCATACACAAACTTTACCTTCCCTGGGATGATATTTCTACATAGCGTATACGAAAGAAAAGTGTTAATACTTTTGAAATGGTCCCGACCTAGACTATGGCAAATTATCCATATAAGGCGTGACCTGACCCTTTGCCAAATTTTCCACAGAAAAGATGGACAATAAATCCATTTTCATTTTACACGCAGTTTCTAAATTTCTGAACGTAAAGTGCAAAAATTAGACGTAGTTTTTTCTAAGAAACACTTTTCTGTAGGCGTTAAATTCCAGGTGTGCAAAGATATGTGTATTTAGCTGAGTTTGTAGCAGTAATGGTGAGTATTTAGAATCATATTGAATAAAAGATTATATGAAAAGATCTTATATCTTATATATTAAAGATAAATAAGCCATTTTAGGATGCGTTAGCCTCTTCTATATGACCTCTAACCTCCGAATACACCGGTGCACATTTCACTGTGCAAATAGAATGTTACTAAATGTTTCAACTCCCATATTCTATATGATGATGCCACATTCTTAATATATATGCTAACTCTCAAACGTCAGCATTGCCTCTAAGTATAATGTTTTGCAGATCAAAACTTTTCGCTTTTTGTAAAGTTCAAGCTTAATAATCTAGAAAACAATCATATTTCCGAGTTTCCGTTGGTAGGTGTAGTCCCGGAGGGGGTGGTTGTGCGCCCGTTGGTAGGTGTAGTCCCGGAGAGGGTGGTTGTGCGCCCGTTGGTAGGTGTAGTCCTGGAGGGGGTTGCTGTGCGCCCGTTGGTTGGTGTAGTCCCGGAGCGGATGGTTCTACGCCCGTTGGTAGGTGTAGTCCTGGAGGGGGTGGTTGTGCGCCCGTTGGTATGTGTAGTCCCGGAGGGGGTGGTTGTGCGCCCGTTGGTAGGTGTGGTCCCGGAGGGGGTGTTTGTGCGCCCGTTGGTAGGTGTAGTCCTGGAGGGGGTGGTTGTGCGCCCGTTGGTTGGTGTAGTCCCGGAGCGGATGGTTGTACGCCCGTAGGTAGGTATAGTCCTGGAGGGGGTGGCTGTGCGCCCGTTGGTTGGTGTAGTCCCGGAGGGGGTGGTTGTGCGCCCGTTGGGAGGTGCAGTCCCGGAGGGGGTGGTTGTGCGCCCGTTGGTTGGTGTAGTCCTGGAGGGGGTGGTTGTGCGCCCGTTGGGAGGTGCAGTCCCGGAGGGGGTGGTTGTGCGCCCGTTAGTTGGTGTAGTCCCGGAGGGGGTGGTTGTGCGCCCGTTGGGAGGTGCAGTCCCGGAGGGGGTGGTTGTCCACCCGTTGGTTGGTGTTGTCCCGGAAGGGGTGGTTGTCCACCCGTTGGGAGGTGTAGTCCCGGAGGGGGTGGTTGTGTGCCCGTTGGGAGGTGTAGTCCCGGAGCAGGTGGTTGTGCACCCTTTTGGAGGTGTAGTCCCAGAGGTGGTGGCTTCTCGCCCGTTGGTACGGTTAGTCCAGGGTACGGAGGGGGTGGCTTCTCGCCCGTTGGGAGGTGTAGTCCCGGGTCCGGAGGGGGTGGCTGCCCGCCAGTTGCGAGATGTAGTCCCGTAGGGGGTGGTTGTGCCCCCGTCGGTGGGTGTAGCACTCCAGAAGGTGTATACCCCGGTGTCAAACTGTGATGAAAGAAAGATACATGATTTTAGAACGCAAGGAAATCGATAAACCTTCACACGCCGACTATGTACTGGATATATACGTGAAGGCTAGCACGCCGGTTGTGTACCGGATAACTACATAGAGGCTAACACACCGGTTTTGTACCGGATATAAACATATACGTTAAAACCCCAGCTTTGTAATCGATATGAAGATACGGGTCAACATACCAGTTTTACATGTGCCAAATATCGACGTACAGGTCGTAAATATGGTGGTTGTGAAAGGTCACAGTAGTTGTAATAGCTGTTAGTTTTTGTTTGTTTGTTTGTTTTGAAAATCATATCCAGTTGCATGATTATGTATATGATATTTAGCGTATCTTTTTACCTGGATGTCTCACACTCATAGACGCACTTAGTGCCCAATCCTTACAAAGTTACGATTTATATTGATGTTTTTAGTGGAAGGCTTTACATATCATTTTTTCCCAATATCCATAAATGTATGTGAATAACATTATAAAATGTTACCTTGTTGAGTGTGGAGGGTACTGTTCATATTGTGTCCCGGGAAACGGGGACCTCCCTGCGGACGTGGATTGAACTGCAGGTTTTCCCGGTGTGTCAATGTCTGCTGTTGGATACGTCATGGCGGCTTGTGCAGTGTAGGGTTCATCCGGCAGGGGGACTCCGGATGTGACCGTTTGTACGTCCGGCTTGTTTCTACGGTTTTTGCACCATCTATACAATTTTCTACGGTTTTTGCACCATCTATACAAATAGTAACTTCCTGGGCCTAGCATTAGGAGGCCAAGGGTTAGACTCACGGGTCCCGTAGCTCCAATCCCACTATATCCGATGCTGCGGGTATACCAGATGAAAACTCCACCTACTATGACCAGTACTATACCCACACAGACTGCAATGATGGCACACGATGCGTTTAGTCCTATGTTGTCAATTTTATAATTTGGGTAGTGTGGGTAGACCAGTGTTGTTCCACCACGACTGCGGACTCTCGTTCCACCACGCCTGCGGCTTCTCGAACTGTGGTAGCCTCCACTAAAACCCCCGCCACTGTAGAAACCTCCTCCGCCAATGTCATGGCCCCCACCACTGTCGAACCCTCCTCCGGAACTGTCACAGCCCCCTCCGCTATAACCCCCACCGCCTCCGCCACTGTCGCAACCGCCACCGCCGCCCCCTCCGCAGTCCCCCCCACCGTCACAGTCACCCATGGATAGTTAGCCCTCCCCTCAACTCGTTCAAGGTACTCAAATACTCGGGAAGCCGAAGTAGAACACTTGACGATATGGCTGAGACGTATCGTAGACGTAAGAAATGGCACAGATTCCAGACGACACGTCCTATTTGTACATTTCCGCCAGACGCTTTGTGTCAAAAATAGAACTCGTTCACCTATCACGTCAGTAACACTGACACACCTACCGCGTCACGGTCGAGTCTATTCAGGACTAGACGCGGGGGTATTTTGGTTATGTTGAATTTTTAATGAGGCTGTCTGTGATCATTCGGCCTATTGAATACAGTATAAGGCATTAAAAAAACACAAACTTTACAACCTAATACGATGACAAAGGTCTGAATAACTCAAGTAGGCGAGACTCTAAAACTTTTATATCCAAGTCTCACCATGCAAAAAAATTCATTCGCCCGGTCATTAACTGAATAATTGACCTTTGAATAACTGTTTAACGATGACAATCAGATGTGTAGCTGTTCTTAAAATAGAGATTACATGATGCATTCATGGTGCGAGAAAAATCATGACGAAAACATACATATTGAAATGGTTAAACATAAATCAAAACATAGAAAGTACGATACTTTTGAAATTTGAAATGTTCCATGAAGTACACAATGTCAATGACAAATGATCCAGGTATGGCACGATCTGGCACTTTTCCAAACCTGCCTTTCAAAAATGGACAATAAGCCCATTAAAGATTTCCATTTGATACGCAGTTTCAGATGTCTGAACATTAAATAATATAAATAATTAGACTATAATTTTCTCCCAAAAATATTGTTGAAATAACACTAAATAAGGGCTATATAACATGAGACTACAATGTCACATACCTTGACGTAACATTAATTAAATGAATTAAAAATTAAGCATACTGAATTACTTCATTTTCATCTAATATCTACTGCATATTTTTGTGTTCAGAGTTTAGAACGTAGTTACAAATGTCCCGGTGACTCAATATGAATGTGTTGTGATACCTCCGACGAGGCCGAACTCTTTCTCCTGTGCTCCAAGAACCTAGTCTTGAGTGTGGCGTGATATTCTACATCCCGTGGCGTGATATACCACATCCCGTGTCAGGGAAGAAATACCCGTGGTCCCTGCCAAGAATCATACATTGGGGAAACTGAGCGCTCGCTCAAGACTAGGTTCTTGGAGCACAGGAGAAAGAGTTCGGCCTCGTCGGAGGTATCACAACACATTCATATTGAGTCACCGGGACATTTCATCAGCTTGGACAAAGTACAAATATTGGACACCGAATCAGATTACTTTGCGAGGGGGGTAAAGGAGGCCATCTACATAAGAGCACATCAGCCGACACTCAACAGAGACGGGGGCCGATATCGTCTGCCAGGCATTTATGATTCGTTACTCGAATCACGTGTCTCTAAGTCACGTGATCAGAGTAACTGAATCGTCACTCCTGAAGAAGGTCGACGGAAGAGCGACTGAAAATTCGAGGTGAGAATAATTTGTGTTGTACTACAGTTGAAAAACTTCAATATGTATTCTATCAACACAGATGAGCTTTCATGCTGATTAAATAGTTACTATATCTCATTGTCACAAAGCACTTTCAGTGTCTAATGCCAGTTTATGCTAATTTTGTTGCTATAATTAATATATAACATACCTTAGTTGTTCTTCCATTTTGTTTTTGTATACGTCCTAGCTATAGCATATATAACACAACGTGGCCTTTAGTTAGTTCTTCTACTATTTTTACCTTCTACGCCCCAGCTGTCATTGTTCTGGTGGGGTCACACATGCGTATATATTTGAGTCAGTTTGAGGTGCGTATGAAGCTCTTAGTCTTTACCAGGCTCCACAGGTCGTTGGAAAAATCATAGAAATTGGATAAACGCAAACAGGTAACATGTCTGACGAGTTAGCTGGGTCGCTAACCATACTTCTCGGTCAGCTAGCTCATCTTGCATGTTATGTATCTATATTTGTCCAATTTGTACTATTTTTCCCGCGACCTGTGGGCCCTGGTAGAGACTAAGAGCGTCATACGCACCTCAAACGGACTTCTATGTATACGCAGGTGTGACCCCACCTTAAGATTGTCTAAGGAAAGCAAAGGGGTACATATCTTAGACGCGATTTTGTCGTTTTGGCTAGCATGAACGAAAAGGAAAAAGTTCCTCTGAAAACATTACGGGGGTTGCAATTTTATTTTACCACATAGTTTTTGCGATCGTTGGGGGCTGTGAGCTCGCAGCGATATCTTTAGATCCTTTGGTTGAGTTTGATTGTATTTTGGAATCAATTCTAACCGGATCAAAGATCAAACCTATACGATATTTGCATTTCCCATGGCAAGTGATTCCTATTATTCAGTGGAGACTGGAGAGTGACTGCCGCCACCTTTAGATTTCAATGTACATGGACTACAGGTGCACTTTGACCCAACAGGTACCTAACGTGAACTCTTTACTATATAAACCTACCTGTGGGATATTGAGAATTCGAAGGAGTAGCGTCCGCCTGGGGTGCTGAAAATACCGTTTAGAAGCCAAAAACACAACACCATGCAGAATGTGTACGGTTCTACAATTTCACCTGTTGCAACGGTCATTGCAATGACAAAGGGAACGGCAAGTTAGCTGGATCATATATCACGAAACCTCACCCCACCTGTTCATTCAACACCACACGTCCATATCTAACACTAATATTTAGCCTTTATAGCAGGCTCTCTGGGGCCTTTATTCAGCTCATAATATACTTTTGCTGTCCATTCCTTTTTGGACTGGGTCACTGATTGCCCTCCGGGGGTCCAATGAGTCCGCGACGGCCGGCAATCAACGATCAGATACAAAAAGAAATGGACAGCAAAAGTGTATTATGAGCCGAAAAAGGCCCCAGAGAGCCTGCGTGCTATGGAGGCTAACAAATATTAAGGTTCAAAGGAAGGCAAAATAATGAAGCGATTTTGTTGATTTTATAAATTGAAATGTAGTTCTATTGTAATATTCATGCGATTAAATTTTTGCTATGATGAAGTTTCGAATTTCTAATCTCGTGCATTTCTGTAGTACCGAACTAAGTTGGGTCAGTAGGTAACTTATAGGGGCATTCCACCTTAGAAGCGAGTTTTGTTTTCTGATAAATGATATTTTTTGGATACAAATGCACATGATTTCGGAAAGTTACCTCGATTGTCTTTTTGACAATAACCCTATTCTAAATGTTGTATTCTGGTATCATAAACACTTTAGGGTGTCCGTAATGAAATGTACGTTTACGTCTGGGATCTAAAAAGTATAATTACCTCCATGAAATGTCATGCAGGTTATATTTTACCCTGCGTTTGTCCGTCAGTGTCTATCTGTAAACAAGATAACTCAAGAACGTCTGGGTGCATTAATTTCATACTCATACAAGAAGAAAGAATCCATTATAAAATACTTGTGTTGGTAGAGTGTGATGAAAGCTTGAAATGATTAGATTTTGGGCCTTTCCCTTGGACCTATGGTCACGATGTTTAGGCGTTAGATAGCTCTTGTGCTTAGGAATAAGCGACATAAGTTTGCCCCATCCCCTAGCGGCTAGTTTTGGAATAGCAGGGGCATTTTTGTCAAAAACTTCTGAAGACGATAACTCAAGAAGGGAACAACGTATTTTCATGATTTTTGGTATGTGGATACGTATACCTTGAACAATGTTGTACAAAATGAAATACTCATTATGCAAAAAGGAGTACAATTGCATAATCAATGAGAATATTTTATCATAGCAGTTTTTTTTCTATTTATGTCTTCCCCGGGACGTGATAAGGTCTTGACATTTGGCTGGTAGATAGCGTGCAGTGTCATGACAAAGTGCAGCAGTTTTCAGCCCCCTAACATTTAATTTCGGAACTGCAGGGACATTTTTGGCAAGACATTCCAAAGAGGATAACTGCAGAAAGGATTGACGGATTGGCATCATTTTAGACATGCAGGTAACGTGGGCAAAGGTGTTCTTAATGATATGCATGTTATGCAAATGAGGACTTAATTTGCATAATTAATAAGGAAATTGTAATAATTCCATCGTTTGCAATAACTAGACTTCAATAAATGTAACACTTGTTAATTATGATAGGTGGCATATAAGCAGATACCAAATATGGTAAAACCACTTTATAATTAATGATGGGAATTTTATAATTGTGACTAAGTCATCGCGAAAAATAACGCATCGCCTTTAGTTACAGCAGACTCTATACGAAAAAGACTTCGCTGGCCGACTAACATCTCAATGACAAAAAGATAACTTTCAGGCTTTTCAGGAAATCCCAAAAATCTATCATTAGTACGAATCACGAAATGTGCGCTCCCACCGCACTTGTGTCAAGCTTTCGTCACTGCGGGGTTCGAATAATACGAGATAAAAAACGAATTTTCTTACTTTTTGTGTATTTTGTCGCCTTTTAAGTCATACCTACGTATTACGCAATATCTAAATTATAAGAACGTGGAGAAAATAACAAAACAGTGACGTAGTAAACGAACCCCGCAGTGACGCAAGCTTGACACAAGTGCGGTGGGAGCGCACCTTAAGGGATACAACCACGTTCACTTCCGGTATGTACCGCGCCAGATTTGAACTCCGACCCGGAAACTTAACGCTGTAAATCTTCTTGTCCAACAAGTCAAGTCAGCGAGTTAAGTTGCCTGAGGTACGTATACGGATTCTAGAATGTTTATTACAAGTTATATGTATGTATATCGGATTTTTATTTTAAAAAACAACTAGATATGGTTATATGGCAGATTAAATTGTTAAACGAAGGCAAAGATTTGAGAGGTTAAGATCGCGATATTGATCAATTGCGGCTTGCGAGATCGAGGCCGATGCAAATTTTACGAAAAAGTTTATCTAATTTTTTTTTGCAAACATTTTTACAAACATCTACTTGTAACGTCGTCCAAATATTCCTTGAAGTACAGAGATCACCTGGAGAGTCTTAGCTGTACCGAAAATGTAGTACTTATCCGTGTATGTACCATGGAAATTGTAGTTTTCTACACGCATGTGCGTGTCGAGGGCGTGCCTATTTTTTGGGCAACGCCTCAGGGACGGCGTCTTTCATGCAACGTCCGACAATTTAAATGGCAATGCGTTACTAATTCATGCGGTCGTTGTCTGCTCTGGCTAGTTTTGGTAAATTTTTGACATAGTTTTAGTAAAGGTCATTATTGCCTTATCTTTACATATTTCCGAAAATACATGCTGGACAAAAGTTTTACAGCAATGTGTTAGCAGCTTCACTGGAAGATTGTTTGTTATTGTGACATAGTTCAGGTCAATAAGTCAAGTTCAGATAAACCTTAGTATTGCTAGTATACTAGCCTCTTTAATGTCTTTGAAAAGGACTTCGAAGAACGGATATTCCATGATAGACTGACAGCCAATGTAGATTGATTGTACAAATTTTCTATTGATAGTTTGGCATGAACTGCACCTACTGTTAGACTTCTCCATTTTTGATCATAGTGTAATATCAGACTGTACATATTCCTTAAGGTTCCCCAGATGTACTACATGTATTTGTCTCTTCTAACTGTTCCACTACCCATGTACTGCATGTAATTCGTCCAGACACACCAGTATATGTTATCCCTTCATGTGCAATGGTACTCGACTGTACAAAATCTAGTCTTAGTTGTTGACAAATGTACTGTTGTTGTTGTTGTTGTTTTTAATAAAAAAAAAAATAAAATAAAAAAAAAAAAACCAAAGAACATACCCGACATAAGATATTCAATCAGGTATTCGCAGACCAACTAATGACATAGAACGAACATTTAGTATACAAAAAAAATTGCAACCTTGTATTACACAGAAAAGGTCAACTCACGGTAGTGTCACCAATTGTAGTCTGTTCCGACACAATTACCTGAACGCCAAAGGCGTTGTGACGTCAAAACTAAAAAAAAAAAAAAAAAAAAAAAAAAACCTTAGTATTGCTTCATTTATTACAGGAAGTGGCAGGTCAAAGAAGAGCAAGCTGAGTTGTGAGAACTGTGAAATCCTGCATTACCGTTCTAAAGAATAAGGTATGTCTTTAAGGGCATTATCTTTATAATTATACGGTTCTTGGAATCATAAGGACTCTAGGGACTATTATGAATGGAGAGTTGTTCGATGAGGCTTCACAAATTTTTCAAACAATGTTACAGTGTACAACCTCAGCCAAATACTATGTTGCACTTGAATGGTTCAAGGTCCAGTTAGTCCAATTTTTAAAGGCTAGTTTAGTAGCATGAGTTGACAGAGTGTGTTGATGGTTTACGAAAATTCACAAAAGAAGCCTTCTTTGCTTGGGTAAGACTTCTGGACTGAAAAACATATATTTGATTTGGTTGGAGAAGAATATCAATATTTATAGAAAGGGTGCCCTCTTGTACATAATTTGACATGTCATTGCATGTATTTACATGTTACTGGTAAATAATAAGAATCCATCATACATAGTACGGTAGAAGCCGCTTAATTGCACGTCCTATTTGCGAGTGAATTTCGTGCAATTATCCGGATAGTGCAATTATGCGATGCTATCTAGCTGAACCGCACCGGTTTGGGATTTTGGGATTCCGTGCAGTTAACAGAAATGTGCGTTAATCCGTTGTGCAATTAACTGGCTTCTACTGTATTGAAATACTAGTAATATTGAAAGATTCAATTTGAAACACATAAGAAGGAAAAACTTTTTTTATCATTTCATGATAGATAGTAGTCACTAACATTAAAGAGCACTAGAATAAGTTGTTCAATGACGATTCACACATATCTGTTTCCTAACAGAATATCATCAGAAGATGGAAGATCCAAGCTGCAGATCTGGTCAACACATAACAGAGCACATTGATGAGAAACCCTACATGTGTGGGGAATGTGAGTACAGGACAGCTCACAAATCATCCTTATCCAAACATATGAGAATTCATACAGGAGAAAAACCTTACATGTGTGGAGAGTGTGGGTACAGAGCAACTAGAAGGTCTACCTTGTACCAGCACATGAAAACTCATACAGGGGAAAAACCCTACAAGTGTGACCAGTGTGACTATTCTGCAGCGCACAAAACTGCTTTAGACCAGCATCTAGCCAAGAACACTGGAGAGAAACCCTACGTGTGTGAGACGTGTGGATACAGGATAACTAAAATTTCTCAACTATCCCGTCATGTTAGATTTCATACAGGTGAAAAGCCCTACAAGTGTGACCAATGTGACTATTCTGCTGCAATGAAGTCCAGTCTGAACCGTCACTATCAAGCTAAACACAGCGTAGAAACACGGGTACAAGAAAGCTAGAAATCTGTCCTTTCTCAACATACAAGACGAGAAAGAGCACAACAGAAAGTGTTACACCACACAGAGAAACGCACCAGCAGTGTGTTGTGAACCAGCAAGTGTCGACCATACATCTATTTTATTATAAAGAGATGTAGGTCTCAGATACAGTTTGCAAAATTTGTGTGTAAATGAGTGTAAGTAGTGCCCATCTGTTCGTACCAGTGTTAAGGTACTGATGAAGAAAAGCTTAATTTTTAAAGATATCGATGAGAACTGTTAATCATTACTGTTAAGAATGGTTCTTGTTTAAACGTGACCCTTTTGTTATGAACTTGTTGGTTTATTGTTCGTTTGTTTGGATCATGGTTATAATAATAATGCATGCCCTCTGCACGCAGTTGCGTGTTGATGCACGTTGTTGTTGTTTTTCGCTGTGGCTTTTTTTATTATTATCGATGTAATAATTTCAGAAATCACTCCTATGTCCATGTTATAACTGGGAAAGGTTCAAAGTAACAAGGTTATCCGGTGCATCAAGGAGGCTGTTTGGATAAGAAAGTCAACCCCAGTGATGAACCGGGACGAGGGGGGATATAAACGTAGCGACGTTTTGGATTGTGTTCCAGTCGTAAAAGTGCCCCAAACATCGTCTACATATAGCGGCGGCATATAGCTCTAAGGAAGATACTTATCATTATCATATCGTTGGAGATACTGATAGGCATCGACACGTAAGAATATTAGAGACATTACTGTTGTATGACAGACACCCAATACCTTTTGGTTCATTTCTGAAGGTAGCACTCCTGTGGGACATATCCCTCTGTAAAAGAGGCATTCAGGATGTTTGCAATGGGGGCACTCAACTCACAGGAAAACCCATTTTTTTAATTAGTATTCTGGTACTGAGTTGGTCTGGGCCTGTGGCTTTCCCCACCTACAGTTGGCGAAGTACATTATACACGTCCCTAGGGTGGACCTCTGGTGGCGGAGACTTGTAGGATTAACTATTGGTTTGGTTTGGTTTGGTTTATTTAGATCTCCATTGGTTCCTATGGGATAATTGCTTATGCTCCAGGTCAACTTTGGGGTTATAAGAAAGTTTATTTGCAAGTTCTTGCCCGAGGGCTAATTGCAACATGAAACATACAGGAAATATAATAAGCATACATAAAATGAAATACTTGTGTATAGATAACAATGGTGACAAGTGTAAACAAGTGACTATTCTATCAATGATATGGGCTGCTGAGAGCTACAATCTACGCATTTGGGGTTTGACTTCTTTTCTGGAAGCAGTGGAAGACGAAGTGTCCCACTTTTTCTATGATGAGTGGGTTATGTGATGTTAGCAGCGTAATAGTTTTGTTTTCGTCGGTAAGCGTTTGGAAATTTTTGTGGATTTTGCATGCCTCTTCAAATAACTCTTTTCTTTCCTGGTCGTTAGAGAGGCAGTTAGAAATAAAATGTATTTCGTCTTCCACCGGTTTTGCAATGCAATGGTTACAGGTTCTTTCGCCCACAGGTAGCTTTTTGTACCGTCCTCTCTCAATTTCAAGGGGGTGGGCGCTAATTCTAAGTTTCACATTGCCGATCTGACCTCGAATTTATCTAGTAACGTTAAATAGGTTTCCATTGAGTATCCCTTCTTTAGTTTCTTGAAAAATCTTAACTTACCATTATCTGTCGATAGTCTATGAGAAAATAACTGGATATATACATCTTCCAACCTTTTTCTTAACGATGTACAAATAAACTTAATGTCTAACTCTGAATTCATAGAGTTCCATAGGTAAGAGTAACCAGCATTATCTAGAATTTCCTTTACGTGTTGTAACCAGTGTTTCTTACGGCTGTTACTCGGTATATATTGCTGACAGAGTAAAGCGTCTACTTGTAAGGGATGTGTTGAGAAGTCTAACTGTTTGAGGCGTAGCCAATACTTAACTGTACGTATGGATATGTCTATATCTATTGGGTACATTCCAAGCTCCGCTCTACTAGCTATGTTACTTGAATTTCTATGTACACCGAGAACATTTTTACAAAAGCGGTTCTGTGTAATTTCTGCTGGGTAATTATCATCTGAATAAGCTTTACCCCAAATCTCACAACCATATAATATAATAGGTTTAATACATGTACTAAATAGCTTGATCAGAGCCTTTGGAGACAGGGATGAATGCATGAGGGATTTGAGACTGAAAATGGCTTTGCGTGCTTTCAAGGACAGTTGTTTCTTTGCTAGAGAATAGGTACCTGAGGGGGATAACGTCAGGCCTAAGTAAGAATAGGAGGTTGCAATATCTATAGTATCTGTACCGAAAGTAAATTTCATGTTTTTAAAGATTCGCCCGAGTTTGTTGAAAATCATAACTTTGGTTTTCTTTAAGTTCACCTGAAGTTTCCATTTCTCACAAAATGCATGAAGTTTGTCCAGAGCACATTGTAGACCTGTTTCAGACTCTGAAAACAACACTACGTCGTCAGCATATAGCAGAGAGGATACAAGTAGATTGTGCATGGAGGGTGGAGCACAGTCAGGGCTGTCTAAATCTTTTACCAGGTCATTTATAAATAAGTTAAAAAGAGCAGGGCTGAGGTTGCACCCCTGCCTTACGCCTCTGTCTGTTGTGAATAGGGGGGTCGGACCAGCTGACGTTTTGACACAAGTTTGTGGGTTACTATACATGGATTTTATTACGCTGTACAATTTTCCGCCTATTCCTGAGTTCAGTAATTTATAACGAAGGCCTTCCCGCCAAACACTGTCAAATGCTTTTTTATAATCTACGAAGCATGCATACAGGCGTTTGTTAGTGTTATTGTATTTAGATATTAGTGTGTCGATGACAAAGAGGTTATCATTAGTTCCAAAGTTGTTTCTGAAGCCGGCTTGGTTGGGGGAAATGAGATAATTTTCATCTAGATAGTTAGTAAGACGTTTGTTAATTACAGTCGTGAACAACTTAGCGAGGCAGCTAATGACGGAGATACCCCTATAATTATTGGGATCATCTTTTGGGCCACTTTTGTGTATTGGGACAATGTGACTTTCACCCCATTGTTTAGGGAAGTGCCCAGATGACAAAAAATAGGTTAAAGAGTTTGGTTAGCGGTTTTGTAAGTATATGAGCTGCACATTTGAGCATTTCATTAAGTATCAAATCATTTCCAGAAGCTTTGTTGTTTTTTACTTGGGAAATTGCTTGCCTGATTTCGTTTTGTTGAATCTCAGCATCTAGACTGTTCTGACTGACGGAGTTGTTCTCAAATTCTGTCAATTTGGATTTAATCTGGGTATGGAAATTATTGTCGGTTTTAGGAATTTGGGACATCGTGCCGCTTCCGTATAAGTTTTGGAAGTGGTTGTGAAGTGTTTGTTTGTCAATTGATTCTTCATCTTTAATGATTGAGTCATTTGATTTAAACTGTTTGACTAAGTTCCAGAACGTTGTGGGGTCTTTAGTAGATAGAGAATTAAGTTTTTGAAGGATACTATTTCTATAATCTTTCTTGGTTTTCCGGATTAATTTACTATATTCCTTTTTCTTTTTGAAATATTGGCCCCTAATATAGGGGTCCCGGGGATTTTTAGAGAGCAATTTGGCCAGTTCGTATACGTTACGTCTGGCAGAAGAACAGGTCTCCGTAAACCATCTCTTTTTACTTTTCCGTTTGTTTTGTTTCCGTCTACCTGGCTTTTTAAAGCGTAGTGTTAAACACTTTTTACCCGCTTCTTGTAGAGGCGATACAAAATCACATAGCGCGTTCTCAAGTGAGTTGGGGGTTGTCCCGTAACTCCTGCTGATGAAATTATCTATAGCAGAAGAAAAGTTAGCGCTATTGACTATGGCATTAAATTTTTGTTTGGAATCAAAGTCCCATACTAATTTACAGTAGGGGCGCAAGGGAAGGTCAGTGTTAGTAGTCTGTGTATAGGGTTGCTTAGCATTACAATGTAGAATAAGAGAAAGTTTACAGTGGTCAGAGAGTGGTGTTAACGGATGGACATGGAAAAAAGAAGTTTTGCGGAGGAGAATTGTTTCACTTGCGAGGACGTAGTCGACTACACTAGAACCTTTAGGCTGATAGCACGTAGGTTTTCCCAGTGAATCGCCGGGAGTCCTGCCATTTAGAATTCTTAGTTTGCTGTTGATACACAGGTCAATCAAGTTTTTACCGAAAAGGGTGGGGCTACCTAAATCCATGTTATTACGATTAAGCGGATGGTCGATGTTATAGTCTTCGGGGAGGTTGTCAATGGGGCCATCGTCTGCGATATAATCTTTCAGATTGCCCACTCGTGCATTTAAGTCTCCCCCTACTATAACCTCGCCATAGTTTTGGTAGTAAGCTATTTCGTTTTCAAGTTCGTCAAATATGTCATAAGTTCTATTTGAATGGATTGTGGATCTATTCGGGCTAATATAAACTGATGCTAAGTAGATATCTTTCTTCATGTTCAACAGTTCTTTGCTTACTTTTACCCAAAGAATATCCTCAGATTTGCTGTCTAATTTTGTAACGAAGTTTTTGTATTGCTTTTTAAACAGGAAAATAATACCACCGGAGCTACGTTTGGCTTTCTTAGTTTTGGTTCTAGTGCTACTGAAGCAAAAAAAATTAGGAAAATGTATAACTATATATAAATAGAGAGATTAGCTTGCCAAGGATGGAAAATGATAAACAACCATTCACACACTTGCGTGCTGCAAACATTGTTTTTAAGATCGGACCTCGATTTCTTAAGAGCTGCCAATTTTAATGAAGGCTCCTTTTTTCAAGTCTGAAGTATGGGTTTCAAAAGGATGGTTGACAAAGATCAAAGCCAGTTTTTGACCAAAAGCAACTGGGAAATAAAGTAATTTTCAAGCTCATCCAAATATTTCTTTAGAGCTGCCAAGTTGAAGTTTGTCCACTGGTTGTTCGCATTATAATGTGTTACGCCTGGCTGTAATTTAATTGGAGGGTACTCGGGGGGTTAATGCTTTATAATGCAACTGCAGCCTTGTCCAGGTTCAGTGACAAGTGGTTGATACAATCACATTTGGGGATTCAGAAAAAATATTACTAGCAGAACTGGAACACTCTCCTCTGGAGTACATAATGGCTTTAAGATCTTTCATTTTGCGTTGTACCGTTAGCTTCCTCACAGACCTACCTCGGGAGACCCGGCAATCTGAAACCCTCCCTTGCAGTGGAAAGTTGCCCCTAGCTATATAACAAGAATATTCTGAATATTAGGATGCATTGTTCTGCAGAACATCTGTGCAAAAATAGCCACATAAAATAATCGTCATTCTTGTCAGTGCTCTAGATTCATAAAAACATGTTATTAAAGAAATTACAAGTCTGGTAAAAGTCTGGTGAAAGAAGTTCATACATATGCAGCCAACAGACATCAGTGTAAATCTTGCTCTGTACAGACAGTCACTGTTAACCCGGAAGGAGCGATGTAGTGAGCTGACTGGCAGCCTCGTCACTGATGCTTACGGATCTACGGACCGAATACACAAAATGCAGGTAAGTGGCAAATAGTTTTCTGTTCGTATACGAACGAACAGAATGTATGTGAGAGGCCGTGCGAGGGACGACACAGTCGTAATGCTAATGCTTTTCTTAGTGGCTGTCTGCACAGTGAAAGATGGCACTGGTCAATATGTTCTTCGGTGTAAGACAGATCGGTGGCTAAAATGTGTGCCAGTCACAGACAAGCTGGGAATTCCGTTCGTTGAAACGTCTGGCACACATGTATGTGTCACATGTCAGGCCCTAAACAAGGGCGTTGCCTCTGGAATCCCGTTTCATTTATTTACTAAGGCCAAGCTTGTTGCAATAAAAGGGTACCCATTCCATGTCCTGTCGGCAAAAGACCTGACACATGTTGACCATTCTGCGGTTCACACTTTGGCTTTGGTATATGCAGAAATAACTGATGTGAAGAATGATACTTTTGCAGGGTTTTCCCTCGACAGACTGTCCCTAGATTCTAACAGGCTAACACATGTCAAGCAGGCCTGGTTTACTGGCATAGGGGAGCTCTTCATGCTTATATTGTCCAACAACAAAATCAAGCAGATAGATCCAGGGAGCTTCGTGCACCTAACTAGTCTACATCATTTGGACCTTGAAAACAATCTGTTACAGGCTGTGGACTCTGCATGGCTCTTTGGGCTGATCAGTACAAACTTTATGTATCTAGGGTTGAATAAGATTAACAGCATTTCCCCGGGGTCATTCCAACACTTACAGCTAAACTGGTTAGACCTGAGTGGTAATGATCTGTCATGCTTGGATTTGGAGGTTTTTCGGAGACAACTTTCGCTGCAAATGCTCAATGTCGGCAGTGGCGTGTTGTCATCTGTCCACGATGCAGAGCCACATGAAATGACGTGGAGTTTACATCGGTTGGTCAATACAATGAGTGGGTCATCGACATTGGTAGTTGAGGTGCCCCAATTCCTCTTCTGTGCCAGGCACAATGCTTATGAACTATCGTTTGGGTGGAAGTTAAACTTATCAGGCAGTATACCCGGTAACATTCATTTGGGACGTGTCAACCCCGGGTTATCATGTGGTGCTTTTGATCGTTCTCTGAACACGATTTCCCTCCAGGCCCCTGCAGTTGTCCTGGCTACTGACGCCTATCTGACAGACAAACTGGTCCTCAACACGCTTGAGCAGTGCAGGCAGGTTTGGGAATACAATAGAGGTATTACTGTAACAGTTGGCCTGGTGGGCAGCCCAATCTTCCAAATGGTTTCTACGGCCATAGGGAATACAACTGGTGTTGCAATGTCATTTCTTCCGGCAGAAGAAACAAACACACGCACAACCACAAAGCCTGCATGCAGCTCAGAACAAAATACCCTTAATAACGCCAAGCATGACAATGTAAAGAACATCACCTGCATTCTGCTCAAGAAAGATGAACACACAGAGTTGTTCTTCACCGTTCCTCCAGTTCAATGCCAGACAGACGCAACACCAACTACACCTTACAGAACAGACACTGGACACTCCAGCAGCCAGACACACTATTTTGAATATACAGAAAAAGACTACAAGTCCACATTACCGGGACACAACTCTACACTGCAGGTAAGCACAACACCCAACCCAGAGGTGCCTTCATCAACGGATCAGATGCATGTTGTCGTTATTGTCTCCGCAATGGTCAGTCTGGTCGCGTTGTCCCTTGTAGTGTTGGTATGGAAGTTGTGCTCATCAAGGTCAAACGATGAAATTGGCAGTACCAGCGACAATGCACACTTTTGGACAATCCCACCTGGGGTTGCATTCCCCGGCTTGTTGAGGTCAGCGTCCCTTCCTGCATGTTCAGGGATGATAGCGTCGGATGACGCAGCCTCCTGTAAGTCATTGCCAGCTGTCCTGACTTCCAACCAACCTACTTACTGCGAGATACCAGATGACATAGCAGCTGCTCATAGGCCTTTGCCTGGTCTCCCACATCTATACTGTAAGATTCCTGATGACGCCATATCTAGCTGGGTGCGGTGTTCTTCTCTCCCTCCACGCAGGGTTGCTCTACACAGTGCGGCATCCTGTAGGTCATTGCCGGCTGTTACCCTGTCGATTGAACCCACCTACAGTGAGATCCCAGATCATGTAGCTGCTGCACAGCGCCCCCTGCCTGTTCTCCCGTGCGCATCATGGGAGAACCCAGATCATGACGCCGCTGCACAGCGCCCTCTACCTGCCCTGGGACATACGTACAGTGAGATCCCGGATGATGAGAGTGGACCAATTCCTTTCTATGCTGATGCTGCGGAGTTTTCCCTACATGTGGTCAGAAACAGGAGGCAGCATCGACGGGCCTTCCGGGATAACACCAATGATAGTAGCAGGCATCGATCTGGAAGATTCTTTGCCACATATGGATTAGCTGACCAGAGCAAAGCCCAGTGTAACAACTTCTATAGAAAAGCCGACGAGTTCCAAGGCATAAGAGCCCGTAGGAATCTGAGAACAGCTTTGGCATCCCAGCCTGCTGACCAAGGTCTGAGGACCTACGTCAACGGCACAGGTGCAATCCTGTCCAGGAGCTTAAATGGAGCCCGTATCACACAACGGCGGGCGTCCCTCCCCCTTGTCACACCACCTAACACCTACTGGCCATGGGAGGTTCCGGGGGAGAGAACACATAACACACCACGGCTTGCCCCCTTCCCTCTTACACTACCTAACACCTACTGGCCATGGGAGTTACCAGGTGAAGGAAAACAGAACACATCACGGCGGATATCCCTCCCCAACTCCACACTGCCTAACACCTACTGGCCATGGGAATTACCAAGTAAGGGAACACATAGCACACCACGGTGTGCATCCCTCCCCCTTATCACATTGCCTAACACCTACTTGCCATGGGGGTTACCAGTCGAGGGAACACATAACACACCACGGCGTGCGTCCTTTACCCTCGCCACATTGCCTAATACCTACTGGCCATGGGAGTTACCAAGTGAGGGAACACATAACACACCACGGCGTTCGTCCCTCCCCCTCGTCACACCACCTAACACCTACTGGCCATGGGAGGTACAAGGGGAGGGGACCTGTAACACATCGACACGTGTGTCCCTCCCCCTCGACATACCTCCCAATACTTACTGGCCATGGGAGATCTCTGATGAGCAATCACTTAATAAACCATAGAAATTGACCCCCGACTATTTTTCCGACTATTACCTATCATCTGAATATTTCAGCTATATACAAAATGCAATTTTATTTAAACATTGTCTTCTGAAATAAACATTCGTCAATATTTTCAATTTGCCAGAACCCCAACTTCAAAATATTGAAAAAGTAAATTTAAATGTACAGCACCAAATATCAAAATATAACCCATCAGAACATCAGCACTTGCTTTCCTCACTTTTTATTCATTACATCAAATTATAACCTAAAATCAGGATTACTTGTTTAATATCTGTCAGACTGGAGCATTGGTTTGCGTGTTGCTTCCTTTTTTGTCAAAACTTCTCAATATTTTGGCCAGCAAGAATTTTTCTATGAATTGTGATTATATTTGGTCTATATCCCACAACGAAAGTCATATATTTCATTTTTTAAATATTTTTCTTAGATTTCAGTCTTTTAAAATGTTGGCAGCAACTACAGTTGTTTTGTAACAGGATACTCCCCAAGTGTGTGGCTACAATTCTGGTAAATTGCGTCCCATATTCTTGTGAAGATCAATGACTCAAGCTTTGAAAAACACAGTGGCAGCAATTTAACTCAAAGCTGCCACAGTTAAATTCCAATATTTAAATTGGCAGACAGAACTTTCTCGAATATAAATTACAGATATTAAAGAACACAAACCATCACAAGCATGGGGAAAACAAAATGTTTCACATCATACTCTGTGTTAAATTTTCATTCAATTTACACATGCCACAAACACATCGATGAGGCAAGGAAATATCCAAGAGTGGTTCAATACTTATTACACCGATTCGTTGTCCTAGTCTCATCCAACCGCATTCAAATTTGATCTCTATGATATCAACAGTACTATTCACAGGAACTGTTTCTGTCCACTTGCTGGTCAGATCTTCAAATTGCGACAAACAGGTCACAGGATTTTCTAATCGTCCTGAGGGCTGATTCAAATTCTGTAAAAAATTGCATTCCGATATTTTTTTTCTTCTTTTCTCTGCAGTAGGAATCGGCTGAGTTGGAATGATGCTTGGTTGATGTTCATGAAATCAAAATAGTAAAAAAGTCATAAGAAAAAAATCATCCATTGATATGATCTAACTTTTTAGTTTTTTGAATTCTTGGGATGGAGTTGAACTATAGTCCTAGATCCTGAATATTGTAGCTGATCTCTATGACATTTATGGATTTTTAGAATTAGTGTTTGTTACATGGAACCATCCACTAATTATATCATTATCTTATGTGGAAATGGGATTCAAGTTAAGTCAAGTCAAAATACCGTTTATCAAATTGATCATGTGTATGTCAACGATAGTGTTCTTTTTGCCTATTGGGGGGATAATCAGACTTACATGGACTACACATTTAAAGGAAAGAACTTTGCAAAGAAAAATTGATCAAAACCCGTCACCTGAATATGAATGAGATATGCTTTAAACGATGCTTTAGATGTTTGCTGTAAAATAATGTAGTCTAATTAACTTCCACTGCTGGAAGTATCCCGCCATAAATGTGTATAGGCAATAGAGTGTCACGTGACGGCAGTTGTCAGTTCAATGGAGGAATAAAGGGCGTTAAGTCAATTTTATGGAATGGCCTTTGAATATTTTTAATAGAACAATGGGCCAATGAGCTGTGACTGTCAGTCCTCAAAATATATGAGCATGATGCAATATAGAATGGTGATATGTTGAGAGCCAAATACAGAACTAAAATCGATGTCAAGTCTGCATCTCAACTTTCGTCAAACGCAGAACCCAGAACAATAATAGAATAAACCTATGTCTTCAAGTGGCGTGTGGAGACCTGATAAGTTACAAGCTTACCCCGGAAAATACACTCTGGAACTCACCATTGGCCGGCGAACAAATGTTGAATTAAAGTCACATCTACAATAATACACTTCTGGAAGACACTGTTGTGTGTGCAATGGTGTGCTATTGAGAAAACGTACGAGTTCTTAACTCTAATCGCATCTTTAATGGTGCATTCCGTCAACAACAACAAAAATGATGTGCTACGCTATGATATGACTATTTCATACAACCCTGTAAGCAATCTACTATCGGGGACACGTGTACGTTCCTGTTTCTATGTATGAAACTGTGCAAGGATTATTCGGTTTCTCACTAAGACACAACTAATCCATGAACTACAGACGTCTTCGTCTCGGCCTCAGCTACCTTCTGACCATGGGATCTGCTATCATATTTTCAATGCACAGAAGATACGGATGAACTGAACTGATAGAAAAATACAAAATACAAAAGATGTCAAAACTACATGTGCTCATGACAATGGTCAAATCCCACTGTATATGGCATCTTAGCAGAGTCATACCTGTTAATTTACCTGTTAATTTACTTACCATCTTACACTGTTTGATATCGCTGTCTACAGGAGATTAAAACCTCCTCATCGTTTATGAAACCGAAATATCGGGATATTAGCTTCACCGAGCTCGTGGATACTTCATCGAACTTATGGATGTACACATTGTCTATCAGTTGACGTTCGCAGAGACTGCCACACGAAAACATGAACATTCATGTACAAAGGCAAATACTTAAAATGCTTTAGCGATGAGATTTATTTTCTATACCGATGTACTGACATGTCACAGTTCAATGGTCTTTTTTCCGCAAATTTTATCTAAACGAGTTTTTAAAGGTAATCTATGAGAATAATGCAAACTCCATTTAACTGGTGTCTCTGGTATGTAGTATTGTATGGTCGATACAATGCGGAACAATCTTTGTGATTATCATATTTACTTTTCTTCACATGTGTTCAAAAATTCGAATTATTCTTAAACTGATAGCAAAAAATCTTTAGTGTGTAATAATTAAGGGTTAATGACCCGCCCCGAGGTGTATGGTGTCATAACGCCTGGTCCTTTGCTATAACCACCGAATAAAAGGTGGAGGTGGTTTTATGAGGTGGTTATAGCAAAGGACCAGGCGTTATGACACCATATATACCGAGGAACAGGCGGGTCATTATCCTATTATCATATAGCCTACCCAAACTGACCCATTTAAGTGACAAATTCCTTGACAAAACATACATCTTTTATTCAGTTCATTGAATAAATTTGAACAGTGAATTTCAACAACATAAAACTTGTACGTGAAATGTCTTTCAATTCCAAGGCTTGAAATGATAACAAAGTCGATTCATTATGTTACAAACGGCTGCACGCTCCGTATTTCTCCACTCGCCCATTCTCCAGTTTGTCGAGTTCGTTGGTATCAGGCGCTAAATCTCTACCGGCTTTCCTGAGGCATTCCGGGATCCCTGTGCTTCACAGCTCTTGAGAATCTCGTTCACAACGAACTCAGACACGTCTTCCCCGAAGAAAGGTAGCATTTTGGTCCTCAAGCGCCATGACCGCTACTGGGGTTCCAAATTGTCGTCTGCGGACAGTTTAACTTGAAAGGGCGGGGGGTGCAATTAATTTTATTTTCAATTTTCAGTTTAAATTGTACATGACTTGAAATTGGATTTATTGTTTTAAATATTATAGGTAACTTAATGTTGTTTTAAGTCGAAAAATGTTTTCCTTGAACAAAGAAATACGCATTACTGATGTTAATATAGGGAACCATTCCCCCTGCCATGCCTGTACTTATTCCCCTATCTTGGCAGATGGACGATTCCTGGATATCTCATTCTGATTGGCTAGCGTCCTGTTTGTCTGTCCTTCTTATTGGTTGAAACTTTTGGTTGTGCATTAATGAAAATGATTAATGCACGGCTGTTGATGATTTTCCATCTGTTACGGCGTCATAACCAGCATGAAATGGGGCCTTCTGATTGGTCCACGTCCCCTGGCTATATGATAATACGGTTTTATGAAACATTCTACCTGGTACTTTGAAGCAGATGTTTAACAAAAAAGATGACTGGTGACTTCCAACAGAGGGGCAATAGTATCGAGAAAAATGCATTTTTGCCATTATTCAGGTAGTCTATTTGCTATGGATACCTTCTTTATGTGTTATATACATAAGAATGTCATTTTTTATATCTGATCTTCTGTTATCTAGTGTCAAATTAACTAAATTTAAAGAATTATTTGTATTGCAGTCTATGAAACAATACCTCGAAGGAAATTTAGTATGATGAATTGAAAAATGTTCTTTGAATAGATAAAATATAGCCAACTAAATGGGGAACAATGACCTTACAAAAAAATTACACGACTTAATATTATGTAACTATGTACATAACTTGTATGGTTTGTGTTGAAGTAAATATATATGTATGTACATAACTGTTGTGTGATTTGTGTTGAAGTTTGTAACTATCATTGAAAACGAACAAATCCCTTACCTCGAATTTTCGGAGCAAATCCGTCGACCTTCTTCAGGAGCGGTGATTCAATTACTCTGAGCAAATGACCTTGACACGTGACGCTAGTATTTTGTATGATTTATTTCTATTTGCTCAACAATCAGAGAACTTATATAATAAGTATTCAATTGTTTTTATTCTCTGCACTTGTATGACATAATTCTAATAATATATAAATATAACTATTGATAAAAGTTTAGCATCTTACCAACTATATCAGTAATAACATCTCTTAAATATGTAGGGGAACTGAACTTCTTTCTTGAATGTATATTAGTTCTGAGAACATGTTGTCTTATATAGCACCATTCTGTAGATTTGTGCCGTCAATATTCAACTGAACTCATTTGGCATTGGTACCGCTGTATATTTTTCTGTGTATGTTTGCTTATTACTAACTGAATCACCAGAAAGATGTAGCAAATGTGAAACTAATGTTTACTGTTTACATGTGTTTCGAACAGTTAAATAAATTAAAAAAGAGACCATTTGTTGTTGACCTGATTTTTTTAAACTTAAATGCTGATATAGTCAAGAGCGATATCATATAAAATCATAGAAGATACAGTGACTTGTGCGTTTTTCGCACGTTAACCCTATTCAGACGGGGGGGGGGGGCTTTTGAGGCCTGCGCCAACTTTGATGTCCTATAACGCCAGAACGGCTTACGCTAGCCGCTAGAGCCATTAAATTTGGTGAGTATTCCTAAAATATTGTTGGCAAGAAGTTAAGGAAGTTTGTAAATGGATTGTACTCAAGTTTATGAGGGGTTATTTGCTATGAGCAATCAAAAAGGCTTTAGGCAAAAATGACTGAGAAGTCCAATATAAATTCTGTGATGATAGAAAATGGGCAGTCATGCCTTCATGGAACTGACGTACCATGGAGGTGAAATGTTCTGGACATCCTAACTTGGCCATGATTCTCCAGAGCCCGTCTCTGCTGACCGTATCAAACGCCTTTGTTAGGTCGAGAAACGTGACATAGAGGTCTCTGTGTTGTTCTTGACATTTCTCCTGTAACTGTCTTGCTGCGAAGATCATGTCCACTGTGCCTCTACCGGCACGGAAACCACACTGCCTTTCGGGGAGATGTCCTTGTTCAAGGTGCTTGGTGAGTCGGTTAAGAAGAATTCTTGCAAGAATCTTCCCTGCTATAGACAGAAGTGAGATGCCACGGTGATTATCGCACGACTGGCGTTCCCCTTTTCTCTTGTAGAGGTGTATGATGGAGGCGTCTTTGAAGTCTTGGGGAATGGCACATTTCTCCCACATTGACTGGAAGATGTCCGTTAGTTTTTTAGTTAGCACTTGGCCTCCAGACTTGTATAGCTCAGCTGGTATGCCGTCAGAGCCAGGTGCTTTTCCGCTGGTCATCTGGCTGATGGCCTTCTGGGTCTCACTAACGGAAGGTGTTGCATTCAGGTCGAGGTTCACTGGGATCTGTGGCAGGCGCTCGATGGCTTCATTGTTGATGGTGGACGGACGGTTCAGGACAGCTTCAAAGTGTTCTGCCCAACGCTCCAGGATCTTGGCTCGATCTGTGATGAGCGTTGTCCCATCAGCACCAAGGAGAGGGGAAGAGCTGGAACGCTGGGGTCCGTAGAGGGCTCTGACTGCGTCGTAGAAGCGCTTAGAGTCTTTATTGTCTGCAAAGGCTTGAATTTCATCTGCCTTTTTGCTGAGCCAGTCATTTTGCATCTTCCTGAGTTGACGTTGGGTTTCCCTCCGCATGTTGGCAAAGGCTGTTTTCTTGGCAGTAGATGCTGGGTCATTCACAGATAGTTTGTGAAGGCGGTACTTTTCAGCCAGGAGAGATGAGATCTGTGGGTCATTTTCATCAAACCAGTCTCGGTTCTATCGTTTTGTTGGGCCTAGGTGCTCCAGGGCTGTGGTGTGGATTATCTTCTTTAGGGAGGACCAGTCGTCGTCCACAGAAGCATCTCCAATGTGAAGCTCTGTCAGTTTACTGCTCAAGTCTCTGACAAGGCTGGCTCTGATCTCTTCCTGCTTGAGTTTTGTAGTGTTGAATCTCTTGCATGTCTTTTTTCCTTGGGGTCGTCTTTTGGGTTGGATCCGTAGTTTGACCTTTGACACTATGAGCCGGTGATCGGTCCAGCATTCTGCTCCGCACATTGCTTTTGTGACCTTAATGTCCTGTCGGTCCCTTTTTCTAGTGATCACGTAATCGATCAAGTGCCAATGTTTTGAGCGAGGATGCATCCAAGACGTCCTCTTACGCATAGGCAGACGGTAGAAGGTATTAGTGATGAGAAGGCCGTGCATGGAGCACATCTTCAAGAGAAGCACTCCATTACTGTTGCATTTTCCCACGCCGTGGTGCCCAAGAATACCATTCCATGTTTGGTGGTCTGTTCCAACTCTAGCATTTAGGTCGCCAAGAATGATGACTTTCTCTGCTATTGGTATGGATGAGATGAGGTGGTCAAGCTCCTCATAGAACTTGTCTTTGGTCTCCTGTGGGTTGGTCATTGTGGGTGCATACACGCTTATTATTGTTACATTCTTGTTTTGTCCGAGGGGAAGTTTGAGAGTCATCAGGCGGTCGTTGAGGCCCCTGGGTAGACTAGCAAGTTTAGAGACAAGGTCAGTTTTTATTGCAAATCCGACTCCTGCCTCCCTACGTTCCTTCTCACTGCGACCACTCCAGTAGAACGTGTAGCCACCTCCTAGCTCGGAAAGCTGTCCCTCGCCGGGTAGGCGCGTTTCACTGAGAGCAGCGATGTCGATGTTGTAGCGGGCAAGTTCCCTGGCCACAAGTGCTGTCCGTCGACTGGGTCTATCTAATCTTGTATTGTCAAGTAGTGTTCGCACGTTCCACGTGTCTAAAGTTAGTGTAGTTTCTTTCAGTTTCTTTGCCTTTCTGTGTCGACCGCGTGGTGGGATTCCCTCCAGCCGCGGTCTGCTGGCCGGGTGGGGTTGAGGCAGGCTATGTTTGGGACACCTTTTCTAGTCCCGTCCTCATGCTACGGAGGCGAGCAGAGCTATCCTTAAGAGGGCTGCTCGGTCACTTGGGTTGCTGCCGGGTTCCACTTCTGCCTCAGGTTAGTGGGAAGACGACCAATGACCCAAGTCACACCTGCTGGTTCACTGCTCCCCCATCGCCACAGGACTTTTGAAGACTTGCGCTGCTGGTGTTGATTTAGGTGAGAAAGGGGCGCGCACAATATAAGCCAGCCTCACCCTCTCGTCTCGGCTCATCCAGATCCAGTGGCAAGACGTAGTCAGGACGACTGGGGATGAGTAGAGATGCAGCTATTTATCCCATAGCTGGGTCCCCTCAACGTGGTTTGGCCCGCCTGCTGAAGCGGTGTACCGGGGTGTGGCGCTTGGAGCAGTACGTGAGAGTTTAGGGGATGGATGAGGGACAAGGTTCGTGTCCACCCTACAGATGGTTGTTCGGGCGCAGCAGACAGTCGCCAGGTGACAACCCCTCTATCCAGAGCCCCCTACACCCCTATCGCTAACAACCAGTTCTCGGGCAAATTAGCAAATAGGTCTTCATACCTCCAAAATAGATGTGCTCCGGAGCAGTTACCTCACCTGTCACTCATATGAATATCTTTCCCCCCCCCCCCCGAAACATAGACTGATAAATATGGACCACTGGCTATTCTCAAATGAAAGAGCTCGCCTAGTTTTTGGCGCAACGCAAAGCTTATCACCTAACTTTTCAATGAAATTACTGGTAGTTACAAATTAATTGCCTCCCCATCTTCTCCTATGGGTATGGGTAGTCATGGGTAGGTGTCAGGGGTCAAATTCTTTAGCGTTCATGACATACCTGGTCATTACCTACACCGACCTTTGTCAATGCTTTAGCAGCTGAATTCTTACTTAAGCATCTTTATCATTAATAAGTACAAAATTAGCGAACAACGTAGCAATAATGTCTATCGTAAATTTACAGGTGAATCTAATACATTCTACATTGTACCCCACAGTCAGTATATTTATCAGCATTATATTGGTACGGAAGACTTCACCTGTCAGGAAACAATGGCTGAAGTTAAAGTACTAGTTGGACAAAGCCCTTAGTCAGGCGATAATTTGACTGTGCGTGTGAGTCTGAGCATTGCACAATTCGTCTATCTCCAGACTTTCAGCTTACTGCGACGACGAATTATAGGAAAACACTCTGCCTCAGGCTATGTTACATTAACGACCCCTAAAATGCATTTTTATGTCAAGACTATATACTCTTCCATATTACACCAGTTCTTGTAACTTATAAAATAAAGCACTTCTAAGACGGCACACAGAAAAAAGCAGGCTGCAAGCTTTAAGACGACAAGACTTGAGGAATACCTAGCTACTGCTTCTTTCATTATATTTCAGCCATACCATAGGTATGGTGAAATATATTGTATTCGTAATGTTTCTTTCTTTTTCCTGTCAAATCTTCAAATCAAATCAACTCCGTCGTTCCTGTACCGAATTACTTGAAATTTGGCACAAGGGTAGAGTGGACCAATACCCTCAGGTGTTTTTTTTTCTTCATTTTTTTCATATCTACCTTTAAAATGATTTTATTCATGTTTTTTGCAATTTTTATGTACATTTTGCCCCCTTGTACCCTGGTATTACAGCCGAATGACCTGAAATTTGGTACAGAAGTGCCTTGATCATATGCCCACAAAGATCCAATAACAGTTTTGGCATACGGTACCACGGCGGTCGGTTGCTAGGGTATTCTTTCCCGTTGCTATGCGAGTTCGACAGAGTATCGGGTTACAAGAGGCCGACTATTTGCTAACCGTAAAATATTTCAAAATAAACAAAATGTTATGACAAGGAAAATGTATTCAAAATAAGATTGAATTCGCAATTTTAGATAGTTTGAATCTTCCCGTTTTAATTGAGATAGTTGTTTTGTTTCGATTTTGCTTCCAAATACCATGATTTCCTGTTTCAAGGAAAGCCTTCAATTTGACCATACTCTTGATAAGATTGGCCGCAAGCGCAATGGCAAATTCTCGATTTTTATATTTTTCGTCATCTGAGAGGTAAATAAAACTTTTTGTTTTTGGGATTTTTTAATTTTTAATCTTAAGCAAAGTTACAGTCAAAAATATGCGTGAAAATGACATTTTTCGCACTTAATTACCAATAATTCAAAATCAAAGGCATTTTTCAAAAATCCCAAAAACAGAAATCTCGGGAAAATCGTTGCGGTCATTTTGAGCCGTCAATGAGTTATGTTGGACTCTTCTTGGTGGAGATCTTAAACGATGTTTGCACGCATGTCATGCCGCACGGAGAGCGGGAGGGTGTAATTGATACCGGTGTAAACAACACTTATGATATTCAAGGTCAACAACACAAACGTCAGTAGCTTTGTTACATGTTACATGTCCCAAACAAAGTGATAGCATGGATGTACTTTCCAGAAATTTGTTTATATTGGTGAAAAACTATCTTTTCTGGCTAATTCAATGCGGTTTGGCAAAAAAGGCTAGCCAGCAGTGTTTTACCGGCAACGACCGCAGATGACCCCAAATAGAACACGGGTTCGGTTCGAATTACGTCAGATGGAACATTGTGGAAGCAGGTTCGAATTCGGCTAGACATGGGAGATTTGGAGCCCGTATTTGACCACCGTGTACAGCAAAATGCTTAATTTTGACATTTTTTGCCCCAAAAATGACATTTTTTGCTCCCATCCCCCCATTTTTCAACCAAATGACCTGAAATTTGGTATAGGAGTGCCGTCTACATATACGCACATGGATTCAATAACACTTTGGGCATACGGTACAACAAAATGCTTAATTTTGGAATTTTTTGGCCATTGTTTGACCAAAAACTTACGCTTTTGGCTCCTTTTCCCTGGTCTTATACCAAATGACCTACAATTTGGTAAATAGGTGCACTCGATATTCATTCAAATGACCCATGTATAATTTCTGGCATAAACCACTTCAAAATGATATATTTGAGGACTTTTTTTGGTAATTTTCCACTGGCCAGAGGGTCAACGAGGCTCAAGGTCGTTGACCTCTCCCACCTGAAGACAGCATGTATAGACAGCTATAAAATCATATACTAGTAACTTGATTAAGGAGGCAACCAATCACGTAGCCTGAGTCAACATCCCGATGGGGATTGGCAGCCAATCAGTGAGCCTGGTGTTATCTGGATGAGTCCATTCTGGTACGGAGGGGGTACATTTTTTTTAAATTCATCTTTGGACTGACGATTATATAATGTCTCTCAGTGGGAGTATTTTTGAACTGGACTATTTTGCAATTTTACATGGGGTGTACTGGAAGAGTCCATTCTTGCATGGAGGGGGGCATTTTTTAAAAATTCGTTTTTGGACTTTGGTGATTATGTAAAAGTGTTTCATTGTGGTTATTTTTTTGACTGGTCTATTTTGCAATTTTACATAGGGTGTGCTGGAAGAGTGCATTCTTACATGGAGGGGGGATTTTTTAAATCCATTTTTGGGACTTTGGTGATTACGTCTAAGTCCAATTTTAGTGGATGTGTTGTTGGACTGGTCTATTTTACCTTTTAATGCCTTTTTTGCTTAGTTCAACTTTGGACTGGGATGCTTAATCAAAAGGCCATGTTTTCAGTGGGAGAATTTCTGGACTGGTCTATTGTGCAAATTGACATGGGGTGCACTGGAGGCGTCTAATCCACACTGGGAATTTTGTAAGATTCATTTTTGGGCTAAAGTGTCATTAATAGGACTAGGAGTGACTTTTAAACAAAAGTGTTTCATTTTTTGCACATGGGTGACTTCGGAATAGTCTATTGTTGCAAGGGGAGAGAGATGGCTGAAATATGCTGTATTTGCTCTCAAGCAAATGTCGGCCTTTCTAGTTCAATCTTGGGTACATATATGCTTTATGTTTTCATCTCATCATCATCATTGCGCAACCGGTTACACAGGTGAAGTACAGTCCAAAAAAAAACAATTTTCCCAGTATGATCTGTCATTCATGACAGACACTAAACTAGTCCCTGAAAGTCCGATGTCTGTTTGTATCATTGACTTTAAGGTTATGTGGTTATTTTTAAGATCTTACATTTTGCGTTGTACCTTCGTTTCCTCACAGACCGTGCAAGGGAGAACCAGTAACCCGATACCCTCCCTTACGGTGGAAAGTTGCCGCTGGCTATCTAACAAGAATAGTCTGAATATCAGGATGCATTGTTTTGCAGAACATATCTGCAAGAATCACCACTGTAAATTATTGTCATTCTTTTCAGTGCTCTAGATTCATATAAACATGTCATTAAAAAATCACAAGTCTGGCAAAAGTCTGGTAAAAGAAGTTCATAAAGATGCCGCCAACAGGCAGTGGTGTAAAGCTTGCTCCGTACCTACAGTCACCGTTAACACGGAGGTGCGTAAGGAGCGATGTATTCAGCTTACTGACACCTCGTCACTGATGCCTAAGAATCTACGGACCGAATAAACAAAATGCAGGTAAGTGGCAAATAGTTTCTTCTTTTTTTCCTATTGGACCGGTCCGCAAAGCCGGACCTGAAAAAAATTTGGTGGACCGGATGTTTGACCTATTAGAAAATGAACAGATTATATGATCAGGCATTCACACGTTTTGGGCTTACCGGTCGAATAAGATAACAAGACCGAATCAAAGTAGAGTCCATAGTCATCTCTACAAAGTTTTACAGTCAATAGTACAAAGGCAGTTAGTTTTGCAGGATTTTAGAACGTTAGTGGGAGTCAAATACTCCACAAACCATACATGTACCTCTTTGTAGCGAAATGGACCATTGCTTTGGGTATCGCCCAGTAACACTTTTTCACATACTTAATCAGGTCCAGATACCTGGAACTGATCCTTTTGATCTGAACCAGACCTGTTCTTGAATTTTCTGTACCGGTACCCACCCCTAGTTTCTCGTATGAAAGGTTCGGATACGAACAAACAGAATGTATGTGAGAGATGGTGTGAAGGAGAACGCTGCCGTAATGCTATTGCTTTTCTTGGTGGTTGCATGCACGGCCTTAGATGGCTACGGCCAGCATATTCCTCGGTGTAAGACGGATAGATGGCTCAAATGTGTGCCTGTCACAGACAAGCCGGGAATTCCGTACGTTGAAACGTCTGGCAGACATGTATGTGTCATGTGTCAGGCCCTAAACAAGGGCGTTGCCTCCGGAAGTCCGTTTCATTTCCTTGCTAAGGCCGAACTCGTTGCGATAAGAGGATATCCATTCCATGTCCTTTCAGCAAACAACCTGACAGAGATCGACCATTCTGTTTACACTTTGGCTTTGATAGATGCAGACATTACTGATGTGGAGAATGATACATTTGCAGTGTTTTCCCTCGACAGACTGTCCCTTGATTCTAACAGGTTGACAAATGTCAAGCAGGCCTGGTTCACCGGCATAGAGGGGCTCCGTATGCTGATTCTATCCAACAACAAAATCAAGCAGATAGATCCAGGGAGCTTCGCGCACCTAACTCACCTACTCCATTTGGACCTTGAAAACAACCTGTTACAGGCTGTGGACCCTGCATGGCTCTTTGGACTGATCAGTACAAAATACATGTATCTTGGGTTGAATAAGATCAACAGCATTTCCCCGGGGTCATTCCAACACCTAAAGCTGACCTGGTTAGACCTTTTTGGTAATGATCTGTCATGGTTGGATGCTGATGTGTTTCGGAGACATTATTCGATGACAATGCTTAAAGTCAGCAGTGGCATGTTGCCATCTGTCCATGATGCAAAGCCACACGAATTGACGTGGAGCTTACATCGGTTGGTCAATGCAATGAGTGGGTCATCAACATTGATTGTTGAGGTACCCAGATTCTCCTTCTGTGCCAGGCACAATGCGTATGAACTATCGTTTGGGTGGTTGTTCAATTCATCAAGCAATATGCCCGGTAACGTCGATTTGGGACTTGTTGACCCTGGAATATCATGCGGTGCTTTTGATCGTTCTCTGAGAACGATTTCCATCCAGGCCCCTGCAGTTGTCCTGGCTACTGACAACTCAGTGCCTAACAAACTGGTCCCCGACGCTCTTGAGCAGTGCAGGCAGGTTTGGAAATACAAAAGGGGCATTACTGTAACGGTGGGTCGGGAGAACAGAAATGTCTTCCGACTTAATTCCATGAAGACAGACACAGGGGATGCAACTCTTGAAGGTGTTGCCATGTCATTTGCTCAGACACAAGACGCGAGCACACCAACCACCACAGAGTCTGGATGCAGCGAAAAAGACACCAACTATAAAAACACCACGTATAACGATACAGAGAATATTGCCTGCATTCTGGTCACCAAAGATGAACATATTGAGTTGTTCGTCACAGTTCCCCCGGTCCAATGCCAGACACACACAACACCTGTCACTTACAGAACATACACTGACCACTCTAGCAGCATGACACACCACTCCGGGTACACAAAAAAGAATTACACATCTTTACGGCCGAGAGACAACTCTACAATGCAGGTGAAAACCAAATCTGAACCAGAGGTAAATGCAGTAACAGATCATGTTCTCAAGTCAGCTTTCGTTTTGGTGGAGGTTTGTCTGGTGGTGATGGTTGTAGCGTTTGCATGGAAGTTGCTCTTATTAAGGATAAACGCTAAGAATAAGACGGCCAGTTATGACAAACACTTTTGGACAATCCCATCTGAGGTGACCTCCACCGGCTTGGTGAGGTCGGCTTCCCTCCCTATATGTTCAACCAAGATGGCGTCGGATGACGTAGCCTCCTGTAGGTCATTGCCCGCTGTCTTGCATTCCATCGAACCTACTTACAGCGAGATCCCAGATGACTTAGCAGCTGCTCATTGGCCTTTGCCAAGTCTTCCTCACACATACTGGGAGATCCCAGATAACATAGCAGCTGCTCACAGGCCTCTGCCTGGTCTCCTACACACATACTGGGAGATTCCAGATGACGCCATCTCTAGCGTAGTACGGTCTTCTTCTCTCCCTGCACTACCCTGTACACGCGGGGGCGCCCGAGACGATGCAGCATCCCTTATGTCATTGCCAGCTGTTATTGTGTCGATTGAACCCACCTACAATGAGATCCCAGATCACATAGCTTCTGCACAGCGCCCCCTGCCGTCTCTCCCGCGCACATCCTGGGACACCCCAGATCATGATGCCGCTGCACAGCGCCCTCTACCTGCCCTGAGACACACCTACAGTGAGATCCCGGATGATGAGGAGAGTGGACCCTTGACTTTCTATGCTGATGTTGGTTTTTCTCACCATGTCGTCACAAACACGTACCAGACTCGACGGGCCTTCAGGGATAACACCACTACTTCTAACAGACACCGATCTGGAAGATCCATTGCCCCATATGGATTGGCTGAGCAAACCAAAGCCCAGCCAAACAGCTTCTACAAAATGGCCGCTGATGTCCAAGCTATAAGATCCCGTAGAAATCTGAGGAGAGCCCGGGTATCTCAGTCTGCTGATCAGGGTTTCAGAACCTGCGTCAACGTCACAGATACTTTCCTGTCCAGAGGTCAAAATGTCACCTTCCCCATATTGTCTGATACCCAATGTCCTTGGGGAATATCAAAAGATAGGACCCGTGCCACACCACGGCGTGCGTCCCTCCCTCTTGTCACACTACCTAACACCTACTGGCCATGGGAGATATCAGGGGAGGGAACACATAACACACCACGGCGTGATTCTCTCCTCCATGTCACACTACCTAACACACCACGGCGCGTGTCCCTCCCTCTTGTCACACGACCTAACACCTACTGGCCGTGGGAGGTACCAGGTGAGGGAACACATGACACAACACGGCACGTGTCCCTCCCTCTTGTCACACCACCTAACACTTACTGGCCTTGTGGGATACCAAAGGAGAGAACTTGTAACACACCACGGCGCGTGTCCCTCCCTCTTGTTACACCACCTAACACCTACTGGCCGTGGGAGGTACCAGGTGAGGGAACACATGACACAACACGGCACGTGTCCCTCCCTCTTGTCACACCACCTAACACTTACTGGCCTTGTGGGATACCAAAGGAGAGAACTTGTAACACACCACGGCGCGTGTCCCTCCCTCTTGTTACACCACCTAACACCTACTGGCCGTGGGAGGTACCAGGTGAGGGAACACATGACACAACACGGCACGTGTCCCTCCCTCTTGTCACACCACCTAACACTTACTGGCCTTGTGGGATACCAAAGGAGAGAACTTGTAACACACCACGGCGCGTGTCCCTCCCTCTTGTCACACCACCTAACACCTTCCAGCCATGGGGATTCCAGGGCAGGGAACAGATAACACACTACGGTGTGCATCCCCCCCCCCCTCCTCACACTACCTACCTAGTAGTGTGAGGACAAGGAGACACGAGGCAAGGGGACTCCTCACACTACTTTACTTCTACTGACCTCAGAAGATCTCTCGATAGATCAACCACTACCATAGCATGTCTACAAAACGAAATATCTTAACCATCCAGCTGCAGTACCTGAAAAAGTGTTGACCTTCCAAAAATCATTACCGGCTTTCTTTTAAGTTATTATCACACTGATCCACCAATAACATATCATTTATGCTCTTACACACAACCACGCACAAAAAACATAACCTACTTGGCAAAGGTAAAATATTAACTAGACATTACATTAAAGTTATTAGGCACCATGATATTTCATAGTATGGAGTTTCAGACTGCTCTTAATTGAAACTCTGAACTGAGAAACCTAATCAAACAATTTCCGGTCGGCTCCTAACAGTAATTGCAAAACTGATATGATTGCCACCAACGTGTAGGGGGCTACTATTATAATAATGAAGTTCAAACTTCCTTCACTAACATTAGTGTGTTATCGAGTTTCCATCACTTTCTGAGATCAATTTATATCAACATAATTACAAAACTTTAGTAATTATACCACTCTCGATTGAAACGACGCATGAAGTAATCATAATAATATAACTGACGTCAATCTGAAGTTGGTAACTGAAATGACTTTGAAATTTTCATTTTGCTCAGAAACATTTTCCTCAGACAAATTTGATTACTTTGTTGTACCACACTTCGATTGTACCATGCATATTGAAAAAGCCCTTGATTGAAATGATGTAGGAGGAAAACAAGTGAAACACAATCACTCATCAAATGTTGGAGCAGGGAACTAGTCTCGTACCTTCTGGTCCCCATGCAACTACATTGTGTGCATTTCGCAGTTCAAAGACACCTGTTATCGAGGTAGGTTAGTATTCCATCCTCAGCATGAAGGGTCTGCTTGTTGCTTGCTTTCAGTAGTCTCGCTTTTTCATGGAAGGGTATGGTACAGCTATTATCCACAATATGCCAATAGATTTTCACACAGAAAGTTCAGAAATTTACATAGAGAATCATCGCTTCTAAAAGCTTTATTATTATGTAAGCTCAGCCTGTTAAACATCACTAGGGTCCCTCTCCAGCAATGGATCATTCGGCAAAACGTTTCGAAAATACACCGGGGAACATTCAATTTTCTAGCTCTACCATCTATGCGTGGCAGGTCCCTTGCGATAACAAATCATATTCGGCTTAGGTAAGTTCAAGAGGATTCTGAAAAACATTTCATTGGGTAAAGCGTTCACCGTTTCTCTATCACGTAGACCAAAGATTTATGTAGCTACCAGAAAGTTGTGAGGTTTTGAAAGAGAGCTTATTGTCACACCAATTTTATTGACTAAAACTTACGTTTGCAACTAATCTATAAAATTCACATATTTTAAGAAAAAAAAGCAGTATAGAAAATTATATTCATTATGGTCAAAGAGATATATTTATTAATGCGGAACAAAAGAAAATGCAGTTGGCTTGTCGTAAAGGTTTACATCTTGTACAGAGTACACAAACGTCAGGGTAAGTGACAGATAGTTAATCGAATGAATTGTTTACCTATGAACAGAGGGAATGTTTGCAAGAGGTGGTGCGAACAAGAACGCAAGATTTTTGTGTTTGCTTGTCTTTGTAGCTACCTGCGCAGCTTCAAATGGCCGACGGTTTCCTCATTGTATGAAAGCTAGATGGAGAGAGTGTGTGCCTGCCACAGACAAGCCGGGGGTCGTATCCCCTGTTCCACCTGGCACAAACGCATGTTTCATGTGTGAGGCCCTAAACAATGGTTTTGCCACTAGACGTTCTCTTCCTTCTCTCTATGGGGTCAACAGTGTTGCAGTAAGAGGATACCCCTTCCATACCATGATGGTGAAAAGCCTGACACAGCTCGATCAGTCTGTGGTTAATGTTTTGGCTTTGATCAAAGGAAAGATCACTGATGTGGAGAACAACACCTTTGCTAAGTTTTCAAGTCTCCACCAATTGTCGCTAGATTCTAACATGCTTACAACTGTCAGACAAGCATGGTTCACTGGCTTGGAGAGGCTCTTGACACTAGTTTTGTCAAACAACCACATCAAGCAGATAGAACCAGGGAGTTTCGCATATCTAACTCGCCTGTATGTTTTGGATCTAGAGAACAACCTGTTACAGGTTGTAGAGCCTGCTTGGCTCTTTGGCCTAAAAGGAACCATGCTCATGAACCTGGGGTTGAATGAAATCAACAGCATTTCCCCCAAGTCATTCCAACAGATACAACTGAACTGGTTAGACCTGACTGCTAATGACATGTCATGTTTGAATGTTGATGTGCTCCAAGGACAGTACTCTCTGTCTGTGTTCCATGTAGGCAGTGGTATGTTGTCATCCGTTCATGATGCAAAGCCAAATGGAATAACATGGAGCTTACATCGATTCGCTGATATGATGAAAGGGTCAGCAACATTAGTTGTTGAGGTAAACAAGTTCCTCTTCTGTACCAAGAAAAGTAGTTTGCTACGAGAACTCTCGTTTGGGTGGGCGTTAGCGTCTTCGAAGATTGAGCATCGTGACTTCAAAATGAGAGGAGTCAAACCTGGCAAATCATGCGGTGTTTTGGACCTTTCACTCAGTATGATCTCTATCCAGGCCCCTGTGGTGGTCTTAGCTACTGAGGGCTCTCTGGCAGATGAATTGGTCCCTGACATACATGATCTGTGTAGGCAGGCTTGGCTGTACGATGGTGGTATTACAGTACACCTGGTAGGTAGCTTAGTCTTTCGATTGGCTTCCTTCTACAGAGGAAAGACGGCCTTTGGCGGTGTTGCCATGTCTTTTGGCCGAACACAAGACACAGACACAAGCAGCACCACAGAGCATAGTTGCAGCCATAAGCAGACCAACCATACAGACGCTAACCATCACAACGTCACCTGCATTTTGCTCACAAGATACGAACGCATGAAGCTGTTCTTTACCGTTGCTTCGACCCAATGCCAGACGCATACAACACCAACCACTTACAGAACAGATACTGACCACTCCAGCAGTCAGACAGACTACTCTGAGTACACAGAACAAAACCACACATCTTCAGAACCAGGAGACAACTCTACACCGCAGGTGAGTACCAAACCTGAACCAGAGGTACCCACAGCAACAAATAATGTTCTCATCTCAGTTGTTGTCTTGACAGTAGTCGGCCTGGTCGTGTTGTCCCTCTTAGTGTTGGTATGGAAGTTGTGCTCAGCAGGTCTGTGCCCTAAAGATGAGAGGGCCAGCGACGATGCACACTTTTGGACAATCCCAACTGGCGTTACCTTGCCCGGCTTGCTGAGGTCGGCTTCCTTCCCTGACATTTCAAGGAAGACGACGTCGGATGACGTAGCCTCTTGTAGGTCATTGCCCGCTGTCCTGACTTCCATCGAACCTACTTACTGTGAGATTCCAGATGACATAGCGGCTGCTCAGAGGCCTTTACCTGGTCTCCCACATGCATACTGGGAGCTTCCTGAAGCCTGCACGGTACGGTCAGCTTCTCTCCCTGTAGTAAGGTGTATTCGTGAGGACACCAGAGGCGGTGCGGCATTATGTAGGTCTTTGCCCACGATCCCTGATCACCTAGCCGCTGCACAGCGCCCTCTGCCTGTCACAACACACACTTACAGTGAGATACCAGATGATGAGGAGAGTGGACCTGTGCCTTACTATGCTGATGTTGCAGATTTTTCACGTCATCGCGTTGTCACAAACAGCAGACAGAATCGACGGGCTGGCCCAGTTAGAACCTCCAGTAGACACCTATCTGTAAGATTCCTGGCCTCATATGGGTCAAATGAACAGGCTAGAGCCCAGCGAAGCAACATCTATAGAAAGACTCTAGAGGTCGAGCCCGTAAGAGCCCGTAGACAGCTGAGGGCAGCTTTTGTGTCCCTGCCTGCTGACCAATGTTTTGGTACGTACGTCAACGCCACAGACGTGTCCCCTCATCCCGTCACACTGCCTAGCACCTATGTGCCATGTGAGATTTCAGGGGAGAGAGTCCGTGTAACATCACGGCGTGCGTCCTTTCCTACCATCACACTTCCTAACACCTACATGCTATGTGAGATTTCTGGAGAGGAACCCCGTGTAAGATCACGGCGCACGTCCCTTCCTCTCGTCGCACTGCCTAACACTTACATGCTATGTGAGATTTCAGGGGAGAGAACCCGTGTAACATCACGGCGTGCGTCCCTTCCTACCGTCACACTGCCTAACACCTACATGCCATGTGAGATTTCTGGAGAGGAATCCCGTGTAACATCACGGCGCACGTCCCTTCCTCTCGTCGCACTGCCTAACACTTACATGCTATGTGAGATTTCAGGGGAGAGAACCCGTGTAACATCACGGCGCACGTCCCTTCCTCTCGTCACACTGCCTAACACCTACATGCCATGTGAGATTTCTGGGGAGGGAATCCGTGCAACATCACGGCGTACGTCCCTTCCTCCCGTCACACTTCCTGACACCTATGTGGCATGTGAGATTTCAGGGGAAATAACCCGTGTAACACCACAGCGTACGTCATTTCCTCTCGTTACACTGCCCAGCACCTATGTGTCATGTGAGATTTCAGGAGAGGAATCCCGTGTAACACCGCGGCGTACCTCCAATTCCACACAGCCCAATACCTACTGGCCATGCGATATTCAAAGGCAAAGAACCCGACGTGTAACAGGAAGGCGCACGTCCCCCCTCTTCTCACAGTGCCTAACACCTATATGCCATGTGAGATACAAGGGGAGAGAATCTACATGACACTCAGCTCCCCATTAACAAACACTTACTGGCCATGGGGTATTCCATAGGACAATTCCATAAAGGTCTTCCTGGCCAATGAATTTGCTTGAATTTATTCTATAAACAGTTTATTCTATACACACACACACACACACACACACACACACACACACACACACACACACACACACACACACACACACTGCACCAAAAACCTCATGAACTGGACACTGCATCGAAACTATGTACTGAATATGCTAGTAGTGTTAATTTTCAGACGTCTCTTGAACATGTACTGAAAAGCACAATGGAACAATTTCCGCCCACACGTATGGGGGCTATTCAAACAATTTTTTTTCAATCTTTCGCTCTCTATCAATAATGTCAAATTTTCATTACTTCATCACACCTTCGTGTCACAACATAATTACAAGACGTTGGTAATTTTGAAACACTTATAAACAGACAATGTGTCATGAATACTCAAACGTCCTTTGATTGAAACGAAGCATGAAGTCGACAACTGAAATGAAGTAATATCCGTCCATGTGAAGTTTGTAATTGAAGTGACTTTCAAACTTTTCATGCCAATCAATGACGTTACATCATATATTATTAGGAACTTTTGCAGACAAATTTCAAAAAATGTATTTACACGACGATGATAATTGCACCATACTTTCAAACTTTTTCAACGCACGGTCTGTTTCATCAATGTAATTTTATTACAGACCTTTGGTTTACATTGGCAAGAGATGCTGTACATCACACAACATCTACAGTCTTTGTCTTTGTACACGGTGTGTCTTTTAGGGGATTCTAGCTGCATTTTTCTTAGAGCCCGTGTTGTTTTGAGCAGCATTTATACTTGCTTAATTAATCAATCAATCAATCAATCAATCAATGACCTTCATTAACACGAATCCTAAGGAAAATGAAATGTCACCTCAAGGCATTAATTCACCGAGTATGGCGCACATTTTACCAATCAAAGGCTGTTGCGGCTTATGTTTGATTAAACAACCTTGTGTTTATTGCACCTCATTCAATCTACAGATTAAAGGTAACATCTGCAACACGTGCTCAAGCCCACGTGCGGGTCAGATCTTTCAATGAATATAACATTCACGTGATGATATAACCCTCCTATGGTCCGGTTTTCCCGGTTTACAAAAAAGCGACTTGTCCCAAAAATGTCTTACGACGTTCGACGCGCGGCGCGTGTCCTAGGGCGCATTTTTGGCTGTGCGCACTGCGGATAACGCACTGCGGCGCGCCGCAGTGTCGAACGTCGTAGGACCTTTTTAGGACAAGTCATTTCTACGTCTCGTGTAAACCGGCCTATGGGCCGAAGAACGATAGAAGAAGAAATCCAAAAATGTTAGGAGCTGTTTTTTTTTTCTTTTTCCTAAAACCTATTCGCAGGTACCACTGACGTAACACACAAAAAAGTACTGACTTGAATACTGTGAAAGTGGTAACGTCTTTAAAGGCCAACTACCTTGAGACAAACAAAATACAATTCCAGAGCAACACTTAGAGTTAATTTCACATTACTGAGTGAGTGTTCATTGCCTTTTTTCCCAACATTTTCGAAACCTTTGTTAGAATCTGTGATAAATATCAGTTTAGGTCAATTTCTAACATCTTTAAGACTTTCTAAACATTCTCTGCTGTATTGATACATGTTCGAAACATTTCTAACGTCCAGTAATTCTTTTCTAAACCATTCCAACATAGGTTCATCATTTGTTGTAACATGTTCGAACATTGATACAATATTTAGTAGCTGGGTCCTTGAGCTGGGAAGAGGACAATTCACATGTCCCCGTCAAGTTCATGAAATTATTTCTGCTAGCTTTCTACAAAAGAGACACCAGTGTCCAGGTGTAAAATCTGAAATATTTTTAAAAACTATAACGTGGTTTAACGTGTTATTATTAATGGGATCGTCGGTGGCTGATCCAATAATTTCTACCTGTATGTCAGGCCAAAGGAAGTATGGATTAAAGCAGTTTGAGTCCTACTGTTATATCCTCTTCTGGGATATATTTAATGTCAATAGGGTTTGTTCACTAAGGAAAGCTACGTTGCAAACGAAAGCTAACAAAACAGCAGAATATGGATGGTCTAGTTGCTAGCGTTGGGTGAAATGTTCGTTGACGCACACAGACTAATCATACTCATTGTTGGAAGCATAGAGATGTAAATATGCAATATCGATATGTGAAAGTAATATGGTGGCACGTGACAGCGACAGGAAGTCCAATCGAGGAGTAACCTTCCGAAACGATTTGATGAAAAGGTCTTCAAATCTAGAATTTTGTGACAATATTTTGTTATTTTTGACCTCCTGTCGGTATTATTAGACTAACGAGGCCAATACATTCAAAAGAAACGAAAAGCTACAAAAATTTTCACACAAATGAGATATACGTTCTGGCTTTGTTCCAAGAGGAATTAGAGAGTGTCACGTGACGGCAGTAGCAAGTCCAATGTAAAATAAGCTTAAATGATATTGTATCCGTTGAGTTAATTTTAACCATAGAAATTCTAACAATATTGTTGTATTGCTTTAGCCTCTTTTTGGGATTATTAGGCTAATAGGGCTTTACATTCAAGAGAAACAACTTTGCACTTTTTAGCGTGTTCGCACAGCCTCATCGAATTCCACTACTTGCAGCCAGCAAGCATAAATAAATGTACAGAATAAGTAGAGTATCACGAGACAGTATACGTAGGAATCAGTTCAATGGGGGAATAAATTTATATGACACATTGTGTCCGTTGAGCCAACTTTATGAAATCTCTAAATCTAGAATTTTTAACGTTAACCCAATGAGCTGTGACTGTCAGGCCTCAAAATATCGGAGCAAAGAATAAATAATCTTCATGTTGAGGACACATCAAAGGAACTTGTGCTCACATCAAATCCACATCTCAACTTTCGTCAAACCCAGAACTCACAACAATCACGGATTTAAACCATGTATTCAAGTTGCGAGCGAAGATCTTGTGAATGACATGCTCGCCTGGAAATTCCAGTCGGGAATTCAAACCCCGTTATTCCTGCCAGGACCAGGTTAGAGGACAATCACACCTTAAAGTCGACCTCATCACGCTATTGGAAGACAGTGCCGTGCACGCCTTGGACTGCAGTGGTGAAAATTTACAAGTTCTTAACTCACAACGCTGTTTTAGCTGTACATTACTAGGCTGCCTGACTGACCCGTATGATGTACTATTACATCATGTCATACAAAAATGTACCAAAAATGCGTCCGACATAAGTAACAAATACATCATTCGATTATGGTCCGATACTAAATGCGGCATCTTAGATCAGGCATCTGCATCTCTAAAACCAGTCACGTGTGACTCGTCATGTTACACTTTTTGGTACCGCTATCTGCAAAGAGACTTAACTTTCGTCTTCATCATTAAAGACGCGAGCTGGATCCCGGAACATCGTCTTCGCCTAGCTCGAGGACACTTCATCTAACTTGTTGATATTTTATGATCTGAGGTCAAATCTACAAAGACAATATCCAACAGAAAAATACGGACGCACATCTACAAGGGATGGTATTTACCGTTCGTCTATCTAGAAAGATTCATACTTGTTATATATACTGAGGCACTGATATGTTACAGCTCATGGTCTTCTCCCAGCTCATTTTGTTTATCCATCCTCCTTTCGTTTGACTGATAAAAATTACGCGCTACAAGTCCAAAATTCAAGCCTCCATTGAACTGGTGCCTGTTACGTGTAGCTGTTGAATAATAAATATACTTCAGAACACTTTTGCAATTTGGATGGTAGTTGAGTCCCTCAAAGTACATTTCTTATAGTATTGACATGGTCACTTCCTGGTGAAATGTTCTGTTTATGACTTAGTTCTAAAAATAGCCTGTTGTTTTGCGCATGTGATTATAAAAGGTTGTTTTATCCTTTTTTTCATTTATGTTGTAATTTGAAGCATATGTGTTCAATATTTCTGGTTGTGTGATTCACTCATGTACCATTAATTTATCATATTTTTTTTAGCATTTAACAAACTTTTACATCATGACCACTATTTCAGCAGTATTATATCTTATATTATCGTTATCAGACGTTTCTATTTATAAATGTATAGCACATTATCGTACATTATGTAATTTGGATCTAATTATATGATTGTAATACTTGAGAACGACACTATTGTGTATTTTCCTACGTATCTAGTATGTATCCTACAGTAAAATGGCCAAGACGAAGTTTACTACAGACTGACTCACCACAAGGATGTAGAGCAAGTATACTACTCACCTCTATTAATGTACCATTACACCGAATTGTTCGGTTTCATCATTAAAAAGAGACCACATACTGTACCAAATCTTGTGACCTTCTTTGTTTATACCTGAGCTCTATGATAGATGAAACAATGCATGTGCGATGATGGTTTTAAGTGAGTGAGTGAGTGAGTGAGTGAGTGAGTGAGTGAGTGAGTGTGTGGTCGAGTAAGAAATTGAGCAATATTGAGTGAGTGTACGTGTGATTGAGTGAGTGCGTGATCGAGTAAGAAATTGAGCGATAGTGAGTGAGTGTGATTGAGTGAGTGCGTGATCGAGTAAGAAATTGAGCGATAGTGAGTGAGTGCGATTGTGAGTGAGTGATCGAGTAAGAAATTGAGCGATAGTGAGTGAGAGTGTGAGTGAGTGCGTGAGTGAGTGATCGAGAGGGAATTGAGCGATAGTGAGTGAGTGAGTGAGAGTGTGAGTGAGTGATCGAGTAGGAAATTGAGCGATAGTGAGTGAGTGATAGTGTGAGTGAGTGATCGAGTGAGAAATTGAGCGAGAGTGAGTGAGTGAGTGTGTGTGTGTGTGTGTGTTTGAGATTGACATTTAGGCGTCCTCCAGTTATGTTGGTCACACAAACACTACCCAAAATATAACCTTCTTGGCGTAGGTAATTTACAAGACGTTGATAATGGTACCCAATTTATTACTAGGAAAAACAGTGTGCGATAAATGTTAATAAAATAACCAATTGAATTGAAGTAATATCCGTCTATGTGTGGGTAGCAACTGAAATGACTTTCAAACTTTTCATCATTTGATCATCAAATTTTCCCCAGACAAATTTCAAAGAACATAATTACACGACGTTGACAGCTGTAGTTTGAAAATGAACGTACTATACATATTCAGGTACCCCATTTATAGGAGTGACGCAGGTAAAACAGAGAAACATAACCATTCATCAGCTTTTGAGCAATCCACTGGCCTCGCATCATTTTGGTCTCAGATACGCAGGTACCTGTTCTTATGGAAGGACGGTAGTTCATCCTAGACAACGAGTTTTTGCGTTGTCGCTGCCATACACCTGGAAAGGTAGGACAAGCAGTAGTCTTCTTGTATCAAGGAAGGACATGCAGCAAAACGCACAGCTATGATACGAGTATCCATGCCGTGATAAAAGGCCTCCGCAAAGACGGTAGAGTAATTTTATCATTTAAATTCTTCACTCCTATGGTATTTCTCAAGCCCTCTGCAGCGAAGGACCAAATATCTCTTATTTTTCAAAAGAAAAAAGAAAAAAAACAGGAAAAACGTATTCATAATTAGATTGCATTTATCAATGAGGAGCAAAAACATTTAGCTGATGACATCTCGGAAATGCTTCTAGAGCTGTAGACCAACTCTACAACCTGCAGGTAAGTCATAACAAATGGTTTACATGTAAACAGACCAAATGTTCGTGAGAGGTGGTGGCAAGGAGAACACAGCCATATTGATATTGCTTCTCTTTGTAGTTACCTGTGCAGCTTCTAGTAGCCCGGATTTACCCCAATGTAAGAGAGCAGATTGGCAAAGATGTGTCGCAAAAAAGCCGGAAATTCCGTTCGTTCGTTCTGACACACATGCATGTGTCGTTTGTGAGGTCCCAGACACAGAGGGGGTTGCCTCTGGAAGTCCTTTTACTTTGCTTGCTGGGGCCAAGCATGTTGCAATAAGAGGATACCTATTCTATGTCCTGTCGACAGAAACCCTGACACCGCTTCACAATTCTGTGATTAACACCTTTGCCTTGATAGATGCTAAGATCACTGATGTTGAGAACAACACATTCACTGGGTTTTCAAGACTCCAAAAATTGTCACTACAATCGAACAGGTTGACACATGTCAAACAGGCCTGGTTCACTGGCTTGAAGAGGCTCTTGAGGCTGATTTTGTCCAACAACCAGATCAAGCAGATAGAACCAGGGAGCTTTGCGCACCTAGCTCGCCTGTACTATCTAGATCTAGAGAAGAACCAGTTACAGGTTGTAGACCCTGCCTGGCTATTCGGGCTCAAACGTACTACAACCATAAAGCTGGGATTTAATGAAATCAGTAAGATTATTTCAGGGTCTTTCGATCATCTAGTGCTGACCTGGTTAGACCTGAGGGGTAATAATCTGTCATGTCTGGATGGAGAAGTGCTGATTGGACAGTCTTTTATGTCAAGGCTCCATGTAAGCAGTGGCATGTTAACATCTGTCAATGATGGAAAGTCACATGGAATGGTGTGGAGCCTGCATAGGTTTGTCAGTTTTAGGGGAGGGTCAACATTGGTTGTTGAGGTGCCCAAGTTCCTCTTCTGTACCAGGCACAATGCTCATGAACTGTCATTTGGGTGGATGTATAAATCATCGAGCAACATGCCTCGTGACATCGAGTTGGGTGGTATTAACCCTGGCGTATCATGTGGAGCTTTGGATCGTCCTCTAAAGACGGTCTCCATCCAGGCCCCTGCAGCTATCTTGGCTACTGACGGCTCTCTGACAAACAGACTGGTCCCCAACATTCTTGAGCAGTGCAGAAAGGTTTGGGAATACAATAGGGGTATTACTGTACCAGTGGGCCTTGCGGGAAGCCCAATCTGCCAGTTGGTTTCCATGGCCACGGGGAATACAACTTTTGAAGGTGTTGCCATGTCATTTGTTCAGACACAAGACTCAAACACACGCACAACCACAGAGTCTGGATGCAACCAAAAGCAGATCAACCATACAAACGCCAAGCATGATGATGCAAAGAACATCACCTGCATTCTGCTCACTAAGTATGAACACAAAGAGTTGGTCTTCACCGTTCCCCCAGTCCAATACCAGACACACACAACACCAACCACTTACAAAACAAACACTTACCAGACCAACAGCTTGACAAACTACTCTGAGTACACAGAACAAGACCACACATCTTCAGAACAGGGAGACAACTCTACACTGCAGGTGAGTACCAAACCCAAACCAGAGGTGCCTCAGGCAACAGATCATCTTCTTATCCCAATTGTTGTCTCGGCAGTGGTTAGTCTGGTCGTGCTGTCTCTTGTAGTGTTGGTGTGGAAGTTGTGCTCAGCAGGCATTAGCGGTAAAGATAAAAGAGACAGCGACGATGAACACTTTTGGACGATCCCACCTGGCGTTGCCTTGCCCGGCTTGCTGAGGTCGGCTTCCCTCCCTGACTTTTCAAGGAAGACGACGTCGAATGACGTAGCCTCCTGTAGGTCACTGCCCGCTGTCCTTCATTCCATCGAAACTATTTACTGTGAGATCCCAGATGGCATAGCGGCTGCTCAGAGGCCTTTACCTGGTCTCCCGCATACATACTGGGAGATTCCAGATGCCGTCATGGTACGGTCAGCTTCTCTCCCTGTAGTAAGGTGCATTCGTGAGGACAACCAAGGCAGTGCTGCATTATGTAGGTCGTTATCCACGATCCATGATCGCCTAGCCGCTGCACAGCGCCCTCTGCCTGCCTCATCACACACTTACAGTGAGATACCAGATGATGAGGAGAGCGGAAACGTGCCTTACTATGCTGATATTGCAGCTTTTTCACGTCATCATGTTGTCACAAACAGGAGACAGAATCTACTGGCTTGCCCAGATAGCAACACAACCTCCAGTAGACAGCTATCTGTAAGATTCCTGGCCTCATATGGGTCAAATGAACAGGCTAGAGCCCAGCAAAGCAACATCTATAGAAAGCCTCTAGAGGTCGAGCCCGTAAGAGCCCGTAGACAACAGAGGGCATCTTCCGTGCCTGCTGAACAAGGTTTTGGTAGGTACGTCAACGTCACAGATGTGTCCCCTCATCCCGTCACACTGCGGCGTACGTCCCTTCCTCTCGTCACACTGCCTAGCATATATGTGCCATGTCAGATTTCAGGGACGGAAACCCGTGTAACACCACAGCGTGCGTCCCTTCCTCCCGTCACACTTAATGACACTTATGTGCAATGTGAGATATTAGGGGAGGGGACCCGTGTAACAGGACGACGCACGTCCCTTCCTCTACTCACAGTGCCTAACACCTACATGCCATGTGAGATATCAAGGGAAGGAACCCGGATGGCACCCACCTTCACATCAACGGACACATACTGGCCATGGGGTATTCCATAGGACAATTCCATACGGGTATTCCTGGCCAATTCGTCAATCTGCTCGAGCTATCATATGAGGCTCATTAAAAAATTGAGCAACGGCATACACACACATACATACACACACACACATACACAAAACACACACACACACACAAAAAAAAAATCACAGCAGCATAAATAATCATACTCTTATTTACGAAATGGACACTGCATCAAAAAACTTTACGAGCTGGACAATACATCAAAACTATGTACTGAATATGCTAGCATTATTGACTTTCAGACGTCTCTTGATTGAAAATATATACTGAGAAACACAATGGAACACGTATGGGGGCTATTCAAATGAATTTCATTCCTTCCCTCCCAATTAATGATATCATTTCTAATGATTTTTTTTTCATTTCTTTATCAGCAGAAATTGTCACAGCATAATTACAAGACGTTGGTAATTTTACGAGACAGTGTGCGATGAATACTCAAACGTCCTTTGATTGGAATGACGCATGAAGTAAACAACAGAAATGAAGTAATATCCGTCCATCTGAAGTTTGTAATTGAAATGACTTTCAAACTTTTCACGCCCACCAATGGCGCTACCGCTATACACCATATATCATTAGGACCTTTTTATGGTCAAATCTCAAACAATGTAATTATACGACGATAATAATTGCATCACACTTTCAAAGTTTTCATTGCGCGATCGGTTCGTTTCATCAATTCTTTTTTTTTTATCACACTGACTGTTGTCTTACTCTGGCAGGAAATGCGGTACATTACACAACGTCTACTTTCTTTGGCGGTTTGTCTTAAGGAAATTATTCCTTTTTTTCTTATAGCCCGTTTTGTTTTGGGTAGCATTTGGAGCTAATTGGACAAACTAGAACCCTAAGGAAAAAGTAAATATCACTTAAGACATAAATTCACCGAATGTGGTGGTCATTTTGACAATTCAAGGCAGCTGTAGCTTCCTATGTCAAACATATTTCATTTTTCTTTTCTAAACTATTCCCAAATAGAATAATCAGTTGTAACATGTTCGAACATTGAAACAATATTTAGAAGCTGGATCACTGGGCTTGGAAGAGAAGAATTCACACGTCCCTGCCATGTTAATGAAATTATGCTAGCTTCCACTTCTTGGATAATATTTAATGCCGATAGGGTTTGTCCACTAAGGTAAAACTACTATTCAAACAAAAGCTAACATAAACAGCCTAGTAAAAATCGTTTATTTGCTAGATTTGGTTGAAATGATTACATTATTATTGAATACTGACCCCCACAGCCTAATCATACTCACTGTTGGAAGCAAAGCATGAGATGTAAATATGTAACATCAATATGTAAGTAATATGGTGGCACGTGACAGCGATAGCAAGTCGTATAAGCTTATGAAACGATTTTATGAAATGGACTTTAAATGTACATTTTGGTAACAATATAATTATGTTTTTTGGCCCCCTGTTCGTAATATCAGACTAACAAGACCTATAAAAAGAAACAAAGAGTTTCAAAGACACTATCACATAAATGGTATATACTTTCTAGCGTTGATTTTGATGTTCGTCTGTAAAGAATTAAATCTATCACTTGGAGCAAACTAAATCAAAATGTGCTGGGGAAGTAGAGAGTGTTACGTGACAGCAGTAAGTCCAATTGGAAATAAGCTTAAGTGATATTGTGTCCGTTGAGTCACTTTTAACAATAAAGTCTCTAATAATAGAGTGTTGTTTTAGCCCTTTGTTGGGGTTATTAGGCTAATAGAGCGTGTCCATGTACATTCAAGAGAAACAACTTCGCAACCGAAACCTGAGAAAACGTGTTTGCTAAAGTCCGCACAGCCTTATTGAATCCCACTACTTGTAGCTTTCAAGCATACTATTATATAGATGTACAGAAGTAGTAAGTGTCACGTAGGAGTCAGTCGAGTGGGGGAATAAGCTTTAGAAGACATATTGAGTCCGTTGAGTCAATTCTTCAAATCCAGAATTTTCTAACATTAACCCAATGAGCTGTGACTGTCAAGCCTCAAAATATCAGAGCAAAGGATAAATTTACCTTCAAGTTGAGGACACATCAAAAGAACTTGTGCTCATATAAGATCTGCATCTCAACTTTCGTCAAACCCAGAACTCATAACAATTACGGATTTGAACAATGTATTCAAGCGACGAGCCGAGACCTGGTGAATGGCATACTCGCCTAGAAAATTCGAGAATTGAAATCCCGGTACTCCTGCTAGGACCAGATTGGAGGACAATCAAACCTAAACGTCTACACCATCACGCTATTGGAAGACAGTGCTGTGTACGCCTTGGACTGCAGTGGAGAAAATTTACATGATCTTAACTCACAACGCAGCCTAAACTGTACGTTACTAGGCTGCCTGACCGACCAGTGTGATGTACTGTCACATGTCCTACATAACTTAAGTACCAAGAATACTTATTGTACATGGCAACGTAGATGAGGCATCTGTATCTCTAAAACCAGTTATTTGTGCCCCATCATCTTGCACTGTTTGAAATCGCTGTCTGCAAGGAGACTTAACTTTCGTCATCATCATTAAAGACGCCAGCCGGATACCGGAACATGGGATTCGCCTATCTATCGGATACTTCGTCGAACTTGTTAAAACATTTATGACCTGACGTTCGCAGGTCAAATCTACAAAAAGACTACAACAGAAAAATACGCACGCTCATCTACAAGGTGTTTACCTTTGGTCTACCTTTGGCAAGAAATATCTATACCTTTTTTATATTGACGCTCTGATATGTCACAGCTCATGGTCTTTTCCGGTAGAGGTTGTTTATCTTTCTTTCCGCTGACTGATGAAAATAACACTAAAACTTAAAATCTTAAACCTCCATTGAACTGGCACCTGTTTCATGTAGTTGTTGAATAATACATGAATACAATACACTTATCAATTTGCACTGTACCTGAGCCTCTTACAGAACATATATTCATACTAATAATATAATAGTCATTATCCTTTTGAACATTTCCGTTTTGGGCTCAATAGTAAAACGTGTGTTGTGTGATTGATATTTTTGGACATTTGTCTGATAATTTGAAGCCTATATTTAAGGCATAGAAAACAAACCTGATGGCTTGTAATATGGGGACCATCAAAATATATGTTTTCTGCGGTAAATATCAATTTATGCTACAGTCAGCTTCTTTCCATATCATGTATTTATATTTTTCATATAATATGCACATAGCTGATCATTGTTTATTCAATTCATAGCAAGTCATCAATATCAGCTAAAATGTATTAAAAGAATCATATGTAAAGAAGTGTAGCAATCATAACGTTCTTGTTGAAAGGTATTGCAGGAATTGAAATATACTGTATGAATTTAATAATGATATACAAGTAGAAACACAGTCATACTTGTTACAAATTAAATCATATAGCCTTATAATGTATCTTAATATTGTATGGTTTGTTTGTTTAGCATTTGCGTTTGTGTGATTCATTCATATACTTAACCAGCTTCAACATCTTAACTACTACGTCAGCAGTATTAATTACTATTGTCGGAATTTACTTTTCTTAGATTTATAGGGATGTTGAACAAATGATGTATTATATCGTGCATTATATAAATTGGAGCTAATAATACCACAGCTGTAACATATCACAATAGAACGGCACCGCTGGTTATTTTCCTACGTGAGTGGCTGAGTAAGTGATTGAGTGAGTGAGTGAGCCACTGAGTGAGTGAGTGAGTGAATGAGTAATTGAATGAGTGAGTGAGTGAGTGAGTGAGTGAGAGTGAGTGCGTGGGTGAGTGAGTCACTGGGTGAGTGAGTCTCTGAGTGAGAGAGTCACTGAGTGAGTGAGAGTGAGTGAGTGAGTGAATGAGTGAGTGAGTGAGAGTGAGTGCGTGGGTGAGTGAGTCACTGAGTGAGTGAGTCTCTGAGTGAGTGAGTCACTGAGTGAGTGAGAGTGAGTGAGTGAATGAGTAAGTGAGTGAGTAAGTGGGTGAGAGTGAGTAAGTGGGTGAGTGAGTGAGTCAGTGAGTGAGTGAGTGAGTGAGTGAGTGAGTGAGTGAGTGAGTGAGTGATTTCCCAAAGCACTCCAATGGAGGCTCGAGACTTAATTGAGCTGCAGACATCGATGGGTATGTGTTCTGTGAAGTGATCTGAAGATACGGCGTGCGTTGGCGTTAAAAGGAGTTTGAATAGCTTTTGAAGTTAAAAGAATTTCTTATTGAAGAACTACAACCTTTACCAGGCAATCTTCTTAGCAGCTTAAATTTTTCATTATGTAATATGATGTAAACATACTTAATAAGTCTGGACACCCCTTGATAGCCTGTCTTATTTTTCTTGTCTGGGCTGACGCTGGTGTTTCAGCCTGAAATCTGTCACTTTGAGCACCAAACTACCAGTTGCTGAGTTTTATTCCCTTCAAAAGAAGAACATTTTAAGAAAAAATATGCAGACGGTGAATGAGAAAACTATCTGCGCTGTACCACGCCTTAACAGCGCAGACTGTGAGCCAGAACCTGCGGACTGTGTTGGGACTCATGCCGAGGTGCCTCTCACTATGAACTCTGATCAGGATAGCAACCAGACCGATGTTGCAGGGGCAGAAACTCCCATTTCAAATCTGTACGAAGACACAACGGATCACAAGGCATCCGCTATGAATGCTGAACAACGAGAAGGGGAAGATGTAGCTCAAGAAAGCTCAAAGTCGGTTTCAAGCATCTACGAAGACACAGCAAAGAAAGCGGCCGAACCAATGTCAGGGATTTACGTATGTGGAGACTCCGGGGTTTCGTCACGGCTTTACGAGAACTCAGAAAAAACGAACAAGTCTACTGACGGTAAGGAGTCAGACTCTGTGATGTACCAGGCAGACGGAGTAGTACCTGCTACCATACATAAATCTTCTCCAAATCAACCAGCAGGTAGGTTCTATAAATTTTGAAAGAGAATAAATAACTAAAGTTGAATGAAGAAGATATCTTATGAAATTCTGAATAAAATTGCTTATAAGCTGATTATCTTTCAAAAACAAAACAAGACAATATTTACAGAATGAGTGAAGGGGGTTTAAAAAAATAGCGTATCGGTGTCCACTTTACCCTAATTTAACCCTAAACATTCAACATCTCTACGACTGAAATGACCGAACACAGGCCAAACCTTTTTTGGGATCATTGTAAATTCTCTGTCAAATAACAGTCAAAGCGTTTTATCACATTTAGATGTGCATCATTCCTGCCCGTTATTATGAATTATGCAAAAATATCACGTTTTGCACTGAAGGGAACAGCCGCTGCGACAACTTTAATCTATGCAATATTGTCTGTTTCTTTTCATGAAAATAATGCAATCATAAGAAACAGCATAATATGGAAGTAAATTACAATGCTTCAAAAAATACATATTCATTTTTCACTTGAGTAAAGTGAGGAAAGTCGTGTAAAGTGCCGTGCCCTTGGGAAAGGCACTTTACACGACTTTCCTCACTTTACTCAAGTGAAAAATGAGTCGTCCCTCGGATAGGACGTTAAATGGAGGTCCCGTGTATGGGGACAGCCATACCCCATGCACGTTAAAGAACCTCACACGTGCGATGGTGCGGTGTGCGTTGGTGCAAATCCTTCTGTCGGGAGTTGGTGATTCACTTCAAATCACCCGGATGGAGGCCTGGCGAACCTCTGTCTCGTATCAGCCTCATGGTGATCTACATCATTCACCCGGACGGGTGTGTCACCCCGTAAGGGGCGGTATAACCCGTCGTGCGCGAACATGTGCGAACATGTACAGGGTTAGCCCTTGATAATAGCCTATGGCTAGTTGGGCAGCCCTGGCTGTTTGTTAACAGCTGAACAAATAAATTAAAAAAAAAAATAATATTCAGTACATGGTGATTTACTCAATTCATGTATATGGACCCAAATTGGACAGGATAGAACCACGTTTTTAAAAACGTATTCAGTGTAAGAAATGTTTTATTATCATTGACCATATATAGCACATTTTGATTGTTATGCTAGTCCATCTCGGAATGTAAATCAAGATAACCTTCAAATACTTGAGTTTAGATTACTAAACTGAAAACCGTATCAATCATACAGACGACATCTGCGAGCAACTGAAACATATTTCACACCACATGCAAAATTGACTGTATCAAAAGTGATTGTTAAAAAAAGTCAACCCCCGTGCGAGAATGGACTATTCATGTGTCAATTCCACTTAAAATGGACCAGTCCAAAACACTTCCAGGATCCAGGATCCACTAAATAATGACTTAACATATAATCACCCCTATGCATCTGTTACAAATGTACGGGCAACTTTAACTTGGAATTGGAATTTAAGGAAAAATTCACCCTGCGAGAATGGACAGTTTCACTGGTCCCCACGTGCTGTCATGTTGCGTACGTCAAACAAGTTAACGTTATAACAATCATGTTTGAATCTTAGCATGAAATTCATCTGTGTTGCTAAATGACATTGTGGAAAAGACTAAACTTTACGTAACCAACACCAAGTTAGATTGGGACTTACCCCTAAATTTTCAGCCGACTCCGTCAGCCTTGTTCACGGAATGGACCCGTCCGGAAGCTACAGCATATTATATTTTTGGTACAAGTCATAACGATTCTCTGTCTTTGCAAGAGATTGTTTAGACGGAAATTCGTATTTCTCTGCACAAACACAACGAACCAGGAAGAGCAACAGGGGAAGGTAGAAAGAAACTCTCCTATTGAGAACCGAACTGATACTCATGTTGGACAGTTGACTTGTTTCTGATAAATTAATACAGAGACCCGCTTTTAATTGTATTAGTCCGCAACTGTCATGATATGGTAATTAGTAATGATAAAACGTTTTTCTGCATACTATAGTAGTTTGTAAATTACGGCACAATTCAGTTTTTACTGCAATGCAGTTTGTCTATGTTTTTGTTGATTAACAATTACTACTTCTACTACTACTACTTCTGTTGCTGATTCGAAAAAGAAAGCCAATAATACTCATACAAGTAAGTTTATTACACCATCAGAGCTTCTTGCAGCATATATATATATATATATATATATATATATATATATATATATATATATATATATATATGTATATATGTCTTTGAACCTGTAACTAATTGATGGAAAGAATTTGACTGAACTATCAAGGAGGATCTCGATATTAAAAACAGATCTATAATCCGTTCTAGGAACAATGAATCAAGATTCCTCAGAAGATTCCAAGAATGACACGGACATTCCTCGCCCAGAGGGACAGGAGAAAATATCAATGCGCCACCGACACGCATGCGCAGTTGTAAAGAAGGGCATGGACAACCCTGCATATGGGAGCGTGACTCAAGGAGGAAGCCAAGGTTCCTTTGTTTATTAAAATTTCCATAGTGACATAATTCTTTCAAGGCTAGCCTGATTTCTATCTCATCGGTATCTTGTGTAGGGCTGATTTCGTATCAAGCTTTTGGTACCGTCAGAAATATCTAAAATCATTGTGAAATATTCACAGTTACTACCTTAATCAATTTAGGTAGTAAAGTATTTACTTTATTTGCATATGTTAAATATTATTTAATCTTTGTGATATTTCTTTTAAATTTGATATTGCAAAACATTCTATTCTGAAATTTAATACAAGCAAGATAAAATGGCAGTAAACAGGTCTAAATAACAACGTATTGACTCAAATATAAATTGATGTAATTAGTAAATATCAAACAAGCTATTGTTCTTCTGATACTGTCTTGGAAATTAATTTTTGATATGTAATTTTTTTTGTCTTGTTGTCTGTATAATCATAATGTCATGAATTTAAAAGTCCTGTATCCTATGTCCTGCTTGTCTAGCTTCAACTATTCTGTATTTTCTAGAATGTAAGTGTTACTATATATCATTTATTCAAATTGTTAGATGACCAGTTTTCACAAATCATATTGAAGAGATATTTCGAAAGTAAAATAACGCTGCACAGGATGATCAGGTTCCACAGTGTGTTCAATACAAGCCAATTCAACTCATTTGGTAACATAGTTTATCATCAGATTTTGTTAAGGCCTGCTTGTGATTTGACGTGTGTTACGTATATTCTATACATGTCTGCGTATTTAATCGAGATCGACTTATCTTGCTCGGTTGGCTTAAGGCGGCCCAGGCTTGTGGTAAAGTGGTCTTCTATGCATATGAATGTAACTTTTGATTGCTCGGTCGCACTACAATGAAACTCCACACAGTTTTAGTACTACTTGAAACACATTGAATACTTGTGATTTTGTTTTTCTACAAACTGGATTTTGGGTTAGAAATATACATTTTGGTTTAAAAAGTGGTGTTTATTTCATGGGTCTACGCCTAGCTGGAAACCTCTAATCATGATATTCTTAAGGATAAAAGCCTACCTCATACTTATCATTTTTGTCCGAGGGGATTTTGATTGAAATTATGATTACACTGTTTTTGGGGGGCCGAAAACATCATAAACGACTATTTTTCATTGAAAATGCACCATTGTTAAAAACATTAAATGATTACACAAAATCCCCTCGGACAATGTTGATAAGAAAGGGATGATAAGTAAAACTTGAGAACTAACAAGATCAATACTCTTATTTTGAGCTGGGCATAAAGCCGTAAACCAGAAAAGGCAATCACTAAAGACAAAAAGGCCATTCAGCGCGTATAAACATCAAAAAGTCGGAAAAAACCATAGGTTTAAACGCCCGTTCGTTTTGAATTACGTAATAGAACATCATCGAACATGGTTCGAATTCGGCTTGACAAGGGGACACGCGCCCAAACTCCAACACGAATCGAGCGCGCCTGGGCCGCCTTAGCTCAACTGAGTGAGGAAAAATTAAAATGTAATTGTTGACTTAAATTAGATAAAATAGATTTTTCAATATTTTCGTTCTAACTAGTAGGTAAAAGTGAGGTTGAGGAGGACCATCTGTATGAGGACATAGACGCTACAACAACAAATGGGAAAGGGATAGGTGCTAATAGCATCCCAAGAAGTAAAAAGATCACTAAAAGTCAATCGTCAGTCAACGACGAGCCACAGGGGGCATCAGGAGAAGGTAGGTAAAGTTTTGTTTTAATGCGAATTAACCCTATTCAGACACTTTTTATCAAGAATTCGAAACTAGCGTCGCCAAAGCAGTGAGAGAAAATGGACAAATAGTGATCACGGGTGACTTCAATTGCCACAACACAAGCTGGGGTGGAACACATACTGACAACAACGGACTGTTACTAGCGGACATAGTAGATAGATATGGACTACATCAGTCCCAGCACGAGGGGACCAGGTTTACCCAGACATGTACTAGTGTATTGGACTTAATGATCTTATCTGATCCTGCTAGAATAAACCACATGTATACGTTAGCACCGCTAGGTACGTCAGACCACTCTGTAGTTGTATGTAAACTTAACTTGATCCTACCAAGTAAATGTGTAAAGCGCCATATATGGCTATACAACAGAGCAAACTTTGATGTATTTAGACATGAGTTAAGTAAGGCTAATTGGCAAAGTTGTAAGATAGGTTCGGTAGATGCCAGGTGGAACAGCTGGAAGCACAAATTCCTGAACATAGCAAAAAACACAATTCCAAACAAAATGGCTAATGCAAGCTCCAGAACCCACAAACCCTGGGTTACCCCAGACATACTAGAGATGATCAGGTACAAAACCCTTCTTTACCATGAGTACAAACAATCAAGAACACAGGACAGCTGGACAGACTATACTACGTATAAGAACAGTCTAACATACGAGCTTCGTAAAGCCGAACGTGAATACTACAGCACCACCAGTGACAAGTTTAAAACTCCCGAGGGCTCAAAACTGTTATGGTCTGTTCTCAGCAATCTTACAGGAAAGGGAAGTAGAGGTATTCCAACATTGTCCTACAGGGGTGTTCTAGTGGAGAAAGATGGTGAGAAAGCCGAACTTCTAAATGAAATATTTGTAAACATCACCAAAGACTGCAACCGCCCTGACAGGACTAAGAAACTACCAATACTTACCTCCAAGCGGTTTACATCACTCCAAGTCACTTCAGAGGAGGTACTAACCGTACTACAAAGTCTCCAAGTGAACAAAGCTCCGGGACCTGACGGCATCCCAAACAGATTACTCAATTTGTGACTCGCTACGGTGTCTATTCAACTACTCTCTGGCGACTGGACTATTCCCTACGGAGTGGAAGCAGAGCAATGTAACCCCTGTATACAAAAAGGGCGACAGAACTGATCCCTTCAACTATAGACCTAATTCCTTGCTACCAACAGTAGCTAAGGTGCTCGAAAGACTTGTCCACAACCATCTGTATACCTACCTTGAAGAGAACCGCCTTCTGCATAAAAATCAGTCTGGCTTCCGAAAAGGGGACGGCACCGTCCTGCAGCTGATCCGACTAGTCGACGACTGGACCAAGTCCATCGAAGATCCGGACATCTCTTGCACAGCAGCCGTCTTTCTCGACGTAAAGCGTGCGTTTGATACTGTCTGGCATCAAGGACTCACCTACAAGTTGACTCGTTACGGAGTGGGAGGGCAGCTGGTCCACTGGTTTGACAGCTACTTAACGGGGAGGCAACAACGAGTCGTCATAAACGGTGTCGCCTCAACCTGGGGAACAACAACAGCGGGAGTACCTCAAGGCAGTATACTGGGACCGTTGTTGTTCCTGCTGTACTTAAACGATCTGATGAGCCTCCCATGCAAGTCATCACTAAATTGCTTTGCAGATGACACATCTCTCTACAACTCAGCCAAGACAGTGCAGGAAGTGGCAGTCACCACAAATGCAGATCTACAACTTGTATCCCACTGGTTTTCGGACTGGGGCCTAACACACCCTGATAAGTGTAAGGTGTTCTGCATCAAATCTAATCGTTACAACGTCCAGTTACCTCCTATCTACCTACTCGGGAAGATTGTGGAACAAGTGCCTTTCTACAGTCATCTAGGTGCCACCATCCACCAATCCCTCAGATGGACAGAGCACGTACAAGGGGCCACGAGCAAAAGTAGAAAACTGCTAGGCCTCCTGCGCAAAGTCAGTGGCAAACTTGGAAGACAGGCCCTAGAAACAGCATACTTTGCTCTAGTTCGACCCAAGTTGGAGTACGCGTCAGCGCTACTGGGTGACTTGGCAAGCTCAGCTAGCAGGATGCTAGAACAGGTCCAGTACCAAGCAGGCCTTCTCGTCACAGGGGCGATGAAGGGTACCCCAAAGTCTAACCTACTGCATGAACTGGAATGGGACTCTCTAGCCACCAGATGACAGCTCAACTCACTCACCATCATGTACAAAATGACAAACGGACTTGTACCCCCACATTTACAGCTGCTCACTCCGTCAACAAGAGGCGCCCAGTCTACAACACGTCTACAACTACGCAACAACTCACCTTCATGTTCCTCGTTGCCGGACACAGACCTTCAAAAACAGTTTTATTCCCTTCACGTCTTCACTCTGGAACCAGCTACCGCAGACAGTCAGAGACGCCCGTAGCCTCGCTGATTTTAAGAGAGTGAGCAAAAAGCACCTGTTCACCACAAGGCACCACCAAAGCTACCGACGACTCGGCCCAAGGCAGAGCAACATCCAAGCTGCCAGGCTACGCATGGGTTGGTGTCAACTGAACAGTACCTTGCACAAAATGAACATCAAGAGCAAACAATGTGTCTGTGGGCCCTCTTCTGAAACAGTCCAACACTACCTGCTACATTGCCCCCTGTACTCTGAGCAGCGTAGCAAACTCACCACCACTGTTGAATGCCTTGTACGACAACGGCCTACTGTTTCACTACTGCTCCACGGCTCACCTGACCATGACCCTGTCATCAATAAACAGCTTTCAGAAGCACTGTGTGTGTACATGAAATCTACCAAAAGATTCTCTTCCAGCCGTGCCACTGTCTAGTAAATTTTAGCTAGTCAGGCATAAGTGTTAGCTTTACCTGCTTTTATTGCAACAACTATTTTATTCTATTACTGTATATACATGTTCATCTTGTATTGTATATTTATATGTCTGTGGCCACGTTACCAGCCATGCTGCCTAGTGCTCACAGTGTATTGTCTTGTTACAACCTGAATAAAGAAAGAATAAAGAAATTAACCCTATTCAGACCAGGCCTTTTTTGGTCAACGTTGGTCGTTTGACACTCATATAACTCCTACATGGCTGACAATATTGCCACTAAATGTTTAGGGAATGAAATGAAAGGAAAATATAACCATTGTAAGAAATTTTGATACATTAAAACGTAATATGACGTCATATATGTGATTAAATTGGCTGGAATCAGTAAAGAAGGTTATTCCCATAAAACTTCAAGGCATGAAAAAACGTGTAGATAACAACTAGTTAGGATAACAGAATGATAAATTTTGCTACGACTTCTGTTTTTACTTAAGTCAAAATGATGTCAAAATGACGTCATAAATATTTGAAATTATACCGGTTGTGTTCCGCCAGCTTGACTATGCCAACTTTTATTTCTAATATAAGATATTTTAAGAAACAATCCCCAAATACATCGAAAATAGACAAAAGCTTTTTTTTCAACGTTTTTAGATAAAGATAGTAGGTAGTAACTTATCTTCAGGGATAATAAGCTAACTATACTTGATATGCTGATCTATCCCGCTATCTTGGATTTTGGCAGATGACACTAGTATGTCGCCATAATTTCTGCTCATTGAATTATGAAAGAAATACCAAATTGCATGGGATTTTATTCTTGTAATAAAATAGTAATAATGTGGAAAAAATAGTGTTAGAACCGAAAATAAGCAAATTTCGTCAAAAATTCCTGTCAACAACCGGTTGACATGGCAACAAGAAAAAAATGGCAGCGGAGCAGAGTAGATAATAGCAAAATAGAATAAGCACTGCTTTCACTGCTAATCCAAACATGGTCTGCATTCCCTCGTCCCGGGTTATGGCTCAAAAACTCCGACCAACCGTTTGCCGATGATAAATGATGGCATTTTGTCTTTTTTTGGTGGGGGTGCTTCCAGAAGCTATCAACGAGAGATTCTGTTTAAGAAGGATTTTTGTCACTACCTTTGCTCGACTGGTCTGTGTCCTCGTCACTGGCACCGCTGCTGTGGTCATGTGTGTGATGGCCTTAAGATTGGTCAGAATTGAGACGCCGACAATCACCAAAAGTCAGGTTTGTAAGACTACAAAAAGACTATCACATTATAGAAAATAAACTTAGGCGCTTAACCTACATAAAGCCAAGTTTACGTTAATGCAAAATGGCAATAACATCCTCCAGATTCACTTCTGACTTCCAGGTTAATTTCGGACAAACCTTAATCATTTGAAAATTGGTTTACCAAATTAATTAACATTTACAAAAGCATGCTATATTAATAGTTGATTAATATGTAGATTGCAATTAGATGTATGCAGGAACAAAGCCAATACTAGAGAATTCTGGTATAATACTGGTCAGAAATCTCAAGAATTCCACGGAATTCTGGCTCAGAGTCAAAATTTTCCAAGATTATGGCTCAGGTTCACAGTATTCTCCAGAATTCCGGCTCAGGTTAACAGAATTCTCAAAAAATCTGTCTCAGGATTACAGTATTCTCAAGAATTCTTGCTCAGGTTCACAGTATTCTCAAGAATTCCGGCTCAGGTTCACAGAATTCTCCAGAATTCTGGCTCAGGTTCACAGTATTCTCCAGAATTCTGGCTCAGGTTCACAGTATTCTCCAGAATTCTTGCTCAGGTTCACAGGATTCTCTAGAATTCTGGCTCAGGTTCACAGAATTCTCCAGAATTCCGGCTCAGGTTCACAGAATTCTCCAGAATTCTGGCTCAGGTTCACAGATTTCTCCAAGATGCCGGCTCGGGTTGCTCTGGTACTAAGCCTTAATTAACAATTCTGCCACAATTGTCAAGAATTCTCCAGTATTGGCTTTATTCCTGGAGACATATTATACTAATAATCACTTGTTTGTAATCGTTCAATTTTTCTTCAATACCGAATTATAGGAATCTTAAAATGTTCTGTAACCATGAATAGTGTCATGAGATAAAACAGAACAGCAGATTATTTGTTGGTCTATGTTGTAAAACATGATGATTGGTGTCTCCCTTGTTAAGGATACGGTCCTCACAACCGAATCTCCACTATCTTCGTCTCTGCATCACATGATGACATTCTCTGGTGACATCACTGCAGTCACTGCAGCCACTTGCATCAATGCAGCCGCTAACATCACTGCAGTCACTAACATCACTGCAGCCTCTGCAGCCACTAACATCTCTGCAGACACTGTGATTCTAACGGAATCTCCCAGCACCAAGTCAACAGAAGGGAGCCGTTCTTGCTGTAAGGGCCAATAGACTAGTCTGGACTGTTATAAAATGGCAGTAGCTGCCATATCCCATACATAATATCAGTATTTTCAAACCCGTAAAAACATACCTTTGCTATGATCTACCATCCGTTATCTTATACATCGTGGAGCGATAGATGCACTCAATGGGTAATGAATTACATTTCTGTTTTATTCTATTTTCTTTGAGAAAAGTAGTACCTAGTGCCATGTGATCTTCAGATTGCCACTTCTTTGGGGCGAAATAAATGTTTGATCACTGTTTTTCAGTTCCAGGAACTTACAGCGACTGTGCCGAGATTTACGAAGGAGGGTGCAAAACAAGCGGTGTTTACAACATCACCCTAAAGAACAATGCAGTTGTGGATGTCTACTGCGAAATGGATGCTAACGGTGAGGGCCATTGCTCAATGCATTAAAAATGTTCCAAATGTGTTAAACCTACAGTTGTGCCTGTTTAATTATATTGCAATCCATACATAGTATGGATGCAATATATTGTTTTTCCTTTGGTTCTCCTGTCAAATTCTTCAAATGGATTCAACTTTTTCATTTTTTGGCCAAATGAGCTGAAATTTGGCAGGGTGGTAGAAATAGCAAATACCCCCAGACGTTTTTTTCACTTTCTTGATAGAGGCCCTAGAATTTATGATATTTTGGGTTTTTGGTCATTTTTAGACAAAATATGTATATTTTGGGCCCCTGTGCCCTGGTATTACAAGCTACTAACCTGAAATTTGGTACAGAGGTGCATTGGACATATGAGCACAGAAAACCATCAACACTTTCTTCATAGATCACTTAAAAAATTAGTTATTTTAGGGTTTTTGGCCATTTTTGACTAAAAATGTATATTGTTGGCTCCTATGGCCTTGTATGAAGGCTAAATGACCTGAAATTTGGTACAGAGGTGCATTGGATATATGAGCAGAGGGCCCCATCAACGCTCTCTCCATTGTTTACTCCAAAAATGAGTTATTTTAGGTTTTTTGGCCATTTTTGACTAAAAATGTATATTTTTTGCTCCTATACCCTTGTATGAAAACCAAATGACCTGAAATTTGGTACAGAGGTGCATTGGACATATGAGCACAGGGTCCCATTGACACTTTCTTCATAGATCACTTCCAAAATAAGTTATTTTGGGGTTTTCAGTCATTTTTGATTAAAAATGTATATTTTTGGCTTCTATGCCCTTGTATGTAAACCAAATGACCTGAAATTTGGTACAAAGGTAAATTGGACATATGACAACAGGACCCCATCAACATTTTCTTCATAGAGCACTTATAAAATGAGTTATTTGGGGATTTTTAGCCATTTTTAACTAAAAAGTGTTTATTTTTGGCTCCTATGCCCTTATATTGAAACCAAATGACCTACAATTCGGCATGAAGGTGTGTAGGACAAGTGCCCACAGTACTTCATTTTCCTTTTGAGCAAACATTACTTCAAATTGTTCAATTTTGGGATTTTTTTCAAGGATGAAGATGGATTGCAATATGCTGTATTTGCTCCTAAGCAAATGTCGGCCTTTCTAGTCTAAATAGGTTTCCATGAATGCAAATTTCCACCAAGAGATGTAGTTTGAGACACTGCTTACCTAACAATAAGAACGAGCTCTATTTTTATGTCAGCATATGTTTATTTTGACAACATTGGCATAAATTGTTGTATGTGTTTACTAGGAGGATGGACTGTCATTCAGCGTCGAATTGACGGATCGGTTCCGTTCAACGGTACCTGGGCGGACTACAAACGTGGTTTCGGGGACAAGACCGGTGAATACTGGCTGGGAAATGACAATCTCCACCTACTGACGAACCAGAAGAACTACAGTCTCCGGCTCGACTGGACATCAAATGGAATATATTTCTCATTCTCATGCAGTCATGCGTACTTCAAGTAAGTGTCTGTGTTTTGTTTTTTTCTGATGGATGCTAACCTACTATTTAAAATCATTTCGAAATTTACATTCTATCAATCTAACACATCACGTTATGCTCGAGAGACAGGAACATGGAAATAAACAGAATTCTAAAATCATCGACATCATAATTATCTGAAATCATCAAATTCACTGAAAATATGCTGACAGCATTCTACCACTGGATTTTGTCTGTGGTAAATATTGCCGAACATGTTTTATCACACGATGTTTGATCTAATGCAAATCACATAGAACTTATGCCTTTCTTGATAGCAATAATCCTTGCACAAAAAACAGTAAGTGTTTATGTAAGCGACGTTTTGGCTTCCTCGGAGCGATTGTATCTGGTTCACGACGCTTTTTGCATGAAGTTCTTTAAACGTAGATACCACAATAATTGTATGATCACTGTTATCATTGTAACCGGACGCTTAGGACATGTAAGAGTATGTGCAAACGTGTAAACGGTACATCTATAAGCTTCACTGTAGTGCAATGTGAACTAGTTAGAATTGAAAATCCATTTAAGTAATATACTTCGTTACGTTTGGGGCCCCATTGTATGCTTACGAATAGAGAATGATATAAACTGCATCCATAAGCTTACTGCATTACAAAGTGAACCAGTCAGCACTGCCCTGAGAAGCGTGTTGTTCAAACAGCAAATTACTCACTTTATCAAAACATTATTGTCATTGTTCATTTCTGAATATACAATACTTACACCCCACTAGGGTTTCCGATGAGAAGAATGCATACAGACTGGATGTAGGTCGAGCCAAAGTACAAGGTAACGTTTGTGATCAACTGATTTACCCTTTTCCTGGGCACGCGTTTAGTACTGTGGACAGGGACAACGATCTCATCGAAACAATTAGCATTGCTAAGTGTTATGGAGGTGGCTGGTGGTATATCGATAGCAATCGGATGGCACATTTTAATCAACCGCGGGCAAGCTGTAATAATAAACACGGAACATTTACAGTCGAACCGAAATCTATAATGCTAAAGCCATACCTGTCTGGATGATAAGATGTCTAACTTTTGCTGTGGATGGTGATGTATTCTTAAGCGCTAATACCACGTTTATTGGATTATGTGCTTTTTCTTTGACCTCGGTAAGACAAATGCGAGCGTGTGAATAAAAACAGAATTCATTATGCCTTGCCACTTATTCATAAAGTGGCAAGGCAGGTTGAAAACATCATTAATTACATAAAATCAAGTATGTGCAATAGAGTCCTTATTTGTTTTATCTTCTTCTTAGTCTTTTAAATTGACTTGTTACTCTACAATAGTATCTGTTCATTTTATTCAATTAACAGCATTTATTTCCTGATTTTGCAGCTTCTTTGTACGGTTTGTAAGTTAAAGATTATGGTTTCTTAGTTCTTTTGAAACACCATAGCTCTGTTACGGCTGCGTTGAGACACTTTTAATAAAATTCATCACCAGACTCCTTAAAACATTAAATATTGTGAAATACACGTCAATGGTAACATTGTTAGACAACGATGTTAAAGGGCTACCCACCTGTTTTGAGATGAATAAAAAAATAATTGAATGAATGAATAAATGCCAATGACAAAAGATTTTGTATTCGTGCTTGAGACATAATCAAAATGTTAGAATCATTTTATTTAGTTTTTTGTATCTTTAAATATGATGATAATTATAATCTATAGAAGTCACCTTGTCACTCAAGTAGAATTCTATTATCATCTTCGTTAAGAAGATTATATTTTCAGTTATGTCATGATGTTGTTTTATGTTTAATGGTTTGGCATATATTAACTAGAGAACACGTGGATAGAACTTCAAGGTATTTAGCATTTGAGAAGCAAGAGGAGAATATGGAACTGGTCAAACTATTCGCCAGTGATGGTGATGATGATACAGAATCGAAGGTCAAGTTCAAAAATTGTTTACTTGGCGTTTTTGTCGGTACTGCAGCGGGCTGTGAATACTGTGTGTTTGTTGCAAACATAACGCGAGATCCCAATGAAAATTGTGTAGGGGAGTAGCCATTATATGAATGAAAGTCAAGCTTAATAAGTGTGGCAATAAAAACTATTACTATCACCATTATTGTTGTAGATGTGTTGCATTTGTTTTCCATCCTTTCGCCTGGCTGTATGTATGAAGATTGTTTTACGCGATGGATGTTTGTAGGGCATTGCTATTAACAAGAAAGGTGATCTCTTATGACGAGTGACCTATCATAAATTTGTCTCATTGACTATACAAATGAGGTCCTCAGTTGCATAAAAGATATCAGTTAATCTCCTCAACCCAATTAACAAAGTGTGAAAGCCTTAGCAAAGAAAGCCATTGTAGTATTTTCTCATAAATTATGTAAATGAGACCCTAACTTGCACGACTTTCTTACGCATGTTCAACTTAACGTACATGCATGCAAAGCGATGCTATTTTGGTCATCAGGTGAAAAAGAACGCCTCACTGTTAACGTTGCCGTCCACTAAAATACTAAAAAAGAAATCTTCGCCATGCTCCAAAAATAAATTCAACGTAATCAACATGCTTTTCAGAAAATTGAATAAATATTGTATAACCACCACCAAGCCAAAGTTCGGGAGCAAAAGTTAGGTAGAAAACCACATTAACATGCGGTGTTGTACCGCGCCAGGTATGAACTCCGACCCGGAAACTCTACGCTGAAGAACTTCCTGCCCAAGAAGTCAAGTCAGCGAGTTGGAGTAAGGTTCCAGGTACGGATTCTAAGAAGGCTTATAACACGTTTTATGTCGGATTTGTTTATAAAAAACAATATGGTAGGTTTAGTCGTTGAACGAAGACAAAGATTTGTGAGGCTAAGAGTAAGATTGGGATATCGATCGAATTTGGCTAGCGAGGCCGATGCGAGTCTTACGAAAAAGTTTTCCCAAAGTTTATCTTATTTTGTTTCCACAATTGTTTCCCGAACATCTACATGAAACGTTAAGATATTCCCTGAAGTATAGAGAACATATGGAGAGTCATATTTTGTCCAAAAATGCAATACTTATCCGTGTATGTACCACGGAAATTGTCATTTTCAACATGCATGTGTGTGTGTTGGGCGCGTGCCTCGTGCTTTTTTTTGGCGACGCGTCAGGGGCGACGTCTTACAAAAATTTGGCCATGGCAATGCGTTGTCAGATTCATTCAGTCTGCAGCGGCAAGTTTTGTTTGATTTTAACATAGTTTAGGTTAAGCTTATATAATTGGCTCATTCTTTTACATATCATTTAAAATATCTGGAAAAAAAGTTTTACAGCAATGTGTTGACAGCCTTACTAGAAGATTGTCTGCAATGGTTGATTTTCTTTACCTGTGACATACTTCAGGTCAAGCTTATTATTGCTTCATTTGTTACAGGAAGTGCCAGGTCAAAGAAGAAGAAGAAGATCAAGCTGAGTTGTGAGAACTCTGAAATCCTGCATTACCATAATCAAGCATAAGGTATGTCGTTAAGTGTAAGTGTATCATTGTTATGATTATATTGTTCTTTTAATCATAAGGAGACTTGTGACTATTATGGATAGTTAAATAAGGCTTCAAAATGTTTTTTTAACAATGTTGCAGTGGCCAATCTTAGCCAAATACTAGGTTGCACTTGGACAGTTCAAGGTGCAGCCTGTCCAACTGACAAGGGATAGTTTAGTTAGCAGGAGTTGAAAGAGTGTGTTGATGGTCTACGGAAATTCATACAAGAAACCTTCTTTGCTAGGACAGGACTTCTGGACTTACCACAAAACATATATGTGGTTTGGTTGGAAAAGATCATCAACATTAGTATAGAAAGGGTGCTCTCATGTACATAATTATACATAGCATTACATGTATTTACAAGTTACTGGTAAACAATAGGAATTCATCATAGATAGTATTGAAAAGGTATTAAAATTAGGACAAAGCAAACATTGCGACATGATTTTTTTATTCAAAAAGCTATTGTTATGGCTGTACTATAAACCAGCCAAAGCAAAATTATAGATGGGATGTCAACATAATTGTTGAAAATGAGCCACTCATCATCATATTTATGATAATGTTTGACTTACTAGTACACGTGTATCCCAGTGGAATTTCACATTAGAAGGAGAAACTTTAATTATTATTTCATGATAGATATAGAAGTCAATAGACCAAAGTAATAGAATACGTTTATCAACAACAGACAAATCTTTAATTCCCAACAGATAGATTCAGAAGATGGAAGATCCCAGCTGCAGCTCTGGACAACATATAGCAAAACACACTGGTGGTAAAACCTACTTGTTTGGGGATTGCAGTTACAGGACAGTTCAAAAATCAACCTTATCCAATAGCATACAGATGAGAACTCATACAGAAGAAAATCCCCACGAGTGTGACGAGTGTGACTATTCTGCAGCATGGAAGACTGCTTTGGACCAACATCAAGCAAAACATACTGGAGAGAAACCCTATGTGTGTGAGACGTGTGGATACAAGACGGCTCACAAGTATAAATTATCCCGGCACTTGAGAACCCACACAGGGGAAAAACCCTACATGTGTGGGGAGTGTGGGTACAGGGCAGCTCTCAAGTCTACATTATCCCGGCACTTGAGAACCCACACAGGGGAAAAACCATACAAGTGTGGGGAGTGTGGGTACAGGGCAACTAGACAGTTTACCATATCCCAGCACATGAGGACTCACACAGGGGAAAAACCCTACAAGTGTGAGCTGTGTGACTATTCTGCTGTGAATAAATCTGCTTTAGACTACCATCTAAAAGCTAAACACAATGGAGAGAAACCCTACATGTGTGATGAGTGTGGGTACAGGACAGCTCACAAGACAAACTTATCGAAGCACGTAAGAACTCATACAGGTGAAAAACCCTTCAAATGTGACCAGTGTGATTATTCTGCTGTGAGTACATCTGCCTTGGGCTACCATCTGAAAGCAAAACACACTACTGTAAAGCCTTACATGTGTGGTATCTGTGGGTACAGTGCAGCTATAGGGTCTCTACTTATCCAGCACATGAGAATCCACACAGGGGAAAAACCCTACAAGTGTGACCACTGTGACTATTCTGCAGCAAGGAAGTCCAATCTGTACCGTCACTATCAAGCTAAACACAGCGGAGAAAACCTAGAAACGTGGGTACAAGAAAGCTAGAAATCTGTCATTTCTTAACATAGGAGAACGAGAACAACAGAAAGCGTTAAAGCATAAAGAGAAATGCATTAGTAGTAAGTAGTTAACCCCAGCAAGTGTGGGCGTTGCATCGATTCTACCATAAAGAGAAGTAGGTCTGATATACAGTTGGCCAAAAGGTACATGTGAACTGAAATAGTGGTGGTGCGAATTGTGCCAACCTGTATCCGGGACTGATTGAAAAGAAAAAGCTTTTTTTTTCTGAATAATGAGAACTCATATTCATTAGTGTTATAAATGTTTTTGTTTAAACCTGACCCTTTTGTTATTAACTTGTTGGTTTTGTTGTTTGTTTGTTTGAATCATGGTTATAATGATAATATTTAAAACTAACATTTTACATCACACAAATGTTGGGCCCATTTGACTAGTTAACAATTAGCAATTTAGCACTCATTGCGTAGTACACGTTAGATGTTCAGACCTTTTCTTGTTTGCACCTGAACTTTTTCTAATTATACTGCCTTTAAGGAAAATTTTGTTTTTGCTGATCTGTTCTTTTTCTTCTACTTTCTTCTTTGGCCTTACGTTACATGATACGGATGCCATATTGAAGGTGAAGGTACCTTTAGGAAAGACGCATACAACAGACTGTGCGCTATGCTAATGAATGACTCATTTGCATAGTTAATGCATATACTTTATTACTTTTCGGTCATCTCCTATTGGAGATGTAGTTTGCTTTAGGAAAGGTAAATACAGTGAAATATGTCTCATGCTATGTAGGAACTAATTTGCATAATCAATGATAATTAGGACTATTTCCTTGTCGGTGAAGGGTCTATCTCACTGAGCGGAGGTACTACGGAGGTAAAATTGGAGAATATTCACGGAAAGACATTTTCGCTGTTTAGCCGGTTTTGTCTTGCACTCACACTGACGTGAGGCGCTGTTGCGTTTCAAGTCCAGATGAACAGGTTACCGAAAAAAGCAATGTAAAATTTACAAAATGTAGCAACAAGACATTTGCAAACGTAAAAGTATCCTCACTTATGATATTTGGAACAACACAGGTAACATATATCGAATTATATGCTCAACCTTAATCAAAATACTCTGTGTAACAGTAAACGAGTCCTATTTCACTGAGCGGAAGTACTATACAGGTACTGTTCAGGTACATTTCAATTTATCCATCGTACATTGTTCACCAATGTGAACTGATTAGGACTGCATGGGAAATAGATTTGAAGTGATTTTTTAAAATAAGATTTCGATAATTGATACTTGGTGCAATATACGTAACATACTATAAAGCATACGTATGTTTTGTACACACGTGCAGAAAATTGATCTCTCTCAGACACACACGCACAGATTTTTTTCCACTCCCATACAAGTAATGAAAACATGCTATAGCGCGCAAGTATAAGAATATCATCTATGGCAGGTGGATAGGTTGATCGGAGATGAGCAAACATGAATACATATATCACCTTAATTAGGTCCTAATTTTCATAATCAAGTGTTCCTAAGCATTTGCACAAACCCTATGACATTCGTTTGAACATTGTGCACCCCTGATAATGATACCAACAATGCTATCATAATACTTATAAGTATGATAGCTCAAGTGAATGATTACACTGGTTATTGCACCGGGAATCGGACCGGGCCTTGTACATGTGAGCCTCGAAGCCATACCACTTATAATCTCTGACCATCTATTGTTATATTGCTTTGAGGCTATCCTTCTCATAACGAAACAAATAAACTAATGTCATCTTTTAAAAACAAAGGCCCAACGGCAGAGATCATGAAGTCTTCCATGGCAAAATACTAGTAAGTTAGTATTTTTCGTCAGAGGCGGTTTGCAAACTGGTATAGGTGTTATCATCCAGACTCGCCAGGTCGATGTAGTCCTGAGAAAATGAGATAATGTCAGTCACAGGAAAAATGCTAGCACTCCACTTAAATTATGATATTGACTGATGGCTGAAAAACGCAATGCTAGTTGGTTGCTGTTAAGGCTGCAGTCAATCCTTTTGATCGTCGTTGGGTAAGTTTTCCTTCTGTGCTACTGATATTATCACTGCTGAGGTAAACTGCCTTCTACTGAACCATTTTATGAAGAACGATTCTTATAGACGGTTATATACTGCAATAACACCACACGTGAATGAGAATCGGGACTCACATATTCAGCCTCCATCAGTGTATCCATAGTCTGCTGAATCTTGCGGAACTCTGGTCTCTGGGCAGGGTCAGCATTCCAACAGTTCAGCATCAGGGTGTAGCTACGCAAATGTAATCATTTTATAATTTTAATTAAATTCTAATTCTTTTCTCTCGAAAGACTTATTTCCCTATAAAACAAGAGTTCGGAGACCTCATACCTGCATAAAATAGTCTGATTATGCAAATATGCGGAAACACAGACAGACACAGAGACACATTAAAAACGATACCTCATATTCATGGAGGTGACTAGGTGTTGTCCCTTGTGCAAGCAAGTGTTGTACTTTGTGCTGTGCACTTCGTCTTATGAGCGATGCGTTTACAAAAGTGGTCTTGACATGTAATTTTGTTTCTTCAATGACACCCATTATCCTAAGGACTGCACGAACTCTGGACTACATTAGTCGTAGTCAGAGGGACGCTGAATGATTCAAGCATTTATTTCTCTCTAACAACCATGATGGTGACTAGCCTGGTATCCAACCGTATTATAGCTCCCGAGTCTCTTCCGTCCTTTTCCAAAGAGACACGACAGCTATAATACGGTTGGATACCAGGGTAGATGATGACATTGCACGACCATTTTGGTTTCAGCATAAGAAGAAAGACATTTTGACTCACAGTTCGTCGTCACAGTGGTGCGGTTTGACCATCCTGTATCCCTGCTGCACTCCGTCTATCACTTCACGTTTGGACATACCGGGGTACGGAGTCGCACCTAAGCAGAATACATGATAGGCATTATAAATTCCCACTTTTACGAAGTTCAACGTTGATAGAATCATAGACAACAAAACTTATCGACATCACAAACATCAACGGATCAGTAACGTCACGTAAGTAACTTTGATAGGCTTTTTATGGTTTAAATGTTAAAAATGGGCGTAGATAGTTATACTTATGGTTTGAGTATAATTCTACTTATGATTAGCTTCCTCATTACAGTAAATGGTGTATAGAAAGTGTGAAATGGAATGGAACAGAATGGAATGTACAGAAAGTGCGAAATAGAACGAAATATAAAGCAGACTGAAATAGAACCGATGGACATATAAAGAAGCGTATTGACTTTCTAAAGTCGTCGGTAACAATTACGGATCTTGGGAAAATAATTCAGCCATGCAAAAAAAAAAAGCTCTAAAAATTAAATCTTGCCTCATTCTGAGCAAAATTCTAAAAAAAAACATTTTTTTTCATCTATTGCCCACTTCTGAATTGTAATCCTTCCGCAGTATGGCCTTCGATTTTATTTCAGTTTGCTTCATAAAACGTTTTATTTTGTTCTATTTCGTGCTTTGTGTACACCCCGGACACCCTGTTACGTAGATATTGTTTCAACCCACCCAGAGTGACTATCTCCCAGAGCAGCACTCCGAAAGCCCAGACGTCCGTCTTGGTGGTGTACTTCCGGTGGAACAGCGACTCAGGGGCCATCCAGCGGATAGGCAGGCGGGTCTGTGGACAGATTATCATAACAATAACAAAATTGTATTTTAGTTGCATACTTTTCACCAACGGCAAAGATTGAAACGTTATGGTCCATATTCATGCCTGTATCATACGAAAACAGAGGCTGATCTTCTGGTTAAATGTAGACAGGTACCTATTGCACCACAGATAACATTAAAAGGCTGTCCGATCATGATAATTACAAAATTGCATCGAGTACGATATTTGCATACTATTCATCAACGACAAGGATGAAAAAAGTTAGAGACCATGTTCAAGTCTGTACTGCCACTATCATACGATAATGGATGCTGATGTGCTGGCTAAATGTAGACAGGTACCTACTACACTGCAGATAATATTAATCCTCGGCTGTCTGTTTTTCGTAAGTACTAAATCAGTGATTCTCTGGCTGTAAGAAATGCATAAACACCTTGGTAGTGCTCTCGTACTCATCCCCCTCCCGAGAGAAGCCAAAGTCCGACACCTTACAGGTCCGGTTGGCAGACACCAGCACGTTCCGGGTGGCAAGTTCACGATGGATGATCTATTATTGTGAAAATTTAAAATCAAAACAAATGATAACTTAGGACGAAATGTCACTTCATCTGTATGGTAAGTGTCTTCTGATCCAGTCAAGAAAAAAAACATTAAAAACTGATTTCAGGTCGCCAAGTTGGCTTTAATCGATTATCGTGTCATCTTATCTCTGGAACCTTAGTGGGACAACGTAACAAAGAAGTCGATATCACCAGCCGTCGTTGTTCAGATAGGCTTTGATGCAGCCAATGTAATCAAAGTAAGTTACTTCTACGAGGTTTTCACTCACTTTCTTTGCTGCCAGGAAACTCATCCCCTTGGCTACGTCCCAGGCGAACTTGGTGAGGTCACGTGAGGTGAGAGACTTGCTCCCGCCTTGCAGGTTCCCGTATGGTTGGTGAGTGCGGCTGGTACGGAGGTTGGACAGGAGACTGCCTCCAGACACGAACTCCAGCAGGAGATAAAACGGCTCTAGAAAAAGAACATGTATCAATACATGTACATGTATACAACAGATTGTATTCAAAGTCCCCTAATTTTGAATTATATTAGATAATATCTAAACCACAATAGTTTTGAAATTTAATGATAATAATGAAAATGATATGAAATTTGAATTTCCTTGTATTTTAGTTCCTTGAATTTGAAAACGTGTGAAAGGTGACTGGACCAAATTTCTTTATTTGATGGTTTTATGATCAATGTGTGATTATGTCACATAACGAAATATTTACCGATATTTAGAACAATTTCCAAATAGTATATATGTATTATTTCCCCATAAAAGTCACATATTGCCAGCCTTTGTATATTCCATCAATAGCCTTCTGTTTGTTAGGCAGCCCTTTCTGTATATCTTATTACAGTTGAACAAATAGATCAAGAGTAAAGAGATTGTTGTTGTTGTTTTTTCAACAATACATACAATTTGTTTTGTTTTGTATAAACAGGATGTGCAGTATGTTTCTTCAATGAAGACTGAAGACTAACCTGTTTCCGTGCAACGTCCAAGAAACGACACAACGTTAGGATGAGTCCCAAGGAGCTTCAGTATTGACAGCTCCTTGAAAAAAGCAGTCAAAGCCGCGGAACTTGTCATACCTAGCAAGCAATAAGAAATTGTTAGCGAAATTGCATTGTTATCGCTCCATTTAAAAAAAAGGAATATTCATGTTTTGGAATTAATATTTCACATATCTTATGTATTTGTTGATCTTTGTAAAGTCCGTTCGAGCTGGCTTGAAATTAAGAATGCCTTTTAGATTAGAATTTCTTAAAATAAGGATTCAAAGCACCTTTCAACTCCTTCACTGCCACGGTTGTTACACCTGTGTTGCCTGATATTTGCCAGGCTTCAGCTTTATAGACGGTCCCAAATTCTCCTTGGCCAAGTGCCTCTTTAATGTCCAGCTGACTTCGCGGGAATTCTGACCGAGCCTTCACATCTTCGTAGATCACATCTGGTGTTGTCTGTATCAAGAGCAAGGTTTGTCAGAAAAAAGACATTTGTATTGTCAGTGTACAAACACGAGTTCAAAAATATTAAGAATACACCTTGCAAATATGAAAATGTGCCCATAGCAAACCATGCTTCGTTAAAAAAAGCTTGGTAAAAGTTGAAAAAAAAAACAATGCCATACTTCGTTTTCACTGCGTCTCGTCAAACCCTGGTACGTGTGAACAGACTGATGAAAAAAAAACACAAACAGAAAATGTTACAAGTGTATTAATTATTCTTTACATGAAGCCTTGGAAAACATTTATTGTAAGCAGATTTGATAAACCGATGCAAACCGTTGCAAAGTATCATTTCAAGAAGAAAACATGAAAATATACAATTGAAAACACGAAGTGGTGGCGAGCTTGTATTGAACATATATCAAAGATACTTGAAGATAAAATATTGGACAAGACAATTTGAAAATAATTTGGAAAGTAAATAAATTAACAAATACATGGAGTTTTGCCATTTGTCTATAAGCTTGAGCTTATAGGCAAAGAACACGATGGTAAAATTTGGCCCCAAAATTTCCAGACTTCTATTTGGGGATTTAGAACACGAATCATGTTCCATCTGACGTAATCGAACAGAACGCTGACGAGATCGAACAGAACGGGCGTTCTATTAGAGGTCACCCGCGGTCATCCGCAGGTTGTTACAGTAAACACGCAGAAAACACCCTTGTTTTCCTGGGTGCCGTGCGTCAGAAGAAAGACTAACATTTTCGCAAATATAAACCGTTATCTGGCAAGCTTAGTTTTGCTGCCGCTAAGTTTGGAATATGTGACATGTATCAAGAAAGCTGGTGGCGTCATTATTGGTGACCTTGAATATCACAACACTTGTTTACGGCGGTATCAATTACTCCATGTCCCTATCAGTGTAACTCGACATACGGCCTAACATGGTATTTAAATCGCTTACAAAACGCGTGCAAATCAACTCTTTGAGGACTTAAATTGTCGACAACTAATATCTCCAGGTTTGTGTCTTAGGGATTTTGGAAAAATATGGAGGCAATTTTGAATTACGAGTCTTTGAGTGTGAAAAACATGATTTTTCGACCTTATCTTGGCTGTAAAAATAGTGTTAAGTACAAGTTCAAAAATCCCTAAGACAGAAAGTTTTATCTTACAATCATTACTCATATGATATAAAAGATTTGAATATTCAGTCAAATTTAGTACAGATCTAAATACAATGTATGGTATTTCCTTTTTTCTGCACCAAACACCCTTTCTAAATCAAACAACTAGGCATATTTCAGAAAACATTGAAACGAAACTGTGCAGCACATGTACACGGTAAGATTTGTCGTGTACACACTGCCAATTTTCATTTAATCTCGACGAGATACGTGTGAGAGGTTGCTTTTCTAACTATCACGATCTTGTAGAAGACGTTTCAGTCACCGTCAGCCCTCCGCGGGGACCGCGCAAGAGGCCCGGTAACCCGATACTCCACGTTCGAATGGAAACTTTTGGGCCAAATTTTACCATCGTGGAAAAGGACAAATTTAACTAAAAACTTTTTATTTCTTTTTAAATGATCAGCGGCTGACATAAATTTACAAGTGATAATTTTACAAATTGTTTATAAAGACCATATAAAGGTGGGTATTTGGAAAACAAGATACAGACGTTATGAACTGCTCACCACATTCTCCAGCTCCATATTGCTTGAGTGATTTTCCTCAGGGTTTTCTGAAATGGAGATCATCAATATGTACTTATTCCGGAATGAAGTTTGATGGTATGATATCACTTTAACTTGATATAAGTTCAGTTTAGAAATTATTTCACACGTACTTACCATTGGCTGCTCTCCTTCTTTTGAGCAACACCACTGCAGTAGTAATGATAGCCAGGACGACCACCACACATACTACTACTGCTATGATGATGGCATTGGTGTCGGTTCCACCTACAGTATGGGAAAAGTGATAGAAAGAACTCTCTCAAACAAAACATGTTTCCTGCTGAACCATACGTCAAGACCACTATGACCGTTGGCGTTTATAAGGCTCCGCATTGCATTGAGAAATTGAAATGTTATGAGAAACATGATTTGTCAAGGATATTGAATTGGATATTCAATCATAGACAATTTAAGAAGCGGTATTAACGTTTTTCAGTTAGTTACAAAAGCACATTGTATACAGGGCATAAGGATTATTAATAATTGTTATATAATGTCAAGTTTCAGTAAGGAAGCAATAAGGTAATAGATGCCAACTGTTTGGCTAGTACGTTCTTGACTACAAGTCAAAAATACTTTTACTCGAGCAACTGCATGACTTGTCTCTAAATGTACCTTCATTTGTTGAGTTGACATCGTTGATCACATCGATGATCACCACAGCTGTAGTCTCCCTGAAAGGTGCAATCAGTAAAGGACTGGTCATTTACAAGATCAAAATGTCTTAAATCTATTCTTATAATAACAGTAGTTATATTACTAACGGGAGAATATGACACGGAACAGATTTGTCCATCAACACTGTACCTACTTTCTGTAAGCATTGCATGTGCATGACATACATATCAATGATTAAAACTGTTTCAATCCAATCTCTAAGTTGCTTCTTTCTGCTGTACTGTTTTGAAAATCAAATCCATACGGTCACCTGGAAGCGGTTCCTCGATCAGCGGCCATGATCACCAAAACATAAGAGTCCACAGTGTTGGCATCCAGCCTCCCTGATACAGTGATGTTTCCATCTGCACTGATGGTAAACTTGTCCTTCCCATTGTCGGATGCAAACATGATGCTGTATCTGATCTCACCATTGGAACCAGAGTCTGGGTCTGTGGCAACCACCTGTAATCAGGTAGACATTGTTCCATTGTTTCAATCTGCATACTAGTAAGATTGACTCGTAATGTGCTGAATAAAGCAATATATTTCAAAGTACATGAAGATTAAACATCCAGGTAATAGGATATGCCAGAAAGCAGTTACTCAGGCAACTGGATATGATTTTGGAAACGACCAGACGTTTCAAACAACATCCAAAGTACGTGAAGTCTTTAAAAGTTTTAAAAACTATCCAAATTTTGTTGCTTTGTTCTCAAGGAGGCAAGACAGATTTGAAATGTTAGGAATCTTTGGTAATTTAGATATTCCTAATAATGTTTTGCATGCTGAAAGCACGATCAGTTTCATTTAAACCAGTTGATGATGTAAAATATGTCGATATGCTTATGCATCCCTAAAAGAGTTTCGAGAAGTCAAGAAGGTCTACCTCTGTTAATACAGCTCCATTCGCTGCATCCTGTGCCACATTTGCATGGTAGATTTCGGCGCTGAATGTTGGATTGTTATCGTTCTCATCCAACAGTGTGATGAGAACAGTGGATGTAGGGCTGCGGTACTTCTCTGTTGTATTTGTTTCAACCACATAAACCTGGAAATCATAAGAGAGATTGTAGATTCTGTGGACCACCAAATGGTTATTTCATTTATTCCCATCCCTGGTTAATAGAGTAGAAACTTAAGACAATTTTATATTAATCACCGCTAAAAAGTCAATTTATCGTATTATAAATTTCTAACTATCAATTTTACACTTATCTTACTAAATAGTCACTGAACGTAGTAGTTACTGTAAAATTGTTATGAGTGTAAAATGAAATCAATTACATGTACAACTATACACCAAGTACATACAGCTTCACAGCTTTGAAGGGAACAATATAACATTTAAGCTATGTTTAACATACAATTGTTTGCTACCACAACAATAAAATTTAGATTTCGTTGTATCATAGAGTTTGTGATGCACATATTGTCATAATGAATGTTCAAAATGTATATGTTTTGTTTACCTGCAGTGTGAAATTGTTGTTTATCTCCCTGTCCAGGATACTGCTGTTATTGACAGTGACTTGACCGGTCGTACCATCAATGGTAAAGGCATTGGAAGGATCTAGCACATACATGAACACTGCGTTGCCTCCCTGGAAATGTTATTCATACTATTGAAAAATTATGACAGTTTTCATTAAATATGCTTGCTATCTCAATGAAAATCGGAGATTTTGCTTTTGGTGTGCCTGTGTGTCTGTGTGTGTGTGTGTGTGTGTGTGTGTATATGATTACGGCGGAATTCCATGTTATTCGTTATGCAGGTATCAAAGACAAAATGCACAGCATTGCTCAATTTGATGACAGTTTGTTCTTATAGTATTCTCTATTCAATGAATTTAAAACCTGTAACGTATGTACTTTGTGACAGGTAAAACATCAACAAATAGCAATGCCGAGAATGGCCTCATTTGTATAATCAATGTGAAATGCACTAGTGTTTCAAAACGCTAACTGCAAAGGAACAAGATACTCGTTGGATATTACATAAGTTAAGCTTCCTCCTACCTCATCCTTGTCTGATGCTAAGACAGTGAGTACGGGAAAACCACTGGGGGTATTCTCCACCACAGTTGCCCGGTAATGACTGGCAGACATCTGTGGTCGGTTGTCATTGGCGTCTTGAACAACGATGTACACACGAGCCTCTGCTGATCTGGCATTGTTGTCTAACTGTTCTGCCTAGTTAACCAATTGTGATAAAATCTGAGATTATTACTTTTTGTTTGTTTCTGTCCAAGTTTATCAACAGAATGCCGTATTTAAAAAGTAGTTAACAGGTTCTTAACACGTATTTAAAGGTGACTGTGATTTGTAACTATACTGAGTCCATATCATATTACAAATCGTAGCTGTGCAATATCTGATATTCTAATGTGTATATGGGTACCTAGAATCATTCATTGGCTTAAAGACCAATTACGTGTACCCTGGGAAAAGCACTAAGGAAGTACTCCCTACTGTGACCATCCCAGCAGCTAGAGTCGTGAATTGACCCCTATAAATACATAAACTAATAAAAACCCCAGACTGTCTACACGCTGGAAACAAAGGCAGGGACAGATTAGCATAAAATACTGGTCAAAAATTCAAATATATTTCTTTACTGGTTTTCAAGGAAACACGATCAAACCCGGCAGAATTATCAAGATAGTTGAAACAAAGTTACATAATCGAGGTCCTAATAAAAGCAACTTTCAAATTTTGGGAAACTAACCTTGTGTTCAAATTGAAACTTTCAAGTCTGCTCTGCCAACTTTGTATCAAAGTGTCTTTTTGTATCTACACATGATTGCAACTTGAAAATCTTCCTTATAACTGAATTAGCTCTAATATTTATGTGTCTAGAAATATGGCTAATAATGTGGTGTCTGTATGCAAGTGTACCAACAGGGGCTATGTAGACTGTACATGTAACTGTCAGTTATGTCTCACAGTACCAGAGTAAGACAAGCCAGCATTTTCATTACTTTATATTCTGGGTTAGGTAAAGCTTTATGTATAATCATACTTTACTACCTAATGTAGTATCCTAATATCAAAATTGAATTGAAAATAAACTTGTGTTGGTCAGCCATCTCAGTCAGCCTTCCCCGATGTGAACTCCACCACAGTCGACAGAAGACTGGGCTCTAGTAGTTTACGTTAGTCGAATTTATATGGTGGTTTTAAAGTACGGGGTTGGTGTTTAAATTGCTTCTTGGACCCACTTTACTCATACAGCACTGGGCAGGATGTTTCATATCATAGAATATTTTAATGAGGATACGTTAAATACACAAATGTAAGCCATGTATTCAAACCCTTGTTCCTATTTTGAGTTTGCTTTACTTTTTAGATCAAGCTGATCATTATTCATTAACATATAACATAGATCGTTTACCTTGATGATTAGTGTAACATCATGTACTACCTCCCTGTCCAGTCCTCTAACCACAGACAGCTCTCCTGTTTGTCCATCGATGCTGAAATAGTCCAACAGGTCTGACAGGTCTGTTGGTATTGCGGACGCTGCAAATTGGATTTTAAACATCAGCATTGACATATAAAGGTCTATACTTAGGTTTGATATAATTTTTTTCCATTTGATCTAACCATTCCAATACTATTAAAGGTGTTATCAATAGTTGATAGATACCACTCCGTTGCCATCTGACTAAAAATTAATGCAATATAGGAAACTCTTTGATCATAACACGTACCTCCAAATTTTCGATTTCTGCTCAATACATCTTGATCACGGAACGATCTAGTCTCGCGAATCATGATCTTGCGTGATTTTTTTTTACCTTCTTTTACAGTTTGCAAAATTTTTTCCGACTTGCAAATTAATGCGTCTTTGGAAGTTGTCCTTATATTACAATCTGACGGAAACTGATAATTATTAGACACACCTTTCTGTAGTGAGTAGACAAGTGTCTGGTTGATTCCGAAGTCTTGGTCATAGGCGAGGATAGCGGCAGGTGATGTGTTGAAGATCCCTGTCGCATTCTGGATTTAAAGATGATTGAAAGAGAATTCAATACCATTATACAATGAGATCAAAACTTACATATTTTACATAAACTTAAAGCCTTAAAGACAATGTGCAAATTTTGTGCATAGTTTTGTTTTTGGAATTTTCACTTTTGAGTCCCATTTGAAAACACTACTGATAAATAAACTATGGAAAATACCAATGAGCTAGCCAGTAATTGATTAGAAACCATACCACCAAGGTCTTAAAGCTATGAAACAGGAAAATAGCTTACCTCCATTACAGTAATTTCATAGATGTCATGCTGGAAGACTGGATCACTGTCATCTTCATCAGTTACAGCTATGGCAAGTGTTGTGTTGGAACTTCTAGACGGGGTACCCTGATCCTGAAAATATTATACTGCATTACATAGACAAATGTATGCAAGCGATGACATTAACTTTTACGTAATGTCAATAAAAACAATAAAACAACGAAAATCAATTCAAGTAGGGTAAATCAAAGTTACTATACTAGTAGTAGTAGTAGTAATGGTTTATTATTATTCTTTCTTTCTTTGTACAAAATACACAGCATCGCAGTGCACAAAACTCGTGCACTGAATTGGACTGGTATACAAATGTGTTTACTGTTATCAACATCTAACTATACCTATCACATTATATACACGTGTCTTAAATTATTAATTTTGTACTGCCTACTATATGCAGACCTAGGGGCTTCAGAGTCCATTACAAATGCTGCAAATTCTTCATGTTCTCCTTTTCAACTTACCCGAACTTGCACTAAAAGCTCAAACTGCCTTTCGCCAGATTCATAGTCCAGCGACTTCCATAAGGTCACAGCTCCAGTGAATCCGACAGAAAAGTAGGAATTCTGATTAGGAATGAAATGTATTGCTTAAACACCTCTTGGTTCCAAAATGTGCAAATGTAAAGTTGAATACAATAGACGGTCAAAGCAAAATTGTCCTATCGTAAGTTTGCTTACAGGGGCATTTGTGCTTACATTGCTGAGTAAAGAGAAGATTCTCTGTCCGTTTGCTCCACTATCTATATCTGTAGCTGACATGGTGAAGATGGTTGATCCAACTTGAGTGTACTGTGACGAAAGTCAAGAATTTAGAAATGAAATGGTGCATCTATTTTGTACACGTCAATGGGTTTAATACATAATGTCTAGTATATATATATATGTATATATATATATATAGAGAGAGAGAGAGAGAGAGAGAAATAGATAGATAGATAGTTGAACAATCTGTGTGCAGAGAGACAAGATTTAGATCTGTATCAAGAAGTAAAACATGAAATCAAAAAGGGTAACTTTGTTAAATTCTAAGAATCATCACCTCACAATAATAAAAGCCTTTACCACTTAGCTTTTGTGAATGTCTCTTATAGATTCTGTAAAGCATTGATTTTGAGAATAACGGTCCAACTTGCATCAATTCTATCACTTGGTAATCTTCACTTCAGTCTTACCATAACAGTACCTGCTGGTGGTTTTTTCTAGCATTTTCACAAGAAGTACGCAAATGAGGCCCGGGTTTGCATACTTCATGTTTGAACTAAGTCATTTCCAAGCATTCAAAAATTCTAAATCTACACCATTTGCCACCATGCAATCATAGCATGTATAATGTAAACTAGATACTCATTTACTTTACATAATATCTATCTATTTATCTATGTCCCTCTCTTTCTCAGTCATGTCATATATTTGAGAAGTCATAAGAAACAACGAGATGTATAAAATTTCGTCATTAATCATGCAAATTGTATTCGGCAAAATAAGCACCTGACTATGCCAATAATCACTTAAGTAAGCTGTATAAATACCAAATACCCCTTCAAATACCCCTGTCATCACGTGACTAACACCACTGCATCAACCTTTGAGACAGACATGATAGCAGCCGTCGAGGCGAAAAGAAAGACGAGGAAGACCCGGCAAAATAGGTGTGCAAACCAGTGTCAGTAGAATTGCCATACTCGAGTATGATTGACTGTCCCACTTAGGTCCACAATAAAATCTGCCCTTTTTCTCTGCCTCAAGAAACCACTAAAGATAATGAGTATAACATGTCCAGGACATGAAAACAGACCGGTGGACCTTATTGGTTTGAGTGAATCAAACCATTCCGGATATATGAGGGAGAGAATTTTCCGAGCAGCCTCGAAACCCCTGCTTCGCCTATTGAGTCATTTAGTCGAATTTACTGAAGCTTGATGTTTCTGACTTAGGAAGAAGAGGTGCTGCAACGTTGAGCGAAGTTCGGTGCCTAGAAGTGGTCAATGGCCTTGCAATGAGCAAACTCGTTGAAAAAGAGATATCAAAAACGGAACTTCCTATGTAGCACCATATTCATAGAGAATTGTTGAGAGCCCCATTGCCATGCTTTATTTTCTTTTTGCTGACACATATCCACAAACACACAGACAGAAACACAAACAAATGGTACCGAAAACATAACTTCTTGGCGTAGGTAATAGGAGCGGAAGCTCAGAATTTGTAATCTCATGATACGAAACTCCAAAGTAAATTAGAATTTATTATTATCAGACTTTACATGACGTCACACATTAACAGGGAATACTGTTTGGTGTTAATCTTTTTATGAAAAACAGTTCATAAACATACCTCACTAACGGTAGTGCTATATGATGTTTTTTGGAACTCGGGGTTGTTGTCATTTTCATCCGTTATTATGACAACAATGAGCGTTGATCTCTGAAGTAGGTGAGAATTTACTCAATGTTAGTCAGGTAATATTATAATAGTAAATGTAGGATGCAAAATGCATGTGCGTTTAGTTATGAGTCTCTATTGATCACAACCGTTAAAAGATTCACACATTGGCTACTGAAAGCAGTAGATCCCATTACATATATGTAGTAAATGTATTTATTGTTTCGGATATGTACCACACGACAATGTACCACATATTTCTAACATGTGTAACAATAAACATAAAGGCTTATTCAAAATTTGAACTCTAAAGTAAGGCTGAAAGATTTATGCCACATTTCAGTTTTGCACTGTTTCATAATGTGAAAGGTCCTGGACTAATCTACATTTCTTTAACCTTAGAAATACCCAATGTAAGATTATACTTAAAAAATACTACGTACCGCTACGTTGCTGTTTACAGGAGACGTGCACTCCACTCGAATTCTGATCGAACCATCAGTATTGAACGGAGGCTACAGTTTGGAACAAAGGCGACAAGATGTGTAATAAAAATGAATATTTCCTTTTTATAAAAATCACTCATTCAGAAATTAATATTGTTACTCACCACATCTCTATCAATGTCTTGAAGCAAAACTAAGGGCACAAATGTGGCATTATCCTGTAGGTCTAAGCTGAAGTATCCTCCCGGTGTCTGTGATGTTAGGGCGATGCTTGTGATGTCCACCCCAAAGGTTCCGGAGAACTCTAAGTTGGTAACTGCCTCACCTTTAGCGAAACATTGCATTTTCAGAATGGAAGTTTTCAATTATATGCTCACATTAATGTCAACTGAATTTTATATTCAGGTGATAATGGTTATACCCAGGCTGATGTTTTACAAAGCAAAATGGAGAGGTGCCAAATTGAAAGAATAGAGAATGCAAAGAAAACAAACTAAAAAGGCAACATTTTTCATAAGATGCAGGATATTGTCCTCCCAGTACGTGGTCTTTTGTCAAGCTACTCACACACAATGCCATACTATTAGTTCCGTCCTTAAGGCGTCACCAAAAAAAAAGGTAAAATGATAACGAATATAATTCATATATTCATATATAATTCATTCATTGAATTTCTGCGGTAATGTATACAATTATTTTTACATTAACCCAGACTTCATTTAATGCCATTTTTTCTATGAACGTTTAATGATGTGAGTTGAATTGTTTGGCTGTTCAGCATAAGATATTTTATCTTTAAATGCAATCCATAATTCTCATCAATAATGATCTGGCCATACCTGATGTAAAGCTGTTCTCCGCAACGTTGAAAATGAAGGTACTGCCACCCGTTCCATTTACCCAGCAAACATCTGTAATAAAATGCCACCAGAGTCTTAGGCCATTGACTTAATTAGAATGATAAAAACTGTATTCATATATGGCGGTAATATACTTAATTTTATCTTAAAATAGTGTTAATGACGCTATAATCATTCAAAAGATGTTTGTTGATACCAAAGATTCACATTCAAAGTTTTATTGATGGTCTACTAAGATAACAAATTAAACAATAAATGGAGTTTGTGATGATGGAACAAGATGGAAAAATCTTACCTTGTGCTGTGACGTCTTGCCTCCCCAGCAGTACGACTACAGTTGCAACAAACACCCAGCTGGACACTCCACTTACCCTAACCATCGTCATGTTTCTACAACAGTTTCAGAAGGACAGGTACCGTCTTAGATACCTCCAAATTTTCCTGATTTACCGAAATTTGGTCACACTTTGGTCGGCTTGAATGTCTCCTCCTGACCGCCGACCGACTCGCTGAAAGCCGTCCGTGATATGCTCACAATGGCACGGCTGGACTGTATGACGTCGACCCTGTATACACTTAAAGGTAAGAAGGCACAAGCTTAAAGGGTCTTCAAAGTGCTGTTGCACCTGCGTTATCTACATTGTAATGCTCACCAGCCAAATCCAAACGTTGTAACTTACCCTGTTTCTTTCTTGCAACGAGGACAAGAAAAGGTTAACAGATAGTCAATACAACAGTGTCAATACAGATCCTAAATATAGATATAGGATCATGCTGTCACAAGACTTGTATTTAAATTAGCGATATATCAGACATAGTCGATATCGATCATCTAAAGTGTCAGCCTTTACCCACCTGAGTCCGATCTTTGCCCAGAAAACCGTGAAAATGCTAAGCGTTGTGACAGGTTGTTTGCATACCTGTTGATCAATGGCGGTGCCTGAACTATCCACTTACTTGTTGCTTGTTTACATTATTTCTTACCACAATTTCCCTATGCATATATAACATCCCTTAGTTATTCTACCATTTTGTCCTAGCTGTCAATCTTTTAAAACTGTCTAAGGAAAGCAAAGGGGTACATATCTTATGAGGGACTTTGTTGTTTGGGCTAGCATGAACAAACAAAACAAGGGTACTCTGAAAACATTACGGGTGTTGCTTTTACAACATGGTTATTGCGATCATCGGGGGCTGTGTGTTCGCAGCGATCTCTAGATCCTTTGGTTGAGTTTGATTGTAATTTGAATCAATTCTAACCCGATCAAAGATCAAACCTGAAATATTTGCATTTCCCATGGCAGGTGATTCCAATTATTTAGTGCAGGGCGACTGTAGCCACCCTTAGGCCTTACACTTTAATGTACATGGGCTACAGGTGCACTTTGACCCAGCAGGTACCCCACGTGAACTCTTTACTATATAAACCTACCTATCTTAAGAAGGAGTGGCGTCCGCCTGGGGTGCTGAAAATGCCGTTAAGAAGCCAAAAACACAACACCATGCAGAATGTGTACGGTTCCACCCTTTCACCAGTTCACCCGGGGGGGCAACGGTCATAGCATTGACAAAGGGACGGCAAGTAAGCTGGATCCTATATCAAGAAACCTCGCCCCATTTGTTCATACAATTCCACACGTCCCTGTCTAACTCAAATATTTAGCCTCCATAGCTGGCTCTCTGGGGCCTTTATTCGGCTTATAATACACTTTTGCTGGCCATTTCTTTTTGTACTGGATGGCTGATTGCCCTTCAAATGAAATGTAGTTCTATTATGATATTCATGCAAAAGACTGTTTACAATAATAAAGTTTCTCATTTAAAATCGTGTCGTGCGAATCATTTCTTTAGTGCAGTAGAAGCCAGTTGATTGCACAACAGATAACCACAGACTTCTGTTGATTGCACAGAATCCCCAAATCCCAAACCAGTGCAAACTTCGCATTATTGCACCACGCTAGATAGCCCGAAATACGTTGGCAAATGGGGTGTGTAATTAAGCGGCTTCTAAATTATTGTTGTATTCTGGTGTTATTAACACTTCAGGGTGGGTTAGTATAGAATCAGCTGCAGTAATGAATTGTACGTTCGGGATCTAAAAAGCATTTTTTTCTGTTTAATTTCTTTTTTTCTGAACTTAAAGCTACTCAAACTAGAGTTCGGGGACCTCATACCTCCATGAAATATTTATTGCTTTTTTGTGGATGGTATGTATGTTTATAGTCGGTTGTATTTGAGAGTAATGGTTAAAAATGTTATGGGAAAGTAGTGGAGTATTTATTTAATGACACAGAGGATGTCCATCTGATTAGTAATTATTAAAATGTGACACTTAATTGTGTAATGTGCGCTTAAGAGGTCGACGGCATATGGTAGCGTGGTGTTCCTTAAGCTTGATGTTTGGCATTGAAACTGTCTAAGGTTGTCAGCATTATTGAGGTTCGACTATGTGCCTCAGAGCGGTGTGGTGGGAGGAAGTTGGGAAACTCAGAAAGAAGAAGGGATGTGGCCAACTTTAGTCCGATTGTGAGTTGATTTTCCACCAATATGTCATAACATCAGCTGTTCACACGGTACAAAAACGAGATGCACACTTTCCTCTGACAGCCCTACACCAACTGTAAGATGAATACTTGGCGCCAACCCCGTCTGCTAAAAAACAAGTACCATTGGCTACGAAAGAGACAACTAACAACTGTCCCTTATCGTAACGAAATCAGAACATCTGTATCGCCCATAAAACTTCTGACACCCAACCCATCTAAGATGAGAGGACCTAATGGCATTTTAATCACCATGTCACTCAAATCAGCAGTACAGTATGTGAGACATCCATACCTGTTAAGCATTACCGTTAAATGTACCTCAACTTCTTACAATTATACTTACGCTTCACATCTCCATGATATCCTAAGCAGAAATAAATAAAACTAATCATCATATTAAAAAAAAATCGGGGTTCCCCAAACAGCTGTCATACAAATCACCTCACTATCTGCTTGGAGCTAAGCCCATTAACAAACACTTGAAGCACGATGCCTGTTCCAATATATCGCAGATATAGGGGTGATATCTGATATTATTACATCGATTATAACGACAGATACGGCGCCCAGAATCTCATCGATTCGAGCTTTCATCACACCCCACCAACACAACTAGTATGAAACCAATCCATTCAGCCGTTCTTGAATAATCTTGTACACAGACAGAGACACACAACAGAAAATATAACCTCCATGACATTTCAAGGAGGTAATAAAACGAATTTCCCAAAGACAACGAATTAAATGCTTGAATACTTTCTATCTATAAAAATGAAAATAGAAAGAATATACATGATTACTTTTTCGCAACGTCTGGAAACGCAATCCATTGAATGTGCTTGAAAAGCGATACTATTAGTGTCATCGGGCGCGAAAACGCATGGCCTTTAGTTACAGCACATTCTATACGTAAAAGACTTCCCTGGTCGACCAGCTTCACAATTGAATGGCAAAAATATTACAACTCACAGGCTTTGCAGGAAATCCTCCAAATTCTTACTAGTACATAACGATAACCAAGACAAACATGGGAAGACAACCACATTTACTTGCGGTGTTTAAACTCCGACCTGGAAACTCAACGCCGAGGAACTTCCTGTCCAACAAGTCAATTCAGCGAGTTGGAGCAAGGTTCGAGGTACGAATTCTAAGAATGTTTAAAGCATGTTTTATGTCGGATTTGTTTATAAAAACCAATATGGTAGGTTTTGTCGTTGAACGAAGGCAAAGATTTGTGAAGCTAAGTTAGCGATATCGATCGATTGTGGCTAGCTAGCGAGGCCGATGCGAAATACTTACGTAGAAGTTTTCCCAAAGTTTATCGTATTTTGTTGCCATAATTTTTTTCGAACCGTTCAACATTTACTTATAACGTCGTTCAAATATTCCCTAAAGTATAGAGATCATTTGGAGATTCATATTTGTACCGAAAACGTAGTACTTATTTGTGTATGTACCATGGAAATTGTCGTTTTCTACATGCATGGTGCATGTCATGGGGCGCGTGCCTCTTGCTTTTTTTGGCAACGCCTCAAGAGCGACGTCTTACAAACAACATCTGGCAATGGCAAATTGCGTTACCAGCTTCATTGAGTCTGCTGTGGCTGGTTTTGTTTGATTTTAACATAGTTTAGGTTGAGCTTATATTATTGGCTCATTATTTTACATATCATTTTAAATTATCTGGCCAACGTTTAGAGGAATGTGTTAGCATCTTCACTAGAAGATGGATAATTCTCTTTATCTGTGACATAGTTAGGTCAAGCTTATTATTGCTTCATTTGTTACAGAAAGTGACAAGTCAAAGAAGAAGAACAACAAGCTGAGCTTTGAGAACCCTATGAATTCCTACACTACCGTTATCAAGCATACGGTAGGTATTTGAGTGCATCATTGTTATAATTATATGATTCTTGGAATCATAAGGACTCTTGTAACTATTATGGAGAGTTGTGACATCAGGCCTCCGAATCTTTTCTTTCTTTTTTACTTTTTTTTCACCAGTTTACAGTGGGCAACCTCAGCTAATTGCTAGTTTGTGTATGAACAGTTCACGGTACAGCCAGCCCAATTGTCAAAAGATAGTTTTGTTAGCATGAGTTGAAAGAGTGTGTTGATGGTTTATGGAAATTCAAACAAGAAGCTTTCTTTGCTAGGATAGGACATCTAGACTTAAAACAGGTGATTTGGTTTGGTTCAATGTTATAGAAAGGGTACCCTTATATACAAAATTAGACATGTCATTGCATGTATTTACATTTTACTGGTTAATAATATGAATCCATCATACATAGTATTGAAATAATATTGACATCTGGATGAAAGAATATATTTTCTACATGCGTTAGTTGTGAGGCGCGTGCCTTTTTCTTTGTTTGGCTGTACTCTAAATCAGAAAAAAACAAGATTGACGGTGGAATGTCAACATAATATTCGAAAATCAGCCACTCATCAACATATTCATAATAATATTTGACTTACACTTGTATTCCGGTAGCATTGTATGTACTTAAGAAAGAGAAACTTTTTATCGTTATTTGATGATGGATACCGTAGTCAGTAGACAAAAGTAAAAGGTCTAGAATAAGCTTATCAACGACATAAAAATCTTTCTTTCCTAACAGATAAAAATCAGAAGATGAAAGATCCAAGCTGCAGATCTGGACAACAGACAAAAAACTCTGGTGGTAAATCCTACATCTGTGGAGAGTGTGGGTACAGGACAGCTCACAACTCAACCTTTTTCAGACACATGAGAACTCATACAGGTGAAAAGTCATACAAGTGTGACCAGTGTGGCTATTCTGCAGCACAGAAATGTAGTTTGGACCAACATCTAGCAAAACACACTGGAAAGAAACCCTACATGTGTGGTGAGTGTGGATACAGGACAGCTAAAAAAGTCAACCTTATCCAGACACATCAGAACTCACACAGGAAAAAAGACCTATGTGTGTGAGGTATGTGGGTACAGTGTAGCCCAAAAGTCTCACTTATCCCAGCACATGAGAACCCACACAGGAGAAAAACCCTACAAATGTGACCATTGACAAATGTGACTATTCTGCAGCACAAAAATCCACTTTGGACCAACATCATCTGTCAAAACACACTGAAGAGAAACCCTACAAATGTAACCATTGTGACTATTTGGCTAGAAGTAGAGCTGATTTGGACTATCATCTTAAAACAAAACATCTTGGACAAAAGCCCTTCATGTGTGGCATTTGAGGATACAGGTCAGTACTACCCTTAACCCGGCATATGAGAACTCACACAAGGGAAAAACCATACAAATGTGACCAGTGTGACTATTCCGCAGCACGGAAATACAGTTTGGACTATCACACCGTCAAACTAAGCACAACTAAGAAAACCTACATGTGTGGGTACATCTTTTAAGTCCCATCCCAGCGTGATCATCCGAACAGGAAAAGCTGAAAGCAATCAGACAAATACACTAGTGTACGAGGGGTGATCAATAAGTCCTCGGCCTCACCCAGAAATAATAAGCTCAGCTCAAATTTTGTGGCACAACTTCATAATATGAAGCCTTTTATCAATATCTTCCAAATTTCAAATCATTGCAGTCATCACTTTCCAGGTATCCGCTTTTCGCAAATCAGACGGTAAGTGGTGAGAAAAACAAGGGTGAATTGTGATCAGACGTATGGGTCGAGTTCCTCATGCCGCAAATTCTTTGTCAATTACAAAAGACATTGTCAACATGTTTGATAATGATTCTCTTCCGATTTCAAGCAGAAAGAAGTGGGTATCTGACTTCCAGCAGCGCAATTTGACCCGCACACCTCAGGTCGCAGCTCAATTGTCCACATTGTTTTCCTTAACCCTAGCTTTAATGATACCTAACGTTACTGGGTGTTGCTTGAAAAGTAATTTGAATTTTGGTAAACATTCATATAAGACTCTATGCTTGATATCCATGCTTCGAAATCTGAGTTGTGCTTATAATTTCTGGTTGAGGCCGAGGACTTATTGATCACAACTCGTAAGCACTACAAATGTACCCCCATGCATCTGCAATTAGAAGATGACCTAAGTGAGCATCCTGTTTTATGATGATTTGATAAACCATGAGTAATCAAATCTTACCAGCCTCGTCAGTTATTTTTTTTTTCTGCAGTACAAGTACACAAGTCCATATTTTGTTCGTCAGGAACATGACAAGGTAGTGAGGAAATTGGATGCTAAAGAGGAGAGGCAGTCTATGTCATATTGTAAAAGAAGTGGATGAGAGTTGCAGTATATGCAGTACATGCAACACTATTAACAAAGATGCATACATGTTCAAATTTTCCATTGTTTACCTCTGACGTCGTTAATGTTTGTGCTGGTTACTGTCATATAGATAACATAGTATTATTATTATAGTTACTTATAGTTAATTCTAAAGCTCTAGCTAGTGATCGATATCATAGTAGTAGTACTTGTAGTAGTAGTGGTGTAGTTACTGGTAGTAGTAGTAGTGTAGTTACTGTTAGTAGTGGTTTAGAACGTTACTTCAAATTGCCAGCAGTAGGTAGATGTTCATCATTAATCACCAAAGGAGTAGTTTATGACTTGTTGTTGTTATAACTGTTATTTTGTACTATCCAGTGATCAATATTATACTGTAGTAGTGCTTTTAGTAGTAGTAGTGTAGTAAAAGTTACAGTACAAAGTAGTAGTATAGAACATTACTTTAAACTGTAAGCAGTAGTTTAGTAGATGCTCGTCATCATCCACTGACGGAGTAGTTTATGACTTGCTATTATAATTGTTGTTGTGTACTGCTTAGCTTTTTGTGTGAATTAGGATCAGATGTTTTCTTGTTTACGTCCGACCCTCTCTGTTTCATAGAAAATACAAGAACGCATAAAATGTTTACTTTTTTATGCTTGTCTGTGGTTTTTCTTGACACAGATCTGCCTGAAACTCGCATGCTATTTTCACGTAATGTTTCGCGCCATTTTTGCTTCACTTCTGTTTCCAAAATCTCTTCAATTTTTTGAATTTATGTTTACGGTCTGCTCTATGAAAGGTAAATTGCCATACGGAAGACATAAAAATATTGTGACGTGTGTAGACTAATCCAATCTAATTTCATATTCATATTTCGAAGTTATATAGTAGAAAAAAACAAATATACATGCGCGAGCAAATCTAAACAGATTTACCAATCCTACACAATTTAACATTGTAACAGGACATTTTATTTCCAATTCTAAAACTAAACTTTAGCTTCCTTATTTCAACGTTTTTTGACAGTGTTTTGCAGCATGCTATTGGCAATATCTGTGCGATAAGTCGCAACGAGATCACTAGCTTCTACACGCCTTTTGAAATATAATGCTTTGATACCAGTCCCCGCCCCCAACTCCTAAAAAAAATTGTTTACGACGTTCTCTAAAATGAGGTAGCATTTGCCACACGTCATGCCTCTGATGTGCTTCAGACTAATCATGTTATTTTTCTTAACCATATTTGGGCATGTTTAGCTGTTTACAGACTGCGTTGTATGCATATAAAAGTAGAAGTATGCAAATTACAGTAGAAATACACGCGCAAGCACTCCAAGCCCGATTCAAGCGGACGGCAGCGGAGAAACCAGCGGGCCTCCTTCCTAGTCCTACCGCCTAGTCTACGTCCGTCGGCGCCCTCGTAACGCTTCTATCAAATAAGTTGCTAGAAAAGACGTCTTCAGAAACCAAAGAAGACGGCAAACGAGCAGAATCTCGGGTCAGAGTAAGATGGCGACAAAAGAGCCTCAAGACGGGAAAAACGCAGATGACTTGGGGCGCCATGTCAACTTGCCTAGCCCAACTGACTCGTCAACGGGTAGGTTACAGTTATGATGTTACTGTATTGAATTGTTTCCCATAAGCGTGTTTGCAAAACACATTTACATTTTTTTGAAGAGGGTTTATCAATGAGTGACTATAAATAGTGTAACTATGATAGGTTTTTCTTAACATTGCTGAAATCTAAAGTTTTCAATCCATGTAAGAAAGCAGATCGAAATTTACAGTATTTTGTTCATAGTACGCGTGGTGTAATGACTCAAAATTCGTGTCATGAACATAGTCCACGAGTATAATGCAGTCTGCCAGTGTCCAGCAAATTCCAAATCGGTAACTTTTTTTTTCTTGCGCACGAAACCCTTTCGAACATCAGTAGGTGCAGGAGGAGAACATTCGGCCCCATCGGTCACGAACGTCGTTCGAATTCGACCGTCGTACAATCGCAAATTGAGGGCTTTCTTGGCACATCCATCCATTCTGTTTTGGATCTTTGTCGGCGCTTGAAACTCCCATGGCATCAAAATCGTACGACGATTGCACGACCTATTTGGCCGCGGCCTTACACAAAGGACGTTGTTTTAGATTCTCTTTTTGGCTTTTGGTTTTGTCTTTGATTGAAAATCTACCACTGTGACATCAAAATCGCACGACGAATGTACCATTGCGGCAAATGTACCATTAGGAAGGATTTTCTTTCCAGCCTTGTATCCAGTCAATCATTGCATGCTTGGCCAGGCTCTATGCGGGGCAGATGAAGCGCTCTGCCGCCAGACTAATCTTTCCCACCCGGTAGGAGTTTTTCGCTATTGGAGTTTCAGACAGTAGGAGTGGCTACCAAGCTAAACTCCTACCGGGTGCGAAAGATTAGCCCGGCGGCAGAGAGCTTCATTTGCCCCGGAGAAGAGCCTGGCCAGTTTACGGTAGACTGAGAACCAGGTTAAAAAGAAGACGGAGTTGTGATCAGAGCTATACCGGTCATTTTGGTGCTCTGTGCGATTAAACTCTGTGACGACAATGTCAAAATTTGAATGACCAATCATTCATCCTATAAGTCTGACTTGGAGTATCTGCTACCATTTACCTGCTCATAGATTTCGCATTTCTTATATGTCATATGATTTTTCTTCTTTTGTGGTTTATATGATATTACTTTGTTCTTCTTGTGCTTAGCTTAACTTGTTTTAATATGTTTTCAAGGCCTTTGCTTTGCTGACCATGCGAAAAAATATATGATCCTGGGTATGTTTTATTTGTTGAGGACTCCCCTTGTAGTATTTGAACAGGGTAGACATATTTCTGTGGCTAACCCCCACACCTTTGTCATCCTTGGCGCAGCTCCGTTGTCAATGCTTTAGATATGGAATCCACTAGCCTCCTTTGCTAGCGTTTGTTTAATAGGTTGGAGAGGGGGAAATCGCGATCAGTTTTTACGCCCGGAAGGTTCTTCTGTCAGGGAAGTGTTTTGCCGGTGAATGTTTGTGTCGTCTACTTGCAAAACGGGCATGAAGCAGGCTTTGAAGTTTGAAAGAGAATAATAACAATGGTTTGAGATTTGATGGACCTATCGATTGAAACCTGTTTATGACGTATTGTGGCCAAATATTTGGCGCGCAATGATAAAACTCTGTCAGTGCGGGTGTCCTTTCTCAGTGCCGGGTCGCATACAATAACTGTCCCTTGATTATCATGAATTTGCCTCGATGGTGTAGCGCCAGTACAATGTTTGTGTACCATTCGACTACACATTTGAATCAAGGTGAAGGAGGGTATGTTATTCTTTTTTACAAAGATTAAATATCCACCGATGATTCTATTATCAAGCACTTATTGACATCTGACACTATAGAAACACATTTTTTGCAACTGCTATGGCCACACATCGTCCACCGTGAATCAGCAGACAGCGCGGATTGGTCTTTTGACCGATACGGCGGATTTTAGGCGCCGCGGATCTAAAGAGATTAACAGTATTGCTAGATCCACCTGTCTTATAGTGTTCAGTGCCCCAGTTATGTCGTGAAATGTTAAAATAAGCTTTGTTTCTGTGGATCGCTTTGCTCTGAAACCACACTGGTATTCCGTTAGTATATTGTGACCTTTTAAGTGTTTCATGATATGGCTATGGGTAATGTGTTCGAGTAGTTTACAGAAAATACAGGTGAGTGAAACAGGTCTGTAGTTACTGGGGACCACTCTATCTCCCCTTTTGAAAATGGCGCATATGTTTGCATCCTTCCAGTCTTGGGGGATTTCTCCTGTGTCAAGCGACTGTTGGAAAATGTTAGTCAAAACAGGTACGATTTCACTGGCTGTCATTTTGAGGAACCAAGGAGGTATTTGGTCAAGCCCGGATGCTTTGGACGGATTAAGGACTTGCAACATTTTTTCTACACCATAAGTGGAAATTTCTATACGTTCCATAGGGGTGTAGGGGTTCCCAAGAGATGGCATGTCTGTGGTGTCTTCTTCTGTGAACATACTTTTAAACTGTGAACAGAGTGCTTCTGTTTTTTCTCACTGTCACTTATAAAGGTGCTCCCCACCTCTAGAGTGGCTACCCCGACAGGGTCTCTCCTCAGGCCTTTCAAGAATGACCAGAATGTTTGGGGTTTGTCAGTTATAGCTTCTCCCAGAATGTTTGCCACGTATTTTGAGTGAGCTGATCTTATGCTTTTCAGCACTCCTTTTTTACTTTCTTGTAGTTGTTCCAGTCTTCCTCTTGCCATGTTCTTTGTTGTAAAGACGTTGTGCCTTCCGACAGTGTGTCTACTGGCATATGATACATAACCAATGGATTGAAATAATGAATTGTTCTTTTTTTCTAAATTTGTTGGCTATCGTTGATAGAGGAATTTTCCTTTTCCTAAATAATAAGGTAGATTTGACGTAAATATGAGCTGATTTCTTTCGAACCCAAAATCTTTGATCTTGCACATTTCAATGAGAACGAGTATTATACGTTTTTCTTGCCCTAGCCCTCTGTTGCTACTTCTTGACAGTCGATATTGCTAACTAAAGCTGTACCTAAAGCACTAATTAATGAAGTCGAGGTTACAACTAGCTAAACACCACCCCGTAAAAATTCCCCGTGTGCGCTAACAGACCTTGGCGGGTGGACAACGCTCCTAGTACCGAGGATATCCTCGGCAGCTCACGATGGACTTGTACAAAGCAGGGTTTTTCTCCGGCAATACTGACAAAATGATAGCATGCACGATTCCAATTGTAGAATGCATCACACAACCTCGTCCGAAAGGCAAAACGTGTTTTAGTCATAGATCTGCTTAGAAATGGTCATCACAAACTGAACATTTGTGTACTGTGTAACAACAGACAGCACGGGTAAGGATGGAAAGAGCATGCGCCGTTCTGTTCGTGACTTCATCCGCAACTACTCTAGCTGCATCATGGGTATCGCCCTGGCAGTACTTGTAGTCCTGATGACTGTTGGGTTCTCCGTAATGGCGGTTAGGCTTGGTCAACATGAGGAGGTATACTATGAGTAGTTCTCACGCAACGGACATGACAGAACGAAAACGAGGTCAATGAGGCAAACAAACAAAAATTATTTCTATCCCATTCAATTTTCCTACCAAACTGTTTCAATAAATATATAAGATCAAATAATAGATACCATAAGTAGCGTTATGCACAGAAAAGATGTACCAATTTAGAGTAGGCTAGAGATGACAAATAAAACATAAATTTGTGACGGAAATAATGCAATTCTCTAATTGGTCAATTTTCTAATTGCCATGCCATCAATGATTAAACTGCTAATCATGATTGACAGTCTTATGTTTGCCACATTGACCTCGTTTTCGATCTATCATGCCCGCTGCATGTATGCGTATATAATATAGAGGACTGACAATCTTTCTAGCTCAACCACTACTTTCATATAACCGTACGATACCTTATCAATTCTTTTCCAGTTGCAGGACAGTATGCAAATTTTAAAGTAGTTGACAATTGGATAGTGCCTTTACTGTCATTTGGATACTACATTGTGACTGGTAAATCTGCTTGGAAATTATGACTTCTTTATATATATATCTTTTAGCAGATAGGATTTATTGTGGAAAATAATAAAAATAAAAGGCTACATTTTATGTACAACACATTTCTTCATATAGAGGTGATTGCCTTTTTTGGTGAAATATGAAGTAATGTATTAATCAGTTAACCATTCTCCTCTGGAAAGATGGAAGGATGCCTACTACTACTACTGTTCTCCTCTGACTGACAATAGAAAACGTTTGCAAATACCAAGACCAAAATACCAATTTTCTTTTGGTGTCTTTGTGCTTTTATGAAATATAATAACTGATTGTAACGTTTATCTTACTCTGACGTTTTTTTAGGAAATGTCTCAACTGACATTTACTCTGAGCGCCGAGCGAAACCGAACGACTGCCTTGGAACGGCATCTTTACCAGATGAGTAAGATGTCAGGCAAGTTGAAATCTTGATTCTCATGAGAAGATCCAAGATTCCTTTTCTTTGCATTATTGATTTAAGTGCCATTGGATCTTATTTTGTGGTTGATCGTAAGTTAATAGCTTGAAATTGACAATATGCATACTGCTGGTTTTCATATTGAAAGATCTTTCGTTCGTAATAGAGATGAAAATGTCTGGCAACATTGGTTGAGCAATCCTTCAAGATCTGTTTGATACCAAAATCAAGAAGTGTACTCTGAGAAAGAGACTGTAGGTTTAAATTTTCCTTATACTTATTCTTATTATATTTCAGCCATACCATAGGTATGGTGAAATATATTGTATTCGTAATGTTTCTTTCTTTCTTTCTTTCTTTCTTTCTCCTGTCAAATATTCTGAACACGGTATCTCCCCTGTTCCTCAACTGAATGACTTGAAATTTGGCACAAGGGTAGAGTGGGCCAATACCCTCGGACGTTTTTTCATTTTTTCCATATCTGTCTCTTAAATGATTTTATTAAGGTTTTTTGGTCATCTTAAGACCAAAACTGTATATTTTGGCCCCCTGTACCCTGGTATTATAACCGAATGAGCTGAAATTTGGTACAGATGTGCCTTGATAAGTCCCCCATATAGATTCAAGTGTTGGTTGATTCAGTTTTGGTTCAGTTGATTCAGTTTTGGTGTACAGTATAACGAAATACTTATTTTTGCGATTTTTTTACCAAAAAAGGACACTTTTGGCTCCTGTACCTTGGTTTTAGAACCGGATGACCTGAAATTTAGTATAGGAGTGCCCTAGACATATGCGCACATGTATTATCATATAGCCAGGCGCCGCGGGCCAATCAGAAGGCCCCGTTCCACGTTGGTTATGACGCCGTAACACGTAGATTCAGGCCAGGCAGGTGGGTATCGCTCCCCTGATTGGTCAGAATGAATCGACACCGGCACCGGTGTCGATTTGCATCGACACCGGCACCAGTGTCGATGCAAATCGACACCGGTGCCGGTGTCGATTCATTCTGACCAATCAGAAAGAGCGATGCTCAAGAACGTATGGGATATCCAGTCATTGGCCAATCAAAAGGAGCGAAACATATGTCAGACCAGAGGGAATAAGTACAGAATGCAAGGGGGGAATGGCTCCTTCTGTTAACATTCATGGTGCGTTTTGTTGATCTAAGAACTCCTTTACTATCTTGAAATAAACAGATTAAGTCTAAAATGATAAAAATTAGTTAAAGTCACTTCAATTCAAGTCCACTTTATACGGAACAACTAAACACATAATTTTGTACCCCCTCTGCAAGTGGAACAGCCCGCAGACGACAGGTTTGAACTGGTTTGGACAGGGTTTTTAGTCGTCCGACATTTTTGAATCATGGAGACTGAGGAAGAAACCGCGCATTTTGTAATGGGCATTGATATGGACGAGATTCTACTGTCGTGCGCCGAGGAACCAGCGGGGCTACAAACCAAGCCAACCCAGGGAAAACCTGAGGCGGAAAGTAGTACTAGAAGATTTGCTTCCCTCGACCCAAACCAACTAGACTCCATAGAGCAAGGGCGAGTTGAAACAACAACCGCTCGTTCCACTAAGTGGGGAGTGAAGCTTTTCAAAGGTGGGTTTCATTTCCATTTTGTCGAATAATTAGCACGAATACAATACATACATTTCTATGAATAAATGTAAATGCATTTCGTGTTGCTTGTGTTGTATTGTGGCGCGAATGTTGACACATGTTGACAGCCAAATTACCTTACACCTGCACAGAAGTTCACTCAGGCAGTCAGGGCATACTGGTTTAGGTATTTAGGAAATGCAATGCAGGAAGATTATCTAGCAAATAACTGACTAAAATGTTGATAGATGTTCATTTATCTTTACCATAAAATAGAAAAATAACATCATGATAACAGGCTTATGTACTGAATGAACTGGAAAATAAACAATACTTGTTTCAATTATGATTTCAGAATGGCTAAGGGTAAGAGAGCACAACACAGAATTTGAGGAGCTACCACCTCAAGAGCTGGCAGCACTACTGAGACAGTTCTATGGAGAGGTTCGGAAAGATGATGGTACTCCATATGCTAAGGCAAGTTATTCCGGTCTGAGAGCGGCTATTCATCGCCACCTCACAGGACCCCCTTACCACTGCAAGTACAACATTATGAAAGACAAAGAATTCTAAGCCGCTAATAATCTATATATCGGAGTGCTCAAACAACTGAAACGAGATGGAAACGACACTCGCAAGTGTTATCCACCCATCCTTGCATACGATCTCTGCAAGATGTTTGAAACCCAAACCTTGAGTGTTGATAACCCATTGGCTCTCCAACGTCTGGTATACTTTTACCTCGCTTTCTATCTGTGCAGGAGAGGTAGGGAGAATCTCAGAAACTTTCAAATTAGCGACTTTGTCGCAAAGATGGATGGAGAAAACAAGTACTACACTCTTAAATACAACGAGCACCAGAAGAACCATCCTGGTCATCTACTCGACGATGTTCAGCCAACACCAAGACTGTATGCTTCTCCCAATAACACGCGTCCCTGCCCAGTGCAGGTGTTTGAACTGTACTGTAGTAAGCTGAAAAACAGCTGTCCATACCTGTTCCAGAGACCAAATCTACAGTGGAAGCCAGAGACCAATGCCGAGTGGTACTATGGTCAACCTTTAGGCCATAACAAGCTTGGTTCAATGATGCGCGACATTTCTCGGGCTGCGGGGTTAAGCAAACCCTACACTAACCACAGTGTCAGGGTTACGGCTATTCAGGCACTAGACCAGGCCGGGTTTGAAGCAAGAGTAATCATGAGCATATCCGGCCACCGAAATGAGTCGTCAATAAGAAAATACACTCATGATTCTACTGACAAGCAGAAAAAAGATTGTTCCAGTGCACTAGGAGCAGCGCTTGATGTAGACTCTCCTAACACATGTGCCCCAGGAGAAGGGAATGCTTCCTGCAGTCCGCAGTCTGTGCCGCGACAGACTGGTATCGACACACGTGCTCCAGAAGGGAATGCTTCCTGCAGTCTGCAATCTGTGCCGCGACCGGCTGGTATCGACACACGTGCTCCAGGAGAAAGGAATGATTCCGGCAGTCTGCAGTCTGTGCCGCGACCGGCTGGTAGCGACACACGTGCTCCAGAAGGGAATGCTTCCTACAGTCTGCAATCTATGGCACAGTTATTTGGTGGCCAAGTCCACTTTAATGGTCCAGTTGCATTCAACTTCAAGTAAATAGATAATTGATGTGCACATATATTTGTTATATTTAAAGCCTTAGAACTGAACAAGATCCAAACATTACGTAATGTTAAAATGTCTTGTTCAAATTGATTGAATATCATCTTTTTTAAATGTGTAACTATAACATAGGTTTGAATAGCAACACACGTGTCCCAGCAGAATGGAATGCTTCCTACAGTCTGCAATCTATGGCACAGTTATTTGGTGGCCAAGTCCACTTTAATGGTCCAGTTGCATTCAACTTCAAATAATATAGTTAATTGATGTATTTATTATATTTAAAGCCTTAGAACTGAACTATATCCAAACATTACGTATTGTTAAAATGTCTTGTTCAAATTGATTGAATATCATTTTTCTAAATGTATAACTCTAACATAGGTTTGAATAGCAACACACGTGTCCCAGCAGAATGGAATGCTTCCTACAGTCTGCAATCTATGGCACAGTTATTTGGTGGCCAAGTCCACTTTAATGGTCCAGTTGCATTCAACTTCAAATAATATAGTTAATTGATGTATTTATTATATTTAAAGCCTTAGAACTGAACTAGATCCAAACATTACGTAATGTTAAAATGTCTTGTTCAAATTGATTGAATATCATTTTTTCTAAATGTGTAACTATAATTTAGGATTGAATAGCAACACACGTGTCCCAGCAGAATGGAATGCTTTGTACAGTGTGCAGTCCATGTTAGAGTTACATGGGGACCAAGTCTATTGTGATGGTCCAGTTGCATTTAACAAGTAACATAATGAATTAACATCTTTGTTAGTATTTAAAGCCTTGAAACCGACCTTGATCCAAACATTATTACTGTTCACATTCCTTCAAATTTATTGCATATGTACAACTATAATTTAGGATTGAATAGCAGCACACGTGTCCCAGCAGAAAGGAATGCTTTGTACAGTGTGCAGTCCATGTTAGAGTTACATGGGGACCAAGTCTATTGTGATGGTCCAGTTGCATTTAACAAGTAACATAATGAATTAACATCTTTGTTAGTATTTAAAGCCTTGAAACCGACCTTGATCCAAACATTATGACTGTTCACATTCCTTCAAATTTATTGATATGTACAACAATAACTTAGGATTGAATAGCAGCACACGTGTCCCAGCAGAAGGGAATTTGTCATTATGTTAAGCCTTGGAAGTCTTGAATAAAGGATGTATGTATTATAAAGGAATTTGTTGCTTAAATGGGTCAGTTTGTGTAGGCTATATGATAATAACGTTAATGCCCCGCCTTATCCTCGTTGTATATGGTGAGATAATCCCTGGTCAGGTGCGATAACCACCTCATAAACCACCTCGTTCGCTACGCTCACTCGGTGGTTTATTCGGTGGTTATCGCACCTGACCAGGGATTATCTCACCATATACACCTCGGGCCGGGGCATTAACCCTTTATTCAACAACACTTGATGCATAAGGTACAATAAAATGCTCAATTTTGCGATTATTTGGCCATTTTATGACCAAAAAGTACACTTTTGGCTCTTGTGCTCTGGTTTTAAAACCAAATGACCTAAATTTTGGTAAAGGGGTGCACTAGATATTTATTCAAATGACACATGTATAATTTTTGTCATAGACTACGTCAAAATGATATATTTGGGGATTTTTTTGTCATTTTCCAATAGCCAGAGGGGTCAATGACCTTAAGGTCGTTGACCCCCAGCTGCAGATTGGACCTACTGGCATATATGTCTATTTAATCTAATTAGATAGGTAACCAATCACTTAGCCTGAATCTATATCCTAAAGAGGGGGGGTGGCAGCCAATCAGCGAGCCCGGTGTTATCTGGAAGAGTCCATTCTTACACGGAGGGGTTCATTTTTTTTTATTCATCATTGGACTGGTGAAGTCTTTCAGTGGATGCATTTTTGGACAGGTCTATTTTGCAATTTTACAGAATGTGTGCTGGAAGAGTATATTCTCGCACGGAGGGGGGATTTTTCAAAATTCATATTTTGGACTTTGGTGACTTCTAGTTTGTCAAAGTCTTTCAGTAGGGTTATTTTTGGACTGGTATAATTTGCAATTTTACATGGGTGTTCTGGAAGAGTCCATTCTTGCATAGAGGGGGCTTTTTTTTAAATCCATTTTTTGGACTTCAGTGATTATGTCAAAGTCCTATTTTAGCGGATGTATTTTTGGACTGCTCTACTTTACATGGAAGAGTCCATTTTTTTGCACACGGAAGGGTTTTTTTTTCAAATTCAGTTTTGAACGGGTGATGATTCAAAATTCAATTTTAGTGGAAGTGTTTTTAGACTGGTCTATTATACCTTTTTATGCACTGGGACCTTTTTTGCTAAATTCAATTTTGGATTTGGTTTCTTATTCAAAAGGCCAAGGTTTCAGTGGGAGTATTTCTGGACTGGTCTATTGTGCAAATTCACATAGGGTGCACTGGAGTCCATTCTTGAACGGGGGAATTTTGTAAGACTCATTTTGGGGTTAAACCGTCATTAGTAAAAGTGATTTTTCAAATGGGTGATTTTGAAATAGCCTATTGTTGTATGGGGAGGGAGATGGCTGAAATATGCTGTATTTGCTCTCAAGCAAATGTCGGCCTTTCTAGTTCATGGGTTGTCGCCATAATGGCCGTCTTTAATGACGTTTACAGAATCTTACTCGTAATAAAAAAAGGATACAGTGACAAGCTTAAGGTGCATCTGAATTCTTTTCATCCTGCAGGCTTTAATTTCCGAACTGCCACCCTGACTAAGGAACAAATCAGCCCTGATGACTACTACCGCGGACAGAAAATGGCAACTTACAAGAAAGGAATCCAGCTCTCCCCTGCACAGAACACTGCGAGCAAGAGGACTAAAGGCGAAGGTAGGAGTAAGTTCTGGATCTGGTTAAAAATTAAGCTGTCATTAAAATCATTGGACTCCGCCAAATATGCAATTGATCAACAGTCTTTGTCAAGGAATGAGCAATCCACCGCTTTCTGTGACTTCACGTTATACAGATAGAACACGTGACTCGATGAGCAGTGGATCATAAGTTGAAGTCTTTGTTGAGAGATGGTTGTAAAGTCCTGATGTAGTTGGCATAATGTGAGGTCACAGAAAAAGTAGATTCGTCATTCCTTGACAAAGACTGGAATTAATCTGTCCCAAATTTTTATGTTGGACCCAGAATTTCTTCTACGAGCACAGGGGAACTTTCAAGTTCTAGGTCTGTACACTGATACATTACCAACAGGACCCTTTTTATTAATTAGTTTGTATGAAATGAAATGTTTATTCTTTCTACTTGAAGATGGGTACTTTATATGATATTCTCTGTGTATCATATCTAAGATGGGAATCTAGTTGCGTTTGTTCATAAGTTTTGTTCCATGCAACACAGTGACAAACGTGTGTACCACCTGTCAACACGGACTCTGTGTGAACCAAGATGACGGCTTCAAGTGTACCTGCTCACCTGGATGGACTGGACAGAACTGTCAGCAAGGTGAGGTCCTTTTCATATATTCTATTCTAATTGTTCTGAGGGTCATGATATTTCATGCCTTTTCCCTAGTTGTTTTATGTACATATTTCTTATTGAGTGGGAACTTACTTATGCCAAACATTTTTTGTTAAAGTTGCCCGTACATCAGTAACAGATGCGTAGGGGTGGCGCCCATCTCCATTTCTGTAGCCCTTGGGCCACACATGTGCAAGCCACTACAGCAGGGGGCTGGCCCGTTGGTAGTGATGTGTGTTTAACTTCCATACTCTTCCTCATTAGTGCTGAGTGCTAAGCAGAGAAAGCAGCATGTACCATTTTTTAAAGTCTTTGGTATGACTCGGCCGGGGATCGAACTCACGACCTACCGAATGCAAGGCAAACACTCTAACCACTAGGCCATTGCACCGGTTTTTTGCGTCCCATAGATATAGACGAGTGTGCCAAACAACCATGCCAACATGGACGCTGTGTGAACCAAGATGGCGGCTACAAATGTACCTGCTCACCTGGATGGACTGGGCAGAACTGTATGCAAGGTGAGTGGTTTTACTAAATAATCGCCTAATTCAAAAATATTAAGCATCGTTTCATTTTCTGTTTGTTTGCTCTCCTTCTGCAATAACCTTTTATTAAAATTCTGCAATTCACTTTCCATCTATACCTGGTGTGGATCAAGAATACTATATTAGGATCTCAATTCAGTTTAACAGTAAGCTCTACATCCTAAAATGTTGTCATCATCACACAGATATCAATGAGTGCACTGGAGACCCATGCCAAAATGGACGTTGTGTGAACCAAGATGGCGGCTACAAATGTACCTGCTCACCTGGATGGACTGGACAGAACTGTCAGCAAGGTGAGTTTTTAACATTGTTGTAACAAAAATAAATCTATACAAACCTCTACTTTGTTGATAACGATTCATTCCAATAAGTTTCATGATTTCATGAGAATATATTCTGGCATGAAAAGACATAGATGAGTGCACCGGAAACCCATGCCAACATGGACGCTGTGTGAACCAAGATGGTGGATACAAATGTACCTGCTCACCTGGATGGACTGGACAGAACTGTCAGCAAGGTGTGTGAGCTGTATATATGCACTGATTATAAGGTTCAAGAAATTTCATGCCTTTGTCCCTAATTTTCCATGGGTATATTGCTTATTGATTGGGAAGTTACTTGCTACAACTTTTGCGGTCCATATATAGACATCAACGAGTGTACCAACCAACCATGCCAACATGGACGCTGTGAGAACCAAGATGGCGGCTACAAATGTACCTGCTCACCTGGATGGACTGGGCAGAACTGTCAGCAAGGTGAGACATTTTTCAAGGATAAGCAAGTTGTCCTTTTCTGCAGGTTACCTTAATCTAGGCAAGACTTAAGTTTAGATGACATATTTAACCCTTTGTTACTGTTGTGTGTTGTGCAGACATTAACGAGTGTGTCAAGAAGCCTTGCGAACACGGGAGCTGTGTGAACCAAGATGGCGGATACAGCTGTACCTGCTCAAGTGGATGGACTGGACAGAACTGTCAGCGAGGTGAGTTATGTACATCCTCTTACGCCCGGTCCCCAACGGCACTAGCCTATTGCCTTTAGTATTAGGGCCCTGCTGTCTGGGTGCCTACCAGCGGTTACTGTGCTTGTCGCCACAAACAAGCTGTCAACCAATCAGAGAATAGGCCTTTCTTGGGCTTTCCGTTTATGAAAGCCATCTCGCAAAGGCCGCTGGGAAGCTATCAGCCAATCATGTTACGTCTTACATAGCTCCATCCTCCAACGCCCGATCCCCAACGGCTGACTGTCCATATAAGGGTAAGCTCACTAATATTCATAAGCAGGGCGGTCAGTAACTCATCTGAGTGCACCAGACAGCAGAGGTGACCACAAGGAGTTTCAACAAGACTATGGTCCCTGTGCGTAAGAGAATGGTTATTTATGAACTATAAACAAGCTGGGCTTTTCTTCGGGTTACTTGAATCTAGGCTAGATTTAATTTTAGATGATATAGTAGAATCCTGGTAGCGTTAATTGCATGGCCCATTTGTCAGTTATTGGACTTAGTCAATTTTATGCAGTTATCGGGCATTTAATTTAAGTCAATTTCATGCGGTTATCGGGCTTAATCAATTAACCCTATAGGAGACCAAATGAGTGGCACTGGCCATAAACAGACATTTTCTTCAAGCTTGCCGGTTCTGTTCCTTTGCATAGGCATATAACGTTGTTTCTTCGTGGAGTCTTTTCCACTTTTACCAGGAATCGCATCTAATTCTCTGTAACCATTGAGATACAATTACAAAATTTTGGGTGATTTGATGCCATTCTACACAATCTTGTCAGCTCGTTTAGGTTATTTTATTATATACATTGTATTTCCATGTTTGTATACCATACCTCGTGACATTATTTCATGCAAATATTAGACTTATTCCATAATGGCTTATGCAAACATGCCATTTCATTTATAGGGTGAATGGGAAATGGCTTGAGTTTTTAGATTTCAATGCAATTCCATGAATTATGCAATTGGCTGTGATGCAATTGGTTGGAGTTTACTGTATGCCTCCAATTAATGGCAATTTATTATGATTGTTAAATGCTGTGCAGACATTAACGAGTGTGTCGGAAAGCCTTGCAAACATGGGACCTGCGTGAACAAAGATGGCGGCTACAGCTGTACCTGCTCCCCTGGATGGAAAGGACAACATTGCCAGCAGCGTGAGTTATTTTTATTCACGACCTTGTATTTGGCAACATTTCGGTAAAAATTAAAAATTCAGTCCAAATCAGACCAAATCAAGACCAAATTTGCGCTTAAGTCTTGTCAGGATAGCTTGTGTGTATGTCATAGTAGAGATCACGACCCAGTAGAATCGCCGATCGTGATCGGAGTTGTTTCTAAGACAGGCTGCGATCGGGATCTGTCCTAGGACAATCGTCGATTCTACTAGTAAAGATTGCGATCGGGATCTGTCCTATGACCAACTCCGATCCAAACTCAAATGATGCTAAGGTATAGGAAACAGCAATACTTTTCTGATAAACCATGAAAGGTACACAATGAACGTTATGTGGTAGGTAGTAGGTATTTAGTGCAGACCTACTAACTTATTACCAACTACACTGAAGGCTATGAGTGTCAATTATACAATATTAACTTCGCTCAAGACTACCACACTAGAGTCACTTCTGGAACTTTACTCAATGCACACTTCTGCTCAATGCTACCTCACTAGTGTCACTTTTACAACTCTGCTTGATATTTTGACACCTGTTTGATGACTTTACAGTTGTTATTGTTCTTCCAAAGCTGTGAATTGATTCAGTACAAGTCTGACTAGTGAAATGTACTCAATAGGTGTGAAAATGTGACTAATATCTTGAAAGTCTGCTTGATCTTTTGACACCTGTTTGATGACTTTACAGTTGTTATTGTTCTTCCAAAGCTGTGAATTGATTCGGTACATGTCTGACTAGTGAAATGTACTGATTGGTGTAAAGCTGTAACATCTTAACACCTCAAAATTTGCAGACTGAAACATTGTTCATAAGATTTTTGCTCACATGAAGTTTATGTAAGTGATGCTATAAACTGTAGTGTACCTTGAGTAAAGTTGAAGAAGGGACTCTAGTGTGGTAATCTTGAGTTAAGTTAACGTTGTAGAAGTGACACAAGTAGCCTTGAATGTAGTTGGTATGAAATACTAATAATCAAGGAGCGCTGTCAAGGAGCCAAAAACAATATATCTAAAAGGTCAAGACCTAACGGCTAACTAGATTTCAAAACCAATCATCCATTTAACTTCTTGTGTTATGCTGCTTAACCAAAAGTACACTTTTACAAGTTCTACCTACAATATGACATTCTTAGTAAAGGCTATGGAATGCATCATATGGCCCTTTTCATGTTGTGTCCTTCTATATTATCACAGCCTCGTGTCCTAGCGGTTGGAGCGAACAGAAAACCCACTGCTACAAGGTGATGCCGGACAAAATGAAATGGGCTGACGCAAACTCGCGATGCAAACAACACGGTGCACATCTTACTTCAGTCAAGGACGCCGCCGAGAACAAACTCATCAGTCAGCTCATATCCAGTGGTAAGTTATGTACATTTCTTTGTCACAAAGATCTGCGAAATGCATTCGCTAATGCTACACATATAGATAAAAATATGCGCACCTGACGAAGGAAAATCTGTTCAAATACCTTATGTCATCATCTAACTACGATATACTGGAAAAACTCTGTAAGCTCGTCCACGCATGTTTTAAGAAGAGAGAAGAAGCATGTAAACTGTAATATATATGTATAGCTTTCCGATTACTTACTATGTACCAAACTGACTGCATTTAGCCCCAATGGGGCATGAATATGCAATAAACTTCATTGTCATTGTCATTGTCATGGTAATTGTCATCAATGGTTAAAGATTTAAAAAGATGAAAAGTACCAACAGGAGCTTAGGATTTTTTTCTCACTATGAACAACTGTCATAACAGCTTCCGACATCATGGTAACAAAAAGTCTGACATTAATTTGTCAATCTTAGCACATTATGATACATACATGATGAATATTAATATGTTTTCACAATAATCCTGACTAAGAGGCGTTAGTAATGTGGTCTGACAAGTTGAAATAAGTCTGCCCCAACCGAATTGCCCTTCCCTGGGCTTGAACTGAGGTCTCCTAGTTACTAACTAATTAGAATCAGGAGGTAAACTGTTGGCTGCTACCAGTTGAGCTACAGGGACATTCCAGCCATACAGCTAATCTCCAAACAGATCCTACGATAGCACAAGATAGTATCAAAAGCTGCCAGAGGCCTGATGCTGGCCTACATGGCATATACGAGTACATGTACACCTCTTAGTTGAATACACTCCTTGGCCAGTTTTCTACTTTATCTTATGCCATCGGAGGGTCTGTTGGAGATTACCATACAGCTAGAAATACAAGACTGGCCTAGCAGTAAAACAGGCTAGCAATGACTGGCTTAGAAATCTAAAGACGTATTTCTTTAACTGCAGCCCTCAAGCAAGAGAAGGATGACCTTGTTTGGATTGGACTCACGAATGGAAAGAAAGGTAGGCGTACCATGACTACCGTTTGTTGTCAATTAACAGATGTAACTGATCGTCCCCTAACTATTCTCCCCCTGCCCTTTCCAAGTGCACAATAAACTTATATGAAACACGTACAATTTTACATACATACATTTCTTCTTGGCATTTCTGTTATGCTGTCACAATTGGAACAAGGCTGGCAATAAAAATGTCGACGATTGAGGGTACAACAACAATACAGCTCAAATCAGAAATAGACTGGAACTTCCCTGTCGCACTATCCCTGGCACAATATACTAGCCCACCTGTAACATACACCTACAGCCAGCAGAAATGTACTATCCCCGGTACAGCACAATGGTCTGCCAGTGACCTAAACCTACAGCTGAGCACTACAGAAATATTTCCTGTCTGCCTGTGGCGTATGGCTTGAACAAGCTCTAGAAAAGAAAATGTATCCTTCATAACATAACATAACAACCAAGACAACGTGATCCATTGTGCAGAGTTCCCTGTCTAGTTTCAAAGGACAAATTCCTCTAGGGAGCAAGTGTGACCTACATTCCACCATTGCATACCAGAGATACATCTGGAACAGATTTGGGGGGAGAGCTTGCATACCCAGCTTACTGCATTCCTGTTGAAATGCCTGTGCAATTCCTAGAATTTTTGCAGACTGAATGCAAAATATACCACTTGACGACTCCCCTGAGGCGTCGTCAAAAAGGGTGCCCACCGGAAGGTTTTGGGCACTTTTGGGCATTACCCCTGCGTGGCCCCCTGGAACACCGTACGATTTCCGTGTCATATTTGGGCCTAGTAAGGCCCCCGATTTTTTTACACTCCGAGTTAAACAACCCGATATCCAGTTCACGCTCTTTTGGGGCCGAATCTGGGATACGGCCGAGATCTGGATACATCAGTGCTCAGGTTGTCACGCCCGATACAGAACAGAGCAGATTGTTAGCTCCACGACGGGATGATCCCCTTTCCAATTGTGAATGTAGCATAAGCCGTATACCAGTAGGAGTCACAGCGACTTCGGCATATGGAGCACTTGTGTCTTTCCGCAGTCCTCTACCCGTCATTCCGCAAGCAGTAGGAGTCTGATATATGATAACTTATTTGTTTCCAGTAATTTCTATTCTGCAGCTGTGGGGAAGCGTTTTGAAGTGGACAGATGGATCACCGGTCTCTTACACCAACTGGGCTAAGGGCCAGCCAACAGTGGCAGGACCTTTCATCTTCATCGGGAAAGCTGGAGGGAACTGTGCCGGCATGTACTCTAAGGTGTGTGTTCCAGCGTCCTTTCCTCCCTCTCTCTCTCCGCCTTTCTCTCCCTCTCCCACTCTCTCTCCCTGTCTCTTTCTCTCTCTCCACCTTTCTCTCCCTCTCCCACTCTCTGTCTCCGCCTTTCTCTCCCTCTCCCACTCTATCTCTCCCCGTCTCTTTCTCTCTATCCGCCTTTTTCTCCCGCTCCCACTCTCTCTCTCTGCCTTTCTCTCCCTCTCCCACTCTCTCCTCGTCTCTCTCTCTTTCTCTCTCCTTCTTTATCTCCCTCGAGCTCCCTCTCTCTCTCTCTCCCCGTCTCTCTCTCTCTGTCTCTCTCTCTCTGTCTCTCCCTCTCCCACTCTCTCTCTGTCTCTCTGTCTTTCTCTCTCTCCGTCTCAGTACCATGTTAATGTTTGTTTATTCATGTATGTAAGGTATGTAAGAACTGTGCAAGAGAATTTAGACTGATCAACAATATATTTGATATGACGATCGACACAAAGAGAGTTGAACGTTACCCGGACTACAAAAAATAAATATGTATTTTCTTCTTTCTTATAGAAGCCAGGCTGGCTGATGATGGGCCGAGGAGAAATAGGACAGTGGAAAACTGGGAGATGTGACAGCCAGCATCCCTTTATTTGCAAGAAGCCAAAATGATAAAACGTTGATTCTGAGGCCAGCAATGTTGATTTGATTATATCGATGACATCCTTTGAAAAAAATAAAACCGATGCGTGCGTTCGAATAAATTGTTACCTTTATTTCGAAATCTAAGGGGTCAGGAAGTTTGAAGTCATGGCTAAACACACAAAATATGGTATACAGAACGATGGATGTTTTTAAATTTTGTTCTCTCGCATCTTCTTTGGGTTTTAAATTTCCTTTGGCACTCTATGACAGTAGTTGTTAGTTTTCAATTTCATTTTTTATTGACGGCATCTATGTGTTCATTTTACACCTGTTTCGTACGGTTACCAGTACTCTTCCAAAACGGATGAAAATTGGTGCGCGCGTGGATGTTATCCATATAGTCAAATCAACATAGCCTTAAAATAAATGAAGGACTGGGATGTATCCCTGGGATGCCGGGAAAACATCAAATGATGGCAATGGTAGTAAATGCCTCATGCATATATATGGTCTCATTTATGAGTTATTGCTTTGCGTTGTGGCCTATATAAAACACATGTCTTACTTGGACGCTTTCCCAAAGAACCTAAAAGAATAATACCCGTACGCTTACGTCTATATGTTGAGCACATTTACTCTACATAAGACCATGCCTATTTGATTATATAAATGTAGATAACATCCTCTGGGAACCCTAGACCTGCTCACTTTGCAGCTACGTTGTACAATTTAGAGGATGGTTGAAAACTTGTTTTTGGAAATGGCGAATGTAATGTGGCTGTACCTAAAGTTTTTATCATTATTGTATCATTATGAGTGGATGTATTTAAATTTTTTATCAATATTCTGTCATTATGAGTGGCTGTGTCTAAAGTTTTTGATCATTATTTTACCATTATTAGTGGCTGTACTTAAAGTTTTTTTATCATTATTCCATCATTGTGAGTGGCTGTACCTAAAGTTTTTTATCATTATTTTGCCATTGTGAGTGACTGTACCTGAAGTTTTTTTAATCATTATTTTACCATTGTGAGTGGCTGTACCTAACGTTTTTATCATTAGTTTACTATTATAAGTGGCTGTATCTAAAGTTTTTTAGCATTATTTGTGGCTGTCTTAGAATGGGAATGGGTATCATATAAACAATTTTTTAAAAAGTCTAGTAAGGGGAATAAATATTGACAGTCGGAAATTATGATATATTTCAAGATGGCACAAAAGTGAAATTTTATTATAGGTGCCTCTAGTCACCCATTTATATAATAAAATTTTGTAGAAGTCTGATTGTTTTCTTAGCGAAGCACATTATGATAATGGCCTCTTCACGATATCATTTACTTTGTGTCTTGTCAATAGGCATTTTACAACTGTGTATTTCTTCACCACGTCATGCGTGTGGTCCATACTGGATGATATCCTGGAATTAAACTATCAAAGTCATCTAGATCTGTGGGTCAGAGTGTGCTGTTTTTGTCTCCGCGCTATATTTAGGAGTGGTGTTTACAGCTGGGTGCAATTTCACCACAGCAATGAAAACGCTGCAAAAAAGGCTTCCAGGGCTCTGTTCAGCATCAAAACAGCCCTGGGTACTGCAATCCCTCAGTGTCAGTGTATTGTAAACTATTTGATGCCTGCGTATTTCCAATATTAACTTACGGTGCAGAGGTATGGGGCGAGAGTGGATTGAATGACAAGTCTCCCATCGAATATCTTAAGTTTTGTAAATCAATATTAGGCGTAAGAAAAAATGCGAGTAATCTTGGAACAAGGCCAGAACTAGGAAGGTATCCCTTGTGGATCGAAGTTTACACAAGATTGTATTCATATTACAAACGATTAGTTTAAAAAATACCATCAAACAGCCTTCAATTTGCAGCTTTCCTTGTTCAACAGGACTTACACAAACGTAAAATCCCATGTTGGCTATCCTGGAGGAGTCAGGTTTTGCCTACCTTCTGCTAAATATTGATCACAACCCTTAATTCGCTCAGTCCAAAGTAAAACAAAGACTGAAAGACACCTTTCTTCAAAACTTTTTCTCAGATCTTAACTCTCCTGGCAAGAAGGAAAACAAAGAAATAAGCTAAGAAGCTACAGAAAATTTAAGCATATGTATGAAAGAGAAAAATACCTGGATATAACAAATTTTAGCTATCGCCGAGCCATGACTAAACTAAGGATCAGCGATCAACTATTAGAAATTGAAGCTGGTAGATACAACCAAACTCCTCCTAATGATAGACTATGTATATTTTGCGATAAGAACCACATTCACTCACTCAAAATGTGGAAATTGATACATAAACCATGACAATTTCAGTCAGTTTATTTATGCTTGAAAGTACAATGCTACAATGATATTCTACATACTACATAAGAAAAGTGTCTTCAATGACAAAAATCATACAGTCAAACCTGGTCTTACCAACCACTCAGGGGACTGAGATAAAGTTGTAGCTGAGGAGGTGCTGCAAAAAAGTCTGTTGATATACTAAAAACATAACGTTTGAATGATATTAATCTTTCTAGGAATGATATCTAAAAGATATGCACAAATCTATTTCAGTTTATGTCTTTATGTATACAATTTCACCATCATTGATAAAGTATCAGATTAGTGTTCATGTAATACTTTTTTTAATGGCTGGTTTCCCACTAAAGCAGCCAAATTTCCAGTTTCTCTCCGTCAACCTTGTTCTTATTTGTCGTATAGTTATTGTCAGTTACGAAAATTACAATGTGTATCAAAAGTGTTCTGACCCCGGTATCAAAATGAAATCAATGGCCGAAGCTGACAATACTTTTCAGAAATCCTCAATGAGAAATTGTTGCTGCTGGGCTGGATGCTGCTGCCAATCAATTTTGGTTTTTGAAATGGGTTCAAATGCTCCCTGTGGATTTTAAAAAGTGGTTGCTTGTTGGGCAAGACAATTGGTTGCTTAGTAGATGGGATTGTCAGTGGTTTGTCACTAGCAGTGATTTGCTGCGCTTGGTGGTTAACGGTTGGCCGACCAGGTTTGACTGCAGTAAGAAAGGTAACTGAGATTCGTCATGTAAATCTAAGTTCAGCATTATTAACACCATCACTGCAAACACATAGTTTAATCCAGTAATTTATGCCATTCCGTTAGTAAAAATAGTACCCATGTTGTCAAGAATTATACATGCAAACATAGGAAATGCAAACTTCCAGGCATGCATGAGGTATACAATACCAGGTATACATCTGGTAAAAGCGGCTTACTGCTTTTATAAGTACTTTAGGAATCATTTTCCACTCACTAAGGGCAACATCCATAGACCGTCACAACACAATCCTTTTACAAGGCACAATGCAATCAAAATAACTCAACAAGGCAGAATGCTATCAAAATATCTCAACAAGGCACAATGCTATCAAAATAGCCAAACAAGGCACAATGCTATCAAAATATCTTAACAAGGCACAATGCTATCAAAATATCTTAACAAGGCACAATGCTATCAAAATAGCCAAACAAGGCACAATGCTATCAAAATAGCCAAACAAGGCACAATGCTATCAAAATATCTTAACACGGCACAAGGTTATCAAAATATCATAACAAGGCACAGTGCTATCAAAAAAGCTCAACAAGGCACAAGGCTATCAAAATATCTTAACAAGGCACAATGCTATTGAAATATCTTAGCAAGGCGCAATGCTATAAAAATATCTTAACACGGCACAATGCTATCAAAATAGCTGATCAAGGCACATTGCTATCAGAACATTTAGTAACTGGCTTTCAGGCAAAGCAGTGGCGTTGAAAGAATTTTCTAGTCAATACCATATCCCAGATAAATAAACAGAAATGGACTATCCCGTAAACGCGGCTGAATTTGTTGACTTACAGGTAAAGGTACACAAGAAGATGACGTTTCAGATGTCTTTCATTAGTGAATGGGGAGATATATATGAAGACAGCTGGAACTAGACTGTCAATTTAATGCAATTTATTCAGCGAACCGGTATAAAAATACATGTTATTACGTGTTAGCTCTCTAAATACCACAGAAACACATCTTTGCTTAGAAGGCTATTGTAGCATTTTCTAATTCATCATGCAAATGTTAGCTTTAGCCGTTGATGATCACCTTACTTAACTCGACCAAACGCAATATGTTTTGCCATTTCCGTTACTGACTACCACTATAAGAAAGTTTTCTTGTAGCATGATTCAAACAGTTACATAATTGATTGATTTTTACTTTTTTTATTTTGTCCATTTATTCTATCTTAAAGTCACAAACGAAATCGGTCCCTGTTGGTTACAAAACTGATAGCGGGCCCAAACATATTCATTGTACTAACTATCCAGAGAACAAGAGTTTGTCATCTGCTACTCAAAGCCCATGACTTTAGCATGTCTAGAAATCAGATAAAAAAATCCCCATCAAGGACCTATGGTCTGATTTGAATTTAGTTTTTAAACACCTACCAAGATTCCAACGCATTTCTTCAGTCATTCCGCCAACAAACAAACCCATGAACAAACTCAGGCACGCACAAACAAAGACAACGGCAGCGAAAACAAAACATTATTTGAGAAGGAAAAATCCATACAGGTGATTGATTGATTGATTGATTGACACAACAAATATAGAACTGATATCAATAGCATTGAAACATTTATGTCATATCTCCTTCATCATGGAAATACTCCGGTTGAACATCAGCAAACTTTATCTGACCTGCATCCTGTATTACGGGTTGTTGGTACCTGGAATGTAAAAAAAATGAGCTGTCTTGAAATTATAGAAATATTTCTCCAACGTATCGATATTTCTAGAAGACTTATATCACAGGCATCCCTACTGACCCTACAAATCTTGTACAAGTTGTAGTACTTACGTCACTTGACCCCTCTCCCGTTAGCACAGTTGGATAAGGGATAATTTGGACATCCATCGTTCATCTTCCTTTTCTCATGAAATCTTCCTCAGATTTTTTTGTTAAATTCTGTGTTATTCTTTCTATTCTTTTAAATTATTTTCTACTTTCTTTTTCGGATGATCGAAAACTTCAATTTCGGACTGGGATGACTTTCCAATAGATCACCTTCGGGTACTAGAAGTTTTTTTTGTTTTTTTGGTTTAATTTCAGTTTGGCTAAAATGTGATTTAGAAACGATCCATTTTTACACAGGGAGGGCGATGGGTGAAATAACCTGTATTTGTTCCCAATTGCCTTCCAAAAGGAAATTTGAAAAAAAAACTAGATGCTTACGAATATCAGGCAGGGAGATAGCAGAGATAAATAACAAACCTCATAACATGTCAGCAACGGCCTTTTTGCCGCTGTCCTTCAGAGCTATTTTCAGACGTTTCAGTGTAGCAGCTTTGCCCTTCTTGTCTTTCCACCTATTAAGGACCTCCAAACACCTGCGACGATTGTCTCTGTACATGCCGCGGACTTCGTCAGTTTCATTGTGGTCAAACCCAAGCTTTCGAGCCAGATCGTCCCATGCACTGCCGACTTTTTTGCTGACTGAATCAAAACTTTCGGACACGTTGTCTGCATTAAAAAAAAACACATCCAATAAACAATAGGCTGTAGTCGTCTACAGTCTGGTAACTATTTACAAAAAACGATGAGGGTGAGTGTGTTATGCACTGCAAAATGTGTAGTTACCTCCACCAAGAAGGCGTTTTCTGGTTGCGTTTGTGCGTGTATGCATTTGCGTATGTTTGTGTTTCAACAGCATGGGGCAGGGCAGGGAGCAGTTACGTGATGGACTGTCTTGAGATTTGCTTTGGGGGCAGGTCTTGATGAGACGTCAAAATGATTAGATTTTGGGACCCCTTTGGTTTCTTAAATTACTGCAGCGATTTTGAAACGTCGTGTTCTGGACATGCAATGGTCGCAACTTTTGAGATCTATATAGATCTTGGAACAGAGTGTACCTGGACTTTTTAACTGCAGGAGCCGTTTTTTTCACACTTTGAAAGTGAATAACTAAAGAAAAGGTTTGACGAATTGTCATATTCTGTGATAGGTACGAGGGGCGTGCAATAAGTAATGGTCCTGACCCACTTCCAGTTGTCTGATCTAAATGAAATTTTGTATGTGTAATAATTCATATCTCTATGGGTTATGTTGCAAAAGACAGCTCTGAACTAATTGTGGTTTCTGATTTACTGGTGTTTGAACTTAGTCAGGTGCGAAATGGACCAGGTGTGAAATGGAACCAGTTGAGTGTCGCGCAGTGATCCGGTTTTTGTATTTGAAAGGACGCACACCAAAGAAGACTTTTGATGAAATAAATGAAACTTATGGTGATGATGCCCCATCATATGACCTTGTAAAACGCTGGCATCCTGAATTCAAACGTGGCTGGAAGTCTGTGGAAACAGCTCCCAGACCTGGTCGTCCCTCTTGTGCCATTGATGAGGCATCAGTTGGAGGACCAACCTGGGGTGTCCTACAAAATCGGTGTCCAGAGCTGCATCAAACGATGGGAGAAATGCATAACTCTGGGTGATTCCTATGAAGAGAAAGACTAATAACTGTGCCAAGTTTCATTAATCTCCTGCTATGGGAAATGGGTCAGGACCATTACTAATTGCACGCCCCTCGTAGATAAAGCTATGTCTGTTATGTGATATGTAACATACTAGTAGAGAAACATACTAGTAGTTCTATATAAATTATACAAATGAAGCCCTAACCTATGATTCTATAGATTCAAATGACGTAATTTATACTGTGTGGCATTTGGATGAAGGTAAGCATCGTTGAATACAAATCATGTAAATGAAGGGCACATTTGCATAACCATAAATGTATAACTTTGACAATTAAGATGAGACTGCAACACTTTGGACAACTTCTTTGGACAATTACTTGAGTGGAGAATATGATCAATTGATATCAATTAATACAGTCGTAATCAAAATCACCTTGCGGAGCTATGGGGTTGTGAGAAATTTCATTACATATTAATCATTTTAGGTCCTGCGCAAATACTTTCATGTACTTTATCTTATTAAACTGGGAAACATACTTTTTTGCTAAACTTTTACTACATTTTTAGTTCGGAAACTTTTCTACGTTCAACTGCAATAAGATGGTATGTTTAATTAATTTTCTCGGTCTATTTGCCATCTAAATTGACACAGTAGGTTTCTTTACGTAATAGGCTAAGTGTAATTTCTTCACGGAGAATATAATTCATCACTATCATTTGCTAACGTAAAACAAGTTTTGAACGATGGGGAAATCCCGGCGTAATTGTGAACAGATTTCCCGCCGGGCGGAAACACGTGGCGCAATTTGATTGGTCCAGACATTATTACCCGACAGACAACAGAAAACAAGAGACAAACTTGCTACTCTTCTAGGCACGGTCAGATCATGCGGTTGTATTGTTTTGGCCTCCGTGATCAATTTTCAATGTCACGAATACGTGTAAGATCAAGGTGTACTGTTTTAGTGTTTAATAGATATTAGATATCCCTGAGGATTTACTGCGTGCACAAGTGGATTAGCGTGTACTATTTGCTACAAAACTGTACTTCTTATGTTTACATTGTGATCAAGTTCACGTTTATGCGTTTGTTACGTAATTAAACAGCTGTGTTCCGCCAAACATGATACCTCTTTCATGTCGTATTTTGCGTCCTACTATTCAGCTAGGATTCCACAAAGTGTATAAATTCTTCCCATGTCGTATTTCGTGTCTTATCATTAAGCTGGGATTCCACAAATTTTGCTGCAATGGAAGGCAAAATCATAGCTGTTTTTCCACTGGTTATGGAAAAGTACTCTAGAGTGGCATTTTGTTCTTCCAAAATACATAACGAATTCTTACTCTTCGTAGCAGGCACATTCCTTCCTACCCTTCGCCGTTTTGCCGGTGGCCCATCTGTAAAAATATAGTCGATTTGATGATTTGGTCATCTTATGCAATTTTTGCTTTACATGGCAAAGTATATTGCATGAATTTTCGCAGTCTTTATTCCATTTAAAACATTAACCACAATGTATTTCTTTACGGAAAAAAAACGGAACTAGTCCACTTTCTTTAAGGGAAAATACCCATTTAAAGCCAATATGTCATACCGGTTAGCTAAATAATGTCATAATACCTGTCCCCCTTGGCTATAGGAATGTACTATCGACGGTATTTTGTTCATAAAAATGCCATTATATTCTTCTTACCGTTCTTACTCCACGTAACCGACACCTTCCTTCCAGCTTTTCGCCGATTTACTGGAGGCTCATCTAATAGAAAATTGATTGATTTGATGGTATAGTCATCCATGTGCAAGTATTGTTTCAAGGTATCTAGTATGTTCACCAGATAAACACAGGAAGTGTAGGGTGACAGACGGAATTTTAGGCATAAAATACATTCAACAAAACACGTATTTTATATGTTGTCTCAAGCATATCACTTGCTAAAGTTTTCATTCTGTTACTTTAGCTTACCCTATATTATCCAGTATATACACTTCACATCGACGCATAACAAGTAAGGCAGGGATTCATTTGCATACGTACATACCGCAGCAGGGTATTTAATAATCTAATCAGATTTTTTTCTGAAGTATACGTCCTTCAACTCTGTCATTGACATTTCATTTTGTCTTCTGGCTAAGATTAAACATATCAGCAATACAAACCTGGTTGGGAATTGTGAAGTTCGAAAATCACTGGGTAGAGGCTTTCATCTGGATTCTGTATGGGTGTACCCCTTCTGTCCGTTCTGGTGAACTGAATTAGTCCCTCGTACACTTTTTTTCTTCGAACGCCGGGCTTTTTCATCACCTTAATTTCGCACCTACCAAACAAGATGATAAGAAAACTTTAAAAATATATAGCTTGTACAATAGAGAGCCACACCAAGACATTTATTACTATCAGTTGATGATCTTTTCTCCTTATATGTCTCTATCTTGTGCAGCCGGCTTATGTATATGCAATGTATAGTTGGTATAATGGTCAGTGAGTTATGAATAGAGTCGTTGTAGCAGTAGTATTATAATGGTACTTCTTGCAAGAAGTAACGATTTTGTAATGTTAAGAGTTATTTTTAAACATTTGTAATGCAGCATGTACCTGTTATGCCCACTGTCACGGCTGGGATGGACAAAGAAGATACCGAAGTCAGGAATGTAGCCAGGTTTTGGTACCACCTCTTTGTCTTCTGAAAACTCCAGGAAAATCTTTTCTCCTTTTTTCATTCGGACTGGAATCATACGCCTTTCCTTCTGCCCAGATCCTTCTGAGTTGAAGGGATCATCCTGATCATGCAGTCTTGGTATGCAGAGTAGCTCTACGCGACTGTCGTCAACTGTTGTTATCACAGGATCGATTATTATGTAGGCCGATTCAGAAGCCGAGTTCCACAATGGAAATGATGATTTCAATGCGTCGACAATGGCCGCGGCCCCTGACAGGCGTGGCCTAAATGTCAGCAGGCTGAAAAAAAAGATACTGATTGAAAATCTATAAATACCACACTTCCCCACTCTGCGTGTGTAGTTTTAACTGTTATGTACTGGAGCACATATGTGATTAGTGTTGTCGGTTACGCATGGGCAAACAGTAATAATCAATTCTAAAAACTGTACTGAGAATTTACCATCAATTTAAATGATATGAGTGCACTTAGAAAATAAAAAGAGTCAATGAGCATAAGGCAGTGCCATGTATTCTTAAACTGTACTAAACGTTAACTGCCATGTAATTGTATTTACCTTCAACTGGAATGATATGCGTGCACTTAGAAAATAAAAAAGAGTCAATGAGCATACGACAGTCCCTACCGTGAAAAATGTGATACTTCAATCACAACTCCATCTGGCGTTTCTTCAATTTCAGTTTCAAGAAAGGACCAGTTATTCTTGTCACAGACTAGCACAGCTGTCCCTAAACCACCGTCGGCGTGCCAACACCAAGGAAGCGTGATTTTTACAGGCTTCAGGAACTCGCTCTTAGTGACCATCAAGAGAGGTGTAACTGCTGCAAAGTTAGCTGCGGCGGGGTGGTCGTTCGGCATGCGATCAATCTGGATAGGAAATAACGGCGACAGTTGATTGACAGGCAGTATCCTGTTATGATAACAGGATACTGCCTGTCAATCAACTGTCGTCGTTATTTCCTATCCAGATTCAAAAGGACGGGCAAGTTGGGGCTCATTTCACTACACTTTTTGATATATCTGAATATCTACCTTGTAATCATAAATCTCTCATAACAATCAGTATTTATACCTAAACTGTCCTTTATCAATGATCAATACGTTTACTTGCGTTTTGGCACATATTTCTTTTAAATAAACAAATAAGCAATATAAGCAAAGCAATACTGTTCTCTGATAAGCACTGAATTAGGGATACTTTTTCAGCCAATTGTAGATATTTCCACAGCTGCAAATCTATACACTTATTATTTTTATAGACCTGGGAATACTGCTGCAAAGCTAGATATCGAAACAGTCAGAAGAATCAGACTTACCTCGACTGAGACGAAAGTGTCCTCTGCCACGGACCCAGGTGGAAACACAATTGTTACATCCTCCTCTTCCAGTGTGCTCCCAGCTGTCAGAACTTTGTGTGTGGGGAGGGCTGCAGCATATTTTTGCTGGCCTGTGTTGAAGTAGTATTAAGCGAAAATATTTCAGAAACTTAAGTAAGACCTATTACTGCATTAGATACGCACGGTTTAGCATTTATGTAATAATACGACGCCATATAAATCATGGTAAAGATTTATGACCTGCCATACATTTATGTGTGCTTCTTGCTTTGATATTATTGCCTCTTTTGTAAACCAACAGTAATATTGCGTATTATCATATAGCCAGGTGCCGTGGACCAATCAGAAGGCTCCATTTCTGCCATATGCCAGGTGATTATGAGCCCATTACCACCTGCACCAACAAAACGGGCATATGTCTCGTTCACAGAGTACTGTACATGCATGGTTATTTTGTGAGTAGAATAGTTTACAGCACTGGGAACGAGAGTCACACATCCCGCGAATGAAAAAAAAAAATGGCGGCAGTTCGGACGCGTTTGTAGTACATAGAGATAGATCGCAAACCGTGCTGTATACGAAAGGTGCAGGAAGTGATGGTGATATTTTATCGCCCAGCCACATAAAAAGAAGTCAGGTAAGAAGTTTCGAAAGGTAGGGAGAGCAAGAATCCACCCCGGCCAGCAAGAAAAAGGGCCGGACGAGCAAACTGGATCTCGTCTATGGGCTAACGTTACAATGTATGTAATGTAATGTGGTCTCTGGAGTCGTCACGTCTAGATATATGACAATGTCTATATGATAATAACGTTAATAACCACCTCATAAACGACCTCGTCTGCTACGCGGACTCGGTTGCTTCATTCGGTGGTTATAGGAACCGCCATAAACTATGGCACCGTATACACCTCAGGGCGGGACATTAACCCTATATCCATTGCACACAAATATGAGAGAAGGTAGAAACAACAAACCTTCTAAGATGTCAGCAACGTCCTTTCTGTCGATATACTTCAGAGCGGTCTTCAGACGTTTCAGTGTAGCAGCTTTGCCCTTCTTGTCTCTCCACTTATTAAGAACCTCCAAGCACCTACGACGATGGTCTCTGTGCTGATCTCGGATTTCATCAGTCTCATTGTGGTCAAACCCCAGCTTTCGAGCCAGACCGTCCCAGCCTCTGCCGATGTTTTTACTGACTAAATCAAAATGGCTGGACACATCTTCTGAGTAAAAGAGGAAAGCGATACATACAATAAACGGCTAGGTACTTTCATGATATGAACAAAACGTAAAACCCAGGTTTACATGGCATTTTAGAAAGTGCTTGGTACAAACCACATACTGCAGTTTCAGACTGTCAAAACCTGAAGACAAATGTACATTTGTAAAGTAAAAGAATGCAAAATTTATGATAAAAAAGACAAAGTAACACTATACAGAGAAGAAATTGAGACATATTTCGAAGCTATCCAAAGAAGATCCAAAATCAATCTGGAGAGAGAATTACCGCTTACCGCTTACCGGTCCCTTGACCGGGGGTGGTCGTGGGGGAGAGAGACTAATAAGTTACAAATCTTAGAAAACGGAAACTACGTGGACACAGGCGAACATATATCAACAGAGGAATATGTAATCATTTTAAGCAATTGATATTACAAATTCCTACACATACCTACTAGACAGAAAACCATGTAACATTTCTCCTGCAACCTGGGAAACGCAGGCTGAGGACAGAGCTGCACACAGCCGTGCACAACGGCGTCTTGGACGCCGACAGGAGAAGGGGAGAGGTCGCAGAAGAGAAGCGGAAAAGAAGGAAGAATGTAGCCGCAAACACACTCTCAACTGGACGGCACACATGTACTGAGTGCAACAGAGTTTGCAGATCGCAGAGTGGGCTCCTGAGCCACATCAGAAGCCACAACAGAAGACAACCTTCCGGAGGCGCACAGATGGTCTCCTGAGACTGGACTGCCAAAGAAAGAAAGAAAACATACCTTTGCCAAATAAACCAGGTTTGTTATGTAGAATGATGTCTGTAGACATAAATGTTGTACTCATTACATTTATTTTATATGCCTGGAGTTGGTACATAACATTTCGCCATTGCTTATACATGTACAAAGCTCCCTATTTACATAATAATATTGAATTGTATCAAGCATCACTTAAGCTATCAGCATACCAAAAATCATGATGATCCTTTCATCCCTTCTTGACTTATTCTCTCTCAAAGTAGGAAACTAAACCGGCTCCTGCAGTTCAAGAAAAGACGTTAGCGGACCCAAACATACACCTCTTACTCTCTGCCATCTTTCTCAGTTACATATGTGACAAATTTGAAAGTGCTATCACGGAATGCAGAGGATTTATCAACTTTCCTCATTGATTATGCAAATTAGCTGTTAAATTGTACATTTTATCGCGCCACTAAATAGCTAAATGTTAAACGTTTTTCGGGCTTCCTTTAAATTAAAATCACTGTTATCAACAAATTGCAATCAACAAATTTCAATCAATCCATTCAACTCGCATTTGAACTCTTCAACAGTTGCATCAATCCGATTCTGCTGTGCTGTGGTTTCAAATAGAAGGAACAAATACAAGGCACAAGGATGACATGCATCTACGCATCAAAAATAGATAACATACAGATATTTAATATAAGTGTCAATATTTTAAGAGCGAATGTCTGTAAGGGTCAAACAATGGTGGCAGGGGTCAAAAAATAGATTTGGCTCATATTTTGCACAGTGACAGTACTTGGTACACAACCCCTGAAAATAGCTTTCTTTCTGCTCAGAACCTCTTGTTGCCATGGCAACAGGCCAAAGATGTTTATGGGCCATTTTTCCAGATTTTGGCAGGAAAAAACATGAAAATTGACCAATTTTAGGGCACTAATACTGATCAATGCTTTAACTTATCAACAAAAGCAGAATGTGATGATTAGAGTCATGCCTAAACTTGCATTAAATAGCAGTAAAGTCAATCTTCTGTAAAATCTATGGTTATGGGCAACCTGAATACAATACACTGTTTTCACGTTGTGAAAAAACTGAAATTTTGCCCAACTTTGAAGCACTGAAATTCCGTAAGTGTAAAGATTTTTCGCTTGCAATTCACACCAAATATTAACCCACTAAAGAGCTATTAGACAAATGCTTGCAAAGTTTGGGTTCTTCTTTTGTTGCTACGCAATCGTCCTTTAAAGTGGGTCAATTTTCATGACTTCGATAATATGTCATTATATGCCATCTTTGCACAGTCATCACTTCCAAACCAAACTTGTCCTGTTATTGAAATTTATATGGAAAATACACCAATATATTGTCTATGAAATGCATGCTTGCAAACGTTAAGTTCTTTTTTTGTTTGCTCGCAATTGTCCTTTAAAGTAGTTTTGATGATTTTGACAAAATGCCATTTTGTGCTATTTTCTAACTATTGTACGCTCCAAACCACATGTGTTCTGTAATTGGAATTTACTTGGAAGGTAAACCAATATACTGTCTATGAAATGCATACTTGTATAAACTAAATTCTTGTTTTCTTGCTACGCAATTGTCCTTTAAAGTGGGTCAATTTTCATGATTTTGATGATATGTCATTTAGTAACATCTTTTCCACACTCATAACTTCCAAACCAAACTTGTTCTGTAATTGAAATTTACTTGGAATATAAACCAATATATTGTTTATCAAAGGCACGCCTTTAAAGTCTGGGTTCTTGTTTTGTTGGTACACAATTGTCCTTTAATATAGGTCAATTTTCATGATTGTGCTAATATGTACTTTTGTGCAATCCTTGCACAATCATAACTTCCGAACCAAACTTGTTCTGTAATTGAAATTTACAAGGAATATTAACCTATATATTGTCCATCAAACGCATATTTGCACATTTCAGGTTCTTGTATTCTAGCAGAGTATATACATATCTGAAGTAGGTTGTATTTAACACTTCTCCACAAATCTCGTTACTCTCGTTACTCTCGAAAACAGTTACTGTAATACACATGTCACCGTCTATGTTTTTATAGAGACAATATAACAATGCGCAAACACACTATGACCATAAAGAAAAGAAAAACATTTGTAGGGATCCTACACAAAGTCATACTCGTCTTCAATTTCACTGATCACCCTTTCCTTCAAGGATGATCCAGTGGCATAAACACACGTCTTACTGATACCGTTAGGCTTTTACGTATGCCGCGGGATTAGCCCTGCATGGGAGGGTGTGTCGGATGTATCCACTTAGAACTTTCAAACATTCTGATAGCTCTGCAGCTAGATACGCACGCTACGTATACTTGTGTATGACTACAGTCTACAGTCTTATGTTTGCGTCCCATAGTATTGACCCTTTAAAGACTTAACCTGTTTCCACATTTGAACAAATATCCCCAATCTTAGTGTGTCTTTCTATATACAGTAGCTTACATATAAGACAAACATACATGTTGGTCAACTACTGCAATGTCTGTGGACCATACTCATTTTGAGCAAGGGCAGGAACTTGGGTACTCTTAAGGTTTTTCCACAAATGCTGACTGCACCATGTGTCAAAACTGTTGTCAAAAACAATTTTTTGGATAAATGCGGAGTACGACCTACTTATTCGGACATGTACGTACTCTGCTAGAATACAAGAACCCCAACTGTGCATAATCATGCATTTGGAAGACAACATATTGGTTTATAATAATTCAAGTAACTTTCAATTACAGAACAAGTCATGGTTCGGAAGTTATGATTGTGCAAATTACATATGATTGTGCAAATTACATATTAGCACAATCATGAAAATTGACCTATATTAAAGAACAATTGTGTACCAACAAAACAAGAACCCAGACTTTACAAGCGTGCCTTTGATAAACAATATATTGGTTTATATTCCAAGTAAATTTCAATTACAGAACAAGTTTGTTTTGGAAGTTATGATTGTGCAAAGATGTTACTAAATGACATATCTTCAAAAATCATGAAAATTGACCCACTTTAAAGGACAATTGCGTAGCAAGAAAACAAGAATTTAGTCTATACAGTCAAGTATGCATTTCATAGACAGTATATTGGTTTATATTTGAAGTAAATTCCAATTACAGAACACATGTGGTTTGGAGCGTACAATAGTTAGAAAATAGTACAAAATAACATTTTGTCAAAATCATCAAAATTGACCTACTTTAAAGGACAATTGCGAGCAAACAAAACAAGAACTTAACGTTTGCAAGCATGCATTTCATAGACAATATATTGGTTTATTTTCCATATAAATTTCAATAACAGGACAAGTTTGGTTTGGAAGTGATGACTGTGCAAAGATGGCATATAATGACATATTATCGAAGTCATGAAAATTGACCCACTTTAAAGGACGATTGCGTAGCAACAAAAGAAGAACCCAAACTTTGCAAGCATTTGTCTAATAGCTCTTTAGTGGGTTAATATTTGGTGTGAATTGCAAGCGAAAAATCTTTACACTTACGGAATTTCAGTGCTTCAAAGTTGGGCAAAATTTCAGTTTTTTCACAACGTGAAAACAGTGTGTTGTATTCAGGTTGCCCATAACCATAGATTTTACAGAAGATTGACTTTACTGCTATTTAATGCAAGTTTAGGCATGACTCTAATCATCACATTCTGCGTTTGTTGATAAGTTAAAGCATTGATCAGTATTAGTGCCCAAAAGTTGGTCAATTTTCATGTTTTTACATGCCAAAATCTGGAAAAATGGCCCATAAACATCTTTGGCCTGTTGCCATGGCAACAAGAGGTTCTGAGCAGAAAGAAAGCTATTTTCAGGGGATGTGTACCAAGTACTATCACTGTGCAAAATATGAGCCAAATCTATTTTTTGACCCCTGCCACCATTGTTTGACCCTTACAGACATTCGCTCTTAAAAGCCGTGCTTTAAAGGAGATGTGTCTTGTTTATCTTTTTTTAAACAGAAAGTGATATTACAAACTTGTTGCATTCGAATCTCAAGCAGAGAGATGACACAGAGAAAGAACAAACCTTCTAAGATGTCAGCAATGTTCTTTCCGCCGATGTACGTTAGAGCGGTCTTCAGACGTTTCAGTGTAGCATCTTTGCCCTTCTTGTCTTTCCACCTATTAAGAACCTCCAAGCACCTACGACGATGGTCTCTGTGCTGATCTCGGATTTCATCAGTCTCATTGTGGTTAAACCCCAGCTTTCGAGCCAGGTCGCTCCATGTACTACCGACTTTTCTGCTGACTAAATCGAAGTTGTGGGACACGTCGTCTGCATAAGGAAGAAATTAATACATACATGGCTATGGGAGCATTTTTCAGGTCCCTCCCCTATAAGATCCTAAACTATTTATCACGTGACCATAAAAGTCTTAAAGGATATACATGCAAAATGATTTTATTGATTTTAATGTCAGCAAACAGTAATTGACTCCAATGCTCTGTCGGTAATCAAGCGATTTTGAGAAACTCTCGGCGATTCTTAGGAATCGGTCGATGTTCACATGCAACAGAAAACTGCTCCCAAGTTGAACAGCGATGGTAATTAAAATTGGGCAGTCTCGCAGAGTTACAGAAAAGACTAGGCGTCGCCTCTGAGGCGTCGCCAAAAAAATCTTCAGTTGTGACAATTAGCTCCCCGTCGATCCCCGCGGTACCCCGATATCCTCCCTTACAGCAGCAGAAAGTTGCCCCTACAACCGACCGCCATGTTTGTCTCAGGAAAACATGTACACGTTTCTCAGTGCGCTATGTCAAGCATGAAGACAGTAAATGACTCATGAATGCGGCTTTGACTTGCACATTGAGCAGGATATGAGTGTCCCTGCGATTTGTGAAAAGACCTGCAGTATCTTTAACTGCGGAAATAAGACCAAAAAGCTTTTGTATTTTTATAACTCATGCTTGTTGTTGGTGTTGTTATCTAAGTACACAGGCGATAAAAGAATTTTCCATTCAGGAATTTGAGCAATTTTCTGGGTTGAACAGCGAAGGCATTTTCATGGTTGTTTGGAGCAATGAGACGTGGCGATGTTTTGTTCACCAAGCAAAATATGCCGTGCAGTTATACAATATTTTAAGAAATTATGTGGCTTTAGTATAATGGTACGTTGGGTTAAAGAACCAGGCAAGCAGAGTAGCTATATAATGCTTCTATATAGCATTGCCTCGCACACATAGAATGACAACATTTACAACCATCCCTGAACAGAGACGGTGGGCGCCATAGACTTTCTGCAACCTATAATCCACTGCTTACTGAGTCACGTGTGCTATCTGCATAAAGTGACGTCACCACAGCAGTGGATTGTTCATTCCTTGACAAAGACTGATGCTGTGCAGTCGAAAATTTGGGTGAGTCCAATTTTGGTGTTGGAAATTACAGTTCAACTATTTCAAGAATGACTTCTACCAACACAGATGAACTTTCAAGTTAACATTTATCTTAACGTGATATGGGACAAAATGTGCAAAACTTTGATCCTCGGAGGAGAGCTGCTTGTTGCCTCTTATTATAATAAGGAACATGGACTTTTAAGCCTAACTTCGTTGAGTTTAACCTTTCATATCATATTACAAATAGCGCTGCAAGCAACAAATCAATACATTGCATGAGATAAAAACACAAATTTACACCACTTTACCCTAATGTCAACAAATACCGTCCGCCTAATTAAAGATCAACACCACAGCACGTCCAGGACTAATGATATGTAAAGCAAATGCTGCTAAAGTACCAAGGTCAACAACCAGCAGGAGGCACAGAATATACATTCACCGTCGGCGATTTTGAAGTTTGAATTTATCTTACATTTGAAAGTAGCTAAGTTCTACCCACCTGTTGGCGATTTTCCTTCACTACGAAGAGAAGGCCGTCGTGTCCTTGATCGACTTGCGGGTTTCCTTGAAATCTTGTCAGGTAAGGCGGACGTGCCGGCAGGCTGATTCCATCCTCTTTCACCTGAATTAACAATCACGTGCTTTTGTTTAATTTTTCATAGCTCAAGTATCTACAGACAAAGTGTGTGATGTGCCACTCTAGACTACACCATATTTATTATTTTGGAGAAATAAAATGACAACTATACAATTGGTATGTGAATTGCACCAGATGGTCACATGAACATAATTTGCGTAATCATTTAGTAAATGTCTATAGACTAAAAAAAATACTAAAAGTGCAGCGATTTTTTTTATTAATGGTCTTCTTACATACGATAAAAAAAATTAAAGATCAGATTTGAGAGACAATATACCTGAATTATAAATTGTATCACCTTTATTTCATATTCTATGTCCGCGCATTAAGATTAACTAAATCTGTGAAAATAGATTTTCTATACTCACTCGTGGCTGATTTTACGCTGTGTCGCGACCTTAATCGCTTTGCCTTTGGCTTCAAGTCTTTGTCAGTTGTAGATTCAGATATGCCCACTGACTGCCCCCGAAACTTTGAACCTGAACAAACAGTTAAGAAGTACTTTTTAAACTGAAGTTACTACAAACATGTTCATGTATGTGTTATACTTACGATCCTTGAATTGAAAAATAACTGTTACTTAACGGCATATTCATCTCTAGAGGAGAACATCATTTACTGATGTATATACCAAATGTGTAAAAAGTCAATTGATTAAAAAAAGTGTAAAAATATATTCTCCTTATTTTATCATTTATTTACATCTTTGTCTATGCTAAACACATATCAAATATCATTCATTGAAATACATCGTTCCTTTGTTCTGTAATCTCCTTGGAAGATTTTGACAAAAATCCCCCTGCGGCTCCAGACCAAGCGACAAAAATATGTTGTACTGTGGAAGCGTCGCTCGTAAAACCTTTAAAACTACGAGAAATTTTACTATCAAACTTAATTTAGTTTACAAGTTTACAAGCTCCTCAAATGCAGGACGTATCCCATGGTCAAGATTTTCTCCGGCCCTCCCCAGTGACGGCTTACGCCTCCGGCGCTCACAACGACATGGTGAAAATGTATGTGGACGTGGGTGTCTTGCTAATAGAATTGCCCTTAAACTTAGTTTACTCTGGCAGCGAAATTTGCCCCTTAAAATACAGCGTTTAACCCTCATCCGACCGATACATTTTTACGACGAATCTGACCGTATGGGGTTATTTTTGACCCCATTTTGTTTTGCTCATAGATATATTTCTGCAGGTTCGTTTTGTCATTACTATGTATCTACTGTTTCACTAATCTATCAAAAATATCTTGACAAGTTTTGGTGTCCTTTATTATCACTCATTATCATGATTTATGCAGAAAATAAGGAAAAACCACCTTTTGCTCTAAAAATCCAGCATACTCCACATACTTTAACAATGTTTTGTCTTATCAATTTCTAAGCAATAATGTTGATGCTACAATACTACCGATAGCATAATCATGTTTTTTGACAAGAAAAGGTAGAATACTTCTGAAAAGTAACGAATTTAATACGTAATTATGCACCATAGTCTGCCAACTAATCATATACAGACAGGAACTCTTGTCTGTTTTCTCTGTAAAGATATTTCTTGTAGGTTCCTTCTGCATATCCCGTCTATATATTGTTTCTTAATTAATTAGATACATTTTCACTTTCATTAGCATAGGTAATTATATTTCAGCCACACATAGTATGGTGAAATATATTGTATTCGTAATGTTTCTTTCTTCTTTCTTTCCTTCTCCTGTCAAATTTTCAAAGTGAATCATCTCCGGCGTTCCTGGACCGAATGATCTGAAATTTGGCACAATGGTAGAGTGGACTAATACCCTCGGGCTTTTTTTTCCAATTTTTTTCATATCTGTCTCTTAAGAGGTTTTATTAAGGTTTTTTGGTCAATTTTAGACCAAAACTGCATATTTTGGCCCCTGTAGCTTGTTATTACAACCAAATGAGCTGAAATTCGACACAGATGTGCCTTGATAATCCCCTCATGTAAACTCAATAACACTTTGGTGTACAGTGCAACAAAATGCTTATTTTTGCGATTTTTTGGTCATTTTTTTACCAAAAAAGGACACTTTTGACTCCTGTACCTTGGTATTACAACCGAATGACCTGAAATTTAACACAGATGTGCCTTGGTAATGCCCCCATATAATTTCAATAACACTTTTGGTGTACAGTACAACAAAATGCTTATTTTTGCGATTTTTTTCCCAATTTTTGACCAAAAAATGACACTTTTGGCTCCTGTACCTTGGTATTACAACCGAATGAGCTGAAATTTGACACAGATGTGCCTTGATAATCCCTCCATATAGATTCAATAACACTTTTGGTGTACAGTACAACAAAATGCTTATTTTTGCGATTTTTTGGCCATTTTCTTTTCCAAAAAAATGACACTTTTGGCTCCTGTACCCTGGTTTTAAAACCAAATGATCTGAAATTAGGTATAGGAGTGCCATACACATGGAGTCATCAACACTTTGAACATACAGTACAACAAAATGCTTAATTTTGCGACTATTTGGCCATTTTATGACCAAAAACGTACACCTTTGGCTCCTGTACCCTGGTTTTAAAACCAAATGACCTAAATTTTGGTCAAAAGGGTGCACTAGATACTCATTCAAATGACACATGTATAATTTTGGCATAAACCTCTTCAAAATGATATATTTGGGGATTTTTTGTCATTCTCCAATTTACGGGACTTGTTTTGGCCATTCTCGGCGTTCAGTGCGTTCCATATATTGCAAACAAAGCAATAACTCCCGCCCTGGGCGACAGGTGGCAGGTGTCGGTCTGCTAATTAATTGAATCGCGCCGCCAGCCAATCAGCGAAGAGGAAGGAACACTTCGTCGCCAATTGGTATTAAAACAACTAATGACTCAACACTTGCCAAACAAAGCGCGAATTTCCAAAACTGAAGCTGATTGGCTAACATTGTCACGTGTGTATGTAGACGCAACCATACATATTTGGGAGGATTTTGAAATTTATTTATTTATTTAAAGGTACTGCAAAGAATATAGGAAGATAATACGTGCATTATTTTTTTTATATGTTAGCAATGCGTAGCATGATGAAATATATTGTGTTCGTAATGTATCTTCTTTCTCCTGTCAAATTTTCAAAGTGATGTGTCACCCTGTGCCCGGTTTAAAATTGTAGTTTGCGAGGATTTGGAGTTCAGACAGGGTCATTTGAGCAGTAGCGGACGGTAAGCGTGCATTGAACGTTAGAATACAAGTCTTTGTCATTGAATTTACCAACACTCCGCATGGCAATTGAATATGAATCATTTTCGGCAGATTTGACTTTGGAAGGGTTAGTTGAGACAATCGAGAAAATGTTATTTGGCGGAAAACGCGGGGAAATTGGCCAGTTTGCGTTTAGTTTTGATACGGAAGTTTGACAGTGGTGAGAATAACTTACTAATAAAATTTTCCATTTTTGCGCAGGGGTGACTTGGAACAGTCCAATGTTGCGTGGGAATGGGTATGGCTGAAATATGCTGTATTTGCACCCAAGCAAATGTCGGCCTTTCTAGTTAGAGCTTATTATCATAATTTATGCAGAATGTCAAAAAACGAGTTTTACACTAAAATAGTATATTTATTTCAAAATATTCTGTGTTTTACACATTTAAGCAACTATAACTTGTTGCTGTAATAGCAATGATGGGGAATGCCAGTTATTTTATTGAAATTTCTTTATATTTACGTAATTGATGATTCATAATTGGCTGGGGTTATTTTTTACCCCAACGAACCGGACACAAACTTTCAAGTATAACTTATACAATAATGGGCAAAAAATGGGTGAAAAATTGGTAGATGTTTACACGATACAAGACATGTATACAAATGAATTCATGGACGGAATTCATTCTCTGATTAAAAATGTTGATATGACAGATATAAATATACGCCTGGGGTAAAAAAAATGACCCCATACTGTCGGATGAGGGTTAAGAGGGTCAAGATTTTCCTTGACCCCCCAGGATTGTCGAAATTATTTTCAGCAAAAGTGCGCTCCACCCTCCCATGCGAAATTTGCTGCCACCGCCGATTTGTCTTCCTAACACCTACCCACACACCAAATATAATCGTAATCCATTAAGAGGTTCTTGAGTTACAATGTCTACCAAAATCCGGAAACACAAACAGGCACATCCATTTTTTATGAAGATGATAAAGTTACTAAGGCAAACAAATATCCAGAAACACATTCTGTCTCCTGTCTTAGACAGATCTGCGCCAATCGCAATGTAAACACCACGGAGCTCAGGAGCAGATTGGGACTTTTCAAATTTTTAGTTTAGGTAATTATTTGGTCAGCGATTACATGTTTGTAATTACATGTTAATGATTAAATGCCTTTTGACTGGAGTCACTCACCTGATGGCGACTTCCTTTTCCTCCCATTTCGTGTAACGTCAAGACACTCGATTCCAGTATCGTAATCAGCAGCTATAACCACAAAAAAATATCAGTGAGCCATCATGGAATTAGACACAAAATAATCAAAATATATCATCTATTCCAAAGAATAAGACGACTATGAACTAACCTTGCTTTTCCAACGAAGCTGTTTTGTCGACCTCCTTTGCCAAATCCTTTCTACCGATATGCAATAAAGCATCCGATAAGTGTGAAAGGTCGCCTTTTTCTAGTTTCCCCAAACGCTGTAGCTTTCGACAAATCTCGTCAGCTTCATATCTGATGATTCGACCAAGTGGTAGTAAACATTTTGTGATGGCTACATATCTCCGGAAGTCTTCTAGCTCAGTGTTGTCAAGACTGCTTGAAATTTTCAGGTAGAGATGACGCCTTTGGGAACTAGCCGCCATTTTTTTCAGTTAGAGTGGCGCACCTTTAACGACAGATGTGTACCCGAGCCGATCTTGCTATTGAACTATTGAAAAGGGGGTGACCACTCTTTACAGGTGCTTAACAAAGCAGTGAATATGTCCATGGCTTTAGATATTACTTGCCCGGTAAGGGAATTATATATCTTTGAGATAGAAGACTTTTGAACATTAAGTCCACGTTCGTTTTTAGAAAAAAAAACTCTGGACGATATGCCACACATTGGTATGGTCCATTACGTGGCAAATGGCGGTGATGTTGTTCTTCGTTATAGCCGCCAGCGTTTGGTGAATAGATGTTATGGTCACTATCAATTGCTACTCTTTTCTTTGTTTCCCAGCAGGTAGCGCTACGTAAAAGGCTTTTCAACTTTAAACAAAGCCAACTGCCCACATGCAAGTAAAGTACATTTGGACCTTTACACTACAACACGACCGTGCCGATATGTAAATAGGGGTGCAAAATCTTCTATAGTCTCTTTGTACGACGAAAACTATATATGAACAAGCAAAAACATATAGAAAAACACCAAACTATTTTCACTGGGTCATTATACTATCCGATTCTTACTGCAGCTGCCGAGTACAGGTGACCAAAACATACCACATAATGACCAGGAACCCCTTTTCAATGGAAGAGAACTTTGGATGTGGGGATTTCCACCCGTAACGAAGTCCGGCCGCCATTTTGTCTGACAAAATGGCGGACACTTCTCTTTTTGATTTTGTACCACTGGGGATTTCGTAAAACGTTTAAGGCAAAGTATCGGCCTTTGCAAACATTTGGCACAGTAACTGAGCGACTTGTGGTCAGCGACAAACATCCATGGTTTTGACCAGCACCAGTGGTTAGCTGTAAGGCTATAGCACAGGCGGAAGTAGGGGACAGTACGACCGTTCACCGTTAGAGAGGAAGATGAAAGAAATTACAGAGGTCGACATCGGAGGAAAGCGAGGAAGAGGTGAGAATACACTTTGTGATAAACCACAGACAAAGTTACCAGTTAAACCCCGCTTACACCAGCTTCTGTAGCCGGGCGTAACAACTGCCGTGGGGAATAGTTTCTGAGCAACCAATCCTATTGACCTTTCCTGAAAGTCATCTGTAAAGTTCACTCTTACCTCCGCCGAGACGTTAATGGCTTCGGTGCCGTTTATTTTAAGGTGCATTTGTGTGGGTTTTTTTGCATTACTCTAAAATTTAATGTATAGATTGGTAAGATATTTTTCAATGTGGGTAGGTTTCGACAAACCGAAGGATCTGATCAATTTTATGGACATTTTTGCCGAGGCAGCGGTGCATAAAGACAGATAAATGCGTGTGTCCTGGCCTGCCAGATGCTGTTATAAAGAATAAAGTGTGAAAGGTCGCCATGTCCCCCCCCCCCCCCCCCCCCCCCCAAAAAAGTAGTTTTCAACAAATTTCATTGCCGATTCTACCAGGCTGTAGTGTCCTCCTTTTAAGGCATTAATTGTCCGGAGATTTGAAACGTTATCTAGGTAAGGGCCTTAACTGTTTTTGAGATATAACTTATAAGAGCATACTTTTGAACATCAGGGCTGCGTTCGTTGTTTGCAAAGATTCGAATGCCGATGTTGCAAGCACAATGGTATGTCTCATGAAATAGCAGTGATGTTGTTTTTCGTTAACGTTGCAAGCGATAGGTGAATCATGGCTATATGTGGCCGCCATCACGTCAGCTACTAATGGCTTTGTTTCCCATAGTTACAAAGTATTTTGCACTTAAACAAAGCCCACAGCTCACCCGTAAGATCAGGATCATTTGAACTCTTACAAAATAGCACGACCGTACCGATATGCAAATGTTCGAGGAGATTGCCTTTAGTCTCTTAACACGAAGGAAAACTATGAACAAGAAAAATACAAAGCCATTTGTAATTGGGCGAGTACTATCCGATTCTTACTGCAGCTGTCGAAGACAGCCGAGTAGAAAATGCCAAATAATGACCAGGAACCCCCTCAAATGGAAAAGAACATTCAGTCAGGTGATATCTAACAGTAAAGCTGGTATCTCACTGCACTTGGGGCACCGGTGCGGCACTGCGGGGTTTACTCAACGAATTTTAGAGATAAATAACAAATTTTCTTACGCTCTGTGTATTTTGTCGTCTTGTTAGTCATATTGTTATGTATTACGCAATATCTAAATCATAAAAAAATTGGCGAAAATAACAACAGTGCCGCAACGGTGTCCCAAGTGCAGTGATATGCCACCTAACGAAGTTCGGTCGCCATATTTATATGGTCTGTAAAATATGGCAAAGACTTCCCTTTTTTCTTGTACGACTGGGTATTTGTCAAGCATATGGGGCAACGTAGCGGCGTTCGCAAATTCTCTTTACAGTAAGCGAATCGTGGTAAGCGGAATATAATTTTAACCCGTATTAGCAAATTGTCGACGAATCGTCATACTACCACTATGATTCTTTAATGTCTTTGATTTCATCATCACAGGTACCCCCAGATGACCCCGCGAGGGGCAAAGTGTGTGTGTGGGGGGGGGGAGTTCCCGGGTTAGGGAGGGCAGGCACGGAAGCACTCCTGCCTGGCACGGAAGCACTCAACGATGGGAGCACTTACTACCGTGCCAGGCAGGGAATTAATTCCACTCCGGTGGAATTTCAACAAAAGTCATCTAATTGAATAGTAATAATTGCCTTGTGTTGAAAGTTTTTTTTTTAAATTCATTTTCTGTTACAGTAGTTTTCCTCGGCTATTGATGCAGAAGTTATAAAGGAATCGTTACACAAACACACCCTACCATGACGCCGATTCCCCTAAACTTATGTTCCAACCAGGTATTCTGTCCCTCAAGTCTGATTTTTGAAATTAAAAGCAGCATGTCACACATGTTTGTCTGCAGTTACCTGAGCTAAAACATACCTAAATGTTTATTCAGGTACAAGGGAGCGGAACCAGTCAGTGAGCACATCCGCTTCACCTGACGAGATTTCAAAGCGACCTGCAATACGATCAAGGCTACGGCGACCTTCTTTCCGTAATGAAGGAAAATCAACCACAAGTGAGTAGATCTCAGCGAGTTGTAAGTTAGATTGAAATTTAGAAAACGTTCAAAATACTCATTGTTTGTTGTCTGTCCCTATATTTGTCAAAGCACCAGTGTTATTTTCACAGACAGTGGTCAAAAATCACTCATCCGGTAAAATTTTGTCCAATATATACGTCTTTTTTCTCTAGATCTTTTATAGATATATTTTAATGCAATCTGCAGTACAAGCAATGTCGTTTGAAAATGATGTGCAGTTATAGTCCTGCAAAGGCTAATATCATATTTCAGCAATTCACTAAGTGTCCAAGGCTCATCAGGGAAAGTAATTACTGTTGCTAAAAAATAACATAATGGCGTTGTGTGTATTTAAGTTAGTATTGGTTGACAGGCAAAGTATGCTGGGTAGTGTTTGTTGCTGTGGTATCACCTTCATTATTTTAACCCTATCCAGACTGGGGGGGGGGGGCTAAAATTGCCCGCGCCGACTTTGACCTCCTATAGCTCCCAAACGGCTTGTGCTAGAACAACCAAACTTAATGAGATTTCCGAAAATATTGTTGGCAACAATTTAAATTTTTCGATTTTTCGTGTTGCCATGGCAACGGGTTTCTGAAATGCAAATTTTACAAAAATCACTAAGTTTGGTTTAAACCATGGGATTTTAAGATTTTCTTGCTAAACTTAACTTCTTTTCATATATATTTGATATCCAACACATCTTAGTTAAACATTTATAATTAAATATTCATAAATTATGCTAATGAGATGACGTGATCTATCAAAATCCAAGATGGCCGACAATATCATGATTTAAAGTATAACAAGCTTATTTTCACTCAGATTTCATCACAACGTGGTATTTTTTACAGAAAACATCCATGTTGAAAAAAATGTATCTTGAAAAATTTAAGGTTCATAATCCAAGATGGCGGATAGCTAAACTACAGATGAAGTCATTCTATGACGTCATTTTGACGTCGTTGCGTCGGCTTTTGACAACAGAAGTCTTACAACACTTAAATATTAATAATAAACCTTTATTGGTAACTTTTTGAGTGAGGTATTTAAGTATTATGGGAATTCCCCGTTTTAGCCAAAAATACCAATTTATGACGTCATAATTACGTCATATTACGTCATGATAATATAAAAATTTCTGGAAGTATAAAACTCGATGAGCACAACTTCCCCTGCAAATTTGGTGATCGTACAGTAAGCCGTTTTGAAAATACGAAGGGGGGGTCGAATGAGCCCCCCCCCCCAAAAAAAAGCCCAGTCTGGATAGGGTTAAGTCTCTTTGTTAGGTAATAACGGTTAATAAATACCCTCCTACAACGCAGACCAGCCAAACCAAGGTGGCCGGAAGAGCTCCGAGTCCAAGGCAAGTACAGGCTCAGACTCATCATCTGACGAGGACGATGGAAAAATCACAGTGATCGTAGAGCCCTGTTCTGGAAGGTTTTGGAACCAACAGAGACAGAAGGTAACCTTACAATAATCGTTTCCTTTAATACGGAATGGGGCTTCCCTGGCTGTAGTTTTTTTTGGTGGTCCTGAATGCTAAGGGACATTTATCTCTGTCCTATGTATGTCATTTTCTCCTATACTTATTTGTTCTCTGTATGCACATTTTTTACAGAGCTGGGTTGTGCAAATCTCCTGTGTCTTGTCTTTGCAAGTTCAATGGCAGGAAGTTCAAGTGATGGCTAGAATTTTCTTCAAATGTTGAATTTTCCCCAAATGTTGAGTAAAGTAAGGTTGAAAAAAAAGTATGTTGACACTGTATATTGTGGGATTTAAGTCACAATTTTGATGATGCTTATGATTGTTGCTATACATTCTGTACCTGTACATTCTTTACCTATACATTCTGTACCTTTGCACAGAAGGATGTGTACAAGATGGACCATGTTCCACGGGGATGTGCCCTAATCGTCAGCAACACGAAGTTTAACGGACGACCACCTAGAAAAGGTGGAGACGTCGATCTTAGCAATGTTACAGCTTTGTTCAAGGGCCTGTCATTTGAAACGTACATCTTGGAGAACATCACAGCAAAGGTAAGTGTTGAGGACTGGAAAATTGTGGCATAGTTTTCGGTGTGTCGCTGTGTGTGTCTGTGTTTCCGGATATTTGTTACAGCATAACTTTTGAACGTCCCTGTGGATAGGTGTAGGGAAGACAAGGTCAACTTTGGGCCCCCTGGTAATGAATCAGAGCTTCTTGTTTTTATCTTTTGACCTATACATGTTAAATTATTGTGTTGATTTTTTGATGGCAGTTAGGCAGGAAAATTGGAAGACTTATAATGAATATATTTTTGCTTAAGTAGATTGCAGATTACAGGTTTGTTTTCATAATCAAGGGGACAAACTAAAACTACAAATTTACAAACGTTACAATTGTTTCATCGACGAATGAGGTCTCTGAACTCTTGGTGAGTTACTTTTCAACTCTCTACAAAATCGCGGGTCCATTTTTCTTTGATGAACGCAGTACGAACGTAAATTTATCGACTAATGCATCTACATAATTGGAATTATACATTATCCTTCTCAGGGGATAGAAGACGAAATCCTCGCATTTTCTAAGCGACAAGAGCACAGTCAGATGGACTGCTGTGTCGTGGTGCTGATGTCACATGGACACAGAAACGTCATTGCGGGAACAGACAACAAACCTGTGCGACTGGAGGACATCTTTGCCATGTTTGACAACGACAAATGCCCTCAACTGATTGGAAAACCAAAGCTGTTCTTCATACAAGCCTGCCGCGGAGGTACGTGAAACTTTCTTGAATCTTTATTCTAAATGTTTTAACATTTAAGTCATGAGAACAATTACGTATTTGAAGTGTCCTTTAGAAATGTATCCTTGTCAGAGTTATCTGTTTTACAGAAAAATGATAATTTCGATGCACAAGCCTTGTCAAGATAGTTTAAGGTACCCATTGGTTACAAAATTAAAGATCCTCAAAATCTGTTTCACCCTTGTTTGATTTTGTAAATGACGTATTACATCGATCATATGGCTATTGTGACTATTGTTAATATCATATTAACAATGGTTATAATCATTTAGCATGGTGGAATGAACATATTTGTTATGATAATGATGTCCTGATTTGCATTATTCGTAACTACCTAACTACCGAATCTTGATTAAACAAAGTCAGATGTGTGATACCTACAGAATCGCTTTGTTTTTAGCACCATTGCATCAATATATTTTAATCACCATTGGAAATGTTGTTGTTTGAAAAGCTATATTATGCAAACTGGGGAGACGGAGATTGGCCGATCAAATTATAACTGATTTTTGCTAACAGGAAAAGTGGACAAAGGTGTGGCTGTACCTGAAGACGATGAGGATACTTCAGAACCCGTCTTTAGGAACGGCCTTAAGAGTGAGATGAGAAGCCTGCTACAAATCACGACAGAGGAGGATGAAAGTGACGGACCTGAGACAAAGCCAACCAGAACTGACATGTTGTTTGGCTACGCAACACAATTAGGTAAGTAGCAAATTAAAGTTAGCACATACATTGTGCTTTGTTGACTTCGTTCAGAAATAAATGGCTCGGCTTGTCTACTTTTTGCCATAATTCCTCAATCGATATGTATACATAGATAAAAAGATTGGGGACGGCTGCGCTACTTTGGAGTTCCCTTTGCAGTCATCCCTGGGCCGCCATACTCGCTGCTCACAAGGCGACTGTTCAAAACAGTCGTAGAGGTGATGGTGACCATGGCGCTCCCTGCACACTCCTTACGTGCGACAAAGATACAGAGCGACATTTGCAGTCTATTCTGGCTCGCTGTGTGCTATGGCCAATGTTAGGTCGCAGCGCCTTATTCACCTAGTCCTGCACATTTGTCTTTCGTCGTTCAACTTCTGTAGATCATAAGGCCTTTAGGGACTGCACGAGCGGCAGTTGGTTCATCAAGACGATCACCGAGGTCTTCATGAATCAGGCAAAGGACAAACACCTACTCGAGCTGATGACAACGGTAGGAACACAAGTTACTGTAAGGAATGCCTCTTGCTAAATGTATTAATATTTTTGTCTGGCTTAAGTGAGTATCCACGCAATTCTTATTATGATATTTTAATCTCAAATTAAGATACCCATACAGTTACAACGACAGATCTGCAGCTATATCCACCGGGAGGTGTAAAATCTAGCTATTTCTTCAATAGGCCAGGGACTAACTACTATCGAATTTCATAACTGTTATGTTGTTTGGGCACAATCAAGGAAACAGACACAGTTATACACACGAACACTTGGAACAGTTACCCATTAGTAAGCTGTAATGCTGAATAGCCATGCATTTGCAAACAATTGTACTCGGACAACATTGAAATAAAGGACATTATTGACATGACCACCACTAGATACATTTTTCAAGGCGAATTTTACGGGGTTTGATAACAGTATTGATGTCACACGTTAACTATAAAACTCTGTTTTGTCACTTTTTTTGAATGTGAACTATACACCAATAAGTAGTTACTCAAGCAACTACTTTTTGGTGTATCTTATTACCTGGATGTCTAACCTACATCGACGTAATGTGAAGTATAGTGTCACAAGAAGACAAAGACCTATTTCTCCCGACTTTCCTCATCTGTAGGTGATGTCGGAAGTGTCCAAACGGACAGCATCATCCTCAACCAAACCGGAAATCCGCGGAGGCAAGGAAGTGGCGGAGTTCGTCTCCAGTTTACACAAGATGCTTTACTTCTTCCCAGGTATGTCCTGTTGGTGTTTCTATTGGAGGTACTACGTTTTTGCAATGACTGATAAGAAGCATTTATCTATAACAATAAAATACCATCAAAAACGTGCACTAAAAAACGGAATTTTTTTTTTTCAATAGCAATTTCTCAGTTTAGATTTTGGCAATTTTCGTCTTAGTTTTTTGATACAAATTTGGTTTACGTCTGCGATGTTCCTATGAACACTTTGAGGCAAAATGTACTTAATTAATGTCCTTGAAAAAATTGACATTCTCTAAAGTGCTGTGTTGATGTTGAACAGCAAATTATGAATAAAGCAGGTACAGTATACTAACTATGCATATTATGTTCTCAGATGACTGGACACCAAATATTAAAGAGGCCAGTTGTTTTTGTAACTTAGCCCATTCCGCTGTAAGATTTGAATACATATATCTATGTGATCGTTTGTGACAAGGTAAAAACACTATGCACGCTATGCCTGTAGCATGTCCAAATATTTGACTATGAATTTTAATAATTACCTGTTATTACGTTCTAATTTTATTACGTATTATCATTTGCACTCTAGGCGCGCCGTTTCCCATCAAGCATTCAAGTGGATCGAGGTCGTCTAAATCACTTACAAAGCGACTACCGTCACCACAGCCTTCATGCAGTGGTACCAAATCAACGTCTGCAAGTGAGTAAATTTGAACACTTGTCAATTAAGTACATGTACAAGTACATGTAATACAAGGTAGTGGACTGAAGTAATGGTATGAGAGGTCAAGAACACTGGGAATGCGCAGTCCACATTTGCTAACATTTATAATTTCTGCTATATGATGCTATATGTTGACAGTTGAGTTGCGTGTGTCACTTCTGCAGGAGATATCTCATTTACAACTTAATATGTTTGTTTTTCTAACTGCAAGAACACAGAAAATCATGGAAAGAACTGTGATTAACTGTTCGAAGTGACTATTTTGGGGCCATTTTGCTGGGACACCGACGCTTTCCAGTGTATGTAATTTGTTCTTTTATTAATCTACACATGTATGTGCAATAGCATCCAACGTAATGTTGCCATTTCAGGTAAAAACATACCTCGCAAGACCAAGCGCCAACATTCCACTGACCGTTCTAACTCATCAGACGAGGACAGTCCTGTCTCTTCTTCAAAAAGACAAAAGAAAGTCAAATCAGCTGGAAAGAAGAAGAAAGGAGGTACGTCTACACATGCAGGTAGGTAAATTATTACATATCAAACTCATTGTTCTGAATCATTACCTCTTATGGTCACTTATAAAAAAATATCATGATAATTGTCGAGCATACACACATGACGACAAAACCATCAGAAAGAGTCAAAACACAACAGGGTCACTTTGGACCCCAAACAGCCCCATTAGAGATTAGTCGTAAAAATGTATCGGTCGGCTGACAGTTCGTTGTCTGTTTAATGCTAGCCATTTACTAACGTTTTCATATGCATATGAGAATAGTCACCTACATGTAGAATCGTTGCTCTTATCATACTTTGTACCTTGTACAACTGTTGCATAACGTTCACGTATGAAATATTCAATATTAGTTCTAATAGAAGTGGACAAACATTTCGGTTTAAATGTAATGTTGTTTATTTTTTTACTTTCACACAGGTGGTGGTGTTACAGATATCAGGAAGTGTGTTGACATGGTAAGTAAAAATGTCCGATCTAGTTGGGACGATCTGGCCCGTCAGCTTGGTTTCGACCACGAAGAAATTGAAGAGATTCGAGATTTGCGCGGAGACCACAGACGCAGGTGTATTGTGGTGCTGGACAGGTGGATTGACAGGCATGGAGACGATGCTACGATGGAGGATCTTTCAGAGGCACTTGTTCAGACTGGTAAAAAGGACGTGGCGGACAAGTTAAAGAAATGACAGTTCTAAACACATTTGATAGCAGACCTACCCACTTATTTAGAACAGAAAAAGAAGAAGAAAGAATGTACGTACTGTCGTCCCATCATTGGCTGTAATGTTGGATTAAACCATGACAATTGGAATAACTTTTCAGTCCTTGCACGCGAAACTTGACCAGACAATCTGTTATGAAGTTGAATAATACTTTCTACCACATTGCTCAGCCTTTCTCCCTAGCAACAGTGGGTTAACTAGATCAATTGTGAAGATAACATATGATCAATTGCACTATACCGCACTAACATTGAAAGAGTGTTTTTGTTCTTTGTAACATGTTTCCAACGATTGCATACCATTTTTATGTCCCGTTTTATTGCAGCGCTAGCACATTGTGTTGTTAGATGTTGTTAAATCAAATCGAGATACTTAATACTGTGTGGCACAAAATAGTCGTTATCATTGGTTGGGAAGTTAGCAAAAAGGCGTTGACTCAGGATGTGCTACCTCCAGTTTTTATTGATTTAGAAAGTCTTTGCATTTATATCACCAACCTGATTTTTCATGGATGTAGAAGATATGTCATTTGTACGATGCTATACACTTTTCATATCTAGAAGTACAAATAACACCATCAATGGATGAAATTAGAGTAATACTGTATATAATAGAAATGTCCATGTTAATGCGTCAGTTTACTCATGTTTCATTATCAGCATGCATTGTACTCACCCTTGCTTACGTTTTTGACGTCATTACGTAGTTTCCTAGGCACAGTGTTTAGTCAACTTACATATGAAATCTGAGCATGCATACTTAACGCAAAGTAAGGTTACATATATTTAGCTATATAGTGAAAAAAGTTGTACTTTTTGGCGAACGTTATTACTGTGGAACATCGAAGTCTTGGCATGTCAAACCTTTTCAATCTTTTATTGTACAGTACTGTATTGATGATCAATCCTCCCTGCGAGGTCTGATCTTTCCTCCATGCTCTGTGCTATTCTGACTGGTTAATTTGCTATGTATTGCTCCTTCTGATTTGTTAGGTGTTTTATAATATAGCGATGAACTTCTTGTTGTCTGCCAAATATTTCAAATCTGAATACTTTCAAATTAGATCTCAAATGCATTTTGAAGTTGAGTGATTACTGTATGAACTTTTTGAACTCACTGCGTCAGTAAGTTATAATATACTTTATCTATTTAGAACCTCGGACGCTGCCGGTAAGCTACCCTGTTATTTTATGGTCTATAAACTGGTCTACATGTGTTTACACAATTTTTCGCTAGGGGGGGTTAATGACCCTTTCGGAGGGCAGCAACTGACGTGCCGTCCGCATTTAGTAGATAATCATTTTCAGTTAGATAATTATTTACTAGGGGTGGGTATCGGTATGGTGTACCGGTACAAAACCGTTTTTTTTTTCTTATTAGACCGGTCCAGAAAAAACCGAACCTGATAAAATTAGGTAGACCGGATGTTGGAATATTAGAAAATGAACGTAATACGTATCATATGATCAGGCATTCACACATTTCGGGGCTTGTCGGTCGAGGAAAATAACAAGAGCGCAGTAGAGTAGAGTCTATAGTTATTTCTACCAAGTTTCACAGTCAACAGTACCGATGCAGTTAGCCTTGTAGGATTTTAAAAACGCAACTTGGAGTCGAATACTCCACAAAACAGATTTCTTTGTTGTGAAATAGACCCGATTGTTTGGAGTATCGTCCATTCACAAGTTTCCACATACTGAATCAGGTCCAGGTTCAGGTCTAAACCACATCTTATCCTCTGAACCTGAACTGGACCTGAATTTTCTGTACAGATACCCACCTCTAATATTTACTCATCAATCGAACCCCGAACCTGGAAAATCAAAAGTCAGCTACGCTTTTTTTTTTCTATAACGAAGCTGAAAACGACTATCCCAGGGAGAACTGTTGCATGCTAGAAAAAAAAAATGTACCTCATCATGTCTATGAAACATGGCAATAGAAAAACTCATACACGTGAAAACTTAGGATGACGCAAATTCATTGAACTGATGCTATTTGGGTCATCAGGCCCAAACAAAGGGTCACCGTTGTAGGGACTAGCAGACTACTTATACCAAAGAAAGGCTTCGCTGACCGGCCCACTTCTCCATACTAAAAAGCAATCAACGTTACAATAAAAAATACCATATATTCACCAAGCAAAAGTTAGGGAGCAAAAATAGGGACCCTAACACGCACTTCCGGTGTAAAACCGCGCGCGCAAGATTTGAACTCCGACCCGGAAACGCAACGCCAGCGGGGAGATTCCAACAAGTCAAGAGGAGTCGAGTCAAATTTTGCGTTCGAGTCAAGGTAACGTTACTACAGTAACAGATCCTAGAATATTGTTTGTGCGTATGTTCATACTATACATATGTCAACGTGTTATAAACCCCGGTACAATATACGTGGTTCTTTGGTAGATTTCGGATTTGGTCGTAGAATGATGACAAGAATTTCTGATGCAAAGATCAACTCACGGGGGGGCTTGCGAGGCCCCACTGTTTTAATACACAACTTTTGTTTAGACTTCTGTTCATAATTCTTTACTTATTGTGTCCTTCAGATATATCCTGAGGTGTATAGATAATCTAGAGATTGATATTTGCTAAAAACAAATGAAGTATTTATCTGTGTATTTTCGAAGGAAATTTGAGTTTTCTACATTTATGTGCAAAGGTGGGGTGGATGCGTGCTCCATTTTTGGCAACGCCACTGGGGCGGTCTTCCAAAAGACATGTAAACAAAGGTTTTACAGAAAATTGTGTTACTATCCAAGATTATCTGCTATGGATACTTTTCTTGATCTGTGGAATAGTTAGCAATAGTTAAAGTCAAACTAAGTATTGTTTCATTTTGTTACAGGAACTGCAGGGCTAGATCTATAGAGGAGAAGGAGAAGAAGAGATCTCTGTGACATCCTGCTTTACCTGTATCAAGCATTAGGTATGTTTGTCCATCATGTATGGTTCTTGCAATAACCATTTGAGAGAGCTACTTTTAGTACATGTATTACACCAAGCTTCAATGTCCTTTATAAACCTCATTACCCAACACATTGGGTACCTGCCTATGACACTGGCTGTAAATACACCCGATATTATTATTATTATTATTATTATTATTATTATTATTATTATTATAAAGGGCATAAGACACCAATGACATCAAAATTGAAATTCTCTGAAATTGCATTTAATCATAATAATGTTTCTTAATAACATAGCCATTTGCACAAATTACATGCATGATACTGGAAAGGGTTGCAGTCCTTAGGATGGGACGTTAATCCGCGGCCCACTGTTTATTGTAATTGTTGAAAATGGCTATGACATTTCTTGATACATCATAATCTTAGTACAATTAACTTGTAATGTGTACATAGCGTATGTTTGTATGTCACGAGTGACTCATGACCAGTGGAAAAATAGCTTTTCTGTGAGTTCAATTTGATCGAGATCACATTCACTTTTCTACCTTATCTACCACATTCAATGTTATGTCCAAAGCTCATACTTAGGATGGTTTGTGTGTTGCTAAATATACTTTACAGCCAAAAAGCAACTACAAGGAATTGTGAAGAGGATTTTGAGGGAAAAAATATAATATATAGTACACATATACTATACTATTCAAAAGCAACAGCACTAGAATAAGTTGTTCAAAGATATTTTACACATCTTTGTTTCCTAGCAGATTAAGTCAGAAGATGGAAAATCCCAGCTGCAGCTCTGGACAGCAGACAAAACACACTGGTGACAAACCCTACATTTGTGAGGAGTGTGGGTACAGGACAGATGGAAAGTCTAAATTATGCAGGCATATGAGGACCCACACAGGAGAAAAACCCTACAAGTGTTACCAGTGTGACTATTCTGCAACACAGAAATGCACTTTGGACAGGCATCTAGCAAAGCACTCTGGTGATAAGCCCTACATGTGTGGGGAGTGTGGGTACAGGACAACTCTGAAGTCTACCTTATCCAAACATATGAGAACTCATACTGGTGAAAAGCCCTACAAGTGTGACCAGTGTGGGTACAGTGTAGCTAGAAAGTATCACTTATCCCAGCACATGAGAACACACACAGGGGAAAAACCCTACAAGTGTGACCAATGTGACTATTCTGCAGCAAAAAAAATCCAATTTGGACCAACATCATCTGTCTAAACACACCAAAGAGAAAACCTATAAATGTGACCATTGTGAACATTCTGCTAGAAGTAGATCTGCTCTGGACTACCATCTAAAAACAAAACATACCGGACAAAAGCCCTTCATGTGTGGCATTTGTGGATACGGGTCGGCACTCAAGTATGGCTTAATCCGGCACATGAGAATCCATACCGGTGAAAAACCATACAAGTGTGACCGGTGTGACTATTCCGCAGCATGGAAATCCAATTTGGACAATCACTGTAAAACTAAGCACAGCTGAGAAAAATGACGTGGGTACACGACAAGTCTCATCCCAACATGTGAGAATTCGTACAGAAGAAGAGCTGAAACCGTCAAGACAAATAAACACCAGTGTAAGCACTACAACTATGCCCCATGCATCTGCAATGACAAAATGTAGGCAGGAGATACATTTTGCCAAATAACAAGTACCTAAGTGAGCATCCTGTTTGGTGAGGATTTGATAACCCATGAGTAACCAAATCTTACCAGCCTCGTCAATGTGTTTTTTTCCCTGCAGTACAAGTACACAAATCCATATTTTATTAGTCAGGAACATGACAAGATAGTGAGGAATATAGATGGCAAAGAGGAGAGTCAGTTTATGTCATATATTGTAACAGAGGTTGAGGAGGGTTTCAGTATATGCAGAAATTCATACATGCAACAATATTAGATGCATATATGTTCAGATTTTCCATTGTTTACATCTGACGTTGTTAATGTTTTGGTTTGTTACCATTATATCGATAACATAGTATTAGTAGTATAGTTACTTATAGTTAATTGTACAGTTCTAGCCAGTGATCAATATTATAGTAGTAGTACTTGTAGTAGTAGTAGTAGTGTAGTTAGTAGTAGTATAGGACGTTACTTCAAATTGCCAGCAGTAGGTAGATGTTCATCATTAATCACCGAAGGAGTAGTTTATGACTTGTTGTTGTTATAACTGTTATTTTGTACTATCCAGTGATCAATATTATACTGTAGTAGTGCTTGTAGTAGTAGTAGTGTAGTAAAAGTTACAGTAAGAAGTAGTAGTATAGAACATTACTTTAAACTGACAGCCGTAGTTTAGTAGATGCTTGTCATAATCCCCTGACGGAGCAGTTTATGACTTGCTATTATAATTGTTGTTTTGTACTGCTTAGCTTTTTGTGTGAATTAGGATCAGATGTTTTCTTGTTTACGTCTGACCCTCTGTTTCATAGAAAATACAAAAACGCATAAAATGTTGACTTTCTGATGCTCGTTTGTGGTTTTTGTTGACACAAATCTGCTTGAAACTCCACCTTCCCAAATGTGACCGAACGATTATAGTTATCTTAACTACGAAAAAAGTGCCATTATTAAATGTTATGAGGCATCTAGACTTACATTATTTCAGTTCAACTGTACAAAAAATTTGTTCACTGCCTATACAGAAATTTTGCAGTTGTATAAGAAATAATATTTAGTCTGCAACAACAGCAACTCGCATGCTATTTTCATGTAATGTTTCGCGACATTTTTGCTTCACTTCTGTTTCAAAAATCTATTTAATTTTTAGAATTTATTTTTACGGTCTGCTCTATGAAAGATGAAACTTTATATGTAAGACGGCAAAATATAATGACGTATGTAGACTAATACCAATCTAATTTAATATTCATATTTCGAAGTTATATAGTAGAAAAAAAAACAAATATACATGCGCGAGCAAATCTAAACAGATTTACCAATCCTACACAATTTAACATTGTAACAGGACATTTTATTTCCAATTCTAAAACTAAACTTTAGCTTCCTTATTTCAACGTTTTTTGACAGTGTTTTGCAGCATGCTATTGGCAATATCTGTACGATAAGTCGCAACGAGATCACTAGCTTCTAGGCGCCTTTTGAAATATAATGCTTTGATATCTGTCCCCGCCTCCAACTTCTAAAAAAATTGTTTACGACGTTCGCTAAAATGAGGTAGCATTTGCCACACGTCATGCCTCTGATGTGCTTCAGACTAATCATGTTATTTTTCTTAACCAAATTTGGGCATGTTTAGCTGTTTACAGACTGCGTTGTATGCATATAAAAGTAGAAGTATGCAAATTACAGTAGAAATACACGCGCAAGCACTCCAGGCCCGATTCAAGCGGACGGCAGCGGAGAAACCAGCGGGCCTCCTTCCTAGTCCTACCGCCTAGTCTACGTCCGTCGGCGCCGTCGTAACGCTTCTATCAAATAAGTTGCTAGAAAAGACGTCTTCAGAAACCAAAGAAGGCGGCAAACCAGCAGAATCCCAGGTCGTCAGAGTAAGATGGGGACAAGAGAGCCTCAAGACGGGAAAGACGCAGACGACTTGGGGCGCCATGTCAACTTGCCTAGCCCAACTGACTCGTCAACGGGTAGGTTACAGTTATGATGTTACTGTATTGAATTGTTTCCCATAAGCGTGTTTGCAAAACTTATTTACATTTTTTTGAAGATGGTTTATCAACGAGTGACTATAAATAGTGTAACTATGATAGGTTTTTTCTTAATATTGCTGAAATCTAAAGTTTTCAATCCATAAGAAAGCAGATCAAAATTTAAAGTATTTTGTTCATAGTACGCGTGGTGTTATGACTCAAAATTCGTGTCATGAACATAATCCACGAGTATAATGCAGTCTGCCAGTGTCCAGCAAATTCCAAATCGGTAACTTTTTTTTCTTGCGCACGAAACCCTTTCGAACATCAGTAGGTGCAGGAGGAGAACATTCGGCCCCATCGGTCACGAACGTCGTTCGAATTCGACCGTCGTACGATGGCAAATTGAGAGCTTTCTTGGCACATCCATCCATTCTGTTTTGGATCTTTGTTGGCGCTTGAAATTCCTATGGCATCAAAATCGTACGACGATCACACGACCTATTTGGCCGCGGCCTTACACAAAGGACGTTGTTTTAGATTCTTTTTTGGCTTTTGGTTTTGTCTTTGATTGAAAATCTACCACTGTGACATCAAATGGCACGACGACTTGTGGCAAATGTACCATTAGGAAGGATTTTCTTTCCAGCCTTGTATCCAGTCAATCGTTGCTTGGCCAGGCTCTATGCGGGGCAGATGAAGCACTCTGCCGCCAGACTAATCTTTCCCACCCGGTAGGAGTTTTTCGCTATTGGAGTTTCAGACAGTAGGAGTGGCTACCAAGCTAAACTCCTACCGGGTGCGAAAGATTAGCCCGGCGGCAGAGAGCTTCATTTGCCCCGGAGAAGAGCCTGGCCAGTTTACGGTAGACTGAGAACCAGGTTAAAAAGAAGCCGGAGTTGTGATCAGAGCTATACCGGTCATTTTGGTGCTCTGTGCGATTAAACTCTGTGACGACAATGTCAAAATTTGAATGACCAATCATTCATCCTATAAGTCTGACTTGGAGTATCTGCTACCATTTACCTGCACATAGATTTCGCATTTCTTATATGTCATATGATTTTACTTCTTTTGCGGTTTATATGATATTACTTTTTATTCTTGTGCTTAGCTTAACTTGTTTTGATATATTTTCAAGGCCTTTGCTTTGCTGACCATGCAAAAAAAATGTATGATCCTGGGTATGTTTTATTTGTTGAGGACTCCCCTTGTAGTATTTGAACAGGGTAGACATATTTCTGTGGCTAACCCACACACCTTTGTCATAGCTCCTTTGTCAATGCTTTAGATATGGAATCCACTAGCCTCCTTTGCTAGCGTTTGTTCAATAGGTTGGAGAGGGGGAAATCGCGATCAGTTTTTACGCCCGGAAGGTTCTTATGTCAGGGAAGTGTTTTGCCGGTGAAGGTTTGTGTCGTCTACTTGCAAAACGGGCATGAAGGAGGCTTTGAAGTTTGAAAGAGAATAATAACAATGGTTTGAAATTTGATGGACCTATCGATTGAAACCTGTTTATGACGTATTGTGGCCAAATATTTGGCGCGCAATGATAAAACTCTGGTGCCCTTTCTCAGTGCCGGGTCGCATACAATAACTGTCTCTGGATTATCATGAATTTGCCTTGACGGTGTAGCGCCAGTACAATGTTTATGTATCATTCGACTACACATTTGAATCAAGGTGAAGGAGGGTATGTTATTCTTTCTTACAAAGATTAAATATCCACCGATAATTCTATTATCAAGCACTTGTTGACATCTGACATCTGACACTATAGAAACACATTTTTTCGCAACTGCTATGGCCACACATCGTCCACCGTGAATCAGCAAACAGTGCGGATTGGTCTTTTGACCCATACCGCGGATTTTAGGCACCGCGGATCTAAAGAGACTTACAGTATTGCTAGATCCACCTGTCTTTTATTGTTCCGTGCCCCAGCTATGTCGTGAAATGTTAAAATAAGCTGTGTTTCTGTGGATCGCTTTGCTCTGAAACCACGCTGGTAGTCCGTTAGTATATTGTGACCTTTTAAGTGTTTCATGATATGGCTATGGGTAATGTGTTCGAGTAGTTAAAAGAAAATGCAGGTAAGTGAAACAGGTCTGTAGTTACTGGGGACCGCTCTATCTCCCTTTTTGAAAATGGCGCATATGTTTGCATCCCTCCAGTCTTGGGGGATTTCTCCTGTGTCAAGCGATTGTTGGAAAATGTTAGTCAAAACAGGTGCGATTTCACTGGCTGTCATTTTGAGGAACCAAGGAGGTATTTGGTCTGACCCGGATGCTTTTGGACGGATTAAGGACTTGCAACATTTTTTCTACACCATAAGTGGAAATTTCTATACCGTCATAGGAGGGGTGTAGGGGTTCCCAAGAGATGGCATGTCTGTGGTGTCTTCTTCTGTGAACACACTTTTAAACTGTGAACTGAGTGCTTCTGTTTTTCTCTCACTGTCAAATATAATGTTGCTCCCAACCTTTAGAGTGGCTAAACCAACAAGGTCTCTCCTCAGGCCTTTAAAGTATGACAAGAATGTTTGGGGTTTGTCAGTTATAGCTTCACCCAGAATGTTTGCCACGTATTTTGAGTGTGCTGATCTTATGCTTTTCAGCACTCCTTTTTTACGTTCTTGTAGTTGTTCCAGTCTTCCTCTTGCTCTGTTCTTTGTTGTAAAGACGTTGTGTCTTCCGACAGTGTCTTCTTAAGTTTCTACTGGCATATGATACATAACCAATGGATTGAAATAATGAAGTGTTCTTTTTTTTTAATTTGTTGGCTATCGTTGATAGAGGAATTTTCCTTTTCCCGAACAATCAGGTAGATTTGACGTAAATATGCGCTGATTTTTTTCGAACCCAAAATCTTTGATCTTGCACATTTCAATGAGAACGAGTATTATACGTTTTTCTTGCCCTAGCCCTCTGTCACGCTACGCGTTGAATGTTTTCTTGACAGTCGATATTGCTAACTAAAGCTGTACCCAAAGCAATAATTAATGAAGTCGAGGTTACAACTAGCTAAACACCACCCCGTAAAAATTCCCCGTGTGCGGTAACAGGCCTTGGCGGGTGGACAACGCTCCTAGTACCGAGGATATCCTCGGCAGCTCACGATGGACTTGTACAAAGAGGGCTTTTTCTCCGGCAATACTGACAGAATGATAGCATGCACGATTCGAAGTGTAGAATGCATCACACAACCTCGTCCGAAAGGCAAAACGTGTTTTAGTCATAGATCTGCTTAGAAATGGTCATCACAAACTGAACATGTTGTACTGTGTAACAACAGACAGCACGGATAAGGATGGAAAGAGCATGCGCCGTTCTGTTCGTGACATCATCCGTAACTACTCCAGCTGCATCATGGGTATCGCCCTGGCAGTACTTGTAGTCCTGATGACTGTTGGGTTCTCCGTAATGGCGGTTAGGCTTGGTCAACATGAGGAGGTATACTCTGAGTAGTTCTCACGCGGCGGACATGACAGAACGAAAACGAGGTCGACGTCATTGAGGCAAACAAACAAAAAATATTTCTATCCCATTCAATTTTCCTACCAAACTGTTTCAATGAATATACAAGATCAAATAATAGATACCATAAGTAGCGTTATGCACAGAAAAGAAGTACCAATTTAGAGTAGGCTAGATATGCCAAATAAAACATAAATTTGTGACGAAAATAAAGCAATTCCCTAAATGGTCAATTTTCTAATTGCCATGCCATCAATTATTAAACTGCTAATCATGATTGACAGTCTTATGTTTGCCACATTGACCTCGTTTTCGATCTATCATGCCCGCTGCATGTATGCGTATATAATATAGAGGACTGACAATCTTTCTAGCTCAACCACTACTTTCATATAACCGTACGATACCTTATCAATTCCTTTCCGGTTGCAGGACAGTATGCAAAAGTAGTTGACAATTGGATACTGCCTTTACTGTCATTTGGAAACTATCTTGTGACTGGTAAATCTGCTTGGAAATTATGACTTCTTTATATATATATATCTTTTAGCAGATAGGATTTATTGTGGAAAATAATAAACATAAAAGGCTACATTTTATGTACAACATATTTCTTCATATAGAGGTGATTGCCTTTTTTGGTGAAATATGAAGTAATGTATTAATCAGTGAACCATTCTCCTCTGGAAAGATGGAAGGATACCTACTACTACTACTATTCTCCTCTGACTGACAATAGAAAACGTTAGCAAATACCAAGACCAAAATACCAATTTTCTTTTGGTATCTTTGTGCTTTTATGAAATATAATAACTGATTGTAACGTTTATCTTACTCTGACGTTTTTTAGGAAATGTCTAAACTGACCTTTACTCTTAACGCCGAGCGAAACCGAACGACTGCCTTGGAACGACATCTTTACCAGATGAGTAAGATGTCAGGCAAGTTGAAATCTCGATTCTCAAGAAGAGATCCAAGATTCCTTTTCTTTACATTGTTGATTTAAGTGCCATTAGATCTTATTTTGTGGTTGATCATAAGTTAATAGCTTGAAATTGACAATATGCATAGTGCTTGTTTTCATATTGCGCCATATGTAACTTTTTTTTTTCAAAAGTAAACACCATTGAAATATCTTTCGTTCGTAATTGAGATGGAAATGTCTGGCAACATTGGTTGAGCAATCCTTCAAGATCTGTTTGATACCAAAATCAAGAAGTGTACTCTTTCTGAGAAAGAGACTGTAGGTTTAAATTTTCCTTATACTTATTCCTATTCATTGATTGTTGCCATAATGGCCGTCTTTAATGACGTTTACAGAATCTTACTCGTAATAAAAAAAAGGATACAGTGACAAGCTTAAGGTGCATCTGAATTCTTTTCATCCTGCAGGCTTTAATTTCCGAACTGCCACCCTGACTAAGGAACAAATCATCCCTGATGACTACTACCGCGGACAGAAAATGGCAACTTACAAGAAAGGAATCCAGCTCTCCCCTGCACAGAACACTGCGAGCAAGAGGACTAAAGGCGAAGGTAGGAGTAAGTTCTGGATCTGGTTAAAAATAAGCTGTAATTAAGAACATTGGACTCCGCCAAATATGCAATTGATCAACAGTTTTTGTCAAGGAATGAGCAATCCACCGCTTTCTGTGACGTCACCTTATACAGATAGAACACGTGACTAGATGAGCTGTGGATCATAAGTTGAAGTCTTTGTTGAGAGATGGTTGTAAAGTCCTGATGAAGTTGGCATAATGTGAGGTCACAGAAAAATTAGATTCGTCATTCCTTGACAAAGACTGGAATTAATCTGTCCCAAATGTGTCCCAATTTTTTATGTTGGACCCAGAATTTCTTCTACGAGCACAGGGGAACTTTCAAGTTCTAGGTCTGTACACTGATACATTACCAACAGGACCCTTTTTATTAATTAGTTTGTATGAAATGAAATGTTTATTCTTCCTACTTGAAGATGGGTACTTTATATGATATTCTCTGTGTATCATATCTAAGATGGGAATCTAGTTGCGTTTGTTCATAAGTTTTGTTCCATACAACACAGTGACAAACGTGTGTGCCACCTGTCAACACGGACTCTGTGTGAACCAAGATGACGACTTCAAGTGTACCTGCTCACCTGGATGGACTGGACAGAACTGTCAGCAAGGTGAGGTCCTTTTCATATATTCTATTCGAATTGTTCTGAGGGTCATGATATTTCATGCCTTTTCCCTAGTTGTTTTATGTACATATTTCTTATTGAGTGGGAACTTACTGATGCCAAACATTTTTTGCGTCCCATAGAGATAGACGAGTGTACCAAACAACCATGCCAACATGGACGCTGTGTGAACCAAGATGGCGGCTACAAATGCACCTGCTCACCTGGATGGACTGGACAGAACTGCCAGCAAGGTGAGTGGTTTTACTAAATAATCGCCTAATTCAAAAATATTAAGCATCGTTTCATTTTCTGTTTGTTTGCTCTCCTTCTGCAATAACCTTTTATTAAAATTCTGCAATTCACTTTCCATCTATACCTGGTGTGGATCAAGAATACTATATTAGGATCTCAATTCAGTTTAACAGTAAGCTCTACATCCTAAAATGTTGTCATCATCACACAGATATCAATGAGTGCACTGGAGACCCATGCCAAAATGGACGTTGTGTGAACCAAGATGGCGGCTACAAATGTACCTGCTCACCTGGATGGACTGGACAGAACTGTCAGCAAGGTGAGTTTTTAACATTGTTGTAACAACAATAAATCTAAGTATTTTTCCATATTCTTTTTGTAAAATCTATACAAACCTCTACTTTGTTGATCACGATTCATTCCAATAAGTTTCATGATTTCATGAGAATATATTCTGACATGAAAAGACATAGATGAGTGCACCGGAAACCCATGCCAACATGGACGCTGTGTGAACCAAGATGGTGGATACAAATGTACCTGCTCACCTGGATGGACTGGACAGAACTGTCAGCAAGGTGTGTGAGCTGTAAATATGCACTGATTATAAGGTTCAAGAAATTTCATGCCTTTGTCCCTAATTTTCCATGGGTATATTGCTTATTGATTGGGAAGTTACTTGCTACAATTTTTGCGGTCCATATTATAGACATCAACGAGTGCACCAAGCAACCATGTCAACATGGACGCTGTGAGAACCAAGATGGCGGCTACAAATGTACCTGCTCATCTGGATGGACTGGGCAGAACTGTCTGCAAGGTGAGACATTTTTCAAGGATAAGCAAGTTGTCCTTTTCTGCAGGTTACCTTAATCTAGGCAAGACTTAAGTTTAGATGACATATTTAACCCTTTGTTACTGTTATGCAGACATTAACGAATGTGTCAAGAAGCCTTGCGAACACGGGAGCTGTGTGAACCAAGATGGCGGATACAAATGTACCTGCTCAACTGGATGGACTGGACAGAACTGTCAGCGAGGTGAGTTATGTACATCCTCCTACGCCCGGTCCCCAAAGGCACTAGCCTATTGCCTTTAGTATTAGGGCCCTGCTGTCTGGGTGCCTACCAGCGGTTACTGTGATTGTCGCCACAAACAAGCTGTCAACCAATCAGAGAATAGGCCTTTCTTGGGCTTTCTGTTTATGAAAGCCATCTCGCAAAGGCCGCTGGAAAGCTATCAGCCAATCATGTTACGTCTTACATTGCTCCATCCTCCTACGCCCGATCCCCAACGGGTGACTGTCCAAGGGTAAGCTCACTTATATTCATAAGCAGGGCGGTCAGTAACTCATCTGAGTGCACCAGATAGCAGAGGTGACCACAAGGAGTTTCAACAAGACTATGGTCCCTCTGCGTAAAAGAATGGTTATTTATGAAGTATAAACAAGCTGCCCTTTTCTTCGGGTTACTTGAATCTAGACTAGACTCAATTTAAGATGATATAGTAGAATCCTGTTAACGTTAATTGCATGGCCCATTTGTCAGTTATTGGACTTAGTCAATTTTATGCAGTTATCGGGCTTTAAGTTAATTTCATGCGGTTATCGGGCTTAGTCAATTAACCCTATAGGAGACCAAATGAGTGGCACTGGCCATCAACAGACATTTTCGTCAAGCTTGCCGGTTCTGTTCCTTTGCATAGGCACATAACGTTGTTTCTTCGTGGAGTCTTTTCCACTTTTACCAGGAATCGCATCTAATTCTCTGTAACCATTGAGATACAATTACAAAATTTTGGGTGATTTGATGCCATTCTACACAATCTTGTCAGCTCGTTTTTTGTTATTTTATAATAAACATTGTATTTCCATGTTTGTAGACCATACCTTGTGACATTATTTCATGCAAATATTAGGCTTATACCATAATGGCTTATGCAAACATGCCATTTCATTTAAAGGGTGAATGGTAAATGGCTTGAGTTTTCAGATTTCTATGCAATCCCATGAATTATGCAATTGGCTTTGATGCAATTGGTTGGAGTCTACCGTATGCTTAGCCTCCAGTTTATTATGATTGTTAAATGCTATGCAGACATTAACGAGTGTGTCGGAAAGCCTTGCAAACATGGGACCTGCGTGAACAAAGATGGCGGCTACAGCTGTACCTGCTCCCCTGGATGGAAAGGACAACATTGCCAGCAGCGTGAGTTATTTTTATTCACGACCTTGTATTTGGCAACATTTGGGTAAAAATTAAAAATTCTGTCCAAATCAGACCAACTAAAGACCAAATTTGCGCTTAAGTCTTGTCAGGATAGCCTGTGTGTATGTCATAGTAGAGATCACGATCCAGTTGAATCGCCGATTGCCCTAGGTCAGATCGTGATCGGAGTTGTTCCTTATAGGGCCTTCACACTAAAACCGAATCAGCAGGAATCAAGCCGAACCAGCCGGAATGAAGTATTTGCAAAATTCGTGCCACATTCGGGGTCATTCGGGTGGGAATTCCAAATGGGCCTTAAATCCCCTTCACACGAGAAGGAATGAGCCAGAATGCTATCAGAATGAAAATTCTTTCCTGTTCCTGTGAATTCGTAGTGTATTCTCACTGCATTCGAGATATTCTTTCGGCCACATTCGGGCAGGATTCGAAGTGGCTTGCCATTTCGGTTCTCCATCGAATGAGATAAGAATGTTTCGAACAATGTTGGACTGCCGTAGAATGCGGTCAGACTGCAGTTAGAATAGGCAGAATGCACTTAGAACCACTATGAATGCCATTCGATATTTCTCCACTTCGAATGCACCTCGACAGTTTTTAACATGTCAAAAACTTTCGAGCCAGCCAAAAGAACGGGGACGAATATCTGGAATGCAGTACGAATGTTAAGAATGCAGTACGAATTGCGAGGAATTGCCACGTATAGAAAAAAAGTTCATTCGGACGGCATTCCGGCTCATTCGTGCTCTCGTGTGAAGGGGGCTTCAGACAGGCTGCGATCGGGATCTGTCCTAGGACAATCGTCGATTCTACTAGTAAAGATTGCGATCGGGATCTGTCCTATGACCAACTCCGATCCAAACTCAAATGATGCTAAGATATAGGAAACAGCAATATTTTTCTGATAAAATATGAAAGGCACATATCGAATGTTATGTGGTAGGTAGTAGGTATTTAGTGCAAACCTACTAACTTATTACCAACTACACTGAAGGCTATGAGTGTCAATTATACAATGTTAACTTCGCTCAAGACTACCACACTAGAGTCACTTCTGGAACTTTACTCAATGCACACTTCTGCTCAATGCTACCTCACTAGTGTCACTTTTACAACTCTGCTTGATATTTTGACACCTGTTTGATGACTTTACAGTTGTTATTGTTCTTCCAAAGCTGTGAATTGATTCAGTACAAGTCTGACTAGTGAAATGTACTCAATAGGTGTGAAAATGTGACTAATATCTTGAAAGTCTGCTTGATCTTTTGACACCTGTTTGATGACGTTCTTCTTTCGGTTAGGCTGCCAACCTCATCTTTTTGAGGATTCTGCAGCCGTGGAGTTACAGTTGTTATAGTTCTTCCAAAGCTGTGAAATGATTCGGTACATGCCTGACTAGTGAAATGTACTGATTGGTGTAAATCTGTAATATCTTAACACCTCATAATTTGAGACTGAAACATTGTTCATAAGATTTTTGCTACTACTTTATCAAAAATTACTTCATCAAAAACATATTCACATGAAGTGTATGTAAGTGATGCTATAAACTGTAGTGTACCTTGAGTAAAGTTGAAGAAGGGACTCTAGTGTGGTAATCTTGAGTTAAGTTAACGTTGTAGAAGTGACACAAGTAGCCTTGAGTGTAGTTGGTATGAAATACCAATAAACAAGGAGAGCTGTCAAGGAGCCAAAAACAATATATCTAAAAGGTCAAGACCTAACGACTAACCAGATTTCAAAACCAATCATCCATTTAACTTCTTGGGTTATGCTGCTTAACCAAAAGTACACTTTTACAAGTTCTACCTACAATATGACATTCTTAGTAAAGGCTAAGGAATGCATCATATGGCCCTTTTCATGATATATCCTTCTATATTATCACAGCCTCGTGTCCTAGCGGGTGGAGCGAACAGAAAACCCACTGCTACAAGGTGATGCCGGACAAAATGAAATGGGCTGACGCAAACTCGCGATGCGAACAACACGGTGCACATCTTACTTCAGTCAAGGACACCACCGAGAACAAACTCATCAGTCAGCTCATTACCAGTGGTAAGTTATGTACATTTCTTTGTCATCAATGGTTAAAGATTTAAAAAGATGAAAAGTACCAACAGGAGCTTATAATTTTTTCTCACTATGAACAACTGTCATAACAGCTTCCGACATCACGGTAACAAAAAGTCTGACATTGATTTGTCAATTTTAGCACATTATAATACATACATGATGAATATTAATATGTTTCCACAATTATTCTAACTAAGAGGCGTTAGTCATGTGGTCTGACAAGTGGAAATAAGTCTGCCCCAACCGAATTGCCCTTCCCTGGGCTTGAACTGACGTCTCCTTTATCAACTAATTAGAACCAGGAGGTAATCTGTTGGCTGCTACCAGTTGAGCTACAGGGACATTCCAGCCATACAGCTAATCTCCAAACAGATCCTACGATAGCACAAGATAGTATCAAAAGCTGCCAGAGGAGTGAAGCTGGCCTACATGGCATATACGAGTACATGTACACCTCTTGGTTGAATACACTCCTTGGCCAATTTTCTATTTTATCTTATGCCATCGGAGGGTCTGTTGGAGATTACCATACAGTTAGAAATACAAGACTGGCCTAGCAGTAAAAAAAGGCTTGCAATGACTGGCTTAGAAATCTAAAGACGTATTTCTTTAACTGCAGCCCTCAAGCAAGAGAAGGATGACCTTGTTTGGATCGGACTCACGAATGGAAAGAAAGGTAGGCATGCCATGACTACCGTTTGTTGTCAATTAACAGATGTAACTGATCGTCCCCTACCTATTCTCCCCTTGCCCTTTCCAAGTGCACAATAAATGTATATGAAACACGTACAATTTTACATACATACATTTCTTCTTGGCATTTCTGTTATGCTGTCACAATTGGAAAAAGGGTGCCCACCGGAAGGTTTTGGGCACTTTTGAGCATCACCCCTACGTAGCCCCCTGGAACACCGTACGATTTCCGTGTCATATTTGGGCCTGGTAAGGCCCCCGATTTTTTTACACTCCGAGTTAAACAACCCGATATCCAGTTCACGCTCTTTTGGGGCCGAATCTGGGATACGGCCGAGATCTGGATACACCAGTGCTCAGGTTGTCACGCCCGATACAGAACAGAGCAGATTGTTAGCTCCACGACGGGATGATCCCCTTTCCAATTGTGAATGTAGCATAAGCCGTATAGGGCTTATTCACGTGACGTCATCACCCCTTCCCTCCTTGCGCCGCCATTTTGGTGTACCACCAGTCCCGGCGAAGATTCTCGGTGTCTGAAGGTCTCTAACTCCGAGGAAAGTGAAGTCATTTGCACGCTGTTTGACTATGCAAAGACCTTCCAACCTCAAGTCATATTTTCGCTACAAAAATCGGATGGAAATTATCCATATTTCATCAGTGAGGGAAAGTTTTCGGAGATCCAGTCTACTTTACGAACACGGCAACAGTGACAGGGTGACAGCGGAGTCCATCGATTTTGTCTTTGTTATTTTGTTCTGTGAACGACTTTCTGCACACTCGGTTAAAAACGTACCAGGCTTACAACAACTTGATGAAAAGACCTTGCAACAACGTAGTATCTGGACAAATACTGGAGTGTAGGATGAGATTTAGTTGATAGAAGTACGTAGTGATCTGGAACGTTCGACATTCAGAAGTTGGACGACCACAGGATAATATCCTGTGCCGCGGTTTTTGTTCAAACACAGTTAGCATCTTGTACTCTTGTTGTGTTTTTTTTTTTCATGGAAATTCATCAAAGAACTAGGGTACATGCTCCTGCTGTCGTTTATGGACTCCGCTTTTTGTTTTCGGAATTCCCCTTCGTATTTTCATTCCCGCACGGCTTTCCCAGAGAATCGCGAAGCAAATCTTACTGTTACCCAATCTGTGTGCGCTTTACCAGTGCAGAACCAACATCCCACGCCAAGACAAAGCACTGTGATTGTGAAACTAAACGTTTTGAACGGAAATGGTGCATTGCTTGGGAAATATTTACAATTTTTATGGCGAGTTGCATAGGGCCCCACTGCAGGCGGGCTGACTGTGGTACACCAAAATGGCTGACTTTGCTCGTTGCTAGGGGGAGGATCACGTGACTGAATAAGCCCTATACCAGTCGGAGTCACAGCGACTTCGGTATATGGAGCACTTGTGTCTTTCCGCAGTCTTCTACCCTTCATTCCGCAGTAGGAGTCTGATATATGATAACTTATTTGTTTCCAGTAATTTCTATTCTGCAGCTGTGGGGAAGCGATTTGAAGTGGACAGATGGATCACCGGTCTCTTACACCAACTGGGCTAAGGGCCAGCCAACAGTGGCAGGACCTTTCATCTTCATCGGGAAAGCTGGAGGGAACTGTGCCGGCATGTACTCTAAGGTGTGTGTTCCAGCGTCCTTTCCTTCCCCCCCCCTCCTCTCTCTCTCTCCCCCCACCTTTCTCTCCCTCTCCCTCGAGATCCCTCTCTCTCCCCGTCTCTCTCTCTCCGCCTTTCTCTCCCTCTCCCACTCTCTCCCCGTTTCTCTCTCTCTTTGTCTCTCTCCGTCTTTCTCTCCCTCTCCTTCGAGCTCCATCTCTCTCCCCGTCTCTCTATCTCTCTCTCTCCGCCTTTCTCTCCCTCTCCCACTCTCTCTCCCCGTCTCTCTCTCTCTTTCTCTTTCCGTCTTTCTCTCTCTCTCCCTCGAGCTCCATCTCTCTCCCCGTCTCTCTTTCTCTCTCTCTCTCTCTCTCCGCCTCAGTACCATGTTACTGATTCTTTATTTATTATCTGGAAGGTATGTAAGAACTGCCCAAGAGAATTTAGACTGATCAATAATATATTTGATATGACGATCGACACAAAGAGAGTTGAACATTACCCGGACTATAAAAGTTAAATATGTATTTTCTTCTTTCTTATAGAAGCCAGGCTGGCTGATGATGGGCCGAGGAGAAATAGGACAGTGGAAAACTGGGAGATGTGACAGCCAGCATCCCTTTATTTGCAAGAAGCCAAAATGATAACAAGTTGATTCTGAGGACAGCAATGTTGATTTGATTACATGGATGGCATCCTATAGAAATCCTTAAAGTGATGTGAGCGTGCGAATAAAAATGTTACCCTTATTTTGAAATTTTGAATGGTCAGGAATGTTGAAAAATGACTAAAGCCACAGGGTATGGTATGCAGAACGATGCATTTTTTTTTTTAAATTTTGTTCTCTCGCATTTTCTTTAAGTTTAGAATTTCCTTTTGTCATTTTACAGCTGTTTTTGAGATTTGCAGTACTCTTGAAAACGGATGAAAATTGATGGTTGCTTGGATGGCAACCAGATAGTCAAATCAGCATAGCCTAAATGATATGGCTGTGCTTAAAGTTTTTTATCATTATAATTTTACCTTTATGAATGGCTGCACCTAAAGTTTTTATCATTATCTTACCTTTCTGAACGGCTGTACCTAAAAATTTTTATCATTATTTTACCATTATGAGTGGCTGTACCTAAAGTTTTTATCATTATTTTTACCTTCATAAATGGCTGTACCTAAAGTTTTCATCATTATTTTACCATTATGAGCGGCTGTACCTAAAGTTTTTTATCATAATTTTACCATTATGAGTGGCTGTACTTAAAGTTTTTTATCATTATTTTACCATTATGGGTGGCTGTACCTAAGGTTTTTATCATCATTTACCATTATAAGTGGCCGTACCTAAAGTTTTTCATCATTATTTTACCATTATGAGTGGCTGCACCTTAAGTTTTTATCATTACTTTACCATTATGGGTGGCTGTACCTAAGGTTTTTATCATCATTTACCATTATAAGTGGCCGTACCTAAAGTTTTTCATCATTATTTTACCATTATGAGTGGCTGCACCTTAAGTTTTTATCATTACTTTACCATTATGGGTGGCTGTACCTAAGGTTTTTATCATCATTTACCATTATAAGTGGCCGTACCTAAAGTTTTTTATCATTACTTTACCTTTATAAGTGACTGGCTTGGAAGAATATTGAATGTGATATAAACAATTTGAAAAAGTTAACTTAAGTTAAAGGGAATGAATAGTGAGAGCCTGAAATGATGATTATATATTAGGTGCCTCCAGTCACCCATTTATACAATAAGATTTTGTAAAAGTCTGATTGGTTTTAGCGAAGCAAATTATGACAACAGCATCTTCGTGATATTATTTGCATTGTGTCTAGTAAATTGGCATTTCACAACTGTGTAAGTTTTCTTTTTCACTGCGTCATGTGTGGGTGCCATATTGGATTATATCCTGTAATAAAACTATCAAAGTCATCTGTGTCTCTGCGCCATAAATCATTAGGTGATTTAAGGATACAGAGGACAAAGGCAGACATGACTGTCAAAATTCTAGTCCTACCTGTCTTTGGTTATACCAAGTTCTTTTCATTCTGCAATTAGATACGGCCCTCATACTCCCCAGTACTCTAGGTCCATCCCTTCTTAAAACTGCTAACGCTTTTACAGTTGGCATGGGCCTTTGTAGCTTAGTTAGTTGACTAGAACCAAAGATTTTCACCTAAGCACATACCGCAGACTAAATCGTAGATTTCTCTTATCATTCTACACATTTCTCACTCTTTTGAAATATTGTAATAAAAGTGGTATGAAATTCACTCACACGAAATGTGTAAATTGATACTCGCAAACCTCAATGAAATCGTAAAAAAAAATCATAAACCATGATTGCTTCAGTCAATTTATTTATGCTTGCTAATTGAAAGTACAATACTACAGTGATATTGTGCAAAATAGGTAAGAAAAATGTCTTCAATGTACTTTTTACAGTCAAACCTGGCCTTAGCAACCACTAAAGTGGCTGAGATAACGTTGTAGCTGAGGAAAAGTTTTGCGTTACAGACAAGTCGGTTGATTGACTAAAACATAACTTTTAAATGATATTGATATTTCCTGGAATGATATCTAAAAGAAATGCACCGATATATGTCTTTATGTATGTGTTCATGTCTTTATGTATAAAAGTAAACTCCATCAAGTATCAAATCCGTCCTCATCTGACACTTTAATGATTGGTTTCCTACTATTAGTACTAAAGCAGCCTAAAAATGATCAGTTTCTCTCTGTCAACCTTCTCTGGTCAATTACGGCATGTGAGTTTCTATCGAACATGAATCTGGTATTTGGACTAGTCCATTGTCAGCCATCGTGGAGGTGACTTAACCAAGACAATGCTATTTGACGGAACAGGGAACTTGCTGATGATTTTCAATGTTTTCATGCTGTATCTTAGTGGGAACAATGAAATCTTGATGAATAAAAGCATCTGCCTTGTGAAGAGACATGTAAAGGATTGACGTCGCAAGTGCAGCGCAGATCAGTAACGTTAACCAAGGAGGTTACAGCGACTGGAGTTCTCACTCGTATCTTGGCCATAAACCTGTCTTTTTGAAGAACTAAAGCCTGTTATTGGAGAGTCATTAACATCATTATAAAGTGTATATAAACATCGACAACTTTCGTTTGGCAAAGTACGTTAAAAATAATGTGAACGGACCCCATGTAGCCGCAAATCGAGTCAGACGAACCAGTGACCGCAAGTGACCCCAAAGGAAAGGCGAGCCATCAGAATAGTCCAATGTTACATTCAATTTACATACAAATTTGTATTGGATTTGTAAAAGAACAGGAAGTTATGATATATTGCACACACAAATGTATTATGGGAAGTCCTATGAATGATACCCCTTATAAATAACGATCGAATGTTTATCAAATATGAATATATAACGAAAAAAGGCACCCCCACCAAAGCGGCATAATGGTACCTTCCGAACGCGTTCTACCCCCCGGAGTGTGAAATGGCGCGAAAACGGGGACTGAGAGGCCCGGGCTGACCGCGGAACGTGTTTACTACCTTTAAATGCTATTTCCCCGGTCAAAATTGTATTCTTGATAGAAAAAGTAGTTATTTTGTTGACATTATAGCTTGCAGATGAATATTATCCAAGGGTATTTGAACTTAGAACGATAATATTTTTGTAAGAGCGATATTTTGGAGGAAAATGTAGGAAAAATATTTGTTTTTGATGTTTTTGCCCCAAAATTTTCACGATTTCGTTACATAATCCAAAATACCCTTGGACAGATCATTTCCGTTGGGAATAAGCTCTTATGTCGTAAAAAATCAAGGCTATAGTCCGTGTCCCCGCTGGGGAATTGATACATGAATGAAACAACAATATTTTAAACCAAAATCGTTATTTCTAACCCAAAATTACAGTGCAGCAACAGATATCATTTTATGTGTACCACATAGAACTAACTCTGTATGAAGTTTCGTTACAATACGACAATGCGTTAAAAAGTTACAAGAATACACGTGTTTTCAACTAACTAGAACCGTGTCACATGCCGTAATTGACCAGAGTTGTTGTCATTTGTCATATAGTAATTGTCATTTACGCAAATTACAATGTGAATCAAACGTCTTCTGACCCCGGTATAAAAATGAAATTAGTGCCCAACGGTTACATAATTTTTTTTTCAGATATCCTCAATTGGAAATTTTTGCTACTAAGTTGGGTGCTGCTTTTTTTTTTCAATTTTGGTCGTTAAAAAGGAGTTTTAACGCTCTCTGTGCTTCAAAAAGTTGTTAGTGGTTGGGAAAGACAGTTGGTTGCTTAACAGAGGGTCTTATCTATGCCCAGTTGGATGGGACTGTTTTGTGGTTTGTCACTAGCGGTAATTTTTAGGTGGTTGCCCGACCAGGTTTGACTGCAGTAAGACAGGTAAGTTAAACTGAGAATCGTCATATAAATTAACCAGCAAGAGTTCAGCATCATTGACACATCACTGCAAACACAATAATTCATCCAGCAATCCATGTAATCATTAAAAAAACTGCTATTGACACCAAAGTACCCATGGTGACAAGGACAAAATACACACATAGAAAATGCAAAACTTTTAAGCATGCATGAGGTATACAATGCCAGGGATACATCTTATAATAGTAGCTTACAGCTAATAAAGATATTCTATGGATTATAGCCCACTCAAGTACTATATACCAATAAGGAAATATATCAAACTGTAGGATCTTCTATCGTATAGGTTATTTCTACAAAATGTTCAAAAACGTATCTATTCTGAAATAATAAACAACATATTAAGGCCGCTGGAATTCGTGACTGAGTCATCTTCAACCCAACTCAGTCTCTCATAAAACCCTGAACAACAAATTAAGTTATTTCAATCTCCGGAGGATATATCCTTTTACCTTTGTGCCAAATTTCATCTTGTTCGATGACAAAATGAGCCTGTTATAAAACCAATGGCATTACTTTCTGGACCACTCTCGTACAATGCTGATAATATATTTCAAAAAGGTACCAGGTTATCAAAACTACTAGTTAACATCTAATCTGAGCAAAGATCAAGCAAAGTAATCCCTGCATTGCCAAATTTCAGTATCATAATGACCTTCTGTAAAAGTGAAATGAGTCAATGTGCCACTAGAAACTCGACATTGGTCTTGAATTATTGGTCTGAGGTCAACATCGGTCACAACACATTCGTTTACAAGGCACAATGCTATCAAAATATCTTAACAAGGCACAAGGTTATACAGGTAAAGGTACACAACAAGATGACGTTTCAGACGTCTTTCATTGGTGAATGGGAATATATATATGTAGATAACTGGAACTGGATTGCCAATTTAATGCAACGAACCGGTGTAAAAAAATATTTGTTATTAAGTGTTAGCTCCCTAAAGACCAGAGGAAACACTTAATAATTGATTTTCATTTTTTCCCATTTATTCTCTTTTAAAGTCACAAGCGAAATCGGTCCCCGTAGGTTAAAAAAACTGCTAGCGGGCCCAAGCATATTCATTTTACTAATCATCCAGCGAACAAGAGCTTATTATCCGCTACTCAAAGCCAATGACGTTAGCATGTCTAGGAATGAGGTATAAAAACATTCATCCCATCAAGGACCCACGGTCTAATTTGAATTTAGTTTATCAACACCTACCAACATTCCAACCCACTTCTTCATTCATTTCGCCAACGAACAAACAAACCCACGAACAAACTCAGGCACGCACAAACAAGCCCAAAGACAACGGCAACGAAAACAAAACCTTCTTTGCGAAGGAAAAATTCATACAGGTTATTAATTAATTGATTGATAACACAACAAAATATAGAACTGATATCAATAGCAATGAAACATTTATGTCATATCTCCTTCATCATGGAAATACCTCGGTTGAACATCAGTCAACTTCCTCTGACCTGCATCCCGAGTTACGGATTGTTGATACCTGGAAAGTAGAATAAATTAGTTGTATGCACCTTAAAGTCATTGTAATATTTGTTCAATTATTGATATTACTAGTGGACTGGTATTCCTGGCATCCTACTGACCCTACAAATCACTTTTTACTAGTACTTACGTCAATTTGACTCTCTCCGGTTAGCTCAGTTGGTTAAGGGATAATTTGGACATCAATGTTGGTTCATCTCCCGTGTGTGCCACATTTTCCTTTTTTTTAATCTTTCTCAGTCGTTTTTCTTTTATGTTATTATTTCTATTGTTTTTTTATACTTTATTACCTCCATTAAATGTCATGGAGGTTATATTTTCACTAGCGTTTGTCTGTCTGTCTGTCTGTGTACAAGATAACTCAAGAACGGCTGGATGGACTAGTTTAATACTTAGTGTGTTGGTGGGGTGTGATGAAAGCTGAAAATGATTAGATTTTGGGCCCCCTAGCCACTTCCCTTGGTACTGCAGCGCAACTTTCGCACTGCACGAAATCAATAATTTCCAGGTGTTTCAAGGGACTTACACACCTGTGAAATGTTCTGTGTCCTGGCTGTGTACATGACTTTCCTGGTTCGGCGTGTAATGTCCTTGTTTTTTTCTTACATACCTGGACTCGCGCTTGTACAGGAATTTCTAGGACCCTTACACCAGACGTGTAGGGGAAATAGGCAGACAAAGGCTTGGCGGCGCCTATTCTCAAAGCCAAGCTTGGGTCGTGGGTTTACTGTTTACGGCAACTACTACCCCTGCAACCCAGCCTAGGCTATGCTTGGACAATTAATAAGCAATGAGGTTTACATTTTAAACACAAAATAAGGGGGAGTGTCGGGGGGTATTGAATGGTTGGTATGTCTACCCGTGACATCGTCTGACAGAACAAAGTGGAACAAAATACAACTATAAAAAGAAACGACATCCACATTTTTAGGAATACAATCAAGGTCAGAAAGAAAGGTCTACAAAATACTGAAAAAAACAATCATAATTAATGAAGCTGTGATTTGTTTGGCCCGATATTTCCAACTTATTTGGAAATCCTGCGGTCGGCGCGTATTGAACGGGCCATTCATATTCATTTCTACATGTCGGAAAGAAATAAATGCTAGGGATAGATCTTGGCTTATAAATAGGAAAGTATGTCTTACACCAAGGAGGTTTCAACTTCCTTGCTTAAACAAACTCGTCATTTTCATTACATAAACAGCAGTTCGTTAGCCGGATGTGTATTGCATTGTCTAGCGCAGACAAAGGCCACAAACACCCAGCGTTCATTGAATCATTCTTATTTCTTCTTTAATCATTTTGCACTCACACTGAGATTCTGTTTCAACATACATAAATCTGAACTGCTGCAATAGACTTCTGCGTGTATCGCGATAATCAGTTACGTGATCTGCCCCCTTTGTATGAAGAGCTAGGAAAATAAACTAACCAAAGAAGTTTAATTTGGAAATCCGTAAACTAGTGATGTACGATGTTTTTATAGAGTGCCTGTCGCGTCATAGCGAGGAAGTTGAACTGAAACGACGTTGGACATAGGGAAAACATAGGACTGCGATCTGATTTATGGGCAGCTTTTTGTCAAAAGAATAGAGAGAACACGGGACAAAATACAGTCCATTTTCTTGGTTACTGTCTCTAACTTTGGCTACTGTCGACGCACAAACTGAGTGAAATGATCTATGTTAAGATATAAACTCCTTGACTCGATGTACTAAATTTTTGTCCCGGGTTATGTTCTTGATTGTACAAACTAAATGACAACGTTGAACGTTAAATTTCTACCGATGTTTCAAGCTGTTGATAATCACAGCGGCATGTTTCACATCTTTCTAGGCAGGTATTGTTTTACTGTGAAGTGAAATACGGGTAATCAGGCAGCTCAAACAACCTCCTTGACGTGATTGTAACAATAGACATCATGGCTGGTACTAGCGGTAGTTCACAGCTCTTTGTGTCTGTGCCCATGCAAATTCTTCAGAAAAAGCCAATAGAATTTCTCCTCGCACAATTATAGGGTCAAACCTTCGGCCAATCAACGTGCCAGTCACAATTTTCAAATTCTTCAATTGAGTTGGTATTGTGAATTCCGCGTCTTTGCGTGTGGATGTGCGTTCTTGCTGTCCAAGTGTGTCTATATACCAGGGTGCGTTATCTGATGGTACCGAGGAACATTGGTCATTATTTTACATCAGCAAGGAGTTTCTACTCAAGATCGCGGAACAGGACGACAGGACGTCAGCTGCAACTAATAATAACAGGACTGACCGTCGGGCCAAAGTTCTCTCCCATGGCTTCAAGGATCAAGGAACTTCCGTATGCAACTGTAGCGATGATATTGCAGTCGGCATTTGACTTTGCTTTCGACGGAAATAGTGCGGAGGAATATCGAAACGGCTCTCATGTTTGGGTAGTGAAACCACCCTCATCTAGGAACGACAACTGTATCACCTAGACTCCCTTGCAGTCTTCGGAACGGGGCTGTTTTTTTTTTTTTTGGAGGGGAGGGCGTTGTTCCGCGATTTTCAACGTTGACTAGTCGACTATGTTCTTTTGTTCGGGGAAAGGGAGTTTGCCGAGGAAGGGAGTTTGCTGTGGAACTGAGTTTGCCGTGATACTGATAGCGAGTCTTTGGCCCGTCCGAAGACTCGCTATCACGGCAAACTCCCTTCCACAGCAAACTCCCTTCCACGGCAAACTCCCTTTCCCGGCACAAGAGAACATAGGCAACGTTGAAAGTCGCGGACCAACGACCCCCCCCCCCAAAAAAACCCAGCCCCGTTCCAAAGACTGCAAGGGAGTCTATGTACCCTGCATGCCGTCAAGAAGTGCATACTAGTAGCCTACGAAGACTAGAAGACAACAAGAGACCAGCCGGCATTCTATGACATACAAAAGGCACTCGCGACTTCAACCTATCATACACACGAACAAACTAATAAAAATTGTCTTGTTTCAATATGAATAGATATATGGTGCTATTACAGAATAAGAAATGCGAGTAAGAAACTGCCGAATAAATGGGGAGGGGGGCAAAATCCAGAAGGGGGGGAGGGGGGAGGGCGTCAGATCTCTCGACGCCACTTTCCATGTTCAAGGTCTCAGAACACAGTTTTTCGCCTATGGGGATTTACATGGTTAAGGACCGCAAAGTGAGGTGGTTCGACGACTCAAAACCTATAGAAAGGTGCAGATACAATTTACAAGAATTTAGTATGTTGAAGTCGAGGGTACGACCTACAACATATCTGAAAATGAGCATAGATTTGCCTGCTCGTTTTTCTATAAAAGACACTTTGATTTGACCCCCAGCGGAGGTCATGGAACTGCAGGCGACGAACAGGAAGTGCCGGTAACAGTATCAAGGCGCAAATTCCCGCTGACCGAAGGAGCAACGTAATCCAACTTATACCGTATCAACAACGATATATTCCTCTACCATTCACCACAGTTTTCACCTCGCTGGTGTACACGGAAGAATAACTACGGCCTTTGCAAGCACTGCGGTGCACTATTTTAACCCGAACTACTTTTGGGGACGGGGGTCGCGGAAAAATACTGTGTTCTGAGACCATAGAAAGGGATGCACTGGGTGAGGCAGACCGGGGAAAGATAATTAGGTGGTAATTGGCCGCTAATGTATGCATATTCCGCCAACACACAATGCAACACACGGCTCATGTCCTGTTGTGTAAGGTTGTTTCAAGGAATCTGTAAGGGTATTTCAAGCCCTTTACACGTCCTGCACACAGAAATGGTTCGTTTCCGCGAGATTCTAGGACATGTAAAGGACTGTACACGTCTCGTTTGCAGGCATGAAACCTCCGGATTTTGAAGGACATGTTTAATTTCCAGGACTGTGTAAGTCAGTTTCCATCCTGGAAATGAGGCTTTTCAGGCAGTGTCGGTTTTGCTATCTCGTGTTCTGAACAAGCTATGGTCACGAATTTTAAGTATCAGATAGCTCTTGTGCTCAGGAAGAAATGACGTAAGTTTGGGACCCTTAGCAACTGGGTTTGGGATAGCAGGGGCATTTTTGTCAAAAACTTCTGAAGTGGATAACTCAAGAAGGGAACAACGTATTTCTATGATTTTTGGTATGTAGGTACTTTAGACAATGTTGTACAAAATAAAATACCAATTATGCAAAATCGGAGTACATCTGTATAATTAATAGGAATAGTCTATCATAGATGTTTTTCAATGTGTCTCTTGTCCCGGACATGATATGGTTTTGACATTTTAGTGGTAGATAGCTTTAATCCTCATGACAAAGTGGAGCAAGTTTCAACCCCCTAACATTTGTTATAGGAACTGCAGGGGCATTTTTGTCAACACATTCCAAAGAGGACAACTGCAAAAAGGAATGACGGATTGACATCATTTTAGGCATGCGATTAGCTTAGGCAAAGATGTTCATATTGATATACATGTGACGCAAATAAGGACTGCATTTGCATAATTAATGAGGAAATTGCATAATCCCATTGTTTTCTTTAACTGGACATCAATAAAGGTAATACGTGTAAATTATGATAGGGTGAACATAAGCAGATAACAAAAATGCTAATGAAGAACTGATTTGCATAATATATGCAAAGTTGCAAAACCGCTTAATGATTTATGATGGGAATTTTATACTTGTCACATGTGTACGTTAGTCAAGGATGAACATCACCATGCATAAATCATATTAATGTCATTTGCATAAAATTTACAAAAGCTCTAAATATTTCTTGGAGGTATAAGGTCGCTGAACTCTAGTTTACTCTCTTTTGCGTGTCACTGGAAAAGTCCATTCCCGCACGGAGGGACTATTTTTATTAAAATTCACAAGTTTTTGGCATTTCCTTTATACATGGCCGTAAAAGAGTCCACTCTTGCAAGGGTGTCAAAAAATTATTGATTGAATGATCGAAAAGTTCACTTTTTGGACAAGAATGACTTTTCAATAAATCACTAAACTTAGTCTACAAACAGATATCGCTTAATTAACTTAAGTTAAGTTTAGTTAACTTACGTCAACTTAAGTTAGGGCATCCAGGTAATACGATACGCAGGACAGCAGTTACTGATTTAGAAGCCACTGGATATTATTTTTGAAACGGCCAGACGTTAATGTAGCCTCCGTCCTGTTTTGGAAACGGCCAGACATCCAGGTAGCATCCGTCCTGTCCTAAAATACATGAGCTAATTGACTCATTTGCATCAACCATCTTTTGACATAGTCTTTTTTTGTTTCCTATTTGACTATCCAAAATTTGTCTTCATCTCCTTACAATTGATATATCAATTCAAAGTTAGGATGGGTAAAAAACTTGCTCTTTAACAGATCTGTTCAGAGTCACTGACGAAAGGTAGAGGATTCTCCCTGAAACGTCAGACCATTTCTAAAATCCTATCCCTGAGTGATTGAGTAACTGCTACAATAATGGTGAATATTACTGATATGGCTGTGCTGATTGTCTGAAGCTGGCTGTTTGCATATTAACATTAACATGGAGGTTGTTTACTCGTTTTTCTTTCATTGACATTTTCATGGCGGCGCCGTTTAGACCGGATAAGAAGATTAAGCCACATCATATTTAATACCCTGGTTCTCAAATTGTTGCAGGAGTGCAATAGAAGTAAGAAACAGACTTTCTGTTATAGACTGAAAACTTTCTCAGTCAACATTTTAGGCTGTTTGACATTTCTGGCATTGAATTACACATTTGAAGTGTTTCAATAAATAGGAAAATCTAAACTTTGGGAATACATGACCATTATTTAATGGTGGTGTCACAGTATTAACATTTGGGATTCATTCATATACTAAATGGCAAAAGTAGGGTTTTTTTTAACTAATAAAAACAGGGCGAATCCAAAGAAATAAATCGGCTAGTCAGGAACATGCCCTATCCCCATTTTGTAAAGTTTGAATTTCTCGTGAAGTGCTCTCTCTAATGATTTGGCCCAGTGAAAGTTATTTGAAAGAGATGTTGTAGCTATAAATTTTCTCGGCAACGTTTTGGTAGCTTCCAGTTGCCTTCATAGCGACATAATGGATCATTTTTCACCAGGTGATTTGAGTTCTGAAAATATGCATACTTGATATTTCATCTACTTGATAGTGTATTCATTGTGTGTGCATGATGTGCACAAAGATGCATTCATTGGTTCCATTTGAATAAATATACCAAAGATCTACAGGTACTCTCAGTAATACAGCACACACGTTCTTAAGTTACAAAATAATGAGACATGAAGGAGAACAGAGTGTTACTTCTGTCTACTTAATTCTTTTGATCATCCATGGTATGTGTGGACTGGGTCTATAGCCGTACATTCTGTGCTGACAGTCCTTAGTGTGTGAGGACTGGACCTATAGCCGTACATTCTGTGCTGACAGTCCTTAGTGTGTGAGGACTGGACCTATAGCCGTACATTCTGTGCTGACAGTCCTTAGTGTGTGAGGACTGGGCCTACAGCCGTACATTCTGTGCTGACAGTCCTTAGTGTGTGAGGACTGGGCCTATAGCCGTACATTCTGTGCTGACAGTCCTCAGTGTGTGGACTGGGCCTATAGCCGTACATTCTGTGCTGACAGTCCTTAGTGTGTGAGGACTGGGCCTATAGCCATACATTCTGTGCTGACAGTCCTCAGTGTGTGGACTGGGCCTATAGCCGTACATTCTGTGCTGACAGTCCTTAGTGTGTGAGGACTGGGCCTATAGCCGTACATTCTGTGCTGACAGTCCTTAGTGTGTGAGGACTGGACCTATAGCTGCCGTACATTCTGTGCTGACAGTCCTTAGTGTGTGAGTACTGGACCTATAGCCGTACATTCTGTGCTGACAGTCCTTAGTGTGTGAGGACTGGACCTATAGCCGTACATTCTGTGCTGACAGTCCTTATACCCGCCTCACATTATATACGATCTTCGGACGTACTTCGCGATCGCAGGAAGGTCGGCTGATTTTAAGATCTTAAGATGGTCTTGCGTATTTTTCGCCCAAAATCTGTCCCCCTCACATAAAAGCGAGCCTCGTGCGATCGACGGTGAATAAATCTATGATAATGAACCTCCCATGACCTCTTGCATGCGGACAAGGGAACACAAAACGTTCCTCAAAAAAGGCAAGAGATCAATAAATGTTACTTATTTTGTTGTCGGAATCTTTTTAAACAATGAATGGAATGCGCGGGCATAATAGAAATGACACAAGAAAGGAAAGTGTGTCACAAAGCCAGCCTACATACTACCACAGGGGCCACAATGTTAGAATTACCCTCACATTCCCAGAAATTCAATATTTGTAAACAATCGGAAGTCGGGTGAACGTCGCCCGAACGTCGCCCGACTAACGGGCGTTCGCCATCCGATTTGCGCTCGATGATTAATAACTATGTCTGTGCTCGCCTATCGGTCTTCAATCGTTGGATTGACGCAAGACTATTGATCGATACCCTTGCGAGGTACGCACGATTTGCACGCACGATCTGCGACTCGGTAACGAGCTCTGCGATCTCGGAGATCTCCTGCGACTTGTCGCTTATGTTAAGAACATGTTTCGCTGCACCGCGACCGTCGTAAGACTTCTGAAAATTGACGGCGATCCCTAAAAATCGCAAGATGATCGTGAGAACACCGGACGTCTAACTCACGAAAATGTCATTTAGAGCTCGTAAACTAGTCTCCCGATCGAATCGCGCCTAATGTGAGGGGGGTATAAGTGTGTGAGGACTGGACCTATAGCCGTACATTCTGTGCTGAAAGTCCTTAGTGACAATAGTGTGTGATGACTGGACCTATAGCCGTACATTCTGTGCTGACAGTCCTTAGTGTGTGAGGACTGGGCCTATAGCCGTACATTATGTGCTGACAGTCCTTAGTGTGTGAGGACTGGGCTTATAGCCGTACATTCTGTGCTGAAAGTCCTTAGTGTGTGATGACTGGGCCTATAGCCGTACATTATGTGCTGACAGTCCTTAGTGTGTGAGGACTGGGCCTATAGCCGTACATTCTGTGCTGCTTTCCGATGTTTTTAAAACCTGTCATGATTTTGCACATTCTTCACATTTAAAGGTTGTATGCCTTTCTTAAAAGAAATCAAGCGGCATAAGGGGTGCTGACGCTATTAACATAAACATAAACATAAATAACATAAACAGCTCTGTTGCTATGACCGTAAGCAGCTTTTTTCTAGGAGCCTAAAGCCTTCTGTTAAAATTATCGTTCTGTTTCTAAAGAGCTTTGCGCGTGACTATGATCTTAAATAGGCCCGTTGCTATGGTTCTTAACAGATCTGTTGCAATGGTTCTGGAACAGTTCTATTGCTCTAATCCTAAACAGTTTATCCTCAAGAGTTTTTTCTATGCTCATTAGAAACAACCAGTACAGGCACTGTGTCTGCGAAGGTGGACTCCTGAAAACTTTAGTCCAATGGTCCATCCCTACTACAAATGCATGCGTCTCTCGGCAAACTTTACTAATCTGTGCTGTACATTATTGGAACTTTTACCGTAATCCAATTCTTTAGCACAACTACTCTGCCCAGACACCAGTGTCTGTTATAAAACATGGTAGGAAATAAGTTCTCCATATTGTAAACAATAATACATGTAAATAAACTTGTATGTTTAACAATATCACGCCGCTTTAACACCCTTACTCCACACTGAGCTATTACTGACTTGCTTCTGTATTCACAGCCAATAAATCTACTCTATATCATCAAAATGAATAGATACTAGATATTTGCAAAACACTCCAAAATATCAGTACAAGTAGACTGCCAAAACAACAGTGTCATAAAAGACAATAAGAAATCAATGTTGTGTCAAAAAGTTAGGAAAACCATTTAAATGTGTAACACAATTACACAATTTCAAGCTCCTCAATCCATAATATGTTTGAGTTTTTTTGTTTTACTTCAAAGTCATCACAAACAAATTTGGGGTTAGTCCCAAACAATTTTGGTGTTGGTTTGGTAAAGTTTAGTTTATCCATTATATCATCACAAACAAAACAAAACAAGGCTCATATGAGCCACTCGAATGTTTTAAGTTGCTGTACTGTACTGGATTGTGCTGACAAATGGTTGTTCATATTTAACTTGACAAGTTTATTTTTTTTACTCATCAGGGAAGCAATCAGGAGGAAGCTTGTTCCATAACGATGTAGTGCTAGGGAAAAGGTGAATTATGGACGAAGATATAGAGATTTGCTTCCGTGAAAGAGGCAAAACGAGTTCTTGCTTAGAACGTTTGTACTGGAGGAACAAGCGAGTGAAGTTCCGCGGGGCCGAGGAAACAGTGAAACAGTATTGCCAGACGTACTCCATCACGACTTGGAGAGAGGGTTCGTACGGACAGCGCTGTCGCCTGCCGGGTCACCATGAAGAACATTGATAGAGAAACGCCAGAAAGTAACGCAACATACATAACAAGAAAATGCTTAATTTTGTGATTTTTTGCCATTTCCCCCCCAAAAGTACACTTTTGGCTCCTGTACCCTGGTTTAACAAGCAAATGACCTAAAGTTTGGTGAAGAGGTGCACTAGATATTTATTCAAATGACCAACGTTATAATGTTTGGCATATACCACTTCAAAATGATATATTTTGGGATATTTTGGGTCATTTTCCGATGGCCAGAGGGGTCAATGACCTCAAGGTCGTTGACCCCTGAAGCCTGCACCTGCAGGGCTGTTGTTGCCTATTTAATCAAGTCTATATAACTTGATTAGATAGGCAACCAATCACTTAGCCTAAATCAATATTCTGTATAGGATTTGGCAGCCAATCAGCGAGCCTGGTGTTATCTGGAAGAGCCCATTCTTGCACGGAGGGGTTCTTTTTTTTGATTATGTAAGTCTTTTAGTGGAAGAATTTTTCGACTGGTCTAATTTGCAATTTTACATAGGGTGTGTTGGAATAGTCCATTGTTGCTCGGGGGGGGGGGGCATTTTTCTTAAAACTAATTTTATAACTTTGGTAATTATGTCAAACTGCTACACTTTGCATAGGGGTATCACAGGAAGATTACATTCTGGCGCGGGTGTGTGTGTTCAAATTCAGTTTTGGACGGGTGATGATTCAAAATTCCATCTTTAATGCAGTCTTTTTCAAAAGTCAATTTTGGACTGGGTTTCGTATTCAAAATGTCATGTTTTTAATTTGAGTATTTCTGGACTGGTCTATTGTGCGAATTTATATGGAATGCACTGGAAGGGTAGAGAGATGGCTTAAATATGCTGTATTTGCTCTCAAGCAAATGTAGGCCTTTCTAGTGGGTCATATCTTCATACCTGTGGTCATGTCCACTGGTCACTACAGTAGCTGTGTTGTTTGGGATGGATTTATTGGTGGCCTCATACTGGCCCACAACTTTGTACAGAGCATTCTGCTGTGAGGCGGTCGGCCCTGTGCCATAAGATAGATTTCTAGACTCCAAGGATTCAGCGATGGCCTGAGACTGACCCTGCCCGGTCTGATCATGGTCGTTGTCAACATGTATATACTGGTGATCATGACCACTGGTCATTACAGCAGCTGTGATGTTTGTGTAGTGTTCAGCCATGGCCTGAGACTGGCCCTGCCCTGTCTGACCCTGACCACTGATCATTGCTGTAGATGTTTGGTCCTTTGCTGATGCCCCCACACCTACATACATAGGGTTTGGCTGTAAAGCAGCTAGCACTTCGTTATGTGATAGGTTTCCAACTTTCAGAGATTTCGTGTTAACCAGAGACTGGCCCTGGTCTGCCTGATTATGATGGTTGTCAACATCTTCATACTGCTGATCATGAGCACTGGTCATTACAGTAGCTACGGTGTTTGTGTTGGAGTCAGTGATGGTCTGAGACTGGCCCTGCCTTAGGTTGGTATGTCGGTCTATATCTTCATACTGGTGATCTAAACCACTGGCCACTACAACGGGTGTGGTGTTTGCGTGCGACTGAGTGATGGTCTGAGACTGATCCTGTCCTGTCTGATAATAATGACCATTGATCACTACAGTACCTGTCATGTTAAGTCTACGCAAGGCAATGTTAGAATTAGGGCCTGCAGAAGGGTCTGAAGGGGGATTCTTGGTCCTCCTCTTGCACCAGATTGTGAGAATGACGGTGCCGATCAGGGCAATGCCAGCTATTGGACCACAGACAGAGCCAATGAGAACAGGTATGGGGAAACTGGAAACAGATTCTTTGGAAGTGTCGCCCGGTTTTTCTGGAGTGGTTTGAAGAGTTGGACTTATTATTGCTCTAGTTTTGGCTCTTTTTTCTGCAGAACAGGTATGGGGAAACTGGAGACCTACTGTTGAGCCAGCTGCTGTGCAATTATGATAGTTTATAGAAGTTGCTCGGGTATCAGCATGGAACCTGTTGCTTTTTAGGGGTGAAGCTATTGTCGGTCTTGTTTTGTTTTTCTTGTTCTTGACTGTGGAGCCAGCTGTTGTGCCTTTGTAAGAATTGTTAAACTTTAAGGTTACTTGAACATCAACAGACAGTGCTGATATGGTCGGCTCTGCACATACCAAATCTTCAGGACTGACAACTGCAAGCTTCTGTCCCCGTAAGTTAGCGGGTTCGGCACAGGTTATCTGGTCTTTAAATGAAGGAAATTCAGTCGAATCCAGCCTGAAGGGAGCCATCCTACAGTCACACTGCCAGGGGTTCCCGTCAAGTTGTATGTCTAGATTAGAGGGCAACAAGCTGAAAGCTAAAGGGGCAATGGCAGACATCTTGTTGTTCGTAAGGTACAACTTTTGTAGCTGGGGTAGATTTGCAAGTATACCTGGCTTAATCGTTGTTATCTTGTTGTTGGCCAGCCACAACTGTCGTAGCCCGGGTAGATTTGCAAATGCACCTGGCTGAATCATTGTTATCTGGTTGTAGGACAGGGACAACTTTCGTAGCCGTGTAAGATTTACAAATGTACCTTTCTGAATCAATGTTATCTTGTTGCTGGTCAGCCACAACACTGGTAGCAAGGTGAAGTTTGCAAATGCACCCGGCGGAATCAATGTTATCTGGTTGTAGGACAGGGACAACACTTGTAGCTGGGCCAAATTTACAAATGTACCTTCCTGAATCAATGTTATCTGGTTGCCACTCAGGTACAACTTTTCTAACCAGGGTAGATTTGCAAATATACCTGGATTAATCATCGTTATCTTGTTGTTGGCCAGCCACAACTCTCGTAGCCCGGATAGGTTTGCAAATGCATCTGGCTGAATCTTTGTTATCTTGTTGACACTCAAGTACAACTTTTCTAACCAGGGTAGATTTGCAAATATACTTGGATTAATCGTTGTTATCTTGTTGGTATTTAGCCTCAACACTTGTAGCCCGGATAGGTTTGCAAATGCATCTTCCTTCATCTTTGTTATCTTGTTCTGGGACAGGTTCAACACTCGTAGCCCTGGTAGATTTTCAAATATACCGGGCTTACTCATTGTTATCTTGTTGCGGGACAGATCCAACTGTCGTAGCCTGGGCAGATTTGCAAATGCATCTGGCTGAATCTTTGTTATCTGGTTAGAGAATAGGTTCAAATATTGTAGCTGGGGTAAATTTACAAATGCACCGTTCTGAAGCATTGTTATCTTGTTGAAGAACAGTCTCAACTCTTGTAGCTGGGTAAGATTTACAAATGTACCTTCCTGAATCATTATTATCTGGTTGTAGGACAGGGACAACTTTTGTAGCTGGGGTACATTTAGAAATACACCTTCCCGAATCATTGCTATATTGTTATGGTCCAAATATAAATCTGTGATGGATGATGGAAGGTTCAGAGTGATGTTGGTGAGGCCTAGATAACTGCAATAGCAGCGCGGTGGTGCGCAGCTGCGAACCGATGATGGTTCACTAAACTACAATTTTTTTTTCATATTACAGTTTTGGCAAAATTTCAGAAATAATCCACAGGGAGGGCGATGGGTGAAATAACCTGTATTTTTTCCCAAATGTTGACTTCCTAGTCTTGATGGTAATTTGTCTTTGGAAGTTCGAAAAAATAGCACTGCTTACGAATTAGTCTGTGTAACACAAACTCCGCTGTCCATGGCTGTAACTGTCCCCTCCCCGCGGAGTTTGTGCTCCACTTGCCATAAGCTGAGGGAACTGTTGTGAAATGTTGCAACACCAATGGTAGGCCAGGATTTAGGTCGAGCCCACAGTACGTACCGTGGAAACCAGTATATTAGCATGTCTCCACCACCCAGACGGTGTGCGCGCTAGTTGCCTCTCCCATGCTCTGTGCAGGCTGTGGTTCTCAGAGGCATGTTTGTGTTGGGAAAACAACATCTTGTGAGGATTTCAAGAAACTTAACGGAATCTTGGAGCACAGACTTTCCTGGAACTATTATTTTGCCTGGTGGTGAGATTTTATGTGGCCAGCAACGAAAGCTTTGCATAGAATACATCTCTTTGATCCATATGGGCAGACAGCTGCAGAATAAACAGTTGGTTCACAAAAATGCGGCATGTTGTTGTTGTGACACTAGAAGCCTGTCAAACTTCTCAGAACCATGATATGTCCCTCCTATATTGCCCCATTGTCACATCAAAAGTTCTCCACAGGCACATTTATCTAGAGGAATGCTATTCTATGTAGTAATTTTCACATTCCTTCTTCGGTGTACCGGTTGTTAAAAAAAATACATCATTTTAGTAGAACTCTGTATACATAGCTGGCTGTTCCCTCCATCAGTACAAGTGGCACAGATCAAGGAGATCAACAACAGAGAAGAGGTATGATGCTGTCAGTCACCACATAGCAACCCACCCTAGTCCATAGCAACCAAAAGCCACGCTCTGGTGGGCTCATGACAATTACATACATTATCCATATATCGAAAACCCAGTTCCGCTGACTTAGGGCTATTCTCCATCAAGCTTCTAGGGGGCCGGCGAATGTTTGGCGGGCTGCTATAAGCGAGATTTAATCAGGCTACTTACGAATATAACGCAGAGAGATAGCAGAGATAAATAACAAACCTTATAACATGTCAGCAACGATTTTTTTGTCGATTTTCTTCAGAGCGGTCTTCAGACGTTTCAGTGTGGCAGCATTGCCCTTCTTGTCTCTCCACCTATTCAGGACCTCCAAACACCTACGACGAAGGACTCTGTACAGGTCTTGAATTTCTGCAATTTCATTGTGGTCAAACCCCAGCTCACGAGCCAGGTCGTCCCAGCCCTCTCTGACTTCTCTACTTACGAGATCGAAATGGCTGGACACATCATCTGCGTATAGGAAAAAAAACAATGCATCCATGAAAGATACTATTAGCATTCTGAATTTTATAGTCTGATAACTATTCACAAAACATGAGGGAGGGAGATTATACTAAATAATGTGCAATTACTTTAGCCAAGAAAGTTATGTTTTTGTAGCATTACTTTGTATGTGTGCGCGTGTGCGTGCATAGGAACTACAGGAGCCGGTTTTGTTTCAGACTTCAAAGGAGGATAACTCATGAAGGGGTTGACGGATCGTCATAATTTTTACGTATGACCTAACAAGTTATCCTTGTTATGCCTATTTGGTTATCAGAATATAATTTGCATAAATATATGAGGAACTTCTATTAACCCCATACATCGAAAGGATTATTCAAATATGTATGTGACATAGGTAACGGAGAAAGAGAAGGACATTCGATGATAAGGATTATGCAAATGGAGACTGATTTTCCAAAATTAGCGCGAAAACACTATAAGTTCATTCAGGTAAATGATGAAAATTTCATACCTCTTGAATTGGGAAGTTACTTGAGGGCAAACATCGTTAGATATTAAAATGCAAAAGAGAACCTTATTTGCATGCGGGGATATGATTCACTATGAATAGCTAGCATGGCAATCGTTTTGAGATGAGACTGTCATCTTTAGGGCAACTTCAGTTCTTTGGCGGGAGAAGATGATCAACCGATATATTTTTTTGCGAAGGAGGACCTTATTTGCAAAATCAATGAGAGACACCCATCATATATCGGTCATAAAGATCAAAAACATTTGATGAAGGTATGGGGTCGTGGAACTTAAGTTGTATACAAGTCCTGAAATCTCCTGTGCAAACACTCCCATACCCTTTATCTTGTTAAACCTTGAAGCATATCTTTTTGCTACATGTTTCATGGGCATTTGAATCCATTTTTTCAAACTTCGTACATTTGAACCAATAGCCATATGGAGTTTCCGTACGTTAAGAGATTATGGAATAAGCTCAATTTGTAATACAAAATACCATTTTGATCAATAAATCTTATCCTTGTTTATTTTGTTAGAGTGACGATATGCGATAAGTGTTATATGGCTATGGGAAATTAGTATCTACGGCATTTTGTTCTTCAAAACTTAATTGCTTTCTTACTCTTCGTTGCCAGCACTATCCTTCCTGGCATTCGCCGTTGTAACGGAAGCTCATCTGTAAAAAGAAGTTGATTTGATGGTTGACTTATCTCTATACATTGCAAAGTTCATTTTTAAGTTACCTATGGTCACCACTAGGGGTGGGCACCGACACCGGTACAAAACCGCTTTTTTTCTTGTTAGACCTTTACAAAAAAAACGGACCTGGAAGAAATCATTGGACTGGATGTTGTACCGATTGGAAAATTGACAGATTATTCTGGCAGGGGTTCACGTGTTTGGGGGCTTACCGGCCCAAGAAAAGAACAAGGTCGAAGTAGGGGGTAGTGGGCAGTTGATGCTATTTTTTACAGTCACTATTTTATAGTCAAACTAATTTAACAGAGGAATTAGTGTTGTTAAAATAAAAATAGAAATTCAAGACGCCAGTAGAAGTCAGATACTCTATCAAACAAATTCTTTTGTAGCAGAATGGACCAATATTTTGACTATTGCCAATTCAAAAGCTTTCACGGACAATTAGGTCCGGACCTGGACCTGGTATTCAGTACCTGCACCTGCATTTTCCATACCGGTACCCACCCCTAGTCACCACATACACATTGGAAGTGTAACGTGATGGATGGGACTTTTACGGTATGAAATGAATTCTTAAAACAACATGTAAAATATGTTGTCTCTTGAATATTACTATTACGTATATGTATACTATCAATACAGTTTAGATTTCTTTCTCTTTCAAAAGCATTACCTGTATCATCGTGTTTAGATATCTCTTAACGACACACAAAAGCCAAAGCCAATTGATTATTTTGCAGACCATTGCAGGGTATTCAATAATCTAATCAGGTCATTTCGTAAAGTCTACGTCAACGTATCATACACTGTTGAATTTGCTTCCTGATTTATAATTCTTAAGTCCCCCCGTAAGTTACCCGTCGTAGATGAAATACGTTAGAAATACAAACCTGGTTGAGAATTGTGAAGCTCAAAAATCACTGGGTAGATGCAATGATCTGGATCCTGTATGATCTCGCCCTCCTCGTCCCTTCTGGTGAACTCAATCAGCCCATCGTACACGTCTTTTGTTGGAACATTGGGCTTTTTCATCACTTTGATTTCGCACCTGCCATACAATTGATAGAATAAAATTGATAAGAGTAATGTAAACCGTACAACATTTAGAGGGCCACACCAAGACATCCAATACTATTTCTTATATGTCTCTGTATTGTGTACCCGGTAAAGACTCCATTTATCGTAACACACCAGTGTCTGTATATGCACTGTATAGTTGGTAAAATGGTCACTGATTTGCTTTGAGTTAAGAAAACGACCAATGTAATAACATTATTGCATTTCTCTTTGGAAACCTTTGTTATGCAGCATGTACCTGTTATGCCCCCTGTCACAGTTGGGATTGACGAAGTAGATACCGCACTCAGGAATGAACCCAGGTTTTGGTACCACATCCTTGTCATCTGAAAACTTCAGGAAAATCTTTTCTCCTTCTTCCATTCGGACTCGAATCATCCTCAATTCTTTTCTCCCAGGTTGGTCTGACTTGTAATAGTCAACCCGATCATCCTGCTTGTGTATGCAGAGTAGCACTACACGATTGTCGTTAACTGTGGTCTTCACAGGATCAATGATTATGTAGACCATTTCGAGAGAAGTTGAGTTCCACCATGGCAATACGTGATTAATGATATTCCTTGCACGGCCTCGGCGTCGTTTTAAGTTCATTATGCTGAAAAAATAAACGGTTACAGATAAGAAATAAAAATACCATACTTCCCTACTCTGCATGTGTAGTTTTTACTGTTAGGTACTGGAGTACACGCGTCCATTTATATGGAATTAAACTAGTGTTGCCGGTTAACGCATGCGCAATAATTAATCATCAATTCTAAAAATGTACTGAACCTAATACTCCTCTTTAGCATCACAGTCGTCAACGACCATGTAAATATTTTTGTTGTTGTTGTTGTTGTTGTTGGATGTCCATCGCACTGCGATGATGACGTCAATGGCGTCTCAGGTGTGCTCGTAGCCCAAATGCTGAGGCGCATGTTCGTCCGCATATCGGGCACACGACAGCGGTGCTGGGGTTGGGTCTTCTTTCCTTCTCCTTCCTGTCTCGTCGTTTCTGTTCTAGTTCATTCAGTCTATTGTTTTCAAAGTTTCTTACTCCTTGATGAACAGCATGACGCCATGCACATCTGTCCATTGCAATAGTCATAAACATACACTTAGAAAATAAAACATTCACTGAACATAAAAACAGTGCCTACCGTGAAAAACGTGATATTTCAAGCACAACTCCATCTGGTGTTTCTTCAATTCCAGTTTTAAGGAAGGACCACTTGTTCTTGTCACAGACCAACACAGCCATCTCTGAGCCACCGTCGTCGTGCCAACACCATGGAAGTGTGATTTTCACGGGCTTCAGGAACTCACTCTTAGTGATCATCAGGAGAGGTGTTACTGCTGCAAAGTTGTCCGAACCGGGGAAGTCTTTAGGCATGCGATCAATCTGGATAGAAAATAACGGCGACAATTAATTAATAGGTAGTGCCCTGTTACGTACAAAAGGACGGGCAGGTTGGGGAACATGGAAATTTCTGTATGTACCTAAATATATGTATTTAGAAATCACTCTCTTTCTCTCTCTAAGTAATGAATTTTTATACGTATACTAGTCCCAAATAATACTCAATTAGTGATAGTTTTCCCTCTTATAACTGTTAACTAGTTGTCGGATACACTCGGTGAATCAAATCACTTTGCAGGAAAGCAATAACATACTGTTTCCTATTTTTCACGCGGGAAGCTTGTGCCGGGAAGCTTGTACGCTTCCCGGAATATATTCCTTTCCCGGCATTTTTCCTTGCCCGGGATTTTTCCTTTCCCGGCGTATTACCAGTTCTCACCCCTCCGACCCCAAAAGAACTTACGCCAATGCCCCCAAGGAGGCTACGCTTATATTGTCTTCACAAGTAAAACAATTATACACCAAGATTTCCTATTTTAACCCTTTTCAGACATAGACCGACCGGGCTGTTTTGGTCAATCCTGGACGGGGGGTGGTGTCTTTTGAGGCCTGCCTCTTCTAACTCCTATAACTCTTATCACATAGACGACTTATCACATGGCCACTAAATTTTCAGATGTAGACATAAAATCTGCACATCTTACGAAATTTGACTTATAACATAATATGACGAATTTATGGCGTCATAATTTTGATTGTATTAGCAGGAACCATACAAGAAGCATATTTCCAGAAAACGTCAAGGTATGCTAAGGAAATGTAGCAGCAAGTGTAGATGACAAAATAATAATGTTTCTTACGACTTGTGTTACCAAGAGCAACATCAATCATAAAGTAACTCCAAGCACATTTAAGATACGAGTTGGGCTCCACCATCATGTATTCATCACCTTGAATTTTGAAAAATGCATTTTTTGCAAAAAATAATCGCAAAAGACAATGGAAATAGACTTAAAATGTTCCTTCAAAAGTTTTGTAATGAAAAATACCAGGAGGTTACAAATTTAAACGGATAATAAGCTAGTTATTCTTGATCTGGTCATATTGTCCACCATATCTTGGATTTGTGCCGATGACGACATAAATTTGGCATAATTTATCCATATTTAAGTATGAAAGAGATTATAAATTACATAAGATTTTATTTATGTAAAAAAATATCAGTAATGCAGCCAATAAACGTGAAAAATACATTGTTAGATCAAATTAGCGATTTTCGTAAAAATGCCTGTCAACATACGGTTGTCATGGCAAGACGAAAACTTTGAATTTTTTCCAAATTGTTACCTACTAAATTTTAGGAAAACTCACCGGCCAAAAATGCCAACAAACGGTCCAAAATGGACAAGCGGTTGCAATGGCAACAAAAAAATGGAAGATTTTCCACACTTTCTGAAATTCTTGCCAACTAAACCTTGGGAAAATTCGCCAAATTTGGTGGCTATAACGTAAGCCGGCGCGGGCATCAAAAGCCAAAATTTGAAATTTTTCCAAACTCTGTTACCAACTAAATGTTAGGTAAACCTCACCTGTAAAAAAGTTCGAACAAACGGTCAAAAAGTGGATTAGAAATGGACAAGCGGTTGCCAAGGCAGCACAAAAATGGGAACTTTTCTACACTTTGTGAAATTTTCACCAACTAAACCTTAGAAAAATTCGACAAATTCTGTCACATTTACCTCGATTGAGATGAACGTATCCTCTGCCACGGACCCAGGTGGAAACACAATTGTCAGATCCTCCTCTACCAGTGTGCACCCGGCTGCCAGAACTTTGTGTGTAGGCAGAACTGCAACAGATTTTTGCCGGCCTGTGTCGAAGTAAGATTATGAACTTGAGTTCGGTGACCTCATAACTCCATGAAATATCTAGAGCTTTTAAGATGTTATGCAAATAACATATACATTTGCATAATGTATGCATGGTGATGTTCATCATTGATTAGCTTACATGCACATGTAAAGCATAATAAATCTCATCATTTAAGGTTAAGCGCTTTTGGCACTTTTTCATTCATTATGCAAATCAGTTCCTCATTTGTACGTTAAGCATCTGTTTATGTTCAACCAGTCATGAATTTCATGTGTTACATTCATTGAAGTTCAGTTATGGAAAACAATGGAACTATATAAGTTATTCATTAATTATGCAAATTAAGTCATCATTTGCGTAACATCCATATCATTGTGCACATCTTGCCTAAGCTGCCCGATTAGTTAAAATGATGGAAATCCGTCCTTTCCTCAGTTATCCTCTTTGGAATGATTTGACAAAAATGGCTCTGCAGTTCTCAAATTCAACGCTAGGGGGTTGAAACGTTCCCTACATTGTCCTGGCGTCTTCGGCTAACTGCCACCCAAATGCCAAGACAGTGTCATGTCCGGGACAAGAGAAATATTGAAAAACTGCTATGATTGAATATTCTTATTAATTATGCAAATAATCTAATTTGCATAATTTCCCATTTCATTATGTACATTTCTAAAAACTACGAAAAAAATAAAAAATCATGAAAATTCGTTATCCTATCCTATCCTGCCTTCATCGGAATTTTTTTTACAAAAATGCCCCTACAATTCCAACCCTGGTCAATAGGGAGCCCAAACACATCTCACTTCTTTCCGAGCGTAAGAGCTATCTAACACCTAAAATCGTGACCATAGCTTGTTCAGAACACAAAATATCAAAACAAAGTTCCGCTGCAGAACCAAGAGAAGTCGCTAGGGGGTCCAAAATCTAATCATTTCTAGGGTTTGCCACACCCCACCAACACACAAAGTAGGAAACTAATCATTTCAGCAATTCTTAAGTTATCTTGTTGACAGAAGCACACACAAACGCTGGTGAAAATGTAACCTCTGTGAAATTTCATGTAGGTAATAACGAGTAAAACATTTCAGAAACTTGACTCAGGCCTTTTACTGAGAAAGGGCTGCATGAGCAACCTCCATGGAGGAGCTCCACAATTGTGATTTAGCAAGAAAAACCCAGAGAAGGAAGTTGCTTTGCAATGGGCTCTGCTGTACGTAGTTTAACAAGAATGCCTTCTCTCCACTCAGAGGGTACTTGCTCCTCTTTCCAGATTCTACTCAAAAGACTGTGCAGCATGTTGACTGAGCTCGCTATGTCTGCTTTGAGGGCTTCTACCTTTACTTCATCTGTTCCTGCTGACTTTCCGTTCCTTAGGGACAAGAAGGGAGATCTCAGTAACTGTAATAACTAAAGTCAACAACAGGGAAATTTTTCGACAAAATTCTCCTGGAGAGAATGAGGGATGCAGTGGATGCGAAGCTACGAAATGAACAGGCAGGCTTTCGCAAGAACAGGTCCTGTGCCGATCAGATTGCCACCTACGTATCATAATAGAACAGTCACTAGAATGGAACTCTCCTCTATACATCAACTTCATAGACTACGAAAAGGCCTTCGACAGCATAGACAGAGCCACGTGCACCTTGTGGAAGTTGCTGAAACACTACGGTATACCACAGAAGCTCATATCTTTAATGCAGAGCACATACAAGGACATGACGTGCAAATAGCACATGCAGGACAGCTGACAGAAAGCTTTGACGTGAACACAGGAGTAAGGCAGGGATGCCTACTGTCACCACTTCTTTACTCCTAAGTATTGACTGGATTATGAAGACAACTACGAAAGAGAAGAGTAATGGGATCCAGTGGACACTCTGGACACAGCTAGAGGACCTGGACTTTGCCAACGATCTGGCACTCCTCTCACACAACCACAAGCAGATGCAGGACAAAACAGCTCATCTGGATCAAAAGTCACTCAGTACAGGACTCAAGATCAGTAGAAAGAAGACCGAACTCATGACAAATCAACACTACAAACAGTACACCAGTCACAGTTGGAGGGGAAGAAGTGAAGCAGACAGAGTCCTTTGTGTGCCTGGGAAGTGTGGTAGACCATCACGGGGGCACGGATAAGGATGTTACATCCAGGATAGGGAAAGCAATGGCAGCTTTTATCATACTGAAGAAAGTCTGGGCCTCCGGGGTCAGACAGGATTAGCAACCTAGAGCTGTGGAACAGAGCAGGACAAGAACCAGTGGAAAGCCAGATTCTCAAGAGGAAGTGGTCCTGGATAGAACACACACTCAGAAAGTCACCGTCGAGCATCACACACCAGGCTCTGACTTGGAATCCACAGGGCAAGCGAAAGAGGGGAAGGCCTAAGAACAGCTGGAGAAGGGACACTGAGGAAGAGATGAGGAGCATCGACCTGAGAAGTCAAAGTCAAAGAAGGAAGGCCTAGAGACAAAGACAAAGTCAAACTCAAAGTCAAAGAAGGAAGGCCTAGAGACGTGTGCAGTGGATGGCGATCATTGGTGGCCTATTCCGCCCGGTAAGTAAGTCTGCTGTACGTCCCCTATTTTTTTGGCCTTCAAACACAATGGAAGGTTTTTTAGGGGTTGCGTAGCCAGCAAACAGCATAGTCAGAAAATATTGTTTATTGTATTGTTGTATCAGACGATGTTCTCGTTGTACTATCGAGTAAGCTTTTTTATGCCATGCACAAATGTGAAAGTTTGATTGTGCTTGTATTTGGTCGTTATTTCGGCAATGTTTGATGCTGTTCTGTTTGGTGATTTTGTGAAGTGCAAAATATGCATGAAGCATTTGGGCAGAATAGTTTTTCACTGATTTTGGTCGCCTTTTTCAGCAAAGTTCTCATTAAACTCTTTCTGGCGTACCTGAACCAGGCGGCGCTCTCCCCCCACACAAGAGTCACATGTTGTTATTGTGTGCACATATTGGGGAGGGGAATAACTAGTGTGATGCAGAAACTCATGACCCTGAAGACCACTTATGCCTCACTCTACACCAGCAACGATAAAAGAAAAACTGCTCGGATTTCAGAGTTGAAAATAAGCATGTGTTTTATAGAGAAATGCAGCTTATTAAATGTGCAGGCTCATTCTCCTAAAATAGCAAAGATTGGGGTAGTGAAATCCTTAATTGTTCGTTAATTGGACCTCACTTTTCTTCTAACGAGATACCAATGATGTGGTCATCTTGAAATCAACTCAGCCACTCATAAAATAGTGAACAACAAATTTAGATATTTCAATCTCAAGAGGACATGACATTATGACTCTACATATGTGCCAAATTTCAACTCATTCGATTACAAAATTAGTCTTTTATGAAACCACTTGCATTACTTTCTGGCTCACCCTTGTAGCATTAATCTAAATTAGATAACGACGACATATAAGTCATGTTTCAGAACCACTTATTTCACAAAAGGACGATAAGTTTATTGGTTATAGGTTATGTAATAGAAATGAAAATGCCAAACCAATATTATTCTCTTTCATATTTCATATAAAGTTGAAAGAACTAGTCAGAACCAGACATCCATATACGCAAACATATATTTGAACAAGAGTTTGGACACCTCATACCTCCATGAAGTATTCTGATTATGCAAATGACTTTCACATCTGTATGATCTGCACAGGTACCTGCATACCAAATATCATGGAAATCCATCATTCCTATGTTCAGTTATGCTCCTTGGAAGATTTTGACAAAAACGCTCCTGCAGATCCAGAGCAAGCTGCTAGGGGGCCCAAACATACACCACCTATTCCTTACATCACAAATTATCTGCCACAAAAGCATCAAGACCATAGCATGTCCAAGTAAAAAGATACAAAGTGAGTTCTGCTGCAGTGCCAAGATCACACACCAGGGGGCCCAAAATTGACCTTGACCTTGACGTGTAGTTGGAAGGTGTTGTATGTTAAAGTTGCCACACATCTTTTGCAATTGCCGTGCAATCATTTAAGTTCTTTTACTTCTTCTTCGTCTACCATGAAGTTACGTCGCCAGGTTCTCGACTTATATTTACATACGTCCAGATTCCCTAGCCTCCGTTATAAAACGACCGAAAATATAACCTTCTTGAAGACGGTAAGAAAGGTGAACCGAGATCATTATCCATCTATAAAATATAATGTTACAAGAATAATTTTTATGAGAAAATCAATTAGCACCAGAATTACATGCATCTACGCATTTCTTTCCAGAAATGGGCAACATACAGATATATAATAGCAGAGTCTATATTCTAAAAGCTGTGCTTAACCCTCAAGCACTCGACCTTTTTTGCGACTAAAATGACCGAGTGGGGTCCAAACGGACCCCAATATGTTTTGTTCATAAAATCTCAGTTCCAATTCCTATCGGTTATCATTGTACATACATTGCTTCGTCAATGTAAGAGGAATATTTTGACATGTTAAGATGTTGCTAATTCCACCTCATTATCCTAATTTATGCAAAAGATCAGAAGGGCCATGTTTTGCACTAAACCTATTCTGACCAGACAGGGGAATTTTGAGGCCCTCAGCAACCTTTATGTCGCATAACTCATGAACGGCTAGTGCTAAAGCTACGAAACTTGGTAATATATCACAAAATATTGTTAGCAATTTAGTAAATTTATCATTATTTGGGTTGCCATGGCAACGGAATTCTGACAGGCATATTTTTGCGAAAATTTGCCAATTTCGATTTAAAAAAGTTTTTCTTGGTAAACCATGCTTGTTTTCTTACTACAATAAAATTCTATGAAATTTAATGCTATTTTCATGATTCAAAATTTATAATTTATGCTAATTTCATGACGTCATTGGTCAAAATCCAAGATGGCCGCCTTTATTAGCTAAACGACGTCATAATGTCGTCATATCATATGGTGATGACACAGAAGTTTTTATGACGATTTAGATTTACATGTATCCTCTGAAAGTTTGGTGGTGATACGATATTAGTTAGGGAGTTAGACTCAAAAGTTTGTTTCAAAACCTGCACTTTTTGGCTGGGGTCCGTTTGGACCCCAGACGGACTGATCATGGAATTTCTTTAATATAGCTTCCACTGTATTGTACCAATCTTCATAACAACTTAGGAGATGGTATAGAAGGTATTGGCTGACAAAGTCACGGAAGGAATTTTTCTTTAGATCAAAAATGTTCAAATGGCACTGCAAAATTTACGCCTGGGGTCCAAATGGACCCCACTCGGGTGTTTGAGGGTTAAAGGAGATATGTTTTGTCTTTTTTTTTTTAAACAATGATATCCCAAACTTGTTGCATTCGAATCTCAGACAAAGAGATAACGCAGATAAAGAACAAACCTTCTAAGATGTCAGCAATGTCCTTTCCGCCGATGTACTTCAGAGCGGTCTTCAGATGTTTCAGTGTAGCATCTGTGCCCTTCTTGTCTCTCCACCTATTAAGGACATCCAAACACCTACGACGGTGGTCTCCGTACTGGTCTCGGATTTCATCAGTCTCATTGTGGTCAAACCCCAGCTTTCGAGCCAGATCGCTCCATGTACTGCCGACTTTTCTGCTGACTAAATCGAAATGGTGGGACACGTCGTCTGCATGAAGAAGAAAGTAATACATACAATGAATAGGGCAATGGGCATTTTGAGGTCCGCCCCTGTAACTCCTAAGCTATTTATCGTATGACCACCAAATTCTTAAATGATTTAAATTTAAAATCAAATACTAGTACTAATAAGATACATTCGACGCCATCATGGCATAATATTACGTCATTTAAATAATATTATCATATAGCCAGATGGAGTTGGCCAATCAGAGGCCCCCATTTCCCATGGGTTATCAGGCAGTAACCTCAAAAGTGGTCGGTTATTCTAATAACCGACCACTTTTTGGACCGCACCATTATACAGGGGACAGTCATGAATTTTTTTTGTACTGTTGTTTGTGTGTAAACCATGCATAACTGTCAAAAATATTATGATTGATTGGTTATGTTAATTAGGGCTCCACATGGGGAATATAGGGATACTTGAAAAGGAATTATGCTGATTTTACACATTTTCATTATGGCTTTCTAACGTGATTAAGCCGGTACCTTCCTAAATCACTTCATATATACGTACTTTGTCGTGCCCAAGTGAAAAGGCTCTGCATGGGGGGTACCAGGACTCCACTTAATACATGTAGTTTGTACTGCAAATAAGCCACATGTTGATGCTGATATGCTATCTCACAAACAGATGATTAGTTAAAATTATTACTGATGATGATGAAATAGTTTAATGTTTGTATTATATATAGACACTATTGTACAAATATATATTGCAAATGTATTTTTATGTAATGTATTAAAGTGTTTATTTGTTATAAATGAATTTGTGTGAAATAACTGTCAGTGGGATAGGCTATATGATAATAACGTGAATGCCCCGCCTTATCCTCGGTGTATATGGTGAGATAATCCCTGACCAGGGATTATCTCACCATATACACCTCGGGCCGGGGCATTAACCCTTTATTAATGTCAGCGAGCCGTAAATGATATTTTCATTAGTACTGTCCCCGGGTGCTCTGTCGGTACTCAGCGTTTCTTTGATCGGTCGATGTTCACAGCTCCCAAATCAGTGAAGTTCGAACAGCAATGGTAATTAAAATTGGGCTGTGCCACTATGGCCCGCTCAGACTTGTGCGCACATCCGGTTACGCGTTATGTATTGGCATTATTTGGTAGAGTTTACGGGAAACGAATTGCAGCTGGTCGAACAGAAAAAGTCTTCATCGGGCACAGTACACCCCTCATACGCATCTCAGTCGTTTTGTGTCAGTTTTAGAAGATCCTTGGTTTTAGGAGAACTTTATTGTACGAACGCTGTACACGGTACAATGTATTTGGAAACAAAATATTACACAATGTGAAAAATACAGGTATAGAATTGCGGGTCATAAAAGTTATTATCATATAGACATTGTCATACATTTTTATATCCAGCCGTGACAACTCAGCTCCGAAGGGCGCGTAATTTATATTATATAGGTAGCCCATAGACGAGATCTAGCTTCTATCGTCCTGCCCTTTTTTAAACTGGCCAGGGCGGATTCTTGCTTTCCCTGGCTTCCGAACATCCTTACCTGTGTGGCCAGGCGATAGAATCTCACTAACACTCCCTGCAACTGCTGAAACGTCACTGTTTGAGATCTATTCCTATGTTTTATTCTAATACGCGCCATTTTTTTTATAGAAGATAACACATTCTACCCAATATCTATGTAATGACACATTACTGTGCATGAATAGACATGGTATCGTGTTAATCATCACCTACAGTATCTGCCTGCCAAATACAATTAATATCCATCAATCCCCACTGGAGTTACCCTTCTCAAAAGTTCTAAACAAGCCGCTAGGAGGCCCAAACCTTCCAGTATCTCCCTGCACCAAGGCCTATTTACAACTAAAAAATCATCAACCTGGCACCAACAGAAAATTTAACGTCTAACTTTAAAGCTCCGCTGCAGTACCTCAACTCGTCGCTAGGAGGTCCATTAATGAACTTATACTTTCTGCAGTCCCGACCCATCTACAGAATACCATGCGCAACAATCCACATTGCCTCGAGTTATGTTGTACCCCCCCAAAAAACATACAATCAATAGCGTGAAAACATACGTCATATCGTCTACCGGGATTTGGACGGCGCTTTGACGGATCGAGTATCCGTCTTTACAGGCCCAAGTCCAAGTCAAATCAGCAATGCTGTTGATGAAAATATAACAGCTATGAGGAAGGTAGGTTTAAGGTTGAAATTGACCGAGGCTTTTTTTGTCCATTTATTTTAGTGTTGCTACCAGAGTGGATGTTTTTTACCCAAAATAATGTTATGCATCGTAATACTCAATGTTATGAACCAATGATGTCTTACCTGAAAGTGTTACTTGAAAAATACATATAACATATCTGTAGTAGCTTAAAATAGTAGAATTGACATTAGTATAGGACTGAAACAAAATGTACTTTATCTATTGTGTGTCCAATTTTTTTTGTTTTCCCTTGGCATGGAGTAATATCCTAGCCTGTGTGCTATCCTAGTTACATGTAGATTACCAACTCCTATACCTCTCCCCATATACTCAGGGGAAGTGTAGGGGCCTTGGCAAACAAGACAATGCCGTGTATATCTTATGCATTGTGATCAGTATCGCTATGATAGGAACTACTGGTTTGATATTACATGTCACCACCTAATGTTAGGTCCACTGTGTGTTACCACTTTTTACCTCCATGAAATGTCATGGAGGTTATATTTTACCCCGCGTTTGTCTGTGTGTCTGTGTGTGTGTGTGTGCGTAAACAAATTAACTCATGAACGGTTGGGTGGATTGGTTTCATACTTGGTGTGTTGGTAGTGTGTGACGAAATCTGGAAATGATTAGATATTGGGCCCCCTAGCGGCTCCCCTTGGTACTGCAGCGCAACTTCCGGTTTTGCTATCTCGGTGTTCTGAACATGCTATGGTCACGATTTTTGGGTATTAGATAGCTCTTGTGCTCAGGAAGAAATTACATAAGTTTGGGCCCCCTAGCGTCTAGTTTTGGGATAGCAGGGGCATTTTTGTCAAAAACTTCTGAAGAGGATAACTCAAGAAGGGAACAACGGATTTTCATCATTTTTGGTATGTAGGTACCTTAGACAATGTTTTTCAAGATAAGATACTAATTATGCAAAATAGGAGTACATTTGCATAATTAATAAGAATACTCTATCATAGCAGTTTTTCAATGTATCTCTTGTTTCAGACATGCTATGGTCATTCATTTAGGTGGTAGATAGCTTTTAGTGCCATAAACAAGTGGGGCAAGTTTCAGCTCCCTAACATTTAATTATGGAACTGCAGGGGTGTTTTTGTCAAGACACTCCAAAGAGGATAACTGCAGAAAGGAACGACGGATTGCCTGCATTTTACCAGGCATGCAGGTAGCTTAGGCAAAGATGTCCATAATGATATACATGTTATGCAAATGAGGACTTAATTTGCATAATCAATGAGGAAATTGTATAGTTCCATTCTTTTCAAAAACTGTTAATTATGATAGGTGGAATATAAGCAGATACCAAATATGGTAATGAGGAACTTATTTGCATAATTCATGTAAAAATTGCAAAACCACTTTATGATTAATTGGAATGTTATAATTGTGACATGTGTACGTTAGTCAATGATGAACAACACCATGCATAAATTATGTTAATGTGTTAGTCAATTGCATGAAATTTACGAAAGCTTTTAATTTTCATGGAGGTATGAGGTCGCCGAACTCTAGTTGTATATTTCTTTTGACAAAATTAAAAGATATTCTATGATGCACTTATAATATTGTTTAATGCATTAATGGTAAGATGAACTTGGCAAGTCTGTTACCAGCTACAGGTACATCAAATTAAAAATCAGCAGTACAAATGAATGATAGTATTCTATAAAGAAATACATTTGTATCTATGAAGAATAACATTGGGAAAACTAGAAAAGCCGGTATTTGCTTGGAGCATTCCGCCCGCCTCCTTGCAAAAATGGACCGTTCCAAAATTGAATTTGAAAAAGATAAATCCCATGTGAGAATGACTCGGAACTATGGTGCTACTATAGTACATGTACAGTAATCACTCTTGTATTTCTTGATTACAACACGCAAACAGCATGCTAGTGATTCACATATCAACAAAGAAGGCACCGTTGTACTTAATCAATAAAGAAAGACTTAGTCTTTATTTCACAAACGGAAATTGTGTCGTATTTTCTTTACAGATTCAACACGTTATGCGACCCTAAACTTTGGTATTATGTACCCACAGCAGACAATGGTTTTCCTGCTTATCTATACAGGGCAAGGGCAGTTACATACAAGAAGGATCACATTCTGTTTTTATATTAGCTAATACATATGTATTGATGAACAAAGCTAACAAGTGTCTGAAAACTCAAACCTGCATGAAATATTTGTTTTGTGATAGTGCGTATGGTGTGTTGTGGGGTTGATATGGTTTGACGTTTGACAAAATTATTTCATCAATGTTCTTATATATGACATGGATGGTCACAGTTACTCTTTCTACAAGTTGTGGATCTGTGCAGCCATCAGCTTCATATCCCTAATGTGTATATAGTGATTCACCCCGCACCAGTGGTGACAAGGGGAATGTCGGACACTTCGGCACATGGACACTTCGGCCCCCTGGCAATCATGACACTTCGGCCCCAAGCCGAGGACACTTCGGCCCCAAGCCGAGGACACTTCGGCCCCAAACCGAGGACACTTCGTCCCGAGTCCAGTACACGATAGTTATCTAACACGTAGCCCAAGTTGACTAAATCACGTATAATTTTAGAACGTATGATTGTACAGTATGTTATATAGTGTTCTCCTGTCTACTCGAGAAAATCGCCATTAGTGATTACGCTTTTTTGAGTTTCAGGGGCATGAAGATCCCTTTTTGCTCCGATTTTCTGCGCGACCCTAGCTTCCCTGAAGTCTTACCTACTGCGATGTGGAGTTAACAGACCTAAGTACTCCACAACGCGACCTGTTACAGATATTTTTTACCGTTCAACTTTGCCGAAACGCAGGAAGTACCAAGTGACGTTGTTTGACAAAGAAACGCGGTCTCTATTGAAAATCAAGTTGATTGCCGAATTGCCTTTCGGTCACACAACAAAGTACAACCTGCAAGTTGAAGTTGTCTGACAAAGAAACGCGGCCTCTAATGAGAATTATCTTGATTTTACAGGAGAGCGCCAGTGTTGGCTGTTTCAGATGTAACTGTGGTAGGTATGTGTGTATGCTATGTTTCAAGACTTATATTCATGCTCAATATGTTTTATCGTTGCGTTTCACATAGCGTTTCGATTAATTTGTACATTTCAAAGCATGCCCACGCACATACGAACTAGCGGGGCCGAAGTGTCACTGAGCCTGGGCCGAAGTGACCTCGGCCTGGGGCCGAAGTGTCATAGACTTGGGGCCGAAGTGTCCGGGCCGAAGTGTCCATGTGCCGAACTGTCCTGATACCGACAAGGGTGCCTAATTACCTAGCTGGCTTGCTCTAGTATTCATTTATCAGTTACTTACCACTCTACTCCTGTCAAAAAGGGGTGTAAATATTGCAGCAAGCTTCTAATGTGCACAATGGCTCACAATATCTACCCCAATAGCAAACATGATCGCAATCCATCCAGAGGTTCGAAACATATCGGTCGGAAACTCCAAATCGTGATCCCTACCAAAAACAATACCTAGTAATTAGTCACTGTATGCTTGCACCAAGTCTGTTTTGTATATTCTGATGTTTTGTATGCTTGTGTCTAAAAAAGAATGCAGCAATTGCAGTAATTATTTGTCTGTCATAAGCTTAAAGTCTCAATTATTTTGCACATAAACTAAACTCGGCACAAAAAGTTTCGCATATCAACTTTGGTTGATCATATTTCTGATGTTTCTGCATCGATTTCAATGTATTATATATCAATTGAAAGCTTGTGTGATTCCCTTTCCTATTGTATCAAACACATTATGAATGTAAACTCATGAAACGAGCATGGGGCCTGCTTAGATGAGTGGGACACCAAAACAAGAAATCTTTTTAAAAAAGCTGTGCCTTGCCGCGTATTTTATGTTATTTTGGTAAGATAGACTAGATTCTACGCTTAAAAATCCCGAGTTCCACATGTCGCCCCCCTCCCCCCCTCATTATCATAATTTATGTCAGATGAATTATTGGCACATTAAACAGGTTTTGTAAAACTTTTTGACCCACAATGAATATGCATTATTTTTTATTACAAACTAAGTTCCTTCTGATGCAATTTGTGATATATATTTATATAAATATGGTGAGTTAAAGCGTAGATTTATTACGCTGGACCACATACAGTAACATGCGTCTAGAAGAGCGTTTTAATACTCGCCTGGAATGTACTATTGTCTAACTAAGCCATAAAACTCGGCAAGGAAAGAAGGGCCTTTGGAAGGGGCTTTGGAAGGGCTGGGTTAAAAGGTCCGTCCGTCCGTCCATGGAAGAAAGCTGGCGTAAAGCCTTGCCTGGCGGCAAGGCAAAAAGTGCCCAAATTTCCCTGCTTCTGCTCAACACTGTATCGTCCGGTTGTTATGGCCGCGGGCCGGTGACAATGATTCAATCGATCCTTTTTACACGTAACTTTTGGTATACAGAACATCCAACTTTATTTTAGTACGTCTGAGTAGATTATTCTATGATTTGTGAATTCATGGAACGAGCACCAGGCCTGCTTGCATAGAGGGGGTCACAAAAATAACGTGCCGAAATTACCCTACTAACTAAGTTAAGCACTCCATTCAGCTCATCTTCATCCGTTTGTATTGACTGGTGAATGATGACAAGTTGAATAAACAGGACATGTCAATGAAAGCCACTGTTACTAAAGCAAACAATTTGAACCGAGAGGTGTTCAATCGAGTGCTAGCCATAAGCCGTAGGAAGGCTATTCCATCCTAAGACTGTACTCCAACATCGCATCCTGGAGGTAGTCTGCAATGGTCCTTGCTCTGTGTGGACGGGTGTTGCAATCTTGCAGAATGGAATTTGGTCCAATATTGAAGAGGTAGGATATTGAGACTAGACGGAGGATGGTGCCCCTATATCTCACCACATTGAGGTTCGGCCTGGAATGATTACGAGTCTTATTTTTCCTATGGCGTCCCACACGACGCTGCCTCCACCACCAAACGCTGAAAGTTACTCTTGCCTTGTGAGCGTTCGACTCCCCATGCCGCCTCCACGCTTTGATTTGGCCATCAAATTGCCAGCAGATATATTCTGCTCAGATGTGCCAAAACAAACTTGTATGTTTTGTATACAATAAACAAGAAGATACGCTATGCCATGTCACAATTTCTATCCTTTGACCTCACATTAAAATTCTTATCATGTGCTAAAAATATATTGTCTTCCATTGTATTCAAGTTTTTTTCATAAATAGTCTTGAGAAAAAATTGTGTTGAAAATTTGGATCTTTTCATATATGATGATTTAGCCATAATATTAGATGATTTTCACAGTGGAATTATTGCACTGGAAATCAGTTTTCCCATCTACTCCATTGTTTTTCTGGAACGTATCTGGAAAGTTACCCTATCATATCTCGGCATGGTTGGCTCAGTAGTTTTCAGGAAAGCAATCAACACAATGCTCCTACATTACACAGCGTCAGTATAGAACAAACCATAGGAAGTAGAAAATTCAATTTTGCCGCCACAAGTTTGTACCCACCATTCCTTGCGCTTGAAACAAGCCTCGATTCCGTGAATGCCGTCGTTTCCATGGCCTGGTTTGACTTCTTTTTTGGAAGCAGAGAAAAACAAAGAGTTTTTCTATAATTTGTGGGTTTCTTTGGCCTTATGAGAAAAGTGGCTTTCTGTTCGTCCTTGAATGTGGGGAAGTTTGGGAATGTCGTTATAAACAATGTGGTTCTTTTGGTGTGGTTTGAAGAACACCTGTAAATTTCAGACAGCATTCAACAACAGAGTACAGCCACTACGAATACAGGGTATGATTATATTTAATTTTGGCAAGGAACGTGCTAGAGGTTGCTTTTCTAACTGTCACGACAGTTACCCGTAGGCTCCCCGCGATCCCTGGTAACCTGATACCCTCCCTTACAGTAGAAAGCTGCCCCAAACAACCGACTGCCGTGTTTGTCTCAGGGAAACACGTTTCTCAGTTAGCTATGTCAAGCATGAAGGCAGTTAAAGACTCATGGCTGTATCTTTGTCTTGCTCAATGAGCAGGATATGAGCGTCACTGCGATAAGGGAAAAGACCTGCAGTGTCTTTAGATCTCTTTACCTGCGGAAAAATGACCTGAAATCTTCTACATCTTATAACCCATGCTGGTTGTTGGTGTTGTAACTTGAGTAGATATGTGGTAAAAGAATTTTCTATTCTGGAATTTGAGCAATTTTCTGGGTTGAACAGCGAAGGCATTTTCATAGTGGTTTTGAGCAGAGACGTGGCGGTGGTTTGTTCATCAGGCAAAATATGCCGTGTAGCTATACAATAGCATAAGGAGAAGTTATGTGGATTTGGTATAGGTGGTGGTCTAGTTTGGTTAAAGAACCATGCAAGCAGAGTAGCTATATAATGCTCCTATATAGCATTGCCTCGCACATATAGAATAACAACATTTATCTTAACGTGATATGGGACAAAATGTGCAAACCAAATATGATGACGTGGTGGCTTTTGTCAGAAAAAAAGATATCTGGGCAAAAAGGAGGACAACCACAATTATCACAAAATGAGACGTTCTTCCCGATGTGAGTGGGCAAAACCTTAATCAGACATCCATCTCATGTCCCGTGCTTGGAGCTCTCAACCTAATGACATTTATCACATGATACTATTTTAGCCGTGCTGGTAGACCAGTGTGAGAATTTGAAATATAAATGTATCTTCGTTTTCACATCGCTACGTTCTACCCACCTGTGGGCGATTTTAGTTCAAGAGGGAAAGAAGATTGTCGTCTCCCTGATCGACTTGCAGGTCGCCATGAAATCTCGTCAGGTAAGGCGGATGTGCCGGCAGACTGCTCCCTCTCCTTTGTACCTGAAAGGTACAGTTACGTGCTTTAGTTACGTGCTTTAGTTATTCATTAAGTAACTAATCAAACAAACATATACATGTGTGCTATGCCACTCTAGACTATACCATATTCATAATTTTGCTTTTGGACATAGAAAATGGCAACTAAACTACACAGGTATGTGAATTGCACTAGATGGTCATATAAACATTTGCGTAATCATTTAGTAAAAATAGACTAGAAATATTACGTCACTACGATTTTTTTGTTAATAGTCCAGTTATAATGAAAAAAATAAAACAGAAATTAGATTTGAGAGACAAAATACCTGAATAAACTGTACCACCTTTGATTTCATGTCTTATTTCCACGCATTTGGATTGAAAAAAATCAGGAAAAACAATTTTTTTTATACTCACTCGAGGTTGATTTTCCTCTACTTCGTGACCTTAATCGCTTTCCATTTGTCTTCAAGACCTTGTCAGATGTAGATGTGCTCACTGACTGGCCCCGAAACTTTGAACCTGTAATAAAAGGTAAAAGTACACTCACTTAAGTACAGACATGTTTATTAAAGATCCAAAATCCGGACCCAGGGCATAAAAAACTATCTCCTACCAGGATGTCAGTTGCTAAATTGACTCCTCACATCCTCCCAACATCACAAATAGATCAGACCCAGTGGGAGATCTCTACCCGTCTGACTACCAAGAACAATGGCTTGGTATAACAGCGGACGACAGGAAGAAATTTGCATATTAACTGACATCAACATTTCAAAAGTCCTGTCCACAAATTTTTTCAATAAATCATTGTCAGACACAGAAAAAAGACATAACCTCGGCACAAAAAGTTTGGCATATCAACTTTGGTATATCATATTTCAGTTATTTCTAAATACATTTTGATGTATTATATCAATAGAAAGCTACTGTGATTCCCTTCTATGGTATGGCGAAGGCATGGGGTCGTGGAACTCTAGTTGGTCATGATTTGGGGATGTTAGCTAGCTCTTGTGCTCAGGAAAAATGACATACGTTTGGCCCCCCCTAGTGGCTGCTTTTAGAATAGCAAGGTCATTTTGTCAAAAATTTAAGAAAGGATTAACGATATTTCTTTGGTATATAGGTAGCTTCGACAAAGATGTACAGAATTACATAGAAGTTAGACAACTAGGAGTAAATTAGCACAAGTAATGATAGTATTTGATCATAGTATTTTTTACATAACAAACAGGATAACTGAAGAAAGGCACAACGGATTTTCATTTGGATACTATGTAGGTATCTTTGGCAAAGATGTAAACAACTAGAAGGCCGACATTTTTTTTTGCTCAGAAGCAAATACAGCATAGTTCAATCCATCCCCATCTCCACACAAAATGTAATGCTCTATTTCAACTTTTTGCAGAATTTGACCTGTCCCAAAACATCATCCAACTCCAAAATTGAATTTTAAAAAAGACCCCCCCCCCCCAATGGACTGATCTTCAATGTGACCCATTTTTCAGAATAAATATATTTGGTAAAAATTGAACAAAAAAACCCAAATTTAATAATTTTTATGTGTTGTTCATCCTGAGTGTGAATGGAGTCCTGTTGGCACATACTGTACGCATCCTCGTACTGAATTTCTAGTCATTTGGTATTAATAGAAAGGCATAGCAGCCAAAGTATATTGTTAAGTCTAAAAATAGCAAAAAATCACAATTCAAGAATTTCTTTGAAATAATGTATGCAAATGAAAATGAAGTAAAGTGGACACATATGCTACACACTGTTCATACCAAGTTTTAGCTCATTTGATTTTGATACAAGGGCATATAGGAGCCAAAAACATACATTTGTTGTCAAAAATCCCCGAATAACTAATTTTTTAAGCGATATAAGAAAAAAAAGCGTCCTTAGAGCACATTTCCAATGCACCTCTCTTCCAAATTCCAAGTCATAAGGTTGTAATACCAGGGCACAGGGGCCCAATACATATCTTTGGGTCTAAGAATGAGCAAAAAACTACATAATGAGCAAAAAACTACATTATGTCTGGGGTATTTGCTACATGTACCTATACCTCCACCCCAAATTTCAGGTATCCATGTATGTATAACAATATATTTCAATCACGTAGAAGCGATCAAGCGTCTTTGATGCAAATGAGGACTTATATGTATTACCAATGAAAAAACTGTATTCAATTGTTTTCTATGACTGGACTTCAAGAAATGTTATTAATGACAGGCCGGTGGGACATGAACAGATACCAGACATACAAATGAGGAACATGTGTTGCATTCATTCTGGATTAGGTGAAGGTTTATTTTTATATGTACAACAACACTCCAATTTTCTAACTGTGTTTCGAACGTTTTTCACGATTCAAGTTTATGTACTTGGAAAACTGTCTTGGAAGTCTGCGCCAATACTAACACCACGAAGTTCAGGAGCAGACTGCATATTTGTAATGTAGGTTCTCTTCAATCAGCAAATACATGTTCGCCTTTTTAAGTTGAGTTACTGACCTGATGGCGACTTCCTTTTCCTCTTAATCCGTGTTACGTCATCGATTCCACTGTCGTAATCAGAAGCTGTAACCACCAAACCAAAAAAGAAAACTATCGGTCAGCCATCACGGGATTAGGAACAAAACAATCAAGATGTATCATAAATTCCAAAGAATAAGACGACTATGAACTAACCTTCATTTTCGAATGCGGCTGTGATGTTGACCTCTTCTGCCAAATCGATTCTACCGATATGCAATAAAGCATCCGATAAGTGTGAAAGGTCGCCTTTTTCCACTTTCCCCAAACGCTGCAGCTCTTCACAAATTTCGAAAGCTTCAGCATGGACGATTTGACGTCTTGGTAATAAAGCCCTTGTGCTTACGTAACTCCGTAAACTTTTTAGTTCAGTGCGGTCAAGACTGCTTGAAATTTTGAGGTAGAGATCAAGGCGAATGCGACTGGCCGCCGCCATTGGACTGGTCGCCATTTTTTCTGTTAGAGTGGCGCCCCTATAACGACAAGTGTGTAACCGTATACCTATCTTGCTATTGAACTACTGAAAAGGGGTGATCACTCTTTGCAGGTGCTTAGCAAAGCAGTGAATATGTCCTCAGCTTTTGATATTACTCGCCCGGTGATTTGAAACGTTACCTGGGTAAGGGAATTATATGTCTTTGAGATAGAAGACTGTTGAACATTAAGGCCAAGTTCGTTTTTAATAAAACCCTCTGACTGATATTGCAAACACAATAGTATGGCCCATTATGTGGCAAATGGCGGTGATGTTGTTTTTCGTTATAGCCGCCTGCGATTGGTGAATAATTACTATGGTTGCTGTCAACTGAATCTCCGCTACTCTTTTCTTTGTTTCCCAGCAGGTAGTGTTACAAAGTCTTTTCAACTTTAAACAAAGCCAACGGCTCACCTGTATGATTAGGTTCATTTGGACTCTTACACAGCAACAAGATCGTACCGATATGTAAATAGGGGTGTGGAAGGCTTCGGTAGTCTCTTTGCACGAAGAAAACTGTATGTAAACAAGTAACAACACATACAAAAACACTAAGCCATTTTCACTGGGTCATTACTATTGGATTCTCATTGCAGCTACCAAAGACAACTGAACAGAAAATACCAAATAACGACCAGGAATCCCCTCCAATGGAATAGAACTTTGAGTGTGGGGATTTCCACCCGTAGCGATGTTCGGCCGCCATATTGTTTGAAACTGGCGGAAACTTCTCTTTTCGATCTGTGCCACTGAGGTTTTCGTAAAACGTTTGAGGCAACGTAGCGGCCTTCACAAACTTTTTGTATGGTAAAGCGACTTGTGGTCAGCGATAGATATCCGTGATTTTGCCCCGCACCAGCTATCTGTAAGGCTATAGCACAGGCGGAAGTAGGGAACAGTACAACCTTTCACCGTCCGAGAGGAAGATGGGAAAAAGTACAAAGGTGGACATTGGAGGAAATCGAGGGAGAGGTGAGGACACACTTTGTGTTAAACCACAGACATAGTAAACAGAACAGAACAGTGAATTCCTCTGTATGACATATGTGGACATTTTTGCCGAGGCCGCAATGTCTAGAGACAGATAAATGTATGTGTCGTGCCAGCTACTGTAATAAAGCATCCAGTAAGTGTAAAAGGTCAACTCTCTCTATTTCCCCAAACAAAGTAATTTTCGGCAAATTCCATTGCCGATTCTACCAGGTGGTAATAAATCTTTGTGATGGCTACATATCTCCTAATGTTTTCTAGTTCAGTTTTGTCAAAACTGCTTGAAATTTTTTATGAAGAGATCACGACGCTTGGGACTGGCTGAAATTTTTACCTTTGCCAGAATTAGGCTTGTGAGTCTGTGTGTCTGTGTGTTAACAGCATAACTCGAGAAGCCTTTGATGTATCCCGATAATATTTGGTAGGTGGGTAGGGGTCGGGAAAACGAAGGTCAAGTTCGATAATGGGCCCCCTAGCGGCTTGCTAAGGTACTGCAGCAGAACCTCAATTTTTGATATCTCGTGTTCTGGACATGCTGTGATCATGATTTTTGAGTGGTAGATAGCCCTTGAGGCAGAGAGTAAGTGCTGTGAGTTTGGGCCCCCTAGCGGCTTTTTTGGAACTGCAGGCGCCGGTTTCCTTTCAAACTTTGGATGAGAATAACTCTACAACGTGTTGACGGATCGTCATGATTTTTGGTATGTAGATAGAATGAGTGATGACTTACATAATGGTATACTAATTATGCAAATCAGCAGCTAATTTGCATAATTAATGAGGAAAAATTATACATCCACTACATTCCATGATAGGACTTTCAAACTTGTCACATATGTAGCTGGGAAGGAGAGAAATGTCGACAGATATCAATTATGCAAATGATGACCTCATTTGCATAATTAATGAGAAAATATGAACATGTTGACGGATCATCATGTTTTTTTGTATGTAGGTAGCGTAAGTGAAGACCTACATAATGAGATAACAATTATGCAAATCAACAGCTAATTTGCATAATTAATGAGGATATTTTATAAATTCACTACATTCCATGATAGGGCTTTAAAACTTGTCACATATGTAGCTGAGAAAGAGAGAAATGTCAATACATATTTATCATGCAAATGATGATCTCATTTGCATAATTAATGAGAAAATATTAACGTGTTGACGGATCGTCATGATTTTCGGCATGTAGATAGCCTAAATGAAGACTTATATAATGTGATACTTATTATGCAAGTTAACAGCTAATTTGCATAATTGATTAGGAAAAGTTCATAAATCCACTGCATTCCATTATAGGTACTTTCATCAAAGTTGTCACATATGTAACTGAGAAAGAGGGAAGAGAGTAAGAGGTGTATTTAAAGACTTTGAAAGAGAATAAGTCAAGAATTGATCAAAGGATCATCATGATTTTTGGTATGCTGATAGCTTAAGTAATGCTTGATACAATTTGATATCAATTAATTGTAAATTGGGATCTAATTTGCATAATAAATGCCGAAATTTTATAAACCAACTCCAAGCATTTAATTATAAAGAAAATGAAATGAGTAACGCATTTGTCTACAGACATCATTCTACATAACAAACCTGGTTTATTTGGCAAAGGTATGTGTTCGTGGAACTCTAGTTTAACATATCATTTTTAATAATGGTGGCACACCTTAAATCTTCTGACATAAACTGTACTATACCGTTTCAAACCATTCAACTACTGAGAAGGGGGTGACAATCCAACCAACATTCTGTAGGTGCTTAGGTGAAGAAGAATTAGCAGTGACTGTGTCCTTCTTTTTAGATAATGTCTGTTCGGGGATTTGAGATAACATACTTTTGAACATCAAGGCTGCGTTCGTGGTTTACAAAGACCCGAATGCCGATGTTGCAAACACAATGGTATGCCCCATGAAATAGCGGCCTTGTTGTTTTTCGTTAACGTCGCAAGCGTCTGGTGAATCATCGCTATTCATGGCCGCCATCGATCCGCTCAGGTACTCTTTTCTTTGTTTCCCAATGTACAGGTAGCGTTGCAAAGTCTTTTCAACTTTAAACAAAGCCAACGGCTCACCTGTAAGATCAGGATCATTTGGACTCTTACAAAACAACGCAAGCGTACCGATATGTAAATAGGGTCGACGAGATTGGGTGTTTCTTTGGCTTTCAGAGGATATCCAAGGAATATGTGGTGTATGTTTGTTTGGGTCCCCTGGCACGTTGCTCTGGAACTGCAGGAGCGTTTTGTTTTCAAAATCGTCCAAAGAGGATAACTGAGCAAGGGAACAACAAAATTAGATGATATTTGGTATGTATGTAGCTTTGACAGAGGTGTACATCTCCAAGTGCAAATTATGCGAACTGACAATTAATGCATGGGCAATAGGCCTCGGAATTGTGTTTTTTGTTGAGTAACAGGAACCCCGCCGCGCGCTGTCTGCCACGGTAGTCCGCCGTGTACCGCCAATCCGGAAATGCCTCCTCAGATGCTCCCGTCAAAGATTACTATCTTCTTAGTGCGAGTATTTCCCGTCATCCTTTGCGCCGCCTTTCCCCTAACTTTAAATGTTGGATGGGCAAGCAACCGATCTCCCTGATGTGCGTTACCACTTCCGGTGTTTTCGATCATCTGTGTTGTGGTGTGGGATCGTACGGCGGGCCCGTTTAGGCGCCTTGTCGGTTTTCGTGGTACTATTTGAGAAGTTTGAGGGTTTCAACACGCTGACAAAAGCTACGCTGCACTGCAGATACGTTTTGACCGTGTTTTTTCCACTGCTTTCGTCTGATTTTCGTGATCGGTAACGTCGCCAACCCGAAAGTAAGAACTGAGATAGGAATACCAACTTCCTTAGGAATACAGATCTCGTGAAACAGATGGCATTTTAGCGATTATTTAAGTATGGACCGTTCTACAAGAATAATGCATCAATGATTATAACGATTACATGTGGTTAGTGCCAGCGTTTTGGTAAATATACTAGCTACCGATGCGTTTTTTTACGACGACGTGGTGCGGCCGCCGCCGTACTGCTGGTAACGTAGTGACCCGGAAATCGGCTAAAATTCAATGGCGTTTATTTTAATTTGAAATGACTAATATGTGCTCTTTGTACGTTAAATGGCCTCCAAATAACTCAACGAACATAATTCACTTGAAAGTTTTGACTTAGATATTAGAATTTTGCAGAAAACGGCGATAGTAGAAAAGGCCTTTCCCACCTAGCTCGCTTCGCTCGCCGCGCGGCTGGTCGGCTTAGCCGACCTTCGGATGGAAAAACTCCTGCGCTGATTGGTCGGCTTCGCCGACTTCCCCGACCTTCGGGTAATCCCCAACCCCGGCAATGCTCAGCGATACGGTGTACGGGCGAATCAAAGACAATTCCTTGGCCTACCGCCTATGATTAATGGGGGAAATCTATATTTGTAGTGTTTTCCATTAGAGGACACAAATACATGTAATATATGTAGTTTGTGCCTAGTGGAACATTAACAGATACCAATTATGCAAATATGTCCCTAATTTGCATATTTAATATAAAAGTCATAACTCTTCAAAATGGTAAATCATTGGACAACCAACATTGCGACCGGTATAAGTTATTTAAAGATGCAGATAACCAATCATTGATTATGTAAATGTGGAAGTAATTTACATAATCAGACAATTTCATGGAGATAAGAGGTCTCCGAACTCTTGTTACCTCAGCTCCGGGGCTTGGGCGCAAAATCTATCGTGGTACATGTATATAGTTTCTGAACAACCAATCCTAGTGACATTTCCTGAAACTAATCTGCCAATAATTTTTATAAAAATTCCAGTATAATTAGTAAAGTTCACTAATACCTCCAACAAGACGTTAATGCTTCGGTACCTTTTATTTGCAGTGTATGCAGGGGTTTCATTTGACGTCATCTGCGCCATGTTGGATTATTTCAGTAAACCAAGATGCTACTGCTTAATCCAATTACCCACCAACATGGTCGTCGGAGGATTCAAATCAACAAACGTCAATGAAAAGCCTGCATCGGTGTGCTTTTCGGCTGTCATTACTCTAGAATTTATGTAGACTTTTCTTCGAGATGACCTCTGACCTCCGAACTTGTGCATAAACTATTTTGGTGTATATGATGCAATTATAATGAAATTCTAGTAACTCAACCCAAATAGATTGTTGACTGATCTTAAATTAACATGTTAGATATGTGGAGAGGTAATAGTAAACTATGGGAGTGGCCGAGTTTCTGTGTATAGCAACAGGCTCGCCACGGAGGACGGGCCTGGTGCTATACACACTGTCAGAAAACGAGACCAAGCCCATAGGTTAACTAACTTAGCCCATGGCATACTTTCCCGAAGCTTCTCTAGTTCATCAGCTCTACAAAATGTTACTTTATTTTGTCCTTAAAGTCCACAATCTTTCTTATTGCTTGTCATGCTGTGACAGACAGTGTCACGCAGCAACAACACAAGGTCATTACTATTGTTAAGTCATTCCCAAGCTGACTGCCTGTGCAGACAAAAAGTCTGGACATATCCCTTTGGGCAATTAAAAGTCAAGAGTAGGATTGGTCAGTTATCACATAACACACTTCAAGTCCCACAAGAGGGGCCCAAAGTTAAAGGCCCCCTCTCACTAGACTCGCATCACGCTTGCGTCGCTTCGGGGTTCGTTCACTGTGTCACTGTTGTGTTATTTTCGCCGATTTTCTGTTGCGCTCTCACTTACTTGCGTCACTGTTGCGTTTGTAGACTAAATGAACAGGTCATCGGATGTCGCAGCGTTGTCAATCTATGAAAAATCACTGTAAAATGATGAAAATGCCTAAAAAAAAGATTTATAATGGAATAATTTCCCTTGTGATAATGCATAATATGTTACTTGTAGTGTTACTTATGTGATATGATAACCTTGAAAGACTTTTACAGTAAAAGAAGTAACCCAAATGAATAGACACGAACCATATACCAGATTTGACTCCATCGCTTATGTGTTTTTCAACAAGTATTGTAATGGTGTTTTTCAACAAGTATTGTAATAGGTTTATTGAACAATTTGCAAATTTCACAAATGAAAAATCTTGATATTTCATTGACGTTTTAATAGGAAATAGACAAAATATAACCGTGGTACTGTTGAAGGCATGTTGGAGTCACTGTTGTGTCACTGTTGTGTTACGCTTGGGTCACTGTTGTAACTGAATCAAAAACCGCTGTGAAATGATATCCAAAATGTATCTAAAATAGCTTTTCAATAATAAAAGGAAGACATTTACTTTTGATACTTGGTGCAAAATAGACAAAATATAACCTTGATACTGTTGAAGACATGTTGGCGTCACTATTGTGTCACTGTTGTGTTATTTTTGGGTCACTGTTGTGTCACTCTTGTGTCACTGTTGGGTCATCTTGCCACTTGCGTTATTTTTTAACTTGCTTGTGTCACCTCTAGGTTCGCTTGTGTCACCTCTAGGTTCGCTTGCGTCACCTCTAGGTGCCGCGGGGTTACGTCTGCGTTGTCGAACCCCGAAGCGACGCAAGCGTGACGCGAGTCTAGTGAGAGGGGGCCTTAACCCTATCTAGACCGGGGGGGGGGCTAAAAGTGCCTGCGCCAACTTTGACGTCGTATAACTGCCGAACGACGTGTGCTAGGACTACGAAACTTGGTGACCTTACCTAAAATATTGTTAGCAACAATTCTGCGAAAAAAAATTTAGTTTGTGATTTTTCGTGTTGCCATGGCAACGGGTTTCTGACAGGCATATTTTACAAAATTTACTAATTTCAGTTTAAATTATGGGATTTCATAGGTTTATTGCTAGACCAAACTTGTTAATGTATATCAATATGATCCTGTGTAATTTTAAGTTACATTTCTAATTAATTATTCATAATTTATGCTAATTTGATGACGTCATGGGTCAAAATCCAAGATGGCGGACAATGCCATTTTCAACGATAAATACATGATATTTTTACTCAAATTCCGTCAAAATCTTTTATTTTCTGACAAAACATAATCATTTGCACCTTTTTAGTCCATTTCCATTGGGTTTTGGGGTTATATGTGGAAAAATCGTATTTTAGAAAATTCAAGCTTGCCGATCCTAGATGGCGGACAAATGACGTCATTTTCTGACGTCATATTGGCGTCAGTGTCGTCGTCATTGGCAACAAAAGACTTGGCAGACTTAGACACCAATAAGATAAGCTTTATAGTCATCGTTTTCTTTAATACCTTTAAGTATAGCGGAAATTTCATATTTAGACGATTTTAGCCTAAAATATGACATTATGACGTCATAATTACGTCATATTACGTCACAACGATATCAAACTCACAGAAAATATAAAACTTTACTAGTACATCATCCTCTCTAAATTTGGTGATCGTAACCCCAGCCGTTTTGAAATTACGAAGGGGGGGTCAAAAGAGCCCCCCCCCCCCCCCGTCCCAGGTATCCCAAAAAAGCCCGGTCTAGATAGGGTTAAGAGAGGATTGGTTAGAACAGGTCACATGCGTGTAGCACCCCTAGTTTTCACGGTGATAAGACCAGTGATTTACTTGATAGCCCCACACTTTTTCCCTCATTTGCAAGAAATAGCCTCTTACTTTTTTCATAGTCCCATACTATGTGGATATATCCACAGAAAATAGGGACTGCTTATTAGCTGAGGGGAAGTAGCCATGGGTAGCTAATTATTGATAATGCTAGTAATGTGTAACGTTATATTACCATCTCTATGTATTTTTCTGTCCCTACTTGTAGACTCTCCAATATCAGTAACGCTGCATGAGAGTCTGTGTAATGTACTTTGTCACATTTGCCAAAAAATGAATAGAAGTTATGTATATATGGGTTTGGTATTTGAAATGTGCGTAGGTTTCGACAGAAGGAAGGATCCGTTTCATTGCGGACATTTTTGCCGAGACCGCAATGTATAGAGAAAGATACATGTGCCTGTCCTACTAGCTGCTGTAATAAAGCCTCCGCTAAGTGTGAAAGGTCGCCCTCTCTCTGTTTTCCCAAACAAAGTAGTTTTCGGCACATTCATTAGCTCATTCACTATTGTCGATTCTACCTGGCGGTACTAAACCTTTTGTGATGGCTACATATTCACATTTCTCCGTTAGTTTTCTAGTTCAGTTTTGTCAAAACTGCTTGAAATTTCCATGAAAAGATCACGACACTTGGGACTGGCTGGAATTTTTTAACAACTTCTTTTCTAATGATGTCGGTGCACCTCAAGTTAAAACTATCGGCATGTAACTGTACCATACCGTGTCATACCATTCAACTTCAGAACGGGAGTGACGATCCAACCACGATTTTGTAGGTGCTTAGTGAAGAAGAATTAGTAGTGAATGTGTCCCCCGTTTTAGATATTATTTGTCCGGGGAATTCAAAAGTTATCTAGGTAAGGGCCTTTTTTTGTCTCTGAGATAGTATACAGTTGAACATCAAGGATGCGTTCGTGGTTTACAAAGACCCGAATGCCGATGTTGCAAACACAATGGTATGCCCCATGAAATGGCGGCCATGTTGTTTTTCGTTAACGTCGCAAGCATCTGGTGAATCATCGCTATTCATGGCCGCCATCGATCCGCTCAGGTACTCTTTTCTTTGTTTCCCAATGTACAGGTAGCGTTACAAAGTCTTTTCAACCTCAAACAAAGCCAACGGCTCACCTGTAAGATCACTGATTTTGACTCTTACAAAACAACACGACCGTACCGATATGTAAATAGGTCGAGGAGCTTGCCTTTGGTCTCTTTGCGCGAAAGAAAACTATGAACAAGCAAAAACGTATACAAATACACCAAGCCATTTTTAATTGGGCGAGTACGATTTCATCCTTACTGCAGCTGCCGAAGACAGGGTGTCAGGTGTCAGGGTATATCTAAACGTTATGAAGTTCGGTCGCCATGTTGTCTGTGAAAATGGCGGGAACTTCTCTTTTTGATCTGTACCACTGGGGATTTTGTCAAACATCTGATCATGAGCAAGGACATGGATATGACCTGATGCAACTTAGTGGCCTTCGTAAATTCTCTTTACAATAAGCAACTCGTGGTCAACGGGATTTTGACCCGTGCCAGATTTGTCACGCAAATTGTCAACGAATCCTCATAATGCCACTATGATACTTTAAAGTCCCTGATATCCAAAATACTCATCTTATTGAATAGTTACAGTTGCCTTGTGTTGAAAGGATTTTGTATTTATTTTCTGTTACAGTAGTTTTTATGGGCTATTGATAGAGAAGTTATAAAGTAATCGTTACACAAACACACCCTATCGTGACGCCGATTCCCTTAAACGTATGTTCCAACCAGGTATCCTGTTCCTCATGTCTGATTTTTGAAATTAAAAGCAGCATGTCACACATGTTTGTCTGCAGTTACCTGAGCTAAAACATACCTAAATGTTTATTCAGGTACAAGGGAGCGGAACCAGTCAGTGAGCACATCCGCTTCGCCTGACGAGATTTCAAAGCGACCTGCAATGCGATCAAGGCTACGGCGACCTTCTTTCCGTAATAAAGGAAAATCAACCACAAGTAAGTAGACCTTAACGAGTTGTAAGTTAGATTGAAATTTAGAAAACGTTCAAAATACTCATTGTTTGTTGTCTGTCCCTATATTTGTCAAAGCACATGTTATATTCACAGACAGTGGTAAAAAATCATTCGTCCGGTAAAATTTTGTCAAATGTGTCTTAAAGTTTATTTCTCTAGCTCTTTTATTCATATATTTTTGATGCCATCTGCAATACTATCTGTATCTGTATCAATATAGCCGGTATAACCGTCCTTCGGCGTAACACACCAGCTTCGGTGACAATACTAGCAATGTCATAAGAAAATGATGTGCAGTTAAAGTCCTGTAATGGCTAAGATATCACATTTTATCCATTCACTGGCTCAAGTGTTCAAGGCTCATCGGGGAACAGAATTACTGTTGCTGAAAAACATAGTAACATAATTGCGCTGTGTGTTTTTAGTTACTTGACATGCACAGTAAGTCTTTTTGTTAAGGAATAACAATTAATGAATATGATTCTACAACACAGGCCAGCCAAACCAACGTAGCCGAAAGAAAGAAGAGCCCGACGTCAGTACAGACTCAGACCCATCGTCTGACGAAGACGATGGAAAAATCACCGTGAACGTAAAGCCCTGTTCTGGAAGGTTTTGGAACCAACAGAGACAGAAGGTAACCTTACAATAATCGTTTCCTTTAATACGGAATGGGGCTTCCCTGGCTGTAGTTTTTTTTTTTTTTTTTTTGTGGTCCTGAATGCTAAGGGACATTTATCTCTGTCCTATGTATGTCATTTTCTCCTATACTTATTTGTTCTCTGTATGCACATTTTTTACAGAGCTGGGTTGTGCAAATATCCTGTGTCTTGTCTTTGCAAGTTCAATGGCAGGAAGTTCAAGTGATGGCTAGAATTTTCTTCAAATGTTGAATTTTCCCCAAATGTTGAGTAAAGTAAGGTTGAAAAAAAAGGTATGTTGACACTGTATATTGTGGGATTTAAGTCACAATTTTGATGATGCTTATGACTGTTGCTATACATTCTGTATCTGTACATTCTTTACCTATACATTCTGTACCTTTGCACAGAAGGATGTGTACAAGATGGACCATGTTCCACGGGGATGTGCCCTAATCATCAGCAACACGAAGTTTAACGGACGACCACCTAGAAAAGGTGGAGACGTCGATCTTAGCAATGTGACAGCCTTGTTCAAGGGCCTGTCATTTGAAACGTACATATTGGAGAACATCACAGCAAAGGTAAGTGTTGAGGACTGGAAAATTGTGGCATAGTTTTCGGTGTGTCGCTGTGTGTGTCTGTGTTTCCGGATATTTGTTACAGCAAAACTTTTGAACGTCCCTGTGGATAGGTGTAGGGAAGACAAGGTCACCTTTGGGCCCCCTGGTAATGAATCAGAGCTTCTTGTTTTTATCTTTTGACCTGTACATGCTATTGTGTTGATTTTTTGGTGGCAGTTAGGTAGGAAAATTGGAAGACTTCTACACGTATAATGTATGTATTTTTGCTTAAGTAGATTGCAAATTACAGGTTTATTTTCATAATCAAGGGGACAAGCTAAAACTACAAATTTACAAACGTTACAAGTGTTTTATGGACGAATGAGGTCTCTGAACTCTTGTTGTGTTACTTTTCCCCTCTCTACAAAATCGCGGGTCCGTTTTTCTTTGATAAACGCAGTACGAACATAAATTTATCGACTGATGCATCTACATAATTGGAATTATATATTTTCCTTCTCAGGGGATTGAAGAAGAAATCCTCGCATTTTCTCAGCGACAAGAGCACAGTCAGATGAACTGCTGTGCTGTGGTCTTGATGTCACACGGAAACAGAAACGTCATTGCGGGAACAGACAACAAAACTGTGTCACTTGAAAAGATCTTTGCCATGTTTGACAACGACAAATGCCCTCAACTGATGGGGAAACCAAAGCTGTTCTTCATACAGGCCTGCCGCGGAGGTACGTATAACTTAAATCTGTATCTTAAATGATTTAACATTCAAGTCATGAAAACAAAATTTTTCGTTTATGTATGTATGACTGCTTGGTACTGACAATAAAGCTTGTTTGTGTCATACATAGGAAGTGTTTGTGCCATACATAGGAAGTGTTATTTAGAAATGCATCCTGAAAAAGTTACTTCAAAATAATAATTTTAATGAACAAACCAGATAGTGATTGTTTAAACTACGCAGTAAATACTAAATAAAAAATCAAAATCAAAAAAGAAACTATTCCACCCTAATTATTTGATCATGAAATTGACGTATTGCTTTGTACATAATGATTATGTTGAATGTATGTTTTTATCATCATGTCTGAGTAACTTTCATATCTGAGAAATTTTTACCATGGTTATGTTAATAACCTTTTGCATAACGGAAAAAAACATTTGTTATGATAATGTCCTGGTTTGCATTATCATTATCTACGTAACTACCTAACCTTAGTCAGATGTGAGATAGATGCAGAATCACTTTGTTTTCAGCACTATTGTGTCAATAAATTTCAATCTTCCCCCATTGCTAATGTTTTTCTTTGAAATGATATACATGTTTGAATAAATAAAGGTTCAAAGAAACAAAACAAACAAACATGCAAACTTTTAACTAGTGAGACGATGGTAGCTCTTTCAATTTTAAGCTGATTTTTTCGTTGACAGGAAAAGTGGACAAAGGTGTGGCTGTACCTGAAGATGATGAGGATACTTCAGAACCCGTCTTCAGGAACGACCTTAAGAGCGAGATGAGAAGCCTACTACAAATCACTGCTGCAGAAGAGGATGAAGGTGATGGACCTGAGACGAAACCAACCAGGACTGACATGCTGTTTGGCTACGCAACACAATTAGGTTAGTTTATAAATGTAACATGGACGTTTATGACTTGTGGTGTTCATATATAACGATTTGTTTATTTAGAAATGGTTAAAGACTAACCAACCATACTTCATATACTATTGCTCAGTCGTGCAATTTTATTAACAGTTAAAATCATATATGGGGGTAAAAACGTCATTTCCATTTATAAGTGACAGAATTATCAGCTGGTTGATAACGGTCACTTCCTAAGGAAGAGGATATGTAGGCCGTCATGCCACGTGTATGTAACGTCATTATAATTTCAGTTTAGAATCTGAAAAAGGACTCTATGCATAGATTTTGAAAAATGTGTTATATCTTTTTTTCTAGGAAATCCTTTGATTTGAAAGAATAAATTATTAAATTCGTCGATTATGCACATTTTAAAATATGAATTATCCATAACTTTAATCATAAAGTGATACACGATGCAAAGTATGGTTTGACAACAAAATTTCCATCAAATATACGCTTCTGTATAAATATGATTTTGTTTGATCTTCTCTTGTGACCAGTGTGCGCTAACTACAGGTGAGCGCTTGCTGGGCCGTTTTTACGTTTTTCAATTTCTGCAGGACAAAAGGCCTATAGGAATATGGACAGCGGCAGTTGGTTCATCAAGGCCATCACCGAGGTCTTCATGAATCAGGCCAAGGACAAACACCTACTTGAGCTGATGACAACGGTAGGGATACGAATTAGTGTGAGGAATATCTCATGCTAAATATAAATAATATATATGTATGTGGCTCTGTGGCAATTCCACTGAAAAGCCTGAAATCTATCAGTTCCTTCAATAGGTCAAGATGTAACTACCTGTCGGATTTACAGTTAATGCTGCTTTGTAACAAACAAGTAAGCAAACACTATTGATCACCAAAAAAATGCCTAAGTTGCAGTGATTAACAATCATGTATTTTCAAACAATTGGAACTGGACTAACATTGGGATAAAGGACGTACATGCATTGACTGCCGCTCTAGGTGCTTTTCAAGGCGAAGGTTTCATCAATGTGTTAATGTCACGAGTATATAAAATCTCTGTTTTATCGCTTTTTTTTACCTGTAGGTGATGGACAAAGTGTCCAATCGGACAGCATTTTCCTTAACCAATCCCGAAATCTGCGGGGGCAAGGAAGTGGCGGAGTTCGTCTCCAGTTTACACAAGTTGCTTTACTTCTACCCAGGTATGGATTGTTATCATGTCTTTCAGGGGAACTACGCGTGTGTTTAAAGTGTCTCCGTGATATACAGAGCTTTACATTATCACCAACAGGGTACTAAAAAAAAAACAGAGGGTTGTTCGGAAAAGTGTATTTTCATTTAGCATAAATGCATAAATCATCATAGCATAAATGAACATTTCTTAGGTAGCACAAACATTTGTTATATTCAGTTAATGGCATGATGACATACTCTCCTAGCAGCGGTTAGGCTTTTTAACGTTTTTAGTCGTTTTGGGGGGGCTTTCTATTTTGTATTTTATCTGGCTGTGTCAAAACCTTTAGGTTTTAGGAAAGCCCGATAAAAACGAGTAAAAAAAACGTTAAAAACAACAGCCGGAGCCTAACCTCTGCTGGAGAGTAATGATGACACTCCTGTGACACATGTAGCACATCTCACATACAGAGTCGACGGCAAAATCTAAAAGTCACTGACTTCTTTACTCCTGGTGCAGTCATGAAAAGACAGAAAAGTGTCTGTGTTTCTTGCAATGCAGCACTCACCTAGGTACCTGGAACAATATCACATCCTCAGCAACATGCAATCCTTTTTCAAAAGCAATGTCTCGGTTCACATTTTGGAAATGTCTTAGTTTTCTAATGTAGATTCAGCTTTCTTTAATCTTTTTATGGCAAAATACGAAATATAATTGGTGTCCTTGAAGCATGTATAGTATCCTGAACATATTTGTTAACTGCTCAGATGAATGTAAACCACAAATGTAATGTTATACTTAAAGGCATCATCCTGGTAACTATTATCTTAGTTCATTCCCCTATATGATTTAGATACATCTACTATGTGCACGTTCGAGAGAAGGTTTATTCTTGATGAAAATATGGCTTTGGCAAAAACTATGCGCACTATGCGTTCAGCATGTCCAAATACAGTAGAAGCCATTTAATTGCACAGCCTATTTGCCAGCGTATTCCGTTCAATTATCCGGCTCGTGCAAAAATGCGAAGTTATCCAGCTGGACCGCACTGGTTTTGGATTTCGGAATTCCTTGCAGTTATCAGAAATGTACGTTAATCTGTTGTGCAATTAACTGGCTTCTACTGTATTGTGAATAGGAACTTAAATAACGACCTTATATTATGATTTGTGCTCTAGGTGCGCCGTTTCCGGAAAAGCCTTCGAGTGGACCGAGGTCGTCTAAATCATCTACAAAACGACTGCCATCACCACAGCCTTCCTGCAGTGGTACTAAAGGAACGTCTACAGGTGAGTAGATTTTGAATATTTGTCAACAGATGAGTAAATCTTTTTTTCTATCATCTATGATTTCCAAATGATATAAAGTAGTGGATTGTAGTCATGTCATGAGAGATCGAGAACACTAGAAATGCACAGTCCGCATTTGCTAATCGTGCCAAGATTTAGGTCTGCTGGTATATTTCAACAAGTTGGCCTTTTCATCAGCTTATTGGATAGTCTTAGACTTGGATGTGTTCTTTTACCAGATTATTTCTGCAGTGTGTGTGCCAACGTATCTCATTTACATAAGATGTGAAGACGAATCTGTTTTTTTGTAAGAACAATCCACAAAGTAAATGCATTCATGAGTAGGGAAAATCCAGAGATTTCAAAGAAAGGCATTCCTTTGCCTAGTATTCTGCTCGCTCAATGTCTTTAGACTGAGCAGTGGTGTCATAAAACATATTATCATTATTGCTATTGGAAACCTAACATGCCAGCGATCGCCGATGCCAGTGGAAAGGTTTATTGAAATAAGTATGTACATGCATGTTTTCAAAATATGCAATGACTCCTCCTGTGAATTCGTAACTTTCGGCTACTCAAAAGATGTTCATGAGAGTGGAGTATATCAAATTATGATATCGCACATTGAATTTAGTTTGTATGGCAGAGACAAATTGAAGTTATGTTAGACTTTAAATGCAGGAACACACCTGTACAAAGTCCTGACAGAAACTGCTACAATAGTAGTAAAGTGACAAATATGCCTCTATTAGACCACTCTGCTGTGTCGTAAATGCCCTCCATTGTACATAATTGCTAGTTTCTCCTCTTATTGGTCTATGTTTATAGCCTCAAACGTAATGTTGCCATTTGTTAGGTGGAAATATACCTCGCAGGACCA